>CAWUFW010007744.1:0-600000 GCA_963921515.1 Calotriton arnoldi | reverse complement strand
ATTCAACCGAAACGGAAAACTAAGGCAGCAAAGGAACTGTGCAACTTTTTGGAAGCATGTATAGGGGAAGGGCCCACAACTGACCTTATTCTTACTGGGGACCTAAATCTCAATCTAATGGGTTCCTCCTCGGGCGAAGAAGTGCTACTTCAAAATACAATCTGGAACATCCCACTGCAAGAGAAACCGCAAACAGGCAAGCAAACTAAGGTCGGACAGTTGGTTTTGGAGAAAACTGGAACTTCTTAACCTCAGAGTAATAAATGGAAGATCTGCTGGGGACAATCCTCCTGCAACAACACACAGCTCAATAAAAATGAATTCAATATTGGACTACACCTTCATCTCCCTAGACTTGTTTCATCAAATTTCTTCATTCCAGCTGGGTGACAAAGTTGATAGTGACCACTGGCCTCAAGAAATTGTGCTCAGAACAATCATCCCTATGTTTGAATGGTCTTCGGCTCCTCAAGGATCAGAATTTACCACCAATCTTAAAAGAATTAAGTTCATGCAAGCCGCAGATAGTAGGATGTTGGAAATCGCAAAACAGAACTTTGAATCGAGAGTCGGATCAAGTGAAGTTGGGAAATGGGAGAACTTTACCACAACTATGGCAGCATATGCAACCAGGATTAAACCATCAACTCAACAGAGATTTAGCAGCGTAAAGCCTATGTCATAAACTGCCAAAAAAGAAATCAAGCTCACTAAAAATTCTATATATCGCACATTGAGACAACTTTGGCGCAAGCCAAATGACAAAATACAACTACAACGAAAGCAAAAGCCGCTGTTGAGAAAACAAAAAAAGGATGCAAATAGATCTGTGGAGGACGATCTCTGGGCAAAATTACATGCCGACATCAAACAGAGTAATAGCGCCAGATTCTGGAGAACTATAAATCAATTCATCCGTCCTGCCCACGAGGGAATCTCTTCTAATATTTCAGAGGAAGCATGGGTAAATTATCTCAGGCCCCATTTTCACCAAGATACTGAACTCATGGCTTGGGGTCAAGGAACTCAAAATGTTTCAGAAGGCGTAACAATCAACAATGACTGGGCTGCAAGTAACCATATAGTACTTGGAAATCTAGAGGAAGATCTACCATTGGAGGACCCTCCAAGGAGCAAAATTAGTACCATCAAATGGCAAATAGGGAAGGGAAGGAGAGAAGGGGCCCCAGGCCCAAACGGAATACCACCAGCACTTTATAAACAAGAGGCAAATGTATGGGCAGCAGCGCTGGAACCACTCTTTACAGAAATAAGGATGTCGAACATTTTGCCGTGCTCCTGGAGAGGATCAATTATTTCACCAATTTTCAAGACAGGCAAAAAGTTGATACCACAAAACTATCGGCTAGTGGCCCTCATGGATAATGAGGCAAAATTCTTTGCCGGAATGTTACTACAGGAGCTCCAGGCATGGGCCAATGAGAAATCCGTAATCCCATTAAATCAGACTGGATTCGCAAAATCAGTTGGGACAACTACAAATATACTAACTATGGCAATGCTAATGGATAAGGCTGAATCTGCAATGATGCCCCTACACCTAAGTTTTATAGATTACAAGGCAGCCTTCGACCATGTAAATCGCAACAGCCTATGGTCCAAATTGCACAGTTGTTGGTTGCCACAGTCCCTATTAAACCTGCTGATAAATCTGCATACGGATACATGGGTTCAGATAAAGCTGTGCGATAGGTCACTCCTGTCAAGACGTATACCAATAGAAAAAGGGCTTAAACAAGGATGGGGCACATCTACAAGAAACTAGCGCAGCGCGGTGCCGCAAGTCATTTTGCTGCGCCGCGCTGCCTTAGTTTTGAAGCACAGGGATGCAACATATTTACAACAATATGTTGCATCTCTGTGCTTCCCCCTGCGTTGGCGCACAAACTGCTGCCATGCGCTGGCGCAGGCACCCTTGCACCATGGTGCAAGGATGCCTGCGTCGTGGGGAGATTGTTTTTGTGCAGGAAGGGGCACCTTCCTGCACAGAAACAATCAATTGAGATGATTTCCTCTTCCAATGTGTGCTGTAGAATCAGCACGCATTGAAAGAGGAAAAAAACGAGGAGAAATTAAAAAATCTCCTCGTTGCACCTTGCTACGCCACCCCTAGGGTGGGGTAACATTCTGACGCATTTCCAGATTTACGATTTCTCGTATATCTGGAAATGCATCAGTGGACATGGGTGTTGCGTGGGAACACCCACAGCAACACCCATGTCACGCCCCTAACACGCAAAGTGTTGCGTGAACAGGGGCGATATTTACAAGCACAGATTAAGTCATGCAGGGTGACTTTACCTGTTCTTGTAAATATCACTTAGCAGTCTGCGCCACCGGTGCGTCACGCAACGTGATGCACCGGTGGCGCAAGGGGCTTGTAAATCTGCCCCGATGTGTTTTAGCATCCACACTATTTAATTTATTTCTAGCAGACCTTGTCCCGCTCCTAAATAATTGTACCTCACACGCCCCAAAACTAGGAGGCTTAACACTGCCATGTCTCCTATATGCAGACGACATAGTCCTGATCAGCCACACACAAGTAGGCTTACAACATCTTTTAAACGTTACGCAGGACTATTCTAAAGCAAATGGTCTAGTGATAAATCTGGAAAAAACAAGAACCATGACGGTCAGCAAAAAAAGGAAAAAATCTGAAGCCTGGTTCTGGGGAAAGACCCGAATCGAGGACGCTCTGAAATACAAATATCTTGGCGTGAAGATAGATAAAGGCGGCCGATTTTCGGCACAGAAAAACAGCATCAGGCATAAAGGTCTTGCCTTGGCAATTTCTTTAAAAGCATTAAACATCAAATTAAACGGCCCATCGATTCTGCCTTTGGTACAGGTTTCTCATGCTAAGACACTGCCAACAATTACTTATGGCAACGAGGCACAGAGAGGAAGAGACGATAAAATACTTGATACTACAGTAACAGCTTCTTATAGGGTCATTTTTGGTCTGCCCAATTATACCTCGCCTGCGCAAATCAGGCTAGAGTTTGGTATAGAGAAACAATCTTTTGCAAGACAAGGGACATATATTATCACCTGGGACAAAGTGCGGAAATACGCTCAAGGAACTCTAAACGAACATCTATGGAAGGAGCTACAACAACAAACTGCCTCACCCGCTGCCAAATATCTCAAAAACAGCCTGCACAATATGGGGCTGAATCAGCTCTGGGAAACACCTACAACTACCACCACGTTTAAAAAACTGGTCTGGAAGATGGTCAAACATCTTTCATGGGTGGAGGACAAGGCATCTCTCTCGATAAGGGCACATGGATGGATGACTCTGAATACCTACACGGAGCCAGCCACTCAAAATTACTTTGATCTGGGCTATGCTAAAACCACAAAAATCAGGTTCTTGAAATACAGACTTGATCTGCTACCCTGCATACAGCATTTTCCACCCTGGCAAAAGGAAAAAGCGGGCTCTATCTGCCGCTTATGCGGCTCAGCGCCAGAAAATATGCTGCACCTACTATGTTCATGTAAAGAACTTTTACAAGAACGGAAACAACTGTTAAAATGCCAATTCAATCAGCTAAGGGTACGAACCAGGAGACAAGCGGTGTTGGCATGTTTTGCACCTAATGATCCACAACTGAACTGCTGTTTAGTAAAGTTCCTGAAGTTATGCAAAAACAAAATGCCAGCACAATAGTTACTAACGATTTTAGTTGTCTGGAACAAGTGCAAGTCTAATATGGAGGCTTGAAGAGGATGCTCCCTACCATTTACTCTATTCTTGACACTAATGCACGTTATTTAAGTCTAAAGCACTTCTTTGCACTTTTTACTGAATTCTGGCATAGTTAGTGAAGGGAAGTATGCACTGGAACTAAGTAGCTTTAACCTTTAAATGATATGTGCAAAATCAAAAATAATCTGTAGGAAACTTGCTTTTTCACTTGTTTGATTACAACACAGACTTAAAGAATTATAAATATAAGATATATGAACTATGGAATTTTATATGTATATTTGGTTTTAAATTGAAGCTATTTTGTATTGCAACAGTTTTAATTAACTATGAAAATAAATTTAACTTGAACACTGGTTCTGTTGGCCATGGCTGGTTATCCTGAGGGCAGAAGCATTCCGACCATCCTATGACTTACGGTTAATTGAGCCACAGCAATTTGAATGTCAGGTTATACCCAACCATTAACCAGGGTGGCCAGATGTCCTTAATGTTTGCCAACTGGACCTGTGGGTGCTCTCGGCCTGTGAGTGGTCCCCTTGTCAGAAATTCTTGTATATTACCAACTAGTAATGGAAGACAGGTCTATGAAGTCTGAGACACCCATTAATTACTGACCGTAATGAACAATCTGCCTGTCAATGTAAATAATCACACTGACAGCTGAATGGACCAGTTGAGACTTCCCCTTGTCCGCTGATCTGTGTTCAGTAACTCATCATCATCAACAAGAGAACCTGAGACTCCAGAATGCTGGACACCCCTGAACTAGGAAATGTGTAAAGTTTCCTTTACAAGTCAAAAGCACCCACTTATATAGTGGATCGGGAGACAATCTTAGGGCCTGATTTAGAGTTTGGCAAGTGGGGTTTTACGCTGTCAAGGCAACAGAGTCAAGCACTCTGTTGCCATGATGGAGTTCCCACCTGCCACATTTTGAGATGCTGAAGGCCCAGTGGGCATTTGTAGCAATGGCAGGAACTGTGACCATGGCGGTTCCAGTCAATGCACTGTAAGTTTGATGGACGGCTCTGCCAACATGATGGAGATAAAAAACAAACTTACAATGCTTTTTTTTTATTTTCCAAAACAAAAACCCAAAGTGGGTTTTTGTGTGAAAAAAAAAAGCAATGCCTCCCTTGCCATGCGAGTTTTCGCCCAAGGCGAAGGGGGCATTTTAAAGTTTTCACTGTCCCTTAACACAAGGTTTTACATGGCAGTGATGGACAGTGAAAACTGGCCATGTGTTCACCGACTCTCAATCGTGTGAGCAGACATATGGCCCAACCTCAGAAAGGGCTTACTCTGACGGGCCGTCTGAGGTTTATGTCGGTGATGGAGATGGAGTAGTCTCCACCATTGACATAATGATGGTACGCCCGACTCTAAATCAAGCAGGCGAACCTTCAGTTTGGCGGAGAGGGTACTTCATCACAGTTGCGACAGAGTGCCCTCTCTGCCAAGCTCTAAATCGGGCACTTAGTTGCCTCAATAGCTAACTCCAATCACTGATGTATACCTCATGAATCTTGAAATGCAGAGAAAATAGAACAAAAGGCAGACAAGCCAATGCTATTAAGATACATATTTATTGCCCACTAAATTAGTTTTATACTGCTTTTGTTGGTCCACTCAATGACCCGAATCATTGTCTACTAGGATACTGATTTTGCTATAAAACCTAGCTCTTGTGAATACAAATCCTAACCACTATAATTATGTTTAGTGCTATGTCTCAGCCCCAAAAACTACTGTTTTATTGTTGTGCAATATTTTTAGTTACCTATTTTAAAACTTTTAAGCAGAGGCCTGAAGCCTGTTTTAAAGAAGGTAATATAAAAGTTTATAAAAAGGAAGATTCCCCATTCACAGCTCCAAAGGTCAAACCATTCTCTCTCAAATAACCTCAAAGGAGTATGTTTGAAGGTATACGACTAGTTCCTCCACTGGATCTTCTGCTTTTAGGCTTAACTATTGCATAAATATTGACCTACCAGTCATTGTTTTTAGAGTGGTTTATTTGTCACCATTTATGATGGAACTAACTGTATGATAGGACTCTGCACAAAGGGTTGTGGATTTCAGGAAATGGTGATATGGTGTCAATAACTTGTTGGGAAACACACCCTAGCATGTTCGGGAGAGTATGTATGTGTAAAATCACAATACTTTCCCACTTTGTTTGTACCTTTCACAGGCCTGTATTTAGTGACAATATAGCCACAGAACGTCTCCCTACAGAGGTTACTCCCATGGATAAGAAAGCCCCTTTGATGGAGGATCCTCCACAGTCATTGTTGTTCAGTGGATATTCTCATTGTGAGTGAGTAGGAGGAGCTAATTCTACCACAGTTATTGATAGGAAACCCACAAGCCAAACTATTAATCAACCACCTTGCCTTTTCATTGCTCACAACTCTGGCTCAACATTTATTTGATTGTATGTGATGACAGTATACATCCTAGCTAAGCATTTACTGCATGCCTAAGTTGCTATTGAAAAGTCAGGCGAACAATGGCAATTCTCTCCTATCCAATTTATGTGAAAATGTATGCCTGGCTTGTGTATGTGAGTATAATCAACAGAATCCACCAAGGACACTGTCCAGTAACCACTAACTGTCCCAGTTACTGGAGAAAATGCCTCACAGTAAAGTTTGGTTATAGGGCAAGAAAGTACTAGACTGTTCTGTAAAGTAGTATTAAACTTGACACACAAGAAACAAATGTGGTATTTGTCAGAAAATGAGAGTGGCACAACTTTACTTTTTCTTCGACAGTCAAAATGTTTAAATGGCCGAAAGCTGGTATGATCAACAGTGATCACACACTGTGCAACATTTGATCCAACTGTCACCCACATTTTTTAATCCTGTGATCAAGTTAATGAGAACTTTTCAAATGCTTTTCTGTGTGATCATTGTATTCTGTCAAATTTGAGGGTGTTTAATTGAGTTGTTAATATTTTTAATTGATCCCTCCCTTACCTTTTATGGTTGTATTGATAATACAGAAGGGCATATGCACTGCACACAATTTGTGGTGACACTGTGTGCAATCCTGGCTTAAAATGTGCAGAATATGTGGCATGAAATGGGCTGGTGCATTTTATATGAGAGTTGGTTGGGCTACATTGGGCCAAGCAGACCATAATGGTGGACACAACCGAGTGAGCACCCAGGTGCTGGTAGAATGCGGCTCGATCCTGGGTGCTGACAGCATAGACTTTGGGGGTCCTAACCAAACCCCATCAGTTACTGGTTTCCTATGTCCATCTGCTGTGGTTCTGGGCTGTTTGAGTGCTGAGATCAGGGCATGAACGGGGACGAGCTGCCCTGCGTAGGAGACTACAAAATGGCAGACCAGCACCGCATTGAGCTGGAAAACGGCCCATGTTCAGACGTGGCTGCCACATCTCTACAATTGACACATTGTGATGACTTTGGTAAATTTTTCTTCCCCTTCCCTGCACTCCTCCTTCCAGCATACACCTGAGAGCCCGTGGCGATGATGGCACTCAGGTGCCAGCCCTGAAGTGGTGATTTTGGCCGTGGCTACCAGGGCCCTCCCACCTGTTCTGGATTCCTGCTACACTCTTACGTAGCAGTACCTCCTGCCTGTTCCAGGCCCACAGCAGAAGAACGTCAGCTGGCAGATGACCTCCAGACCTGCAGATAACAGGTGCACCCGGGAGGTGATGACTTGCTGAGCCATCTGAGTTCAGCCAACCTGGCCCTCATATTCCTGCCCGTACCCGCTCATAACTGCAGCCCCTTCCCGTAATCCCAGATATTGGCCAATACACATGGACTATCCCAGCGGGGCCCACTGGGCGGTGGTGAAGAGTGCTGGCCCTGATCCACCTGCCACTCATCTCCCCGGAGACTTGCCCTGGATGGTAGTGGGGACTGATTATCTTGAGCGCCCCTGGTGGAAATGACTGCTCCATGGAGCCCTCCTCTCCCCTGGGGGGGAGAATAGAAGCAGTACCTGATCTGCTAGACTACTGGACCTTGGGGAAGAAGGCTCGGTGACAAATCTCAGAGTACCCACCCTGGCTGCACATGCTGCTTGCTATCCCATGTAGTGGTAAAATTGGACTGGGTGCATCAAGGAGGTAAGAATTTTGTCCGGAGTCGGCTTAGCCCTGAAACACCCTACTTATCTACACAGTAATTGCAGATCTTCCAGTTCTCTCTCCCACCTCCTCTGCAATACTTGACCTGTGTCACGGGTTGTAACAAACCTTTATCATCACAGGCCTAAAGCAAAATTGATAAATTCACAGCCCCAACCTCAGTGTCCTGAGAGGGCCCCTAGACTGCCCCTCAGCACATCCATACCCAGGGGCAGGGTGGCCTTGACACAATTCTACAGGCTATCTAACCATTTCGCTCAGCCCTCGAGTCCAAGATAGGAGAGGTCGGCTTCGAGATTTCTTTGCTATGGCAGGTTTCTATGGGGAGTAGCGAATAGAGTCACGGAAATGGAGGGATGCTTCTCAGAACTGGAAGACAAGGTTCAGGTACTCTCCTCTACTGTGTCCCACCTTGCCGCCCCTGCCAAAACATGGAAGAACTTGTAGAAGACGCCAAAAATAGGGTGAGGTGCTGTAATCTACGCTTTGTGAGCTTCCTTGAGGGCATCAAGAGTAATACAATACATGCTAATGTTCCCTGCAAAACTAAAAGTTATATCACATGCATCCTTGAAGGGCAGTCTATTCATCTATCAATTGTCTAAATCCCACCCCTCCTGGTTAAAGCTACATTGGAGAAGCTGCAAGATGTAATTACACAACTATCACATGGAATTACCATTATGGGAGGGGACTTTAATGATTTTCTAATTCTAGTAATGGACTCCAGCTAGCCCAGGCGATTAAGTGAGGGTGGGGGACTGAAACACTGGGTGGATAGACTGGGACTCTGTGATGCATGGCAGGCATGACTCCCTTGCAAAGGACAATACACACATTTATTGGCAGAGGACAAGTAACACTCACACATTGACCTGCTTCTCTTCCATGCCTCTCACATAGTTCACACAACTGACTCCTATATATCACTAAGGGAAATTCCAGATTACGCCCCCATCATGGTTTGATTCTGCTTCTGCGACCACAGCCAAGGGCCGATGTGGACACTCAATGCTTCTCACAAACGAGAATTTCACAAATACACTAACCCAAAGTCTGCAGGGATACTTTGCACTAAACAAAGATTCAGTGACTTCACCCAGTGTGCTGTGGGAGGCCGGAAAGGCCACCATGAGAGGAATAGCATGCTCTTATGTCTAGGGACAAGAACGGGTGAAATATCAGCAAATAATGACACTGGAAGCTAACATTGAAACCCTAGAGCAGTTAAACCGAAACTGTCCCACTAAACGGACACAAAGATGCCTGGAAACCCTAGAAGAGGCTCAGCAATGCTGGCTGGCCTTGATATGGAAAGTATATGAATGGGGTGATAAAACTGTCAAGCTGATCTACTGGCTCGCAATGAAAGATCTTGCCTCCCGCTTATTTGCCTTGATTGAAAAAGATAACGGGGAGCATGTATGAAAAGCCGCAAAAATATCAAATGCCTTGGTGGAATAACACCAAAACTTACATACAGCATGTGAGAGACCCAAGCAGAAAGTCTTCAAAATCTCCACACCACTTAGCGGAGATCTTCCCCTTCCAGTGCTGAGTGCTCTGGAGTGTCGACCACTAGAATGTGTGAAAGACCTTCAAAAAGCCCTGGCAGATATGCAATCTGGCGAAACTCCACCAGCCCAGACAGTACCCCATGGAATACTACTGCTGCCTCTCGCCACTCTTATTGAACCCTCTCCTGTCTATATACCAGGAAGCAATAGCAAAGGGGCACTTTCCTCAGGAACTAAACATCGCCACTATAGTGGTGCTGGACAAATCGGGCCTTTCTCCGGGGCGATGTGCGTCCTACTGACCGATATCCCTAATTAATACCAAGCTTATAATGCATGCCAAAGCCCTGGCCAACAGACTCTGAACACTGCTCCCACAACTGGTCCATCCAGACCAGTGCATGTTCATACCACAATGAAGTACACAACTCTGCATCTGTAGAGTCCAGATGGTCCTAGCACTGTATTCCGAATTGAAAGACCCCACTGCATTGATGCTGGTGGACTTTGAGAAGACCTTTGATTCAGTTGACTGGACCTTTCTGGGAGACATCCTGATGAAAAGGGATTTTGGGCCCAGCTTTCAATCATATGTCTGAATCCTGTATGCGCAGCCAAGAGCTCAGGTCTGAGTCAATAGGGCCCTGTCTTCCCTTTCCCTATTAGACAGGGCATAGGAAAGGTTGCCCCTTATCCCCTCTCTTATTTTCCCTGGCTGTAGAGCCATTAGGAGTTTGGATCTAATGCGATGCACAGATATCGGGATTCTATTGGGGGATAGCACTGGAAGACTGAATAGCGCTCTATCCGGATGACATCTTTCTATACTACTCTCGACCCCCCCTAGTGCGTCTCTGACTAATGCAATTGCTGGCCCTTTATGGTGAAGCTTCTGCCCTTAAAGTCAATTGTTCTAAGTCCTTTCTGATCCCCTTGAGAGGTGACAACAACAACTTGAATTGGCAGACTCAACTTCAACTTCCCATATCTCAAGGTCTATATAGCTTTGGATCCTCATTTGACATGGAATCTTAAGTTAAAACCCTCATGTTAAACCTGAGGGTGTAACTAACCAACTGGGCTAAACTCCCTCTGAACACAATGGGCAGGATAGCATTGTTTAAAATGATTTTGCTACCTTGTATATTGTATATAATTCAGAATTTTCCCCTGTGGATACACCAACGCTGGTTTTAGACGCTGTTCATTAAAACCAGGTCCTTCCTACGGGCCAATTGACTGCCCTGACTAGCTTATGACAAATGTGTCTGATCGCCACATGATGGAGGGCTGGGCATGGCAAACATCCAACTGCACTACTGGGCATCCCACCTCTTGGTAGTAAATGACTAGCTGAGTAGAGCCTGGTGTGATCCGGCATTCCACTTTGCAGTAACATAGAAGTTATTAGGAAGCCTTTTTAGAGACCCAATCCCTCAAGTCCTACCAGAAGTCACTAAGATCATCCTTTAGTCTTGGCGAGCAGTGCGGCGGAGGGCTGGTTGAGACTGAAGGATCACCATTGAGACCCCGCTCTGGATAGGTACATGGTTGAAACACACTGTGGAACTCAACGGATGTGGGAAGTGGGACCTTATTGGCATTTCGATTCTGAGAGACATCTGGTGCAGCTTCCATAACAAATTCTTCCAAGAACTCCAAGCAGAGATTTCTTTACATAAATCCCAATACTTACAGATAAGGCACGCACTTCACTGATTTCAGGACTCCCTCAATAAAGTACCCAACTTCAATACCTTGGAGGCGAAACTCCTTTTGGGCCCCTTGACTGAAAAGGGGAATTTCACAAATTTGCAAATTCCTTGTTATACACTCTACATCATCTGTTGATGCCCTAAAGTCTCAATAGAAGACGTGTCTGGGTCCCCTAGATGGCCCCGACAAAAGGGACGCATGCATGCCACCTAGAACTCTGGTCATCCTACCCAGATTTAGATTGATACAACTCAATTACCTTCTCATAACCAATCTCACACCCCTTAGGCTGTGGGGGACAACAAACTGGCGACAGCTGCATGCCCCCGCTGTCAAGCAGATGAGGCTCATTTTTTCCATTTAGTCTGGGATGGATAGCTGATCAAATAATGCTGGAGGGAAATATTTGCAATATTCACCCTTGTGGTGGGTGACCAAGTGGAACCATCTCCCAGAATTGCTCTGTTGGGACTAATTGACTACTTCAGGGGAACCCGAGGAGATTGAACTTTACTGGGTATTGGGATGTGCTTGCTAAGAGGGACACAGCTAAACACTGGTGCTCTTTGACCGTGCACCCTCCCCTGCCAGCAGGCGAATTGCAATTGACTGAAGAACTAAACTTGAAGAGACGATATACTGGTCCAGAGAAATATAAAC
The DNA here is from genome assembly GCA_963921515.1 of Calotriton arnoldi. Taxonomy (NCBI): domain Eukaryota; kingdom Metazoa; phylum Chordata; class Amphibia; order Caudata; family Salamandridae; genus Calotriton; species Calotriton arnoldi. Next base: position 588,230 of record CAWUFW010007744.1, on the reverse strand, counting down.
AGGTGTAGGGAAACATTGGGAACATTATGGCCTATGAAGAAGAGGGGTGGGTACTCTTTTCAGGGTATTTGACTTCTCTCAAATGGAGATATGTTGAAAGTGTATTCCATGTTCGAAAACAATAACATTTGTTTATCAAACATTCCCACAAACAGTCAGTAAATGGCCCACATACTGACCTGTCTCACCAGCCCTTCGGGCAGAGCCTGATCGCCCTTCAGGACAGTCTGACCCCGATGTGCATCATGCATCATTGGCCACAAACATCAGAGGAAATGACACGGAAGCCTGCTAAGAACAGTAGGCTTCTATGTCCGATTTCAGGACCTGCCATTGATGCAAAACCTTACAATCTAAAAAAAAGTAAATCTAAAAATAGGCAAACAATAATTTGCTGTAATGCAGCTCCATGTCTCGGGCGAACACGTGCACTAAATGGATATCCATTTCTGTTACTTCAAATAGGCCTAATGTCAAATTTTGATTACCTTCACAAAGTGATTAATTTGAGCCGGTGGTTTTCGGTGCTCGGCACCGGCACTTAATTTTCAACACCAGCGCTTGTGACAGTCTGCCACAAGGTGGCACTGTCTGCCTAACTTAGAGTTGACCCCAACAACAGTTGTTTAGTGTCTTGCTTTGCCATAACGTTATGTAATAGCCTGTACTTTACAGCTCCATGGAAGAAATACATTATTGCAAGGAATTTAGGATGACATATCGCCGCATTCTGAAGCTTATTCTTTTGTGACAGTGTCATCAATTTCTCTTTCTTCTACGGCAGCTGACTGTGGCCAGTCGGATACTTCCTAAATAACTTCCTAAATTATCCTTTTCTTTGTATCATTGTTGGTTATTGGTCGTTGAAAATGTCCCAAATGGATTTCCTTTTTGTGCTAAACTTAGCATAATACATAATCAAAGCGCGGACATACAGGCATCCTTTGGGGGCCGCGGAATTACCCAAGGAAATACCTCGACCACAAGTTGCTATTTCTCAAACGGGGGACTAAACCTCCCAATTCTTAGCCGTCTTGGTTGAAAGGGGATGTTAACACAGGGGACTGGTTTTACAGGAATGAAAAATCACATGGTTCTTCTAGCTTTGGCCTGTTTTCTTGCAGACATTCCTCAAGGTAACACCTGCATTAATTTTCACACAGAAAAATTATTCACAAATTTTTGGGAATGCAATTCTTAATCGAATTCCGGTGCAAACAACTATTTGGGTCGTGCCCGACTTTGCTAGAGTCTAGACTTTTAAGTAGATTGGAATGACCAGGTTGTTGTGGATAAAGATTCCAGTCCCTATTCTAATTGAATCTTAATGTTCAGTGTTGTAATCTGTTGATGAAATAAGCAATCGTGCGAGAAGGCAGTAATGATGTCCAAAGTTTTATTTTTTTTACTGAACTCCATTTTGATAGTAGTATTATTGACTGCATTTTCTGGCACATGCATCAAGTCAAAACGGCCTTGCAAAAACAGCGAATCGCAAAAAAAGGCCGTTTGCGAACGCTAACCAACACTTCCCAATGCAGCAACCCACTTTCCGAAAATCAAACACCTTCACAAAAATAAGGACTCGCAATTTCTGCGAGAACCCCAAAAGCGAATCCTCATTAGCGAGTCCCACAACAGCCACCGCAAATAGTGATTAGCTCCTAAGGATTCGCAACCCAATGCATGTAAATTCGCAAATAGCGAATTTCCAGGAAATCGCAAATTTCCAAGTGCAGATTAAGGGGAATCACAATCAGGTGGTAAAGTAAAAAAAAAAAGAAAAAATCAGGTGCAACCAATCATAAACCTATTTAAACAGACTCAGAAGGCCCATGAAGCCTTTCACAATGGCAGCACTCTACGTGATGGCAAGAAGGATGAGGATCCATGCAGCAGGGCAGCGCAGAAGGAGGATACAGGAGAGGATCTTCAGAGTGCGCATCACATTGCTGGGACACACTGAGGATGAGATATACGATAAGTACAGGCTGGACGGTGCAATGATCATGCACCTAATTGCAGAATTAGAACCCTTAATGCAGCGTCAGACCCGTAGGACCCATGCTATCCCCGCACATGTACTGGTCCTATGTTGCCTCCACCTACTTGCCTCAGGCAGTTTCCAGGGGGTGGTAGCTGTAGCTGGAGGTGTATCACAGAGCTCACTTTCACGCTTCTTCAAACCCTTCCTTGACGCCATGATGACAAGGATCCACACCCACATCAGCTTCCCCACAACCCCCCAGAATTTGAATAAGACAAAACTAGACTTCTACCAGGTAGCACAATTCCCCCATGTGATTGGCTGCATAGACTGTACGCATGTCCCTATTTGTCCCCCAGCAGTGAATGAATACATTTTCAGGAACAGGAAATCATATCACTCTATCAATGTGCAAGTAGTGTGCAACGCTAAGCATATCATTACGGACATCGTGGCGCAATTTCCTGGGAGCACCCATGACTCCTATATCTTCCGACACAGTGGCATCCACACGCGTCTGCTCAGGAGTGAATTTGGTGAAGGACATCTGCTGGGCACACACATATATCTATTCGCTACATTAATCAAATAAATGACAATGCATTACTGTGGCTAACCCTTTACTTTCCACCCTGTAGGTGACAGCGCATACGCCGTGCGGAACTACATTCTGACGCCATACCTCAACCCAGCCACACCACAGGAGCGGAGGTACAATGCTGCACACATCAGCACACGGAATGTGATAGAACGCACGTTTGGAATACTGAAAAGCCGCTTTCGCATCCTTCACAAAACTGGTGGAGCCCTGCAGTACCGTCCAGAGACATGCTGCCGGATCGTGGCTGCATGTGCCATTCTGCACAATATTGCCACCAGGAGAGGCATACACATCGAGGTGTCCGACAGTGAGTCTGATGGCGACAACCAACCACCCGCACAACTCCGACAGGCGCATGTGGCAAACACAGCAGAAGGGCAAAGGAGACGTGCAGACATCACCCAACATTATTTCTGAGGTAGGGAATAATGAGCCATAACACCTAGATGCTGACCATGAAAGTATTTATTAACATGAGCCCATGTATCAATGGGTAGTCACACAGAGATGTGTGCTAATCATAACTGTGATTGCATAGATGAATAACGTTAAATGAACAATTCCACGCGCTGGTTAGCAATCACTAGGCTGTAATTGACCATGGTTAAGTCACCATGGCCAAACTGAGGAGGATATGCCTGGCTAGCGCTTCCTGCCACGCACACCCAGACGCCTTTCGCCTGCATCGGCCACATCACCATGATGCGCAACCGAAGGGGTTGAGCTGCACAAACTGCGCCTCCTGGTAGTGGTCACTGGCACCAACAGGCTGCTAACACTGGAAGCCTCCTCACTCCCCTCCTCCCCTGTCAAGTTGCTGCCACCAACAGTACCGGCCTGGAGCTGTTCTACGGCGGTGGTCACTTGTCCTAGGGCCCTAGCAACATCCCCACAGTAATAGCCCAGATCTATTTGCATGGCCACGGAGCGACGTGCCAGCAGCGCAGTGGTGTTGCAGAGCTTGTTAATGGCCCTGGTATAGGCTGACATGCACATCATGCTCTGGCGATGCCTTCTCCTCTTTGTGCTTTGGCCCGCAAGCATTGCCCTGGTGAGCTCCTGAATGCTTGAGTTGGTCTGCCTATTCCCCTCCACAACCGCTGTTGTCTGTGCATGCACACTGTCTGTCATTAGGCTGATGTTCTTTGCCAGTTTGGAGATTTGTAGCTGTATTGAGCCCATGTGTCTTGCTTGCAGGCGCTGCACGCGTAACATCTGTGACTCCACGCCAGCAAACATGTTTGGAGCCTGGTCTTCCTGCACAGCAATGCGGTCCCTTGAACTGCGCCCCTGCCCACGTTGGACCTGTGCCTGTGGTGTAGGTGGTGTGGTCACAGGAGGCTGGCTGGTTTCTGGGGTGGGTTCAGGGGCCACCTCAGATTCTATGGGCTGCAGTGAAGGAATTTGGGCCCTGCGTTTGGTGGGTGCGGGTGGTGTGCATGCTGGGGCATCTGGAGTCTCCACATCAGTCTCAGCAGGAGTCTCAGAGATATGTAGGCAGTCACTGTCTTCCGAGTCCACCTCAGCTGCATCTGTGATGTGAAACAGTGCAATGTTAATATGTGTACGCCTTCCTATTGTGTTACATTATGCATACTTGGCTCACATTAAATCACTGACTGCAATCACTGACTGCCATGCAGTGTTGGCGTGTTTTGCTTGCCATTGTTGGGTTGGAATGCCCACTTGACTGACATGCCTACAACTCCCATGATGCATTGGGTGTATGAGGGAAAACGTGGACTGTATTCTGACCTGTACACTGGGGTTGGCCTGGGGGTATGTGCACCACTGAACATTACGTAGAACTGTATGGTTGCATGCATCTTACCTTGTGAGGTGCTTGCTGCGCCGGATGTGTCCAGCTGGGTAACTCCCACCACTGCCTCAGGCTGAATTGTCGCCTCCACCAGGTCCTCCAGGGCTGTGTTGTTGGGTACTGTGGATGTGCCCCCTCCTGTGGCCCTTGCCTCCTTCAGCCTTTCTGCGATACGCTCCTTGGCACGGCTTCGTAGGTCGTACCACCTCTTTTTTAGGTCATCAATGCTGCGGTGTGTGACACCCACAGCATTTACCGTGCTCTTGATGCGCAGCCAGATCCTCCTTTTTTCTGCCTCAGGCACTTTCAGTGACAATTTTCCGAAGAGCTTGTCATGGTTTTTGGACACCCCCTCAATGAGATTTTCAAGTTCTCTCTCACTGAATTTCAGCTTTCTCTTTCTGGGCGTGGCACTATCCCCTGATGTTGCCTTCCCCATCCTGGTGCACAGTAAGTTGCAGGAAACAGTCTTGGGTGTTGTCTCAGCTCAGCTCCAGTACTCTGCTTCCTCCTCTCTCCTCCTCTGGGCACTGAATGAAGCATGGGCTGGCTGACTTCCTGGTTGTGATGTCATCAGCATGCTTCCAATGCGACACACTTTTTGCGATTTTGTTAATTGCGATTTCGCTAATTGCGATTTCGCAACAGGTGGTTTTCTGTATTTGCGCTTCTCTTTTGGCTACTCGCAAATCTATTTTGCGATGTTTAGCGAATTGGTAGATTTGCGCAACCGGCTTCATGCATTGCAGATAGCGATTTCTAATTTGTGATTCCCTATTTATCGCAAATTAGGAATCGCTATTTGTGATTTTGATGCATGTGCCTGTATACTTCTAAATTCCGTAATCAGTGGAACTATTTCTTGCGTTACTACTTACCTGACTACCTACATATTGAGGGGCTTATTTTCAAGTCCCTTGCACCACTTTTGCGTCATTTTTAACATGGGAAAAGTGACGCAAAAGTGGCGCAAGGGGCTTGTAAATCTGCCCCTGAATGTGTTACATTTTCCTGTTCATCTTGCATGCTTTGTGTACAGCGCTCTGATACCCTGATGGGTCATGTTCGCGCTTGATAAAACCTTTCAAATAAATAAATTGTATGCTGCCTTTTGAACAAGTACATTAATGTGAGGGGGGTGTCATTGGAAGCAAGGCAGGCACAGTGTGTGGTGCAAGCTGCAGTAGCCTCCTGCAGAGAGCCCCGGCACGTATTTGTTTTTACAAATTAAGCACTGCCTTCATAGTGTTGTTCTACAATGGCATTATATGACATTACAATATGAAATATCACTTGTGTGGCCGTGACACCGCTTTGCACAATTTGCCATGGCGCCCGTGTATTGTGGTACTGCTTACCAGAAGCCCCGTGTTTTGAGGCAGTATTGAGATTGTGCTGTTGGAAATTGCATTACTTCATGAATCTACCCTCTAATTTTAGAAAGTCAATTTCATATGAAATGTGGCTAAGTATATACATGGAAGCCTCTGCATTTCAATTTCCCGGGGTATTAATTAGATCCCACAATCACAAACCGTTTAAGATATTAGTAAAGGTGTGGGCGATCATGAAAGATATCAGTTGCAGGGAATTGTGTGAGCTTTATTTAATATCCTTTTAAAAAGCTTTTCACAGTCTGGACAGCTCTTCAAATTACATGGGCAGTTATTTTGTTCTGAAGCTCAAAATGCTTAGATCTATGGACCCAGGCTCGATAATCACTCCTTTGCTGTCGGATTACTTTCAGAGCATTTAAAAATTACTTACAAGCACATTCGTTTAGAATTAGGATATGTATTTCCGAGAGCACTTACAGCCACAATGAGCTTATTACAATGCATTACCGACTATGTCAACGTCTCTGCATTGCAAACATATAACTGTGAATCCATATTATAAAATTGTTTGATATAAGCCAACTATTCAATACTCTTGACAATTATTGGGGGGCATCTAAGCAAAATATCAGCCAGGGAGAGGAAACTGACCCTATTTAAGATTAACCCCGGGCGGAGCAGGCGTAGTGCCTCTACGCAGAGTGCCACAGAGTTGCAAAAAAACTCTGTGGAACTCCGCTCCCTCCCCGTCCCAAAGTAATTATAAAGTAAGAAAAAAGGCACTTACCTGCCGTGGCTGTCTCCTCCTCGCCATGGACACTCTCCTTCCTCCTCCTCGCCGTCCTTCTTCTTTGATCAGAGCGGCCATGGCGAGGAGGAGGCTGCCACTGCAGGTAAGTGCCTTTTTTTTAACTTTATAATTACTTTGGAAGGGTGGAGGGGCCGGCTAACTACGCTCTGCCACGGAGTTGTAGTTTTGCCCAAACTCCGCGTTAGCAACGGTACGAGGAGTATGCAAAACTACGTAAACTCCGCTGGCGGAGCGTAGTTACCCGCCCGGGCTTATTTAAGATGCGTTAACTACAATATCACCTATGCTACATTCACAGTAATAAGCACATGGACGGTGCTACCAGTAGCACAACTCAATGATATTTATTTTACTTCAGGATAAACAGAAGGAGGGAGACACACTCCAGCTACTGCTAAGGTAAGTGAGATAGATTTGTGAAATGGTGAGCACTTAGTGGTCTGCAGGGTCAGACTTGTGACGTCCAAAGTTGAAGGTGAACAGAGGTTGCTTTATTAGGGGACTGCAGTTTTAGACAGAGGGACATATTTACAAGCCCCTATTGCCACCACAACGTCACTTTTCCTGACGTCCCTACGGCAATAGTGGCTTGGCTTTATTCACAAGACAGCGTTGAGCCACTTTATGTGGCTTAACGCTGCCTTGTAAATAAGGCCCCCTTTCATTCTATACTTAGCGTGAAAGGGGAGAGCAATGGGTGTTGCGGTGGGCATTCCACCGCAACACCCATTGATTTCGATGCTGCCCCATATTTACAAGGGTGGCGTAAATATGGGGCAGCGCCAAAATTAAGACCAGGGAAAACCTGGTCTTACCCTGTCGCAACAAGGAAACATTTTTAATTTCTCCTCATTTTTGCTGTTTCCATGTGTGCTGCGTTGTGCAGCACACTTAGAAACTGCAAAAGGCCATTGATTGTTAATGTTCAGGAAGGTGTCCCTCCCTGCACATAAACAATCATTAAAAAAAATACCGTTTGCAACTTCTATGTGTGCTGCATTAAGCAGCACACATTGAAGTTACAAAACGCCATTTCATATTGTTTATGTGTAGGAAGGGACACCTTCCTGCACATAAACAATATTCCCCTGCAACACAGGCACCATTGCACTATGGTGCAAGGGTGTCTGCATTGGTGCTAGGTGGCTAAATTAGTGCCAGCGCAGGGGGAAATGCAGGGCTGCACTGTATCCTTGTAAATACGGTGCAGCCCTGCTTTTCAGAAGTGGCGGAGTGCGGCGTTAAGCCAAGGAGGCTAACGCCGCGCTCCACCACTTCCTCGTAAATATGCCCCAAAGTACCTTGATCAGCACTTACTCACCTCTTCTCATGGGGAGGACAGAGAACACCGCCCACGTGCACACAAAATGACAGTCTTTACTTTGCTTATTAGTGGCATTCTGGGTCAAACTTTTATTTTTTCTACTGAACTCCATTTTGGCTGCCCCTAAGCTAGCCTTACACAAGATGGAGGGTGAAGACTGTACTACCAGGCAGTGAATGTGTTTTGCTTACATTCCTACAGCCAGAGTGAGGAGACCTAGACACTGAATTCAGGGGAGTGGAGACAGGGCTCCTTTGGGTATTTCAACACATTTTGGCTAGTAAGATGCTCCTGATAAATCTTCCACGAACATTTCTGCTGGGCGGATTGTAGTGGGAGGGGTGGGACTGCATACTCTGTTGTGAAGGGCTGGGAAGCCTTTAGGTGAGGTTGGCCATTTTGTTCTTTCCTGATTAGTCCTGTAGTCGGACGGATACCAGACATTCACAGACTCTTAAAACACCTCATTATGTGTCTGTTATGGTTGCTCCAGGATGGTTATAACCCTGTTGTTAGATGCATCACTCTACACCAAAGGTCTCTAAACTGTGGGGTGCTCCCCCATGGGGGTCAATGGATGCATTCCTAGGGGGGTTCAAATGGCACTGCAATACTTGTAAATAAAGTTGACCGGTAAGCATGACTTTGGGTATTTGATGCATTTTCAGCACTTGAAGTGCATAAAAATAGCATGCAAACTGTGATCATGAGTGCCCTAAGGGTGGGGTTAAGTGAGTGCAGTGGCAGGGTCAAAGACATTGCTAAAATGAACAAAATATTCTTTAACTATTTTTTTGTTTTCGGGCTAATGCATAAAAATTAACCCACACACCTTAAATGACAAATAAATTCAAGTTAATGTAATTGGTGGGAAATTCACTCTTTTATGTTATGAAACCTCATTTGGTTACTACATTCACTGCTGATGCCTGTGTGTGTGACCAGAGAGTCACATAATTGAATTCTGGTTGGTGCAGTGAGGACTAGTGACTTGTCTATTTATAGGCCCTGATTCACAAAGGGCCTCCGCACTCGTGGCAGTGCCCCACAGTCATGGGGGAGTCTTCGCATTCGGGGCGAAGTCTCCACAATGAGAATTCTCATTACAAACCTATAATTCTCATTGCAGAGATTCCACCCTGAGTGCGGAGACTACCCCATGACTGCAGGGCCTCCGTGGCGAGTGAGGAGGCCTTTTGTCAATCAGGCCCAGAGTGCCTCGAGGGCCCAGCCTGCAACAGAAAGCCCTATGAATATGTAAGGCATTATATGAAAATTGTATGACACACAGTATCTCACAGGCTGCACAGGCTGATGCAAAATTATTAATGTTTAAGATAAAATAATTGCTTTCAAACTATATATTTTAGTAATACATAATCAGACTGTTCCTAGTGCAAACATTTTTAGAAGTATCCAATAAAATGATACATTCCAGAACTCAACTGACAAACCCTTTATGTTACCTCTCATAATGAATACATCTTTGACACTGTGAAGCTTCAAGTGACTCCATCAACTAAAGCCAATATTGACTCCTAAGCACCCTTGCATTTGGTGATTAACCAATTGTACACATTTAGATTTGTTTCACATAGTAGGCACTCTGGTGAGAAGGTCTTTTTTTTTACACCATCTTTATTTTCAGCTAAAGGCATCTCAAGGTCAGCATCCACCGTCCAGTAGGGTTGTTTTTATAATAAAAAGTTTGAGAAGTGTTTTATTTAAATTTAAAAAGCATAGGCATGTCAGTCCCCATAGATCCCTCCCACTTCGACCTCTGTTCACAAATAGATGTCCTTTCAGGTAAGTTGAGGGACTGGCAGGGAGGAGACCAGCAGGGTTGCATTCAGATACAGAGCCTTGATTGTCCAGACCCCTGAGACCTCAAAGTACTGGTCCAGGGGAAAGAGGAAAGGCACGAGATCCATGGATACCATCAAATAGATTTCCCAGAGTAGGGGGGTACTGTTAGGGTGCTAATTTTAAAATGTACAGATGCACAGAGAAAGCTTTCTTAGAGAGATACTTTGAGGAAGGAGGTGAGTGTGGGAGTTTGTTTTTTTAAGGGTCACTATTATCATTAATTCAGCAGATGCAGTGGCACTGGGACTAGGAAATTGATTTCTTGGCTGTACATAATCATGTTAGATGTGTTATTCATCTGCAGTCCCTGTGGTCCAAAAATGCCAGAAAGAATTCGATGAGAACACCCGGACAGAGATCCTTTCAACTTACAATGAGGGTCTGAGAGAGGGCTGCCATACATTTTATTATTACAAAATACTCCACGACTGCCACTGGTTCCCTCTCAAACTGTATCAAGGGAAGCTAATTTCTTCCCACATCATGCTGCTGGCGATGTGACCAGTCTGACACTGAACTTATTTGCATGCTATTGTCCAATCCTGTTCTGGATCCCTTCTGGCCCAAAATCTAAAGCAGCTTGCACCCTGCTCATTCTTTGAGCATCTAACCGACCATTGTTTTGGTGCTGTTATGTAACTTCGAGGATATGAATGATTTGACTTCCCAGGGGAGGAGGTGGATGGCTTTTTATTGCTATTTATTGGTGCTGGCCAACCACTTCACCCCATCAGTCTCAGAACCACTTGTACCCCTTTACCACCACTGGCATGTAGCTTATGTAGAACAGTGAGATGTTTTTGGAAAGTCTTGGTATCCAATATGCTGAACTATCAATAGATCATCTGGCTCATTGTGTTCAACACTTAAGACCTTTTTGCACTGGGCTGAGATGCACAGGGATCACCTACTTGCAGGCACGTGCTCCTGGCTCTTCCTAAGGTGATCTAGGACGCTTGCCTGTCTGGAACGCAACAGATGACCGGTACTTCTTTTTGCAGGGACTCTTTTGATATGATTATTATGTCTTTCTTTTCTCCCCCTTCCCTTTTCTCCCTTATAAAACCATAAAACCATACTCTATTAACGTTTACTACAGACATTAGCCCTACCAGTGTGTTTTGTGTTTTGTACCTGTAAAATTTAGTAAAAATTTTCAAACAAAAATCTAAATGATCTCTGCGCAAATTTTGGCGCACCCCTAATCAATACCAGCTTTGTAATTTCAACCAATAAAAACCTTCTAGGAACTGCTCATACTAGCAGCCAACCATGAGTGTCATGCTACATCTACTTATGTACTTCATACTCGGTCCATGCCAATGCCTTCAGCAATATGTAATGCAGAGCATTATATTCAGCAATATGTAGACACCCACAATTTTCTCCATTCGAGCTGTGAAGAATAATGTGTGCTCTTTCTTCAAAAGGCATTCTGGAGCCTGGAACTGGGTTCACTTCTAGTCCTCTATTACACTTGAGAACCTAGATGTTATATATCAAACTATACTAACAATTTCAGTGTTGTTATTCTTGCTTAAAGCCCTTTAAAGCCTTCCCATTATTGCACATTCACACATATTTTAAATGTACTACTTTTTTGTTTCATGTTGTACATTGCACAATTTATTTCAGCCATCCTAGTAAGTGTAGCCGAATTCTGGCAGCATTGAGCAGAAAATAGTGAAGTCAGCTGTTTTAATGGAGAAAGTTGTATCTAATGCTCAAAGGTTTTTCGTATTATTCCCAGGAGAAGCTCCTGGACTCTGCTCATTAGCGCCTCTCTGCCATTTATATTCATCACATGCTCTATCATTAGCTTGCATTAAGAAAACATTTATAAGTATACTTGTGAATTTTATGGATCTCAGCATTATATGTTCTAACCGACTATGGTTGAAGCTCTGGTCCATTGTGTTATATCCTGCTTAGGTGTTAATGCGTCTCCTATGTTACCTGGCTCAAAGCTACTCAGTCAGTGTGAGTGTTCTGAGTTGAATGTTGGTGTGATGGAGATGAATGGAATGTTTGGGTGCCTGTGTAATGAGGTGTGACAGTTGAAAATGAGCTGAGCAGCAGGCAGGCTGCTCCTGATGGGGCTGCTTTACATGAATGTTAACCTGTAACTAAGACTTAGTAAAGAATCTTCAAAGATACTGATGGAGCGGAAGGGGCTTTTGCCAATTTTTTTACCATCTGGACCCAATTTAATACCTACCAGCCCCTTTCACGCTGCATGATTTTAAAGCATGATACCAATTTCTATTGTCTATATTGTTCCTCTCTCCTCTCCAATGAATCTTTTATAGTTGATAGGGATTGGCAAAGGATTGACAGAATTCTAACAAGGAGGACCTAAAAAAAGAAATAATCATTTAATATAACCTTTTGACATTAATAAAGACAGACTCTGACAGACTCAACGTGCTTTTATCTAAATTAATGTGAATGTTCATCAAGTACAATACAGCTTGAATCATAGATCACCATACAAGAGAAATAACAAAATAGTAATTCATAAACACATCCCAAATATCCGTGTCATGAGAGAGTGGATAGATGAAGAGACAAAAGAATAAAGTCATTTGCAAATTCAGAATATCCTACGAACCTATTAGCACAAAATGGTAAAAGTCTGAAAAGCCACTCTCCGGCCGAGAGAGTAGCTGGGGCACCCTCAAAAGATAATGAGGAGCAAAGTTAAGAGTCAGGATCAACAGAACAGCAGCCAGCCAATGAAGTTAGGAAACAGCAACACGTCTCTTCTCTCGCAAAGTAAATCTCACAGAGCTCTTTGCAAGCATCTCTCTACTATAAACATTTCAGTACTAATAGTGGTACCCTAATTCACTTAAGATCCAACCCCCCATGTATCATCACACGAAAAATTCTCAAACCCTATTAATTTAGATCAGGGGGTGTCTGGTCACTTCACTTTCGGTGTGCCTAACTTTTCAACAGTTCCTTTGTCTTTAGAAACCTTTCGTCATCAACCTTCAGCAGAGGAAACTCAGCTTATCTCTTCTGCGGCTTGCACATTTCTCCATCTCGCTAATGTATCAAACTCATAGTACAAGTGTACACATACTCCACTCCGCAAGGAAATTCCATTCATAATGTTCATTACTTCCTCCACACAGCCTTGGCCATCATCAGGAACTCACGAAGGACAAAATACAAATTTTTGCAGCCTACGTTTTAATAAGCAAATTAAACCTAAAAAGACTCTTGAGACCTTCTCCGCAGAACAGTAAAATGTGCTCTAGGATCGTTGTCACTTTACAATACTCCACTATTAATGCTTCTTTGCATTACATTATATACGTTTTCAAACAGTTAGCGAAAAGGAACTTATGAATTCTGTCATTTTTATTTTATTTGGCTTTTATTTCTGCATTATTTATTTAAGCTTATGGCCTACTACAAAAGCACTGGAAACACTAGTTTCTTTCCTGCACGCACTTTCGCAGTTTTCATTTTAGTTTTGTACTGTTAATTTTCACACCATTTTGTTAATAATGCACACAATGAGGAGTTTAATCCGAGCAGGTTTTATTTCGCAAAACCCTGCTCCATCAATCTCCCCTTTGATGGCGACTTGAGCCATCATAAGATACCCAAAAATCTGATTGTCATCATGTTATACTACCTAGAAAGCAGTAGTTTTCTTCTGTTTCCACATAACTTTATCTATGTCCTTTACTATTTCATAGTAATTTCCTCTTCTGTCTTCCAACTCTATTTCTTCTCTCTTTCTCTTTCTCGCTCTCCGCTTAGTCTCTAGTGTTTGTTTCTTGCACTTACAACACTTATATATTAATACCAGGGGGCGTTGGTATTTTCCCTAGCAATCTATTACTAAATGCAGAACACCAGTTACCTACTGAAGAGAAACCCTTACCAAGTTTCTCTCAAGCACCGTCAACCATCAGTTCAGTTAAATCTTCTCGTAAATGTGTAATATTTGTAATATATCCCTCTAGGTTCTTACTTTTGTCAGGGATATATGTGCAACACTGTTGAATCTTGAACATACTACAGACTCCGCCCTCCTTTGCCAATAAAACATCAAGAGCAAGTCGATTTTGTAAAACCATAGATCTTATAGCCACCATCTCTGTATCAATAATTAAGAACCCTCCAGCATTCTCTGTTGATAAACGATCAACCACTGTGGATAATTTTCTAATTTTATGTGAAATCAAGATTACTCCTACTGAAGGTATCAATGCTCCAAAAATATCACTCGCAATCTCTGCAGCACTAATTCCCCTTTTATTTTGAGTTAGTCAACTCCTCTTTTCATTGGTTCCATGACTTTTGTCTAAATGATACACCTTTGGAAAGACAACTCCCAAATAACAACACCAATACCAATGTGCAGGCAACCTATAATAGGACACACATAATATATCCCAGGGAAAACAGGATCCATACCACCTCTCATTCCCCAACCCCCTGTAATCAGGAAAGTATGGTCACATTCACTAGAACCAATGAAATAATTATTATACTCCGTTTTCTGTCTAAGTAAGCAAAGCTTTCCCCTATGATACCAATCCAGTGGCGTTGCAGCATTTGTCTCACTTTTTTTGTAGTCTCCTTCTCTAAAAGCCCAAGGAGGTATATGGGACTTTTGCTCAGCAGCTTTTCTCTTAAAACTCTGTCTCCTATCTTCCACCAGATTTATAAATTCAATCTCCTCCTGATGCAAACTACAGGTCAAGTTATTACGATGTGCATACACAGTATCAATCGTTTTAGTAGTATGGAAGAATTCTCCAAAATACTCCGCATTTTTCGCACTACTCACCATATTCATATTCTTTCTAATAGGCACTTTAGAAAATACTAAATCATAATTTGAATACAAATACTGCAAGCTTCCTTTTTCATAGAACAAACTTGTTAGTACACTACACAAAACTCCATATGTTAAAGGTAGGTGATGAAAGGTCACCCCCTCAGACTCAGATGAAGGTAATTGCATGCACACATAACAATCTCTCGCATCCATAGTGTCTACATACTCGTACAATAATTTAGTGAAAACATTTAACAAGAAATCATTAATCGAGTTATCCTGGTGAAATTTATTATCACTTGTTAATTTCTCAATGTTAGTCTGTGGATCTTCTTTAAGATTTTTCACATCTATTTTTTCACTCACCAAATTATTAGTAATATTATTTTTAGTAGGATACATAAAATAAGGTTCAACAACAACTAATATTAACCAAACAAACATTATTAGTAAGACACTTATAAAGCAAGCATTAATACATCTACGTTTTAAACTTCGATTTAGATATCCAGTCTCTTGAAATTCTGCCCTTGCCATTTTCTAGAAAAAATAAAAAAATAAAAAAAACTAATAATGTAAAAATGTCTCTAAAAATATGTAAAAATGTGTAGTGTATCCAAGCACTTATTTAAGCTTTCTTGACTTCCCCCTATTTTTTTCAACAGCCTTTAACTGAGTTCCAGCTTTATTTTCTGCACTTTTACAGGACAGCCTTTTCAATCTTCTGCACCCTCAATTTCAACACAGTTCATTTAGGGTAGCTCGTAATCGTTTTTGTGGCTTGCTCTTTTTGTTCTCCGAACTGTATCTTCCTCTGAATCACTTTGTTCTGTTTGGCTCAATACTTCTATTATTGTATTTGGACCTTTTTTATTCAGAGTGTATTTCAGTCTTTTCACTCCCTTTGGCCATATGTCTCCTTTTCTTGCCTTTTTCACTTGCAAAGAGTCACCAGATTCAAAACTCGATTCAAAACTTCTTTTGTTTGATTCTTTTCTTGTTTGCGCTTGTTCTTGAATCAAACTCTCCTCTGCATCGGTATTGACAACAGTCTCACGAGACCCAGTAGCTGGTGCCCACTTTATTTCACTATATTCATACTCTCTTTGATCTTCAGCCTGATCTTGCTCACTTTCAATTTTTTCTGTTGTTTCAAGTGGACTTGGGACTCTTCTTATGTGACTTGTGTGTATCCAGTTTGGTAAGCCACCACACTTCACTGCTGTTGTCGTCACCAATATCACTTGGTATGGCCCATGCCAACGTGGTTCCAAACACGACTTCCTTACATGTTTCTTCACCAGGACCCACTCTCCTGGACTTAGGTCATGTGCTTGTTCTTGCTGTGCTGTGGTTTCAACTTCTCCAACCTGATGATACATAGAACGCACCACATCAGCCAATCCTTTGCAATAATCGAGCACTAGATCATCAGTTATATTCATCAGTTGATTTGCCGGAACTATTGGCTGTCTCATTGCTCTGCCCATAATCACTTCATGGGGCGATAATCCAGTCTTTTTTATCAGGAATACTTCTGAAACTCATCAGAAATAAAGGTAAAGCATCTGGCCATTTTAGTGCTGTGGATGCACACACTTTTGAAAGTTGTGACTTAATTATACCATCGATCTGTTCGACCACGCCTGAAGCTTCTGGTCGATAGGCACAATGTAATTTTTACTCAATTTGCAATGCTGCACAAATCATCCGAATTATTTCATTATTAAAATGTGCACCTCTATCAGTTTCTAAAAAGACTGGAAATCCAAAACGTGGTATTATCTCTCTCGGTAGGAATATAGCAACAGTCAGACTATCATTTCGTCTTGTTGGATAAGCTTCCACCCAACGAGAGAACAAACAAACCACTACCAACACATATTTCAATCCATTACATGGAGACAATTCTATAAAGTCTGCCTGCAGTCTAGTAAATGGACCCACTGCTTTTCCAATTCGTCCCCAACTGACAACAGTTTTCCTCCCTGCATTTTGCTGTTGACAAGTTATGCACCTCTGGCAAAGATTTTCTGCAATGACCCTGAACTTAGGATTATACCATGTTTGCTTAAATAGCCTAATCATTGCATCTCTTCCTACATGTGTTAAACCATGGTACATTCTTGCCATTTGTGACAACAGGCTGTCTGGCATTATTGGTCTTCCATCAGTGTAAACTCACACTTCATCTTCAGCCCTACGTGAACAACCTGCCTTGATTCAAATTTATTTTTCTTCCTCACTAGCTTCTTCCTGCAATTTTCTAATTTCTTCCCATGTCTCCACAGAAGAAAACATCAGATGACAATTTGTATCAGATTTCTGCGTATCTTTGTTAATTGAAATCGAATTTTGAGCACAAAAACGTGCAACTTGGTCTGCGTATCGATTTCCTTTTGTCACATAATCATTTCCAGATTTGTGCGCTGAACACTTCACAATCACAATCTCTTTGGGAAATTGTAGTGCAACTAGTAATTCTTTTACATAACTGCTATTCCGTATTGGTGAACGAGATGATGTAAAAAATCCACGTTGCAACCACAATTGTCCAAAATCGTGCACGACTCCAAAACCATATTGACTATCAGTGAACATGAGTATTCTCAGATTCTTGCCAATTATGCATGCTCTGGTCAATGCAACCAGCTCAGAAATCTGTAAGGAACTTACTCCTTTCGAGCATGAAGCTTCAAGAGCCATTGCCACTGTACAAACTGCATATGAAGCACGCAAAGTACCTTTATCATCTCTCAAGCAAGATCCATCCACAAACATTATGCAATCTGATTCAGCCAATGGTGTGTCTTTTATATAAGGTCTTGGCTTTGTACGCAGTTCAGTCACATCCAGACAATCATGATCAGCTTCATCCACCACTTCCTCACAACTTGGACTTGGTAACAAAGTAGCTGGATTCAAATTTGTGCATCTTGTCACAGTCACATTCTCTGCCCCCAGAAGCACTCTCTCATATCTTGTTAACCGACTACTTGTAAGATGCTGTGTTCTAGTTCGTGTCAACAAGATCTCGACAGAATGTGGCACATATACTCTCAATGAAGGTCCCATTACAATCAATTCACTCTATTGCAAACTCACACAAGTAGCAGGAACTGCTTTCAAACATTCTGGTAACGCTGCAGCCACTGAATGTAGCGTTGCTGAAAAATATGCCACTGGACGACATGCTGTTCCATGCTTTGTGTTAGAACTGAAAGTGCGCAACTGTCTCTCTCACAGCAGAACAGTGCAAAATCCTTGCTATAATCTGGCATTCCTAATGCAGGTGCTCGACAAAGGCTGTCTCGCAACTCTACAAATGCCATCATGCATTCTTCATCCAGTTCAATTGCATCGGTTACATCTTAATGTGTCAATCTCTGTAATGGCTTGGCTGTCAGTGAAAAGCCACTGATCCATTGTCTGCAGTATCCAACCATACCCAAGAACATTTGAACTTCTTTCTGTGTTCTGGGTGGATTCATTTGCAAGATAACAGTTATTCGATCTTGTGATACTTTCCTGACTCCTTTTTCTATTTTATGGCCCAAATATAAAACTTCTTTTTGACAGAATTGCAATTTTGCAGGTGACACTTTATGCCCACCTACTGCCAAATGGTTTAGTAGAGCAATTGTATCTGTCACTCATGCTTCTCTTGTCTTTGATGCAACAAGCAAATCGACAATGTATTGCACCAAAACTGAGTCTTCTGGCATTACCAATGACTCTAAACACTTTTTCAAAATTTGATTGAAAATTGAGGGACTCTCTGTATACCCTTGAGGAACTCGGCACCATGCCAAAACACGGTCTCCGAACCAGAACGCAAACAAATATTGGCTATCCGGATGAAAAGGTATCGAGAAGAATGCTTGGCACAAATCAATCACAGTAAACCACTCCGCATCGCAAGGAATTTGGTAAAGAATCACTGCTGGGTTTAGCACTATTGGGCAACAAGGTATCACTATCTTATTAATTTTTCTTAGGTCTTGAACTATTCTGTACTTACCACTCGGTTTCTTAATCCCCATAATAGGTGAATTACAATGACTCCCTAGTATCTCTCTCAAAATACCTTATTCAATCATTAATTCAATTACACACGTTACTCCTGCAATGGTCTCAGGACTCATTTTGCATAGAGGCGTCTTTGGAAATTCTGCACCTAGTTTGACTGAAATCTGAGTAGGATCAACTCCATTCATCAATCCAATGTCTTTCCCTGAAAAATCCCACACATCAGTCATCACTGTGTCTCTCAGTTCAACAGGCAAATCCTTCACTGTAAATAAAGGATATAAATCATTCAGTTATGTCCCTTGCCTCGCCATCATCATTTTAAACACCACATCTTCGTCCTGCGTATGAAATGCAGTACCATCTGGTGTACAATAGATGTTGCAATTCATCTTACAAAGCAAATCTCTACCTAACAGGTTAACTAGACCTGTATCACACACCACAAAACGATGTGAGTCCTCAAAGTCTCCAATGTGTACTTTCATTGGTTTGGTCACTGGAGTTCGGATTAGGTTATTTGAAACACCTACGACTTGGACAGTATCTCCAGAGAGGGGCAGGTTAGGGATTTCCACAGTTCTCACAGTGGAACAGGTAACACCAGTGTCTACAATTAATGTAATTACATTACCTTCGACTTCTCCATCTACAAAGGGACCACACTGATCTACCTCTAGAGATGCGCCAAGCATACACTCTTCCTCCCCTCCTCAGGCTCCATCGTTGAGATGTATCTGAATCACTCTCCTTGTACAGCAACCAGCATTGTGAAACCATTTGCACATTTTGATTATTATTAGTTCGTTCACTTGCATGAAAACCCACACTCGCACTGTATCTTTGTACTTGAGCATTCACATTCTCGTTCAGCATCGGGGCTTGTGGTATTTGCACCTGTGTAACCACCTGTTATGGTTGTAGTAGATTTCTGTTCACCCCATCTTGCATTTGTTGATTGAAATCCTGATTCATTTCATTATTCCCTAAGAAAACCTTACACTCGCGTTTCCAATGTCCCAACTTGCTGCACGCATAACACTGAAATTTATTTTTTCTCTTCTTTATTACCTCTACCCCTACCTCTTCCTTGAGTAGAAACACCACCATTCACCATGACACCTCCGATGTTAGAAATTTGACCATTCTGAGTATTCTGATTCTGATTCTTTACTTGGAAACCTGTTTGAGAAAAATCTACAAAATTACCACCTTTCTGTGCTGCTTTCATCTGTGCCCACATTAATTTCTCTTTCAACTTCTTATGTCTCGATTCAATATCATCACGACATTATTTTGCATACCGCAATATCTCATCTACACTTTTATTCTGCCAACAAGTTAAATGCTGCTGAATCATGTTACTAATCTCTGGTTTCAATCCAAATACAAACTTATACACAAAATGTCCCATATCTTTATCAGTTATGCTTTCAAAACCACTATACTATTTAAATACCTGTAGAAGCCTCTCATAATAAGCATGTACTGTTTCTTTCGTTTCCTGAGTCGTTCTATCTATTTTTACCCAATCAGTTTCTTTGGTTGAAATCTTTCCCTTCAAATAGGTAATCATTTGATTATATTTTTTCATCACTTCATCTGATGGTGCTCCAGTCTTTGCATCTCTGGGATATTCTTCTTTTGGCCAAATTAGCGCAATCATACACTCCACCCATAAATCAGCTGGAACCACAATGTCAAACAAACCATCTAAATCTTTCAACAAAACTTTTGAAACCTTTACAAATTTTTCTACTTGTTTGTACCACTGAACTGATTTTTCTCTCAGTCTTGGAAACTCATTTGTAAAAGACAGTATATCTTGCCTTGACCATGGAACGTGAACATATCCACCTCCTGGTCCCTTTCCCATCAGATATATCATTTCTGTCACTGTTGTCTCTGTCCCTGTCTCTCTCACTGGAAACATAGATGAAGCTCCTTGATTTGCAACCACTTCTTCTTTCTTTTTAGCCCATCTGCCTTTGCAACGTTCCAATTCACCCCATCGCCTCAATGTATTAATCAACTCTTTAATTTGCAATCGCTTTCCAGAAGCATTCAAACTCTCCAAATCTTTATCACTAAAATCCAATCTATATGTCTTCTGCAAAGCCTTTGATTTCTCTATGTCAACTCCATAAGTTTGTGCAACTTCAGCAAATCTTTCATGAAGATTCTTCACTCTCATAGTAATATTCTTACACAGAAACAATAATTCTTCTTCCTGATGTTTACTCAATCTTTCAGGACTAATCATACCTAGAATCATTTCTTCCAAATCCGCATTTAATCTACTCACATCCATGCTCGTATCAACTTTATTAGACACCATCCCTCTAATCCATTCATCCAACTCTTCTGGCGATGGCCCTATTGAACCTCCTGATGTAGGAGTCACTTCTCTCACATTCTGCACTAATCTTCTTGGTTCTATTTGCACATTACGCTTTAGGGTTTCTACTGGTCTTTCCAAAATATCAATCAATGTTCCTGTCTCACTTACTCCAGCACTACTACTAATCCTATTATCATTAACAGGTACTGTCAATGCATGCACTTGTGAAATATTCCGACCCTCACTATACAATGGAACTATGGGACCAATAGTCACAGGAACTGATAAAGCTTCTGCATTAAAATTTAATTGGTTAATCTTTTGTGTCAAATCATCCTTCACCTGACTCACTACATTTGTATTTCTCACTTGAGAAGGCTGAGGAACTTCTACTTGAATCAATGGAGCATTCGGGGTAATTCTTTCCTGTTCTTCCTGATATGGTGGAGGTCTATTTAGTAATAATTCATCCAATAACTCATCATCAACTTGGCTTGGATCTGGATCTGAACATTCCACATTTTTCTTTTTCTCTTTACACTTTCCTCCTTCCTGATCCTCTACTATAACAACCGGATATAAACCTTCACCAGCTGCAATCACATCTCTTCTCCACCTCTTCATTTGGGCATCCTATTTCGCCTCTGAGTATCTACCCACAGTATTTCTGTATTTATTCTCAGACCTGTCTCTATCTCTCTTATATGCCTCAGGTCCCCATTCCTCAAGTGCCTCGTACTGCATAGGTCTAAGATTTGGTCTCAATTGATTCCTCTGATATCTCAAATTTTCTAAAATCCTTACATTAAAAGTACCATACTCTGGAAACGCCAAATTCCTATCTCCTTCTGTATATTTCACCCAATTCTCCAGCCATGTGCACGTGTGATATCCTCGTTTTAAAGACATAAAAGAAGCAGGCGTACCATCAGGCGGTTTAGGAATTCCCTCTCTAATAGGTATAGGCTCATCTTTTCTAAACAAACTCTTCATCATTTTCAATAACTTCATTTTATTTTGATCGCTACTCTAGAAATCCAAGCAAAACCGAGGGAAACTCTTCCGTATTTCAACAAACACTATTAGTTTACACTGACCAATACCAGCGCGACTCACACCAACCAACCAGTAACAGCACAGCACTCTTTCGTGACGATTCACACTAGCTGACCAATGCCAGCGCGGCTCTCTGTGACATCAGTATAACTTCTACAACTGACCCTCCCTTTACAAAAATAATCGGCAGTAAATTACAAACTTTTCTCAAAGGAAAATAAGATTAGAAACAGCATACAACCAAACCTGTTTGTCTGCTCCACTAAAAGAAAGAGATAGATTCAATCACCCAAAGAATTCTAGCAGAATATCGACCAGTGTTACTCCACCCTTGATCAAGTGAAAATTCTCAGGACTTCTTCAGCAGCGCTTTCTAAAGGTACCCAAATAAATCTCCACTATACTAACTTCAAAGTTCCCTATGCAATATTAACAACCCAGCTGTTGCTCAAGACCGCATCAGCAGACAACGCAATACTACTTAGTGTATGCCATACTAAGACCTGCCCATTAGGCTAATATCATCATCCCAGGATCTTAGGCCACTTCGGACCCGTCTCTCTTAAGGTTAACAACGGACCACAACATATACAATAATACAAAATATTTATAACCAAAATTAATAATTATGTCCTAATCAATCGCCAATTTAATCAATAAACCATCAAGTCTGCTACCAAAAACTGATGGAGCTGAAGGGGCTTTTGCCAATTTCTTTACCATCTGGACCCAATTTAATACCTACCAGTCCCTTTCACGCTGCATGAGTTTTAAACATGATACCAATTTCTATTGTCTATATTGGTCCTCTCTCCTCTCCGATGAATCTTTTATATTTCATAGGGATTGGCAAAGGATTGAGAGAATTCTAACAATGAGGACCTAAAAAAAGAAATAATCATTCAATATAACCTTTTGACATTAATAAAGAGAGACTTTGATTACTTATCAACGTGCTTTTATCTAAATTAATGTGAATGCCCATCAAGTACAATACAGCTCGAATCATAGATCACCATACAAGAGAAATAACAAAATAGTAATTCATAAACACATCCCAAATATCCGTGTCATGAGAAAGTGGATAGGTGAAGAGACAAACGAATAAAGTCATTTGCAAATAAGATTAATGC
Organism: Calotriton arnoldi; assembly: GCA_963921515.1. Lineage (NCBI taxonomy): Eukaryota > Metazoa > Chordata > Amphibia > Caudata > Salamandridae > Calotriton > Calotriton arnoldi. The sequence continues at coordinate 565,122 of CAWUFW010007744.1, read as the reverse complement.
AAAATTCAGAATATCATACGAACCTATTAGCACAAAATGCTAGAAGTCTGAAAAGCCACTCTCCGGCCGAGAGAGTAGCTGGGGCACCCTCAAAGGATAATGAGGAGCAAAGTTAAGAGTCAGGATCAACAGAACAACAGCCAGCCAATTAAGTTAGGAAACAGCAACACGTCTCTCTCCTCTCGCAAAGTAAATCTCACAGAACTTCTCGCAAGCATCTCTCTACTATAAACATTTCAGTACTAATAGTTATACCCTAATTCACTAAAGATCCAACCCCCCATGTATCATCACACAAAAAATTCTCAAACCCTATTGGTTTAGACCAGGGGGTGTCTGGTCACTCCACTTTCGGTGTGCCTAACTTTTCAACAGTTCCTTTGTCTTTAGAAAACTTTCGTCATCAACCTTCAGCAGAGGAAACTCAGATTATCTCTTCCGCGGCTTGCACATTTCTCCATCTCGCTAATGTATCAAACTCGTAGTACAAGTGTCCACATACTCCGCTCGGCAAGGAAATTCCATTCATAATATTCATTACTTCCTCCACACAGACTTGGCCATCATCAGGAACTCACAAAGGACAAAATACATATTTTTGCAGCATACGTTTTAATAAGCAAATTAAACCTAAAAAGACTCTTGAGGCCTTCTCTTCAGAACAGTAAAATGTGCTCTAGATCGTTGTCACTTTGCCAAACTCCACTAATAATGCTTCTTGGCATTACATTATGTACGTTTTCAAACAGTTAGTGAAAAGGACCTTATGACTTCTATTATTATTATTTTCTTTGGCTGTTATTTCCTATATCTGCATTATTTATTTACATTTGCGACCTACTACAAAAGCACTGGAAACACTAGTTTCTTTCCAGCACGCACTTACACAGTTTTCATTTTAGTTTTGCACTGTTAATTTTCACACCATTTTGTTAATAATGCACACAATGAAGAGTTTAATCCGAGCAGGTTTTATTTCGCAAAGCCCTGCTCCATCAATACTCATCGGCTACTTGTCATACATCACAACATAATTTTGGGGATGAGGATGGGATATGAACCCACACGTGCAAAGCACAATGGATTAGGGTTAAAGTCCCATTTCAATTATTTTCGGACCCTTACATGAGGGGTGGCTAATTGGGTGTCATTCGCATCTTTGCAGTTTACAGTAAAAACCCTTACACGAGGGATGTCTTTATGGGTTACAGTTCCATTTCTGCACGTTTTTGACCCCTACATGAGGGGGGTCAAGATGGGTTTTTGTCCCACTTTCACAGTTTTGTTTTCTATTCCTGACATGATAGATGGGGTACAGTTCTCCTGTGTCTACATTTTTCTTTTGTTCCCTTTGAATTAGGGATAGAATTATCGGGGTGTGTGTTACCCATGGCTACATTCTACCTTTTTTTTGCCCTGTTTTGGGATGTATATTTGGGCACCAACACCCATGTCTTCTAACCTTTCACGTGTCCTTAACTTTATCAGCTTCTCTCTTAGTGCTTTTGAGTTTTTCCTTGTCAGCTGGCTTGTTTCTTTTGACGTTTTAGATAACAGTGTTTCTACATTTTAATCTGTGTTTTATAATGGGGGAGGATGGGTGATATTTCTTGTATATCTTGTTATTCATCCTCTCTGCTTTCTTTACTGTTCAGTTCGTCCTGAGATGTTTTGTTTTATCTTGCATCCCTGGGTTCTGAACGATTTTCCTTCATGTGTACATCTTTTTGAATAGTTTTTTGCACTTAGTATTTTAATTTTAGTTTCTTTTTAAAAGGGGGAGGATATGTTATATCCTGCTTAGGTTTTAATGCATCTCCTATGTTACCTGGCCCCTAGCGGCTCAGCCAGTGTGAGTGTTCTGAGTGGAATGTTGGTGTGATGGAGATGAATGGAATGTTTGGGTGCCTGTGTGATGAGGTGTGACAGCTGAAGATGGGCTGAGCAGCAGGCAGGCTGCTACTGGTGGGGCTGCTTTACATGCATGCTAACCTGTAACTAAGACTTAATAAAGAATCTTCAAAGATACTCCTCGGCTACTTGTCATACATCACAACACATTGTTTTAGCGTTTTGCCATTGATTATGTTGATGCTTGCTGTCTATTTTTGCATTAAACATGAGTTAGACTTAGACTTCTCTGTGCTATCCCAAGTGTCTGTTTTCTTTTGCACGCTGGGGCCCAGATTTACTATGATTTCACATTGGAGTGGTGTCACTTTTGTGGTGCAGCCCTGACGCAAAATCATTATTGTCATTCAGTAAGCCATACAACGTTACTTTGTGTGATTCAGTAAATACAAATTAATGCAACTCAGTGAATAGCGTTGCCTTCCATTACTTGTAATTGAGTAGGCATTACATGGGTGAAGTATGGGCTTTCCCATGCATCCACACATGTATTTCGACGCAAACTCAGATTTATAAAGACCTGTAAAATGAGGTGCCTACAAGACATATCTTTACTATCTTTATTTCTCCTTGTTACTTCCCCTTTTCATATGTGCTGCATTATGCTGCACATATGGAAGGAGAAATATGCTTCTAAGGATTGTTTTTGTGCAGAAAAGTGCTCCCTATTGTGTAAGGGTGCTTGCATTGGCGCTAGGTAGCACACAGTGCGCCAGTGCAAGGAGAGAGCAGAAATACTCCGTATCGTTCTAAATATGAGGCATTTTTGCAACTCCATTTCATGCAATGCAGTGCACCTTAGCAAGTTCTCTTTCTGCGCCATGTTGTTTGAAATGATAATAAATCTGCCCTTGAATGTTCTGTTCCCTGTGCCTCTTGACCCCCTTTCACTGTGCAAGCAGCAACTCACTTGCATTTCAAAAGGTGAGAGGCAGGTTCAGTGAGTGATTGCACCAGCTAGCAGGAAGATAACTGGAGGGGTGTCCCTGGGGTACGCTTTTTCGCCCTTCCTAGGGATGCCTCTGACAGCCTCTTTGAAGTATAGCACAGGTGCAAAGACAAAGTGTTCCCTTATTGGCATGGGGCCACGCCTCCATACAAATGAAAGAACACGCCCTTAGGATCGTGCTGGTACATAATTAGCACCAGTGCGATCTGTATTACAGAAGAGCATCTGCGGCCCCTTCTTTAATGCCAAAGTGCCCCCGGAGTATGAAAAGCAGACACATGTCCATTGTACCTCTGAACACTTTTCATAATACACCACCTAAGACACAAAGGAGGAAATCATTTTGAATTTGACCATGAAGACATTGGAGCTTGTGGAGCTGCTGCACAGACTTCTGTACAATAAGAATAAAAGCATTCTCAGAGATATGGTCTTCTGAAAAGAAGAATCTTTGTAGTCTTGATATTTAAATTACTGAACTGTCTGTGTACTACTATTTTTTTTGTTTGTTTTTGTTATATAGTATGTTTGTGGAAAGAAAATAAGTATTAGTCCTAAAATATAAGTTATATTTTAGGACTAATACTTATTATAAAGGTTTTGCATCAGGTTTGTGTTATTTTTATAAAATAGATCCAACACAAAATCCTTTTCAGGATTTACAAACCAAAGCAAATTGGTATTTGCATTGGTTTGTAAGGAAAAGTAACGGAAAGAAGTGCCCAGCGCTGCTTTGCATTGCTCTGCATCAGAGGGGCATTCCGTGGGTGGTACATGGGCATTCCCATGCTGGTGGAGCCAGCCAAGATGGCCGAGCGGACCTAATCCGCTGCGGCCCCGTGGCGAGTGACCAAGAAAAGTCACTTTTTCAAGGGAATGTGGGTGAAGTCTTGACGTGTGCCAAGTGCAGAGAGGCAGGGAACCTCTGAGACGCCGAGAACTCACCGGTGGTCCGCCGAGAGGTACCGGGAACTGCTGGGGCTCCAGAGCTATGCGGCAGCACGAGGCATGGCTCGAGGGCCCCGAGGATGGATGAGGCAGGCGAATCAGTGGAGAGCCTGCCGGTGAGCCGACAAGAGCAGCGGGAGACGGCGGGGACTCGGAGGTACCAGAACGGAACAGTCCAGGAGACCGGACAAGAGGTCGATGTCCGACGGAAAGGCGGGGCAGATAGGGATTACCCTCAGCGCCTCAAATGTCGCCGCCCGGGCCAGGAAAGTGCCGAGGTAACCGGAGAGCAGCCGAGGGGACCATTGTGAACCCCCCAACGGCCCTAGGAAGCTAACGGTGATCACGCGGAGGCGGCCGCCTGACCTCAAGATGGCGGCCGCGTGAGTCGCATTCAGCCTGCAGAGGCCAGGCACCGGCTGGAATGACGGGATTAGAGAGCCTGCATGAGGGGCAGACAAAAGACCAGAAGGTGGCACGCATCGGGCGTTGGGGCATCTGAGGGCCCGGAGCGGGAGGGTCCTTGAACTATTGAGTCCCTGACTCTAATATGGCGACTACCCAGGAGAGCCATTTCAGGCACAAATACAATAAGAAGCAACCATAGCATCTAGGTCATGGGAAGACGCTGCCAGCACTTGCAGATGGCCTAAGCTGAGTCAGACCCACAAGGCATCGGAGGAAACCCACAAGGTAACTGCTGCCCCCACAGAGACTTAAGCAAACACTCACCGGGACACTGTCACGCAGCCTGCCTGATCCCAAAATGGCGGCTGGCGTAGCCTAACTGAGAAACAGCACCCACGCGAGTTACAGAGGCGGGGGCAGGGGCGCAGCGACAGCAATGGGAGCAGCCCTCATCATCAGCAAACTTATCCCAGGAGTCTAGCAGGCCCCCCGCGCCCATCAGAGACTCGCCGGGGATCAACTACACGGCCTGCCTGACCCTAAAATGGCGGCCGGAGATTTCTTAATATGCAGCCTTAACCAAGAGAGCTACAGAGGTGGAGGACAGGGGTGTAGCGGCAGCAACGGGGGGGACGGGCTATCTTCAGGCTATTCACAGGATCCTTTTCCCTTTGACATCGACAGTGATCTCTCCCTACGCCCTCTGAGCTGGAGGATGAGGCGGACGGCGCCTCCCAGCAACACCGGGACTGATGCCTTCTTTGGAACTATGACGATGCCCCACGGGCTGAAACTATAACTATTTGTACTTACCGCGGAGCCCGAGTACCCTTGGCCGATGCCCGGTGGAGCTGTCCTATGCAGCTGTAGAGGAGTCTGGCTCTGGGACACCCCTCGGCCGTCACCTACCCAGCCGGACATCGGACATTGTTTTTCACGGTTCTTCTCGGTTTTATCTGTCTCTCTCTTCGACTGCTTTTACTACTGTGTTCCCCCTGGAGTAATATCCCACTTCAGGTCTACCTGACTCTGTCTGCTCTCCCCCCTCCTGTTTACCTTTCCCCCCACTACCTTCCACTCCCCATAAGACGTGTGTCTTGAATATGCTATGCGCTAATATCTTATATTATTGAATAAGCTCACGTTTTTCTCCTAAGTATGTACTGGTAACTGGAACTGGAACTGATGTAACTATGTAACAATGTACTGAAACAATGTCCTATCTCATGTAAAGCGCTCTGATACCTCCGGGTCTAGCCAGCGCTATGTAAAACTTTTCAAATAAAAAATAAATAAATAAAATAAAAATACCACTCATTTTTATTACACAAAACCCAATCCACTAACCATAGTAGATAGGGTTTTGCACCAAAAAATAATGCAGCCATTAAAAGGAGAAATACTTTATTTCTCCTTTCTTTTCTAGCTTTGCACACTGAACAGCACACCTACAAAGTAGGAAAAGTTTTAAAATGTGTCTAGGCATAGTATTTTGTGCTGGAAGGGTACCCTCCCAGTACAAAACCTATGCTAGACTCAAGAAGACACCCTTGGACTATGGTGCAAAGGAGTGTACATGGCGCACGGCTGCCTGATTGTGCACTGGCGCTAGGGAGAGCGGAGGAGAGTGCCATATCTCTGTAGATATGGTGCTCTCCTGCTCTCTCCTTGTCACACAGCGCAACAACTTTGGGTGCTGCGCTGCATTGCCTGGCATCCTTGTAAATCTGTCCCTCAGTTCTTTCTTGGAGTGTCCCAGGAACCAACACCCTTCCAAGTAAACCACAAACAGACATGCATCGTTCCTGGATTCTACTGTTTGGAAACTCTATGGCCCTCGTTAAGAGTCATCTGGCATGGTATACCTGGAAGGGATACCGATCTGGGTGATTCGGAGTAGAATGGAGTACCTGCATCCAGGATTACCAATGCCCAGAGCAGAAACACACGTCAAAACCGATTTCCACTGACAGTTTTGCCTGTTCAGGGCAGGTGAAAAATATGTGATGAAAAATCACCAAAATTGAGAAAAACCTGTGGTGTTTGACTCAGTAATTCCAGATCCTGTTGTTTATTGATAACTCAAGCCATGGTAACTTGTTTGGCTATGTCAACAGGCAATCTCTAATGCGGTTTTAACAATGAAAAGCCATGTGTTTTCCTGTGCCAAATTCTTTTTTTGTCAGTGGTATCTCTAGAGGTGAATTTTAAGAGGGGGACATACATTGGGCCACATATTAAAACAGGTGGGGCCATCTAGAAAAGCTATATATTTGCAAACATGTGCACAAACACATGGTGTGCCCCCCTGTATGCATGCACCCCCAGTTCCTGCGAGGCATGGACTTGACAGTCTGTGCCCTGCAGGAACGTGCAATGGTGTTCCCATTACGGAGCCTTGCTAAGGCTCACGTATGAGCCTTAGCACTGCACCACCGTGGGCCAGCCGCCACAGGACTGTCCGTCCTGGATTCCAGTCAGAATCCGGTGGGTGGACTCAATATGGCTTTGATGGTGTGGCAGCATGGCCACATCGCCAAAGTCATAATAAGGCCCTAAAACTGACGCTACACACATTTATGTACCTGCTTTCTTCAAATATCTAAATCTGACTATATATATATATCATCGTGTCACGTCTTGGGAGGGAGGGGGGCAAGCCAACACCGAGACCCATTTTTGTTGTGTGAAAAAGGCCGCTTTATTGAAGACAGGTGCATATCACAAAGTCCCAACTAGGCCAATGCCTTACAAACTAAAACCTCAATATACATAAAATAGCTGATCCTCCATTTCCTCCACCCCCACCCCTACGATCCCCACATAAAAATCCCCCACCCTGCCGATAACATAACATTACATAACATTCCATAACATTTCATAACATTTCATAACAATCCCATTCCACAATATTGCAGTTCCAAACTCCTGCCATCTAATAAAAACCTACCACCGTATCTGTCCTTCTGCAACTGTAACTACCTAACCTCTATTCTAAACTTATCCTACCTGCCTCACCTTTCCCTGGCCCTGCCCACAAAACTTCCAACATTTAACTAAAAACTTCTGCCAATCTGGCCAACTTTTTAACAACCCGCAGCACCTGCTTCAAGCGACAGCATATACAAAATCACTAGAACCCTATGCACCCTTCCCCAACAAAAACGGCCAAACCTTATAGAATCCCTTCGAAAAACGCCTACTGAAACCCCTAAGTAAAGGGTGGGCGGGAGGGAAAAACTAAATCCCACTACACTCCCAGCCACCAGGTCACCAAAACCTAAAATGGTGGCTGGGAGAGGGGGAGCCAGCCCCTTATAGCCATTTGGGCTATCAAAATTGATTTTTGGGCTACATTTGGGCTATTCCCCCCGAAGCCCAAACAAAACCACCAAAATGGCCGCTGTCGTCCTGCCCCTCCCCCTCCCAAACTGCCCGGGGGACAGACCTCCCTGGGCTCGGCTGCCCCCCTTGGGAGGGAGGGGGGCAAGCCAACCCCGAGACCCATTTTTGTTGTGTGAAAAAGGCCGCTTTATTGAAGACAGGTGCATATCACAAAGTCCCAACTAGGCCAATGCCTTACAAACTAAAACCTCAATATACATAAAATAGCTGATCCTCCATTTCCTCCACCCCCACCCCTACGATCCCCACATAAAAATCCCCCACCCTGCCGATAACATAACATTACATAACATTCCATAACATTTCATAACATTTCATAACAATCCCATTCCACAATATTGCAGTTCCAAACTCCTGCCATCTAATAAAAACCTACCACCGTATCTGTCCTTCTGCAACTGTAACTACCTAACCTCTATTCTAAACTTATCCTACCTGCCTCACCTTTCCCTGGCCCTGCCCACAAAACTTCCAACATTTAACTAAAAACTTCTGCCAATCTGGCCAACTTTTTAACAACCCCGCCACCCAGGAAAAAGCGGGAGCATAGGCGGTGCCGCCACCTCCCCTTTTTTCTGCCCCCCCTGCCCTAGTAGGAATGCTCCCCCACTGCCTCTACGCATTCAACCTCCTATCCTGCACTAACTAAAACACTTAATACACCACCTTAATACTTTACTACACTACCTTACCCTCCAGCAGATACAAGTCCATACCTTAACCGGACAAATGTACTCCCCTGCCACTAAACAATTCCGCCATGTCCCACTTAATCGCACAATGCGCCAACCTGAAAAACCCAACTCTCTGCATTATGCCCCCACTCTGTATATCAGTTTTCTCCTGGCCCTGTCCACCTCCCTAGGAATGTGAGCCCCTCTCCCTTGACGCGGGAAAAGCTCCGACCCCATGGCAGAGCACCCGGACCACTGCGGCTTCCACAGGGCCAGGTCTCGCTTCTCTATTCTCGTAAGGACCAAAACCCTCCTCTCTAACCATGTCATGTTCCCCCAAGAGAATCAGCAAAAATGTCGGGCACCTACCAGCCACCAACCTGCCATTCCTTAAACGCAAAAGTTCTTTCCACAGCATGCCCCCTCCCTTTTCCCACAACTTTAAATACATCTTTATAAACATCAATATTTCTACAAAATACTGGGCCCGCGCCTGGACCTGGGCCCACTTCACGAAAGAATGTCCCACTATCCATATGGTCATCCCCCTGACGAGGGGGCCCCCAACCGAACCTGAAATAGAAAACTGCGTGAACAGAGGAAAACACATAACCGCGCGCAATCCCTCTTGGAACGCCGCGAGCACAACGCTGGTAACAGACCGAAACCCATCTCTTCCACCCCCGTAGTTGTCCCCATCCCCACCCCCTGTTCCTGGCATCCAGACGCTACCCCTGATGCAAAAGTCTGTCCTGTCAGTGCCGTCCCCAGTCGTCTGCAAAAAATCCTCCCTATTCCTACCCCCGCAAACAAATGTAAAGTGTCCCACCGACCCCTGCATCTCATGAACTGTGCCTTTGTCTCTGGCCATCCTTATCTCGAGCGGCCCCAGCACCTGCTGTTGTTTACCCATCCGCCACCGAGCCTCCTTCAAGTGGGCATCCAGCTCCAAGCCCCAAAAAAGAAAAGAGACGTACTGGGCCCCATCGTTGCATCCCGTGCCAAGGCGTTCCCAGTTCCCTCATGATCTCTTTGAAGCTGTCCAGTGCTGCCTGGCACTCCGTGGAGTCTGAGGTGCCAACCAAGAAATAAGTCATCCAGATAGTGCTTGCCAACTGGTGACCCGTGCGCCTGTAACATAACCCCTGGGTGAGCGTACTGAAATCTTCAAATGCGCCAAACATAGAGCAGCTCATTGGTAAATCTTTGCCCCGTCCCATTCCATTGAAATGGATGCACAAGAAGTCCCAACCCCTGGTGTACTAATATCACTCAGAAAGCTGACCATCTGTCGCATTATGCTCTTTCCGCTGTTGCGCCCGTGGTCACTTACCAGTGACATGGCCACGTCAACCGACTTATGCTCAGTCCGCCGTGGCGGCCGTGGTCACTTACCAGTGACATGGCCACATCAACTGCTTTATGCTCATTCCGCCGTTGCGCCCGTGGTCACTTACCAGTGACATGGCTGCGTCAACCGCTGTATGCCCTTCCCGCTGTTGCGCCCGTGGTCACTTACCAGTGACATGGCCACGTCAACCGACTTATGCTCAGTCCGCCGTGGCGCCCGTGGTCACTTACCAGTGACATGGCCACATCAACTGCTTTATGCTCATTCCGCCGTTGCGCCCGTGGTCACTTACCAGTGACATGGCTGCGTCAACCGCTGTATGCCCTTCCCGCTGTTGCGCCCATGGTCACTTAACAGTGACATGGTCACGTCAACCTATTAAATACGACACAGTAACCTCTGTGTTGTCCATAACATCAAGAACCGCATTGCCGTCTGGCCGTAAAAATGCTGAATTAACCTGAATTTTCTTTGTTCTGTCACATGAACCGCCAACTATAGAGACCCCCCAAATGATCCCATGTCCCCCTGCAAGTGGGCCCGCCATGCGAGCTTCACGCACTTCCTTATCCCATTTGCCTTGCACTACCTCCGAGTGCTCCCTTGCTGACTGTACATTGTCCTCTCCTCGCCTACCCCTGGTGCCCTTGTAACCTAAATGAAAAACCGTCCATAAAACCAGTCCCGTCGCGTTTTCACAGCCTTCTGTTGCTCTAACCCGGCCAGGCTGCCATTAATCAGTCCCCCTAACTGGCGTATGAGCCCTTTGGCACCGCCCCCTAGCCCCTCGACCCCACCCGAAAGGCTGCTGCTGCTGTCCCCCCCTTGGTGCTCCTGCTGGCCCCCCGACTGCGGCCCCCCCAAAGCAATTAACTACGGCGTGTCTGCCTCCACATTTCGAGCAGTCGTGCCTGAATCTACAAAATTCCCTGAAGCACGTTCCCTTATTGAAATCCCAGCAGGCCCTCCCAGAGCCCGTCTGCCCCCGGCCCGTACCACCCACCCCTCCCCAGGTGGGCTGCCCCTGCGAGGGGTGATAAACGAGCGGTAGCCCGCTGGCTGTAAAAATCGTCTTCCCTGCCCTAGAGGACCCCATCGTGTGCTGCCACAGATCCGTATCTAACTCCCCCATTTAGCTTCTGTGTCCCATGCCATACGAGCCCTAAACTCCTCGTCGTATTGGGCCCAAGCGTATCCCTCCCCCGTGATTTGCGCCTTCCTAATGACGTCCATATACTTAAAAAGGGCCACACACCGCTCCGGGTATTTCTCGCAATACACGCTGGCATATATGAGAAAGGCTGCCGTCCAGTTTTCAACAGTGAGGGGCACCCTGGGCCGCTTTGCCAACTCATATTCCTCCTCCTTTGACCCTTCCTTTGCGCGTACCTCCCTGTGCAGTAGCTTGAGCATTTCCACATACTCCCCTTTCCATATGCGCTCTTTCGTGGCCACCATCAAATGCGCTCCCAATGGCTTTGTGACCCCCATATATGGCAACTTCTTGATTTTCAATTCCTTGCTCTCTAGTTTCGCGTCTGACTCTACCGTCCCTGATGCCCCTGCGACGCCCTCCCCTCTTGACTGAGCATCGTCCCCCACACTTACCGGCGTCTTGCCTGAGTCGTCTGTGCCCACACCCACATCCGACACGTATCTACCTCTGCTTAACCTCTCTCCCTCCTCCCCCCACCCCTTCCCCCCTCCGATCCCCACCGACACCATCACAGGTTTCACCCGACCGTCCCTTGTTTTACCTTGTTCCAAGGAGGGAGCCCGTCTTGGTGCAGTCCGCCTTGCCACAGGAACCGTCGCGTCCTCTAACCCAGCTGACCGATCCGTGGGCTCCGTCGGGCGTCGTGACCTCTGCAATGTACTAGAACAGACATTATTCGGCCCCCCACGCCGCCCTCCTCGCTTTCCCTCCATTCATCCTCCTCGAGACTATCCTCCTCATTGTCCAAATCAAAGGTCTCCCGCTGCCCCCAACTCCTGTCCGGCGGAGGCGCCGTCTGCATCCTCCTTTGACCCACAACAGTATCGCCATACATGGTCCTGTGTGCACGATGTCCCGTGTCCCGTTGGGGGCCATCGGGTGTTGGGGCCAGCGAGACCGTTCTGGGCCTACTTGCGCCGGCCGCGACGGGCTCCCACGCCGGTACTGGGCACGCCGCGCGAGGCTCCACCCTCCCTTCACCTTGGCGCCTATGAGCCGCTCCCAGCTCTGCCAAGTCTGGCTCCCGCCGCTGTCCTACCACCTGCAACAAAAAGGTATGGTCCGGTGTGCTGGGCCTAATCTCTCTATCCCCCCCTTCCCAATTCCTCTTCCTACCTACACCCAAAGTACTAGCCGCCCAATGGCGCCCTACTCTGCTAAGATCACTGGCTACCCCCCCAACCCTGTCCCCCTCCTTGTCGTCGCTCCAATCTAGTCTCCCCAAGTTCTCCAACCTGCCCAGCCCCGCCGCTGTCGAGCTGAAACCCAAACCTCCACCAGATCGCCCTCCCACCCCCGACCCTTCGCCCCCTGCCTAGCCCCCAGACCCAGGGAGCCACCATGCGCCATGTAAGCATCAATCTGCTCCCTCCTTGATAAGCCCCGTACCTCCTCATGCCATGAGGTAAAGATGTCCAGGCCCTCCCAGTCCCGACCCCCCCTCCGACCCCAGCTCCTCCGGGATATCATCCTCCTCCCCTCCAAAACCCAGTCTCCCTCCCCCTTGCCCCCCCAGAAAAACCCCCCGCCTCTCCCCAACCCCCCTCCCTCCCGCTCATCCTGCTTGCACCCGGCCGGTGCCTGCATCGAGCTCCGCTGCCAAAACTCCCCGTACCCCTCTGCACGTGGCCCCAAAAGCCTCCCCTGCCCTCCTCCAGTCGGCAGGCTCACCTCTAGACGGGCAGCCATGCCGGTTGGCCCCCGCGTCTGCATCCCCCCTCCCCGAGTGCCAAAACTGGGCCTTTGCCCTGTGCCCCTTTTTCCCCTCCCTGCTCCATTCACAGCCGCCCCGGGGCCCGGCCTGAGCACCACCCGGACTGCTCCTCAGGCGGGCCCCGCCCACATTTTCTTCCGCCGGAGCCTCCAAGGAGACGAGGGGCTCCGGCGCCTTCGTCACAAGCGGGCCGCTCTCCTTGTGTATGAGCGGCCCCGAACCCTTTCCTCAACAACCGGGGAGGCGCGCGACGCGCACTGCCGGCGAGCCCCACCCACCGACTCTCCCGCCGCAGCCTCAATGCCCCCTAGAGGCTGCGGCTCCTTGACCACACTCCGGGCCGCACGAGCACTACTCCTGCGGCCCGGGTCACTCACCTGTCCGCGCTTCGCCTTCCTGGGGGACAAGCAGGCCGCGACGGCGGCCGCCACCCCCCTGGACGCGCGCCTCGCTGGGCGCGCGGTTTTCGGCCCAAGCAGCTGAAGCTGGCCGGCCTCACGGAGCAGCCGGACCGCCTCCACAACTCTGTGATCCTCCCTTGCCATCATATTCTACGAACGCCTTAAACAAACTGTCCTAAACACGCTGACAAAATCCCTCACGAAAGGCTAACTCACCACGCAAAAAAGGCTAAATACCACAAAAAACTAAATCCCACTACACTCCCAGCCACCAGGTCACCAAAACCTAAAATGGTGGCTGGGAGAGGGGGAGCCAGCCCCTTATAGCCATTTGGGCTATCAAAATTGATTTTTGGGCTACATTTGGGCTATTCCCCCCGAAGCCCAAACAAAACCACCAAAATGGCCGCTGTCGTCCTGCCCCTCCCCCTCCCAAACTGCCCGGGGGACAGACCTCCCTGGGCTCGGCTGCCCCCCAAGCCCCCCATGTGATCAAGGCCTTCTCAGGCTGAAACGTGAAATGGCGCACTGTCACGAATAAAGTATAATTGCACTAAGTTGTTGTGGTCCGTGCCCGTTGTGTTCCTGGAAGTAGGGAACGAGGAGCGGAGAATCTATATATATACATGTATGTATGTATAAATATATGTATTTAGATACAGTTTTATACACGCATACGTACAAAGTCAGATGATTTAAACAATTTTACCAAACAACACTACTTTCATTGAAAGGCAGTTGAACAAATTAATGTGCGTGGCAAGGTGCAGTGTTTACCTATTTTTTTCTGTGTCGCCTCCTGGCAAATTCAGCGGCTGTTGTGGTGGTGCACGGGTGCGGGGATGTTCAGGACAAATAAATAGAGCTGGGACAGAGGCTCCTTCGCCTCCCCACACTAGATATGCCCGTGCTTTTTTTTTTACCGATTATAAAGAAGAAACCTGTATGAGTGAGAACATAACATGGCAAAAGCGGTACTAAGCACGAGCAGAGACAACAGAAAAGGAAAAGCTTTTGTTAGCAAAGTCTTTTTGCACTTATTGAAGAATGAGAGAAATTGCTTTCTTAACCCATGTCAACCGCAAACATAAATATTCCATGGCAGCTCTTATTTTGTTATTGTGGATGATGTATAATAATGATTTATTCCATGAACGCCACAATAACAGGAAAAAGGCAAACGAGTAGATAACCCGTTAGCAATGATAAAAGACTAGTGTTGATCTTTCGGTAATAATGCATGCAGATAAAGAGGAAATAAAGCGATCATCCTTCTTTAGTGTGCTTTTTTCTTTTCTTGTGTGGCGAAAGGCCAGTAACAATTTAATTCACTTCAATTTCTTTGTATTTAATGTCCTTCATTTATCACCATAGCAGACCAGGCCGGTCTCTTAAAGCAGCGAACAGACCCATAAACACATAAGCAAAACAAGAGGGTGAATAATCAATGTTATAATGTAGCTGGCAAGCAAAAATACTGTGTGCTACGGCACAAAATGAATACACACAAAAAATGATTGGGATCAAATAATTTTATTAAATCCATCTTAAAATGTCTGGGAGCAGTGATCAGGCCTGTGAGAGCAGGAGCAATAAGGTAATATTTCAAGTTTCACACAAATATGCCTCAGGCTCAGAGCGGTATTGAGCAAGACCCCGACTCTGCTTAACTCTTCATAATTACATTTATTTATAAATTTATTTGGATGAATTGCCAGTCTGTGATCCTTATCCCAGACATACAAAGCCATTTAGCAGTCACAAAGTCTGCGATTCACTAAATCACAGGGTGTGAGTAACGCTAAATGGCTTTTGCAAATGTGCTGAACTCATTTAGGGGCACATGCATCAACCAAAATACCGTTTGCAAACGGACCGATTCGCAGAATCAGCCCCTTTGCGACTGGTATTTTGGCATTTGGGATGCATCAACCCAAATGCAAATTCGCAAAATAGGTAATCGCAAAATTTGCGATTACCTAAATTGCGAATGCATTTAGGGAATCGCAAATTGCAATTCCCTATTTGGAATGCAACAAGCCTTTCCTAAATGCGACTTCGCATTTAAGAAATGCTAATTACCATCAACTGCAAGTTGATGGTAATTTGCAACAACTTTGAAAAATGCACAAAAGTGCATTTTCAAAGTGCCATGTGGCGCACATACATGCCCTTAGGGCATGTGTGTGCACCACAAGTGCACACATGCCAATTTCGGGGGGGGCATCAGGTAGCCTTTTGGCCCCCTTGCACCCTTGAAATTGCATGCGCAATTTGCAAGTACCTATTTGGTACTCGCAAATTGCGCATGCAATTCCCATTCATTCCTATGGGCCTCTAGGCCCATAGGAATGAATGGGAAGCTATTCCTTAATTTCGAATCGCAATTTGCTATTCACAATTAAGGAATATGTAGGAATCGCTAATATTTTAGTGAAACCTACATGCATAGGCAATTGCGATTCCATAATTGCGATTCCTTAATAATCGCAATTATGGAATCGCAATTGCCCACCTTGATGCATGTGCCCCTTAGTGATTTGGTAACTATAAGAAATTGGGTTATTGGTAGAGGGGGGGATGTTAACCCTAATCAAGCAACAGCCACAATCCCCATCAGGGTGAACAACAAAAGTAATTAAATTAACCTATGCTTGACCCTGTGGTAGCTTGGCATAAAAAGCAGTCAGGCTTAACTTAGAGGCAATTTGTAAAGTATTTATGCAGCACACAAGCAGCAATAAAGTAAAAATGCAACATAAAGGAAACGCCCAATAAAATGTAATACATTATTTGATGCCATTACAACAAAAGTCCAATCAGTACGGATAGGGAACAGCGATACTGACCAGTGTGCAAGGGGCTGTGGGGCAGTGGGTACTTTTTTCCATATATTATGGACATGCCCAAAGATACAACTGTTTTGGAGAAAAGTGACAAAGGTCATGTCAGAGGAAATAGACCAGGAGGTCCCTTGGGAGGCTAAATGGCACATCACGTGTATAGTGGGGGAGGAAAAATGGCCCAAATACTCCAGGATATGGCTTATGACGGAGGGCATAGTAGCCAAGCGTGATATAGCAAAAGAATGGGGGACGCACCAGACACCAAGTGTTGGGAAATGGAAAGATGACCTAGAGTGGTGTTTCAGGGCAGGGGTTGCCCTAAGAAATGGGATAAAATATGGGGGAAATGGACTCAATACAGAGGACTTTGAATCGTTGGTTGGGCACATGAGTAAAGAAGAAAAAGGGGGAAATATATACTGTATCGTGTTGTGATGTTCTCGAGATAGGATGTAATGCTTTGTTTTGAAAGACATGCAGTCAGATACTTGATGGCTAAGATAATAGCAATGTAAATGTATTGTGAATGTTGGCTGATCGCCGCACTGCCAGGATTTGTTTGTTTACCTAATAAAAAGAATTTTTTTTAAATCCAATCAGTAGAACTGGAGTTATGAATTTTTAAAATTTTAAGGGAAAACTAGCACCTAAAAGATCATAGCACCAACAGCAGACATCTAGTCATGCAAGAGTGGGGCAAAGTCAAAAACCTCAATGGAGTGTTCTTTGGATACACAGGTAGATTGTACCTGGTCTCTGCTTACCTTTGGACTTAGAATAAATTTAAAGAAAAACATGTCTGAGAAGTTAAAGTTCAACTGGGCAAGGAAGCAGAGGAGGCGTGGTCGTCAGGGAGTGACTGGGTGAAATTGCCGTGAAGAATCCTTTGTTTGGACTTAGTCTCGTTTTTGGAAGCCAAAATTCTCAAGTGGGGTGAAGCTGCAAGCTGTACCCGATGGGGGTTCCATGAGTTAGAATTCACCTTCTGCGAGTAGACGATGAACAGGATTTGCTGCTGCATAGAAGTACGTAGCGTGAGCTGTCGCGAAGTCAGGCCAACCAGCAAGGCATTTTAGACGTATCGTCAAGTAGGTAGGCCCCGGTCTCCTTCTGGTTCTCTGAGCACTTTTTAGCAGAAACTGTTCTAAGTCCCAAATTTTAGATTTTGGCAATTTGGGCCCCTTCATCACCAACATGAAAACATTCGCTAATCCTTTGCTAATCCTTTTCTAAACAAAACTGATCATGCACAGCTGGCTGTTGGCCATGGATGAAAAAAGTGGTGATCCTTGTACAGAATAAATCTGCAGTGCCTGGGGACATGTTTATGTATGTCAGGTACAGGGATTAAGATAGGGTACCGAGAGCCTGGTGTCGAATAGACAGAAGCAAGCTACTAGGTAAAAGGTTACCTGTGTAGGACCGTTATGTCGTGTGGATGGGACAAAATGTATGTAATCGGTATGTACATGATGGGACTATCCTAAAGGACATGACACCCACTCCTCATCAAAAGGTCAACAAGGTCAGCTAGGTAATGATAGAGTAAATGCTAAAAAAAGGCATAAAATTCATGTATATTAAAACATACTAAAAAGCACTTAAAAAAGTCTTTAAAAATGTCCATAAAAGCAAGGTCTATAGTGAAAGCATTTTTCCCTAAAAAGCGTTCATAAAAGGTCCTTTATATGTTTGAATATTTTGTCATTGTTTTTCTGAGCACCTTGAAAGCCACTATGTTCAGATAGAACAGAGAAGAATAAAACAAAGTCAGTTCGACCTTCAATTTGGTACATGTTGAAAACCTTTGCCAAATGGTTCCCAGCACAGGAGAGGCCAGATTGTTTAAGAATCCTGCGCTGAAGACTCAACATCACTGAACATGACATCTGCAGGAGGCAGTCCCTCCAGAACTTCGAGTATGATATCAAGTGAGCAGAGGTGGTCATCTCTGGTTCCCACGGCAGCCGTCGGGGAAGAATTAGATACCTGTGTGCCTGAGACTGATGCCTGCACATTCGTGGTGGAGCCGATCTCCGTTCCAACAGGAGCTGAAGCGTCCCGTGGAGGCTCTAGGAACGCCATCATCAACATGGGAATACGCTGTGGACAACTGTGCACATGGGCCCCCAAAGGCACCAGGAGCATGTCTATGTACAGCGGCGCAACCAATGGAAGTGTCAGGCAGAGGTCCAACACGCGTCCGAATCTGCAAAAGAGGCAGCAGAATACTGGCAGAATGCAGTCAAGCCAGGCCGGTCTGAAAGACTGGAACCAATGCTCACTCAGCTCTCGAAGCCGAGGTATACCCACGAAGAACACCAATCGCTCACGGCAACATCGCTTCAGCAGTGTTCTCTCCATGTCTCGAGTGATGTTGACATCCATTGCGAAGCAATAGAATAAAAACCAGGATGCCCGCCACTGACAGCAGGAGCAAAGGAAGCCCTCCAAAAACGCTTCTAATACAGAGTGTATGAATGATGGGATCACTCTGAAAATGGTTTAAAAGGTGGTTAACAGACCTGATCTAGTGCTCTTAAATAAGTGTACTACCCTCCACGTATCAGACATGTTAAAGATACGATGGACCATTTCTCCGAAATGGAGCGGGAACTTCGTACAGACCAGAATCTGTATCTCTGCCGAGGACCTTGCAACTTGGAGATCAAAGATCTCTTGGGCCGAAGTTAAGGCCACATTTTGCTGAAACAGCATGGCTTTCAGTCTGCTCAGAGAATCAAACGCTATGTTGGAAACATTCAGTGAAGGCCACAGTGGTGCCTCCCTAACTGTGCGAGCTGGGGGAAACAATACTTGCTTACAACAAATAACCCTGGAGTTTACAGTCACCAGATAAGCGATGCCTGGCGTTACTCCACAACAGCCTTGGTCATTCAGCATCAAGTAACTCTCATTGGAAAGTGTTAGAACCGGGGTCGCCGATTCCGACGGGGTAGCTTGGCGCGAGGTAGGAAGGCACCCGAAGGCAATGTGTTAAGCACTTGTGCAGCACACACTCACACTGACTCAATAATGCGCAACAATAAAGGGGGACACCACACCAGGCTTTGATGTAAAAACAAGATCCTTTATCTCATTTAAATTAGCAGTTGATAAGGCAGATAATCTTAGGCAACATTTCATTTCATTGTAGCTTCATAAACTAGTGCGTAAATTTCATTCAAGCACATTAGAACAGGAGAATGTTACGCCATTAAAAAGGCAGTATCAATAACCTCCTAGAAAAGCAGGTAACACTGTAGGTCATAGACTGTAGGTCAACACATAGACTTCAACACAGTTGGCGATATGCAATTAGCTAGACATTAGATGCACATTACACTGTAGATGATGAAGAACCTGTATCAACCTAGGCGCAACCACATTCAGTACAGTGGGCGTCGCAAAGCAGGTAGGCCTACAACATAAGAACACTTTAACTCTTGGCAGGTGAACACTTCAGCCCAATTCAGGTAAGCACCTTTACACTAGGCAAACACATTTCATTACTAAGGATATAAATCAGGCCTAACCATTAATTAAAGCAGGCATAACAATCAGGCTGGTAAATAGCTTAGGGAACCCCTCCACATATCCCTCTCTCTGGGGCTTCCCTGTTGATTTGGGCTTCTGTGGCTCTCAAGGGCTACTTAGGGGTTAATTCAGGCCAGGCCCACTCCTCTCCGGGCCTCGCCTCGTCTTGTGTGCAAAGTTAATCCTGGTTTCCCCCTTGTGTGGCAATGAGGAGGTGGCCCCCGGCCCCCAGTGGCGACTCTACATGCCCTAGGGGCCTCCCGGGCTCACCTGAGGTGATTTCGGTGGTCGCTCGCCTGAGCGGCTGGTTTTTCCCCGGGCCGGCCCGTGTTCTGTCGGGCGGGGCCCGGACTGGGGCCGATAGGCCTTCTGGCCGTGATCGCGGGTCGTCGGGGGCCGGTAATGCTCTTCTCCGGTCCCCGTAGCCAGCGTTATGATGCGGGGAAGGGAGCGGGAGCAGGCAGTCCTCTCCGGCCAGCTTCCCGCCTCCCTCTGCTCACCGGGGCTCCTCGCAGGCTTCCGTAGGCTTTGGGGGCGCGGCGGGAGTCGGCAGCCAATCACTGCGCTGCCTTCCCGGGGGCACGGCCGATGACGCGGTCGGCATCCCCGGTCGCTCGGCAACGGCGTCGGCGGGGCCGGAGGCCTCTCTCTCTCACCTGGGCCTGGTCGGTGATCTCCAGGCCGCAACTTCTTCCCCAGAGGGCTCCCGGGCCCGGCGGTGATCTCGGAGGCAGCCTCTGGACCTTCGGTGAGGGTGCGGGCGGCGCGCCTCACCACCAAGGCCTCGAGACGGCCACGCCCACCTCCGCAGCTCCTCACACGCGGCGACGGCCGCAATGGCAGTTTCCAGCCCCGAGGTCAGTGGCTTGAAGGGGCGATTCCTCCCACGTGGAGGCACAGCGCGGGAGCGCGCTTGAAACAGGCTAGCAGGGGGGGGCAGTTACAACAGTGCTTTGGGCAGTTCCGCAGCAGGGCAGCACTGCGACAGCTAGTAGTGGAGTGGGGTGAAGGTTTAGCGCTTCAGGGCACGGCGCTTTACCTGGTGATCCCCAGTTTGGCAGTTCCGGTTTCTGACCTTGCTGTTTCATCAGGCTTGCAGTTTCAGGTTGCTTGCAGTAGTTCTTCTGTGGTTGCTTCTTTGGTTTTCTCCTTATGGGGAAGGGAATGAGTTGGTGGTAATTGGGGTGCTGGATGGTACTTCCAAGCATGCTGAAGATGGTTCCCTGGGTCCCCTCACACTGGGCCAGGTCAGTGGGTGGCGGGCGTTCCTCAGCTATCTTACTACAGCAGTGCCTAAGCCTTGTCAGTAGCAGTAGTGTAGGTCTCCCCCCTAGGCCCTAAAGCCTGTACTCCGGCAGAGGTTCTCCCAGGATCAGTGGTGCCCCAACTGACTAAAAGATTTCCCTCCAAACCTCTTATACCCCTAGGTCAGGTGACCCTCCTAAAGGCGGCAAAACATAACTCCTCCCCAAGCTGGAAGGTTCTAGAAGCTTCCCTCATGTCTGGCCATGAGGCCCAGGGGCGGGGACGGCATGGATACTGTATCATTATGTCCCAGCCTGATCCTGATTACTAGTATGTGTATGCAAAGGCCACTCCGCAGTAGCAGGGGCCTGTGGCAGCCATCTTAAAAGAAGAGAGCACCTGCACCTCAGCACTGTTTGGCAGTGGTAAGGCGCCCAGAGACCTAGGTCCAACAAAAGTGTAGTGGCAAAAATGAGGCGCAAAGAGAAAAAAACGGGGTAAGACCACCCTAGGGCTGACAGGTCTAACACGCGTCCCCCCCAGCCGAAAGTGGGGAGAGCTTCCCAACCTCTAGGGAGTTCTCATCGCTAAGGCGGAAAACCGGGAGAGACTGTCAGCGTTGGCGTGGTCTACTCCGGGTCGATGTTCCACCCGAAAGTCCATCCCCTGGAGGGAAATGGACCACCTCAACAATTTGGGGTTTTCGCCTCTCATCTGCATGAGCCAGCGAAGGGGTCGGTGGTCGGTCTGAATAAGGAAGTGAGAGCCAAAGAGGTATGGCCTCAGCTTCTTCAAAGCCCAAACCACAGCGAAGGCTTCTCGCTCTATCGTACTCCACCGCTGTTCCCGGGGGAGTAGCCTTCGAGAAATAAAGGCCACTGGCTAGTCCTGGCCGTCATTGTTAAGTTGAGAGAGCACAGCTCTAATGCCAGGCTCAGAGGCGTCTGTCTGCACGATGAATTCTCTTCCAAAGTCTGGAGTCCTAAGCACCGGAGCGGTGCACATTGCGTGCTTCAGAGTGTCAAACGCTTCTTGACAGGCAGCCGTCCAGATGACTTTGCGTGGCTGCTTCTTGGACGTCAATTCAGTCAGGGGGGCTACGATGGTCCCATAGCCCTTGACAAACCGGCGGTAGTAACCCGTGAGGCCAAGGAAGGCCCGGACCTCCGTTTGGGTTTTGGGGGGCTCCCAGGCCAAGATGGTCTCAATTTTGGCCTGGAGGGGTTGCACCTTACCCCCGCCCACCAGGTGTCCCAGGTAGACGACAGATTCCTGTCCAATCTGGCACTTGCTGGCCTTGATGGTCAGCCCAGCCCGCTGTAGGGCCTGCAGCACCTCCTGGAGATGCTCCAGATGGTCCTCCCAGCTGCTGATGAAGACAGCTATGTCATCCAGGTAGGCAGCAGAGAAGGCCTCTAGGCCAGACAGTACCTGGTTAACCAACCGCTGGAAAGTGGCCGGAGCATTTTTCAGCCCGAAGGGCATCCCCCGAAATTGAAAGTGGCCCTCGGGGGTGGAGAATGCAGTCTTCTCCTTTGCTCCGTCCGCCATGGCAATCTGCCAATATCCTGACGTCAGGTCGATGGTACTCAGATACCGAGCTGCTCCCAGTCGGTCAATGAGCTCATCCGCCCGAGGGATCGGGTGAGCATCGGTCTTGGTCACTAAGTTCAGACCACGGTAATCCACACAGAACCGAAGTTCTGGTGTGGTGCCCGGTGGGGCCGCTTTCGGCACCAACACCACCGGACTAGCCCAAGGGCTGCTGGAAGGCTCAATCACCCCCAGCTCCAACATCTTGGTCACCTCACTCTGGATGCTGGTTCTTACTTTGTCGGACAGCCAGTAAGACTTGGTTTTCACTGGCGGGCTGTCCCTTGTGTCCACATCATGGGTACACAGGTGCGTGATTCCAGGCGTGAGGGAGAACAACGAGGTGTACTGCTCCAATACCTGGCAGCAGTTCCTCTGTTGCTCCAAGGTCAAGGATGGGGAGAGGACCACTCCCTCCACCGATCCATCGTTCTCTTTGGCCGCCAGAAGGTCCGGAAGAGGCTCGCTCTCTTCCTCTTCACTCCCATCCGTCACCATCAGGAGAGTAAGTTCTGACCGCTCCTGGTGTGGCTTAAGGCAGTTGATGTGGAACACCCTGTGGGGTTGTCGGGGGTCTTGAGGTCTACTACATAAGTGGTCTGGCCTCTTCTCTCCAAAATTTCGTACGGTCCAGTCCACCGGTCCTGGAGGGCACTAAGCTCTCCGGGCTCCATGACCCACACCTTCTGTCCAGCATCCAACTCCACCGTCCGAGCATTCCGGTCGTACCATTCCTTCATGACGGCTTGACTAGCCTCAAGATTGTCTGAGGCCTCCTTCCACAGCTTGGCCATCTGGCTGCGGAACGCCAGCATGTAGCTGACCACATCACAAGGGAGCTTCTTAGAAGACTTCTCCCACTCCTCCTTCACGAGACTGAGGGGCTCCCTAACGGGGTGGCCATAGAGCAGCTCAAAGGGGCTGAAACCGACCCCTTCTGCGGCACCTCTCGGTAGGAGAAGAGCAGACAGGGTAAGAGGACGTCCCACTTCCGTCTCAAGTCCTCGGGTAGGCTTCGGATCATCCCCTTCAGGGTCTTATTGAAACGCTCCACGAGCCCGTTAGTCTGGGGGTGGTAAGGAGTGGAGAACCTGTAGGTCACTCCACACTCCTTCCACATGGCCTGCATGTAGGCCGACATGAAATTTGTGCCCCTATCTGACACCACGACCTTGGGGAATCCCACTCGGGTAAAAATCCCCACCAAGGCCCGCGCCACCACAGGTGCAGTGATGGTCCTCAGAGGGATTGCCTCCGGGTACCGGGTGGCGTGGTCCACCAACACCAAGATGAACCTATGTCCCGAAGAAGTCGGTGGGTCCATTGGCCCGACAATATCAATTCCTACCCGCTCAAAAGGGGTACCGACAACCGGGAGCGGTTCCAGAGGGACCTTCAACTTAGTCCCAGTCTTGCCACTTGCCTGACAAGTCACACAGGTCTTACAGAAGGTGTCAGAGTTAACTCTCATCCTGGGCCAATAAAAATGTGGGGCCAATCGAGCAAAGGTCTTATCCTGGCCCAGGTGTCCTGCCAGTGGTATCTCATGTGCCAATTCCAGCAGGAAGGCTCAGTGGCATTGGGGGACCACTAAGGCCCTTGATGACCCATGCACCGGAGCCTTAGGCTCACTGTAGAGGAGACCATCCTCCCAGTAGACATGGTAATTACCGGTCTCTTTACCAGTTGCTTGGGCTTCGGCCTGCTGCCGCATGCCTTCAAGCGTTGGGCACTCTCTCTGCGCCCGACAAAATTCCTCCCGGGTAGGCCCTCCTTCCACCTGCCACTCTGCAGGGGTCGGCAAGTCCCCCTCGGGAACAACATCCACCTCAGCGGACTCCGGGGTCACCTCCGCGGGCTCCCCATCCATCTCGCAGGGTGCATCCTCAAGGATGTCTTCTTGTCCAGCAGTGGGCTGGGCCATTGTTTCAGGCTCCAACCCGGGTTGAGTTCCTTGCCGGGCAGCCATGGACCGCGTGACCACGCAGGTCCACCCTGGTAATCCCAGCACCTCAGCATGGGCGTTGAACTCCACCTCCCTCCAGGCAGTATGTTCTAAATCGTTTCCAAGCAGACAGTCAACTGGCATGGCAGGGCTCACCGCAACTCTCAACAGGCCTGAGACTCCTCCCCACTCAAAGGGAACTTGGGCCACGGGGTAATGACCCAGGCTATTATCAGCCATGACAACCAGGTGGAATACTTCAGGAATCACCTGCTCCGGGGACACCAGCTGACGTCTCACCATCGTCATGCTGGCACCCGTGTCCCTCAGAGCCTCCACCTCCTCCCCGTTCACCAGGACCCTCTGCCGGTACTTGGCAGTGTTCGAGGGTACCTGAACCCGTGGGATGATCTCTCTATCCCCCAGGGAAACTAAGGTCAAGCCTGTCCACTCACCTCCCCTACCTAGGGACAACTCCTCCCCAAGCGCTACACTGGCCACCCCGGGGCTCTTACCTCCTGTGGGGGCTGGGGTCCTCTTGCGACACTGGGGATCCCCCTTGTAGTGTCCAAACTCCCCGCACTCGTAGCACCGGACAGTTCTGGGCTGCTGACTCCTGTCAGGGTAAGTGGGTTTCTGGAATCCAGATTGGGATGGGGAACCTACCCCCTTCCCTTGCGGTCTATTTTGGGGGCCTTTAAAGAACTCCTTCTTTTTATCTCCCCCCTCTCTCTTCTGGGGAAAACTCTGTCCACCTTTCGGGGGGTCTCCCCCGGATCCCTTGTGGGACACCTGAGTGCTAACCCAGGTATCCGCCTCCTCCGCAAGTTCCCGAGGATCGGTCAGCTTGCGGTCCACCAGGTGTTGGCGCAGCTCTGGAAAACTTTTATCTAGAAGGTGCTCCCTTAAAAATAGATTGTACAGCCCTTCATAGTCACTCACTTGGCTGCCACGCACCCAACCCTCCAATGCCTTCCGGGCATAATCAAAAAATCCACCCAGTTCTGTGTGGGAAGCTTGTGGCTGTTGCGGAACTTTTGGCGATACTTTTCTGGGGTGAGGCCAAACTTTTAAGCAGGGCCTCCTTCATGACAGGGTAATTTGTCTGATCACCTTTGTCTAAAGTCAAGAGTGTGTCCCTTGCCAACGGAGGTATGTACTTATACAGGCCTCCCCCAGTACTTCTCAGGCACCCCATGGGCCACCAAAGACACCTCATATGCCGCCAACCACTTATCAATGTCATCCCCTACACTGAAACTGGCCATCACCTCCTTAGGTAGGTAAAACTTAGGCTCTCGTGGAACCTCAGCGGGTACGCTGCCACCATTCAAGTTGCCCTGCGTCCCCATCTGCAATGCTCGGAGCTCTAGTTCTTTCAGGCTAAGCTCATGTACAAGCTTCCTTTCTTCCATGGCTAGCCTTGCCTGTTCTCGCTCCTTGTCCATCCTAGCAAGTTCTAACTTCAATTGCCTCTCCTCCCTCCTGTCCTCAAATTCCTCCGCAGACAAACTCCCCCCTGACGCACTACTGCCTGCCCTGGAACGTCTTCCTGGCAACACATTCTCGCTAACGTCAATGCGCAGTAGGTCCAGTTCTCCTGGGTCGTCTGTCTCCCCTGCTCCTCGTCCACTCTTCCCCCGGGTGGGCCATTACCCATGCCCTCAAAGCTTTCTGAAGCTCCTCTTTCCTGGCGCCTCGCTTGACGGACACCCCCTTCTCTAGACAGAACTCCTTGAGCTGCGCCACAGTATACCTTTCTAGGTTGGCCAACTCAAACTCCATCCTGCTAGGTGGGGCCCCAGACAATTTAGAAAAAGGGTTCTAGAATGTAGGTAGCAGGTCTAACGCAGGAGTGTACACAATCAGGCAATCACAAAAGAATTCTTAGCACTTGCATTTAAATAGGTGTCCAATTGCGGCGCACACTGAGTCCCTGTAGGGTGCTGCACAAGCACAAGTCCTTATCCCACCGCTGAACACCAATGTTAGAACCGGGGTCGCCGATTCCGACGGGGTAGCTTGGCGCGAGGTAGGAAGGCACCCGAAGGCAATGTGTTAAGCACTTGTGCAGCACACACTCACACTGACTCAATAATGCGCAACAATAAAGGGGGACACCACACCAGGTTTTGATGTAAAAACAAGATCCTTTATCTCATTTAAATTAGCAGTTGATAAGGCAGATAATCTTAGGCAACATTTCATTTCATTGTAGCTTCATAAACTAGTGCGTACATTTCATTCAAGCACATTAGAACAGGAGAATGTTACGCCATTAAAAAGGCAGTATCAATAACCTCCTAGAAAAGCAGGTAACACTGTAGGTCATAGACTGTAGGTCAACACATAGACTTCAACACAGTTGGCGATATGCAATTAGCTAGACATTAGATGCACATTACACTGTAGATGATGAAGAAACTGTATCAACCTAGGCGCAACCACATTCAGTACAGTGGGCGTCGCAAAGCAGGTAGGCCTACAACATAAGAACACTTTAACTCTTGGCAGGTGAACACTTCAGCCCAATTCAGGTAAGCACCTTTACACTAGGCAAACACATTTCATTACTGAGGATATAAATCAGGCCTAACCATTAATTAAAGCAGGCATAACAATCAGGTTGGTAAATAGCTTAGGGAACCCCTCCACATGTCCCTCTCTCTGGGGCTTCCCTGTTGATATGGGCTTCTGTGGCTCTCAAGGGCTACTTAGGGGTTAATTCAGGCCAGGCCCACTCCTCTCCGGGCCTCGCCTCGTCTCGTGTGCAAAGTTAATCCTGGTTTCCCCCTTGTGTGGCAATGAGGAGGTGGCCCCCGGCCCCCAGTGGCGACTCTACATGCCCTAGGGGCCTCCCGGGCTCACCTGCAGTGATTTCGGTGGTCGCTCGCCTGAGTGGCTGGTTTCTCCCCGGGCCGGCCCGTGTTCTGTCGGGAGGGGCCCGGACTGGGCCGATAGGCCTTCTGGCCGTGATCGCGGGTCATCGGGGGCCGGTAATGCTCTTCTCCGGTCCCCGTAGCCAGCGTTATGATGCGGGGAAGGGAGCGGGAGCAGGCAGTCCTCTCCGGCCGGCTTCCCGCCTCCCTCTGCTCACCGGGGCTCCTCGCAGGCTTCCGTAGGCATTGGGGGCGCGGCGGGAGTCGGCAGCCAATCACTGCGCTGCCTTCCCGGGGGCGTGGCCGATGACGCAGTCGGCGTCCCCGGTCGCTCGGCAACGGCATCGGCGGGGCCGGAGGCCTCTCTCTCTCACCTGGGCCGCGTCGGTGATCTCCAGGCCGCAACTTCTTCCCCAGAGGGCTCCCGGGCCCGGCGGTGATCTCAGAGGCAGCCTCTGGACCTTCGGTGAGGGTGCGGGCGGCGCGCCTCACCACCAAGGCCTTGAGGCGGCCACGCCCACCTCCGCAGCTCCTCACACGCGGCGACGGCCGCAATGGTGGTTTCCAGCCCAGAGGTCAGTGGCTTGAAGGGGCGATTCCTCCCACGTGGAGGCACTGCGCGGGAGCGCGCTTGAAACAGGCTAGCAGGGGGGGGCAGTTACAACAGTGCTTTGGGCAGTCCCGCAGCAGGGCAGCACTGCGACAGCTAGTAGTGGAGTGGGGTGAAGGTTTAGCGCTTCAGGGCACAGCGCTTTACCTGGTGATCCCCAGTTTGGCAGTTCCGGTTTCTGACCTTGCTGTTTCGTCAGGCTTGCAGTTTCAGGTTGCTTGCAGTAGTTCTTCTGTGGTTGCTTCTTTGGTTTTCTCCTTATGGGGAAGGGAATGAGTTGGTGGTAATTGGGGTGCTGGATGGTACTTCCAAGCACGCTGAAGATGGTTCCCTGGATCCCCTCACACTGGGCCAGGTGAGTGGGTGGCGGGCGTTCCTCAGCTATCTTACTACAGCAGTGCCTAAACCTTGTCAGTAGCAGTAGTGTAGGTCTCCCCCCTAGGCCCTAAAGCCTGTACTCCGGCAGAAGTTCTCCCAGGATCAGTGGTGCCCCAACTGACTAAAAGATTTCCCTCCAAACCTCTTATACCCCTAGGTCAGGTGACCCTCCTAAAGGCGGCAAAACATAACTCCTCCCCAAGCTGGAAGGTTCTAGAAGCTTCCCTCATGTCTGGCCATGAGGCCCAGGGGCGGGGACGGCATGGATACTGTATCATTATGTCCCAGCCTGATCCTGACTACTAGTATGTGTATGCAAAGGCCACTCCGCAGTAGCAGGGGCCTGTGGCAGCCATCTTAAAAGGAGAGAGCACCTGCACCTCAGCACTGTTTGGCAGTGGTAAGGCGCCCAGAGACCTAGGTCCAACAAAAGTGTAGTGGCAAAAATGAGGCACAAAGAGAAAAGACAGGGTAAGACCACCCTAGGGCTGACAGGTCTAACAGAAAGTAACTCAAAAACTGGATGAATTACAGCAGCTGGGGAACCCTGCAGGTAGCAGGACAAGCTCGCTATTGCCGCATTACACACTCCGTGAAGCGACACTTCTTTACACACTAAAGACCCACTCAAGGCCTTTTCGCAGTTTGAACCACTCAAGAAAACTTCCTTGTCCTTGCTCCTGCACCTATATGTGAATGGCAACTCCCAGGTTTCTCGTATGTACCCTTCGTCCAACGCCTCATACCTGACTACTGGGTAATATTTCAGGCAGTACTGGAATTGAAATGTCGTGATTGGGAGTGTGATATAGCCATGGATTAACCATTCCGTAGTTGGTGACTCTGCCACAGAAAAGGTAGCTTTTCTAGTTTTTCAATGAGCAGCATGGTGTACTTCGCATCTCTGTGTGCCAAGGTCATTTGTCTGTCGGTCAGATTGTACGCTGAAAACAGATTTGTGTCTTTAATGTATCGCCATGGAACGTGGCCAGAACGCAATGATTGAAGCGTGCAGCTTAAACGCATCATAGCGTGCAGCTGAGATTGCCCATGTTGTAGAATAGACAGAGCTTGTTCCATTATGTCGATAGCTGAGCACACAATGTTGCCCAGTGAATGAATACGAGACTAGAGTGTGGTCATGCCGTTGTCTACCACAGCTAAGGCCTTTTCTAGGTTAATTCTATCGATTTCACGAAGTCTCTCAGCAGCTTCCTGTTGGGAGACATTCCAGACTTCATTGTAGATGGCATATAAGAAGCGTTTCCTACGTGGTTTCTTGGGACCTAACAAGAAATCCCTAAGATCCATGTTGTCTGACAGAAGGGTCAAGTGTTGTTTCACCTGTGATAGTGATGAGGTCTTTAGTCAATCTAGGCACAACTTCCCGACACTTTTGGTAAGTCACTACCCCTGGGTCGTCTGTGTGTACATAGCATGGGTCGGGCCTAGGGATACTAAACCCTTCGGTGGTACCCTTGAATCTTGAGTTGCACATATTTGTGTCTACAGGCCAAACCAACCAACTCTTCCAATCGGGAGATGATGAATTGTATCCATACCATGTGCCCCCTCACTTGTTAGTGTGTTATTTGAGATACCCTTAACAGGTGTGGGTGAGGGGATGCTCGGTGTTCTCAGGTCTTTAATTTTAGCAAACCCGTAAGAGGTAGTCTAATGCACTGTTCTGTTCAGGAAAATCATCTGTAATGGTATAAGGCAAGCTCTGAATAAAACCTCAGTTCCCTGAACCTGCCACTCTCTTGTCCCTCAGATAGAGTTTGTGTCTATGGTGTCTCTCCAATAGTCGAAACCCTGTATAGACAATTGGGTGATAAAAGGTGCTGAATATATCAGCTTAGTATTAGTCAGCATAATCTTCTACTTTGTTGCATTAGTCTGTGCAAGTTTGTAGTAAAACGATTCTGGGTCTGATGTATTGAACCCTGAAAAGTATGCAAATTTCTGTGCGAATGTGGCGAAACTACCCTTTGGTGGTGTCGGGCAATGTTCCCATTGATGGTAAGTGTTAGCAGTCTGTGGTACACTTGCTCTATGCAAAAAATGATGACCATAATGCTGGTAACAAAACATGGTATCGTAATCAGTTGTATCTTCATACAATTCCCTGTAAGAAAATGCAGCAGACTGTTCTAAATCTGAAAGCATAGCATTTACAGTTTCAATGTCCCAATAATCAGAGAGTGTACTGGGGGTAAAGAAATCATTTAAAGGCATTTTAAACACATGTGGAATTTTTAAATGTTCAGTGGGACCAAATACATCATATGAAACTTTATCCCAAACTATACCATCAGGTACTAGAATTGCTGTAATGTTTACCAGGGACAAGTCTCTTTGTTCACGGTGTGATGACGCATGTGGCTTCAGGACCAAGTTCACAAATTGTACTGCAGAGCGTTCTGGGAGATAATGTCCGTTCAGAAGCAGAAAAGAGACAGTCACTGTGCCAATCCAAATTAACAGGTATACTACCCCTATTGCAAACCTAATATGCAACCAAGGTGACACTAAGTAAGTCTTTTTGAGGAAAAGATTGAATTGTAGAAGTTTCTCTTTCTTTGAAATGGGTGGCGTTTGATCAGGTTCACTTGGATCTGAGGAGAAATCATCGAAGTTGATGAAGTAGCCAGACTCAGTTCGATGTATCTTTTGTAGCTCTGTAAGTTTTGTAGAACTGGCAGATGTGTAGTTTGAAGGCACATTAATGTAGACATCATTGTTGGGCCAAATTGCAACTTGCATTGTTGTTTCTTCTTGATGATTTTCAATTTCTACTGGAATGATTTGTGCTCCATTATTTGGTACTCCTTCACTTTGTGTAGTGCAGTCTTGAAAGGTTATTAGTCTTTCCATCTGAACTTCCTGTACAGTAGCAAGAGGAGATCTGCGGCTACTCAGGACCCCACACGGCCTACTGTTGAGAATCGGCCACATGATGCAGTTTGATCAGATCAATGGAAACAAATCTTTTCTCTTTTTTGCTGGCAGGAGGCGGACGAAGTACTTTTCTTGTTCCCACAACCGCCAGGACAGGTACCGGTGCTCTGTAAGATGGCCTAAACTCTCTTCTGTCCACGATCTTTTCCCTGACCAGGTCCCCAATCTGCAGGACCCAGGCAGGTGTTGCTGGAACTGGTTTCACTTCCCCAGTGGCTGTGTGTTTAACTTGCATGTTGCTGTGTAACGCACGGAATTCATTGAGTTCCTGTAAAACAGCCAAAAGGTCATTCAGTTCAAATGGTTTTGCATCCGCCACTGTGCTGGCACAATCAAGATCAGGTACCCACATTCTTGTCCCAAACAGGATTTCATAAGTGGTATGAGTTCCCAAGGATTTTCTTGGCATATTATTGAGTGCCTTCTGGACCCCGTATAGGTGATTGACCCAACTACCACCCGCACCTAATAACCAAGCTGTTAAGGATTGCTTTAGGTCCCGGTTTTTCCTCTCCACCACTGAATTTCCCTCGGGATGGTAGGGGGAGGAGTACCGCAAGGCCATGCCATACTTTACATGGCTTCCTTGTAAGCCCGAGAGCTAAACGCAGGGCCACGGTCGGAATGTAACGTGCCAATTGCTATGTCCTGATGAAGACTCGCAAATCCTTTATAACAGTTCGAGCGTCAGCCGAGCTCTGGGGCCAAACCCATAGGAATCTAGAGCATGAATCCACTGCCACCAAGAGGTACTTGTAAGCCCCGTCTGAATTTAAGGGCCTGCAGTGGTCCAAATAGACACATGTGAGAGGTCTGTCTGAAATCAGTAATGGTGTTTGTGGTGGCCTGTGAATGGTGGAACCCTTCATCTGCTGGCAAATATCGCACTTCAGGACATAGTCCTTTGTTTGTTTTGTCAGCCCCGACCACCAGTAACGCTGCTTCAATAATGAAATTGTTGCAGTGGCTCCTGCGTGTGTAGAGCCCAGACCCTCGTGTGCAGCTAGAATTAAACCTAATCTGCGATATTTGTTTGGTATTACTCTATCCCCACTCCTGGAATTTGAGCATACGTTGTGTTTTGCGCATCTAAGTTGTAGGAGTACTTGGGTGGAAAGTCTTTTGGCAGTACAGCAGAGCCGTTCTTTGTGGCATTCATAGCTAATAGTATATCTCCGTCTATTCTTGTGTGTGAATGAGTGATTGCAGCAATGGCAGCAGTTCGCACTGTCGCCTTGGCGGCTTCATCAGCCAGTGAATTCCCTTCAACGTGTATGCCAACATGCTGATGACTCAAGGTGTGAATAACTTGAGCCCGTGACAGGCATGCTTTCAGCTTTGCCACTTGTTCCCATAACAATTTATGTTTTATCGTGCAACCCTTGGTGTCTTTAAACCCATTCTGGCCCCAGTGGTGAAGATATTCATTGTAAGATTGCACACAGTAAAATGAATCACACACAATCAGTGTGGGGAATTCCCGATCCGTATAGTGTAGTGCTAGTATCAGGGCCTTCAGTTCTGCCAGCTGCGCTGTACAATCTCCTAGAGATTGTGTAGTCGTATTGCTGGGATGGAACTTACCATCCTGCATACGACCTTTCACTATAGCACACTCAGCGCTATATTGCTGTTTACTTCCAATGGCAGGCTGGGCAGAACCATCGGTGTAAATGATGTGTTCATACTGATCTAGAGGCAAGATTTCATTCGGGAGAGGGTATTCTTGTTCGTACTTCAGAAAAGCTTTTGTTCTCAGTGTAGGATCGTATCAATATACTACATCTGTTGCAGTGAGAGAATTAGCCCATTGTATCCAACATGGATACAATGCCTTTGCATTTGGAATGCTGGCTTTGGTTACCACTTTTAAAGTCGGTATCGGGGTTACAACGATGATGCGTTTCCCCTGTACTAGTGCTCTTTCTCTCCCTACAGCAGTCTGTACTGCTGTCAGTATTTTTTCTGTAGCTGCAAATCGATTTTCAGCATCCGTGTACAAAAGAGATTTGTATGCTATTGGAACTGTCTCACCTTCATTGAACGTGAATTAGGTATACCCTGATAACCCGGAGATGAACGTATCACCAGGTTGTGGATGTTTACTCGTGTCTGCAAGTGTTTTTAAGCTATCATGTCAGCTTGAACTGAACGTAGAATGTCTGTATGTTTTTTAGTCCACTTGTTCGCTGTGAAATCTGGTCTGATTAGGTCGTAGATAGGTTTGACTCTTTCTGCGTAGTCTTGAATGTATGTTCTGCCGAACTTTAGAAATCCTAAAATGGATTGTAAACCCTTCAGAGTCTTTGGAGGCTGGATTAGTGTGCATTTTTCTAAAAACATTGCGGCCAGGCTTTTCCCTTCACTTGACAGCTCATATCCCAAAAATAGGACGCTGAGTTGGGCAATTTTCCATTTTTTGAAGTTAAATTTGTAGCCGAAATTGGCAAAACCAACAATTATGTTGTTCACCCTGCACAAGTATTAAAGTAACTCATTGTCCGTCAGATAAATATCATCTACGTAGGGCACTGCCTCCTCATCCCAAGTTTGTAATAGCTCTGACACTCTTGCCAAGAACAGCCCGGGGCTGTTCTTATAGCCTTGGGGCTGACGACAAAATTGACGCTAAGTGCAGACGGCAGAAAATCTTGTCAAATATCTGATTTCAGGAGCTATATTTTGGCAGAAGAATCCATTTGCGATATCTAGTGTTGTTTTGTATTTCTTCTGCACAATGTTATTCATGAATGCGGCACTATGTGCGTTCTGAACTGCAAATATTTTTGTGCATGTGTTCAAATGTCTGTAATCTAAAACCAAACGATATGTGTTGTCAGGTTTCATGACAGGAAACAAAGGGTTGTTCATTGGCGAGGTGCAAGTTTCAATCACACCTTGGTATTCTAGTTGGTCTAGGATTTCTTTGACCTGTTTCTTCTCCTCATTTTTAGTAAGGTACTGTCTCTGTGGAGTTGGAGTAGTTTTTAATGGGATTTACTGGTGTTTGGACTCCACGGCCCACCCTACATGGTTGCGGTATAATGCTGGAGCTAGCGCTTGCACCCACTCCTGCGCGTATGAGTGTTTTAAAGAAACAGGAACGAGGTCGACAAAGGCAGGCAAAATGACGCTTTCACCTTTTGGGCAATCCATTACAAATTCAGGCGGTCAATGTTTTTCTGCTAACAGGATGTCATATCCAAATGTCAAATTTTCCCAAAAGAGACCTTTAATTTTTCTTGAGATGTCCCCCTCTATTTGGAGATTAATTTCGTGTGGGACACTCACTCTTGTATCAGGTGTTTCCACCATGATGTATTCATTCAATACTGCTGTCACCAGAAATTCCTTCAGGTTCTGGCGAGCTATCTAGCATCGTCAGAGCCCATCCCCCGTTCAGAAGCTGAGTCCTCAGTAACCTGGGCATGTCTGATTTTTAATCCAGCTACTTTCTTCTTTTTGAATTGAGTCTTTGCTTTAGGTTGCTCTTCCTGTTTGATAATGAAATCTGAATTGCGATATGTTTCCCTTTTGCCCTTTGGTCGATCTTCAGTCTTTTGTTCTGACCGTCCTTCCCTCACCGAGTTTTTTGATGAACCCTGAAAGGAACGAAAGGAACGTGTATCAGTATCCTGATACCTGTCAGGTTTCCTAATGGTATCACAATTCCTAAGGTTATACCTCTTTTCAGAGGACTCCCGTTGGGGAGACCCACCCCTTGATCGTGAAGTGTTTCTTTTATTGTTATTTTTGGATTGATTTTGATTGTTTTCCCATTTCTTTTTAGAAGAAATGGGTGCTTGCTTCGAGTTATCCTTGTCAGAATTACTCACGATTTGTGGTTTCCCTGGTTTGGCTCCCAAACTATCTCTACCTAGTGAAGCATGGGTTTCCTCGATAATTTTTGGTAATACACACTCCTGATTTGTAGGAGCTGTTTCCCTTAAGCGTTGGCTTATAGCCACCGCTGCTGCTTCCTCCTTGATGTTGCTCAGCATAATTGCTAAGACTTGGTTAAAATTACCCATCAGTTTCATCCCCAAGTCCAGGGCAGGTCCTGCCCGTACTCATTTTGTATCTGTTTCAATACTTCAGGAATAACTGCTATAGAAGGGGTACCGTGTATTCTAATGTAAACTGCAGCAAAAATTGTTCCCCATGTGGTATAATCCTCAAGTGAGGGAACCATTCCCATTGGCAAGCAAATTGTTAACCTTCTGTGTTTTTCCTGCAGACACGTATGGGAAAATACTACTTCCAACTGTGCAATTTTTTGAGCGATCCAGAATGGTACTTGATCCCTCTTTTATGGGAACGCACCCATTATTGCTTTTAGTGTCTGTGGGCTAATTATTGGTGTGTGTTGAGTCTGAACTGTACCAGATGGAGCAGCTCTCGCAGGTTGTAATGTGAGTGTTCGCACGATGAACTGGACAATGTGGGGCCGATTCCGATCTCGGTCGGAGGCGCACCCAATACCATTCGGTCGGGAAAAAAGCCATGCGAAAGCCTGTTTCCCGACCGAACCGTACTGTGGTCCGGCCGAGCGAGTACGATGCGGACTCGCCGACCGACTCGTCCGGGCGACCCGACCGCTCCGACCGACTCGTACCCGGATCGTACCGCTCCGACCGACTCGGTCGGACCCGAGTCGCACCGCGCAATGGAGACGTTTTCCGGCCGGGTAAGTACGATGCGCACCTCGACCGCTCCGACCGACTCGCGCCGTCCGACTCGAACTCGCTGTCGGAGCCGTACTTTGGGGGTCCGTGTCGGACCCCCTGTACGCGTACCCGTGCGAGGCGCACACAGGGGGACCCATGGGTCCCCCCTACCTGTGCGTGTACGCCGCGGGCGCTTCGCGGCGTACTCGCTGTAGGAGGCGCCCTTGTCCGCCTCGCACCCATTGAGGCAATGGGAGCCCGCGTACGCGTTGTACGACCGGCTCCCATTGAGTTCAATGGGAGTCCGACCGACTCGTGTCCGATAACATACGGACGCATCGGACTCGTTCGGTCGGACTGCACGGGTCCGATTCGGTCGGAAATCTCTCCGGGTCCGGCTCGGTCGGAGAAATTTCCGGCCCGAATCGGAATCGACCCCTGTGTCTATAAAGTCTGACTACTTCTTTGTAAAGTGCACGCACTGCCCCTACTTGGAGTCTGGAGTGTAAGTCGCTAAGACCGGCCATGTCGCTCCTAATATGCTGAGCAGACCGAGTCGTACGACCGAAGTTGTGTGATTTAGGGCGCCTTTAAACCAGTTTTTATGTTACTGGTAAGTTAACGGGACTTCAATGTCCTCATATGGGATGTATTCTTCCGGTGAATCCACTTCAATGTATTCGTGGAATAAATGTGTCTGTGGATCTGCAGGTGGGAATTTCACCCAGGAATAGAATACCTCCGATCTGAACACCTTGTGTGCCCCAATCACAAAAGTAACATGGCCACCTGTTACAGATGTTCTAACAATCTCAGAGTTACTGGCTGTCTGCAGTTCTCTTTGATGTTTAGAGCGTTTGCAAATTCGTCTCTTTCCGTGCTTCCACTGCTACTCACAGGTTCAGTCATTTTGAAAGGAGAAGAAAGTAAAGGTTTAAGAGGTAGGGTTTAGCACAATATGGGAACCTTTAATCCTTACAACCTTGTCCAAACCTTCAGCCAATACACAGTGTGTACCTGCTCAGCTGAGGCGGATATCCTTCCCACTTCAGACGTCTCTGAATAGTGTGAGTAGGGCTTTCTGAAAAAGCACGACTGAACTACTCGGATTTTACTGTTAATATAAGAAACAAACCAACGTTGACCGCGCCATGTCGTGTAGTTCCTAGGACCCCACAGGACCTGCGTGTTTTGGATAACCTAAACTGAGGGTGTGGTGTGCAGATAGACTCTGGACACCCCCACAGGATGAGTCAGCCGTTAGACCAGCTAGCTCTACAGTGCCCCTATCACCACCCTGCATTCTACATCGGTCTAGGTAGTTTCTGGCAACCACTGAATGTGTATACTTTTCTCAGAATACACATAGATTGACGATTGGAACGGTTTCAATAATTATTTATTGATCAAGCGTCAGTCTAGTATGAAACATTCACTGCGACAATCAAAAGACAGGAGCAGACAAATGTGATCACTAGCACCAATATCGTAAATAGTAGATACATTTCTACCATAGTGCTAATCCGATGAATAAAAGCAGATTATATAAAACAATAGCATTGGCGTACTCCTACGATGCGTAGTCTACCTAAATGTACCTAGCCTAGATATGTAGGTGAAGCATGTGTATGTAAGTGCTAGGATATATCCTAATGGAGCCAAGAATCCCCCGGGGAAGTGCTAACCCCTCACCTGATGGTTTAGAATGAAGGACCCCATCTCTGCGTTGAGGATGGCACCCCGTAAGGGATGTCAGGTCTCTGCCTGTCGAAGTATCAGCCTGCAGAGTCTCGGTCCAGCCTGGAAGGAATTCTCCTCTCTGTTGTAAGGGGGAGTGAGGGTTTTTTATACTAAAGTGGTCACTCCAGGGTTTCTTCTAGAATCGATATGTTTTGAAAACATTCGCTAATCCTTTGCTAATCCTTTTCTAAACAAAACTGATCATGCACAGCTGGCTGTTTGCCATGGATGAAAAAAGTGGTGACCCTTGTACAGAATAAATCTGCCGTGCCCGGGGACATATTAATGTAAGTCAGGTACAGGGATTAAGATAGGGTACCGAGAGTCTGGTGTCGCATAGACAGAAGTAAGTTACTAGGTAAAAGGTCACCTGTGTAGGACCGCTATGTCGTGTGGATGGGAAAAAATGTATGTAATCAGTATGTACATGATGGGACTATCCTAAAGGACATGACACAGGTAGTAATCATTCATAAAGAGGAAGGGGCCCCTTTGTGAATGTAAATAAAAAAGGTGTTTTTCTCTTAAACAAACTGTTTTAAAAAATACATTAATGTGACCTTATTTACAGTGCTAGTGCCAAGGTAAACTTTTCCAAAGCATAGTTACACAAACACTGAGAGAGCAGACTTTATAAATCAAGTAACGTCCAGGGCCATGCTACATCAGACCTCAAACTTTAACTTGAGCTGTGTTTAGAGACGCCCGCTCTCTTAGTTCTCAATTTATTGAACTAGAGTGCTCTACATCAGAACCACACCCATAAGCGCATAAGGTGTTTGGGTGGTGTACAAAAAGAGTTGTTTTTTGATGAGGTGTATGTGGTTAATGAGAATGAACAGTAAACAAACTAGACAAAAATGTGACACTAGACTGGGAAGACTAGTGGAAAATATACAGATATTTGGAGCAGAGGCCTTCAAACATTCTGGCTCTGAGCCCCACATAAGCAAAATGCTTTGAAGTCGGGCCCTCCTCCAAAACTTTATGGCAAAGTTTGAGGAAGCAGGAATGGCAGGGCTGAGCACCGGGGTGGGGTTTATGAGAACATTCAAGGGTACTGTCATAAATGAAAGACGGACTCTTCCTTGAAGAATAAAGATGTTTAATAGTTGAAGACAGCACGGACGCCAACTGCCGTTCTCTAGAATCTTGGGCATGAAGCATGGAACAAACCCATGTCAGATGCCACGAGCCCAGCAGTCAAGATGCCACCAGCCCAGCAGTCAGAGGGAAGCTGCCCACAGGCCACACATAAAACATAACAGGTACTTTTTCTATAGCTCATAATGCATAGTAAGTGTGAGATTTACAAAAGAGCATATGCATCACACAAAAACAGAAACATGCCAAAAAACACTGCTCCTCATAATTTGGGTGATGTAAGACACTCACACTCCTAGGACCCAATACATCTGCACCTGGTCCACTAATGATAGCAGAGGCTATGAGTAGCAGGCTGTCTCCTGTGCCTCCTTCACCCTTTCCCCACCATATCTGGCCATCACTTCAATCTTGAAACAGGCTCTCTATCCCTTTCAGAAAACAAATAATTTGCTCTCATGCGTTGCCCCGATCTGTGCAGCAAAGGTACCCTAGGCCTTAATGCTAGCAAAGAAAATGAGCCCCCAAGCACCTTTATTAAAGTAAGGCAGTCATAAGTGTAATGTAGTGGGCCCCTCTCACACCTGAGCCCCAGTGTCACTGCACCTGCTTGCCTAATGATAGCTACTATCTCACAAAAAGGCCTGTCTCTGCATTTTGTTAAAAACATGGGCGTATTTCCCCACCTGCTTCCCCCATCTCTCTGAGTTTAAACTAACGTGTCTTATCTACTCTAATTTTCCCCTCCCTTGGGTCATTGCTCTCAGGCCGAAAGCAACCCTGGCACAGCAATAGTGCACTGTGCCCTAATGCCATTAAGAAAGAATATTAACACAGCCATAATTGGTGTTTAGTTGGCCCCTCACACCACTGTGCCCTGATACAAAGCACCTTCTCAACCAATTTTACCTATAGCCCAGCCTCTCCTGCCCACACCACTGGACCATCACTCCTGGTCTTCTGGTACAAAGAAGGCTGCCTGTCCTTTCCCCTTTTTGTAAAAAAAAAAAGAATAACAACTCAACATCTCACCCCTGCTGCTTAGGCATTGTTCCAAGCACACCAAGGGTGACCTGGACGCTTATGCTGGCAAGGAAAATTGGTCCTCATTTCCACCTGCTTCACTAATTGTAAAAAAAAGCGAGCCCTCATATGTCATCTCTTCCTCAGGGCTTTTCTCTGAGGAAGCTACTGTCTATGTATTAATTAAAAACATATCTCCCACATATTGCCTCCTCCTCTAAGCCATCTCTTTTACAGTTTCCACAGATCTTGCTCCTTTCCTCTTTCTCCTGGGCCATCACTTTGACTAAGAATCTGTACTATCCACGCTCTGCATTTGAATGTGACCCTCCTGTACTCCCCCCCGACTCACCTGAAAGGACATCTGCATGTAATCAAAGATTGAAGTGGATGCGATCTACGGGGAACAACGTGCCCATTTTGTTTTTATTTTACAAGAACATATTCATACTTTTGTTACAAAAAACGTTTCTGGATAGTAAATGCTGACTTTGAGGTGCCTTTGGCTGTAAATGAAGAGGGTGTTGTGTCTCCTGTGAAGCCTAGCTAGAGACAGAGAGTTAAAGAAACAGACATTTTCACACAGTGACTGCTACCTGAAAGAAATGTAAATGTGTGCAATTGATTAATTACCAAATGCAAGCCTGCTTAGGAGCCTGAATAGACTTTAATTGATGGAGTCACTTGAAGCTTCATGTTGACTAAGATTTCTTCATTTTGAGAGAGTTAATGTAAGGGAGTTACCTGCTGAGATCTGCACTGCATTGTTTTGTTTGATACCATAAAAATGTTTGCTATAGGTGCAGTATGATCAAGTGTTGCTAAAATATATACTTTGAAAGCACTTGTTTTATCTTAAACACTAAAGTCGAATCATACTAGCACATTTTGTTGTCACAAACCCTAAGTTACAATGAATGGCAGGGTTTTCATCAGGAATATGTTTTTTTCAAATGTACTAAACCTTTTTAGCGCTTCAGTAAAATGTTACTAAATCACTAAATGGGTTTAGGAAATCATAATGAATCCCTGTTTAGAAGGGGCATGTTTAGGGTGTCCCTTCCAAAGTGGGAACCCTTATTGTATGTATTAATGTTTTACAAACAAAATGTGGTCGCAAAACATTAATATTTTTAGCCGCACCTTAAAGGAGCTGGTAACCGGTTTGCAAACTGGAAGCTGTCCCCAGGGTCTCAGTCCTCTTTGTGAGTGATTCAAAAACATTTCTAGGAGTAGGTAGCGGTCAGTGGGACCACTGGCTACTCCTAAACATAGTTTAAAAACCTTTCTCTTTTTTCTTTTTAACACATCCTACATTTAAAAAAATGCTTTATGTAAATGCAATCACAGACATTGAGGTCTGCTGATCCCAGCAGGCCACCATCCCTGTGATGGCAGTGAATCGTAGCGGGTCACACTTTCGTGGCCTACCCTATCAAACCTGATCAATATTGATGAGGTAGATCGAATTGTGACTCACAGTATTTTGTGAACTGACCTATTAGTAAAGAGGTTGGTTCACAAAATACTTTTGGATTAGGTAAAGTTGGTGCACAAATTGTGAGCGAACCCAATGTACGTACATCTGGTCCAATATCATTTTGTGACAACCTATCCTGTACTGTGTGTAATACAATTTTTAAATAATGACTTACATATTACCAGTGCTTTTCATCAGGCTGGGACCTCTTAGTAATATAAATATACAAGTCACTATTCCTAACTGCACCAACCAGGATTCGATTCTGTGGCTCTCTGGTCACACACACAGACATCTGCATTGATCACATTAACCAACAGAGTGGTTTTGACAATAACTAGTTCAACATGCATTTATTTTTCATTTAAGTTATGTGCGTTATTTTATATGCAGTAAGCTGAAAGTAAAAGAACAACAAAATAGTTAAGGAATATTTTGTTCTTTTTAGCAATTATCTTTGATCCCTCCATCACACTCACTGACCCCCACCCCATGACACTCAGTATCATAGTTCCTGAGCTTTTTATGCACTTCTATCTCTGCAAATGAAGGCAGACTGGAAACCTGACAAATAAACAAGGTCACATTTCTAGGACTCTTCATTTTCAAGTACTTGAAGATCCATTTGTGCCCCCTGGTAATGCCCTTTTGTTTTAGAGTCTACAGGTGAATGGGCATGGGCTAGTTGAGGTCATCTTACAATTTAGTAAGTGGCAGTTTAAATCAGGTTTAAAAATGGTAAATGGGGAGATGATCGTAATTCAACAGGGAATCTAAGAAGTAAGGGCCTGATTATGATATTGGGTGGAAAGC
Source organism: Calotriton arnoldi (assembly GCA_963921515.1). Taxonomy (NCBI): domain Eukaryota; kingdom Metazoa; phylum Chordata; class Amphibia; order Caudata; family Salamandridae; genus Calotriton; species Calotriton arnoldi. The sequence goes on along the minus strand of CAWUFW010007744.1, from coordinate 523,324 downwards.
CTATGACCAGCTTTCGGAGGCTTTCCACCTGACATGGTAGGTTTCAGTCCCACCTCCGTATTAGGATGACGGCAGTTGGAGTGAAACCTGCGGAGGGATTCCAACATGGAAAGACTGTCGGAAAGTGCCTTTGGGGGCCCCTAGCAGGGCCGCCTTGCCCCCGGCCCTCCACTATGAGGCCTGGGGGACACCTATAGTGCCCCCCTAAACATGCTTGCCAAACGTTGCAGGGATGTTTGAAAACATCCATTTCCCAATGTCAGCTTGTGCTGCGGGCCTTCTCCACCGCCGCACAAGCTGCTATTGGGAAATGGATGTTTCCGACCATCCAAATCCGGTGGTCCGAACCGTCGATCTATGGTCGATCGGTTTCAGACCGCAATGGTGTCGGGTGGGGCAAGTCCGCTCGACATCATAATTAGGCCCAAAGTAGCTAGGATGAGCATAATTGTGTGGTAGCACATGGGAACTAGAGGCCACAATAAGATTTTAGCTGCACAAAGGAAGGTTGAAAGAGGTAGTATATCTGTTCAGCTTGTGTGATAGGTAGCTGGGAGAATATAGTGTGTATGGCTTTATATATAAAAATTAGTAGTTGGTATATAACCCTGTTAGTTGATTGTATATAACACTGTTTCTTGCTGATAACCAGCTGATTTTGGTGATGATAGTGGGATATAAGTGTTTGCCTGGGAACATTATAAAAAGTTCCTGTGACATAGTTTAGAACAGTTGTTTAGACAACAGATCAAGTTGTAAATATCGGGAAACAGAAATATATATAATAAAATATTGTGAAAAAATAAATAGCATGATGCAAGCATATCGTTGACAAGAATATAGTTTTTTAAGTTAAGTAATATAGTTTTAAATAATATCTATGTTTTCAATGTCATTTTCAGTAATATAGTGATTCAAAACATATTTTTTTAATTATTTTAATATGTGTTAGTTGGTATATACATTTTGGGGCCGATTCCGATCTCGGCCGGTAGAGCTCCGAATCGGATTCGGCATAACCGGATCCGATTCGGAGCCCTATTTCCCCGACCGATTCGTACGCGCGTCCGGACGAGCGAGTACGATGCGAAATCGCCGACCGACTCGTTCGGGCGTCCCAACCGCTCCGACCGACTCGTTCCCGGGTCTAACCGCACCGACCGACTCGCTCGGACACGACTCGCACCGCGCAATGGAGACGTTCCCCGGCCGGGTAAGTACAATGCGCGCCGCGAGCAGTCCGACCGACACGCGCCGTCCGGCTCGAAAGAGCAGTCGGAGCCGTGCTCGAGGGTCCGTGTCGGACCCCCCTGTACGTGTAGCCGTGCGAGTCGCACACAGGGGGGACCCATGGGTCCCCCCTACCTGTGCGTGTACGGCACGAGTCGCTTCGCCGCGTACCCACTGTAGGGGGCGCCCTTGTTCGCCTCGCACCCATTGAGGCAATGGGAGCCCGCGTACGCGTTGTACGACCGGCTCCCATTGACTTCAATGGGAGTCCGATCGACTCGAGTACGATAGCATACGGACGCATCGTACTCGTTCGGTCGGGCTGCACGGGTCCGATTCGGTCGGAAATCTCTCCGGGTCCGGCTCGGTCGGAGAAATTTCCGGCCCGAATCGGAATCGGCCCCTTTGTGTTACTATTGTTTATATAAATGTTGTTAATTTTTAAAAAATCTACAATGCTATTTTCAGTGATTTTTAATGTTTTATTTAATTTTTAATTTGTTTGCAGAGGGATAGGGTGGTAAATAATCAGGTAATAATTAATTATGATTTATTTAATAAAATGTATTCAATTATATGATTGATATTTATTATGTAAATTATAAAATACTGATTTATTTTTGTTATAAGTTATTTGCAGGCTGCTAGGTTTGTAGGGATAAAGGGTGGAAAGTTAAGTGAGTAATAATACATTAGCAGTTTATTATTGACCATGAATTAATTATTTAATTGATTTTTAATTATGTAAAATATGGAATGCTCATTTATTTTAGTTGCGGGATGGTAAGTTTATAGGGGTATAAGGTGGGAAATTAATCAATAAATTATTAATTGACTATTAATTATTATTTGTAAATTAAATATTTAATTGAATTTTAAATGTGTAACTTATGGAATAATTATTTATTTTAATTATATTTTAGTGACAGGCTAGGTTTGTAGAGGTATGGGGTGGAAAGTTTATTAAGTAATAATTAATTAACAATTAATAATTCACTGCTAATTAATTATTGAATTGATTTTAAATGTGTAAATTATGGAATACATTTTGTTTTGTTACATTTTAGATGCGGGCTGCTAGGTTTGTAGGGATATAGGGTGGGAAGTTAATTAATAATTGAATTACAATTATCTATTAATTGATAACTATAGTAATTATGTAAATTGATGAATTGTTTTTATTTTTTTAATACATATATTTAGCTATGTTTTTCATGTTACTTAATTATTTTTATATTAAGGGGCCGATTCTGATGCGGGTTGGAAAAGCTTCCCGACCGAGGGCCTGATTCTGATGCGGTTAGGAAGGTCTCCTAACGGCATTTGCTCCTTCCAAATCGGATCGGGAACGTGTCTTCCCGACCGAGGGCCCAATTCTGATGCGGTTAGGAATAAATGTTCCCATTGAAGTCAATGGGAGTTCAACCAAATCGTATCTGGAAGCATCCGGATGCATCCTACTCCGCCGGTCGGACTTTCCCGATCCGAGTGGGTCGGACACCATTTCCCAACCGATTCGGTCGGGAAGCTTTTCCAACCCGCATCAGAATCAGCCCCTAAGAGTTTACTTTTTTTTCTACATTAATGGGATTAGTCATATATGTAATGTGTTTAAAGTGAAGTACTTTCACTACTCTTGCTTAGACTGCAATAGGAATAGTAAAATTAACCCCTCTAAAATCCAACACTTTCCCTACTGTTGTGCTGTTTAGAGTGGGAAATTTAAATTTCACCCCTTTGAAATCAAATGCTTTCCCTACTTTTGCACAGACTGGAGTGGGAATAGTAAATTTTACCTCTTCGAAGTCCAACGCTTTCCCTTCTGTTGCGCTGTTTGGAGTAAGAATAGTAAATTTTACCTATGCAAAATCCAACGCTTTCCCTACTGTTGGGCTGTTAGGGGTGGGAATAGTAAATTTAACGTCCACGAAGTCCAAGGCTAATCCCTACTTTTGCAGTGACTGGAGTAGGTATTAGTAAATCTAACCCCTCTGAAGTCTAACACTTTCCTTACTGGTTCATAAACTAGAGAGGGAATAGTATATTTCATATTCTTAGGCTCCAATAGTTTTCATTTTATTGGTTAAATAGATTTTATAGCATTTTTATTTTTAAATGTATTTTAATGTTTATAGTATTTTTAGTAAATGTGTTTTTTGGGGTTTATAATGTTTAATATTTTTTTGTAGTATATAATAATTTATATATTTTTTCTTATTGAATTATTTATATTTTGGATGTTTTTATTGTGAATATATATATATTTTTTTTTTGTATATATATATATATATGAAGCACAATCGGATTCCTCCAGCAGCGTGCTCAGTGACGGGTGCATTCACGGTGGGGCTGAATCCAAGCCCAAACTTAATTTTTTTACAAAGATGCGATGCACACCAATTCCAGGTTTCAAGCTTGTTTATTCAGCTTTCTCTGGCTCCAACCAACGCGTTTCAGCCCGGCAGGGCCTTTGTCACGGTTAGTGAGTCCCTCATTAGTTTCAATACTTATACCATTCACATATAGCCCATTATGAGGCATTGTGTGAAACGTAGTGCTTGTTTGTATTTATACATGAATATTTATATATATACAATATTTACAAAGTTGTCAGTTTCAAGATATTGCTCATTGCTTTAAATACAGTGATATTTTGGCAAAATTGCACATTTGTAATATGTTTTGTACATCAAAGTATGTTCAGTTTTTTTGATCAGGAAAATAGTGAATAAAGTTACATATTCTGCTATGTTTAGTACATCATCGGAGTTTTGTCTCTTTTTTCAATTAAACCTTGGTGTTTTAATCATTATTTAACTCAAATGCAGTCCCATTTTTTGGGGAATAGTTCCCTTGTTATAGTCTTTTACCACATGTTTAAGTCTTGTTGTTCGTTCCAGGAAGCTCAATCGAATTCAGGTCTTTCACTCCAAGTGTACAAATAACTCCTCATCATTGTTGATCCCATGAGGGGTCTTAGTTCTTAGTCTGATTATGTACCTTGATTCAGTTTGACGTAATTTCTTTATCCTGTTGCCCCCTCTTTCATGGTCTTGTATGGCATGAATTCCAAAGAAACGCATTGCTCTCCAATTGCTGTTTTGACACATCATCATATGTTTTGCGGTGGCATAGGTGAAGTCCTTATTTTTTACAGCCCGAATATGTTCAAGGATTCTTTTTTTAAGCATACATATAGTGCTTCCTATGTATTGCATGCCACAATTGCATTGGATGACATATACTACAAACTTCGTTGTGCAGGTAATCATTTCTTTGATCTCAATTGTTTTCCCTTGGAAGGCCAGTATCTTTTTTCGGTTCTTTGGCTAAACAAACAACAACAGGGATTTGTAAAATGCACCACTTGCAAGGCATGCAAGATTGGAGAGAACCGAAAAAAGATACTGGACTTCCAAGGGAAAACAATTGAGATCAAAGAAATGATTACCTGCACAACGAAATTTGTAGTATATGTCATCCAATGCAATTGTGGCATGCAATACATAGGAAGCACTATATGTAGGCTTAAAAAAAGAATCCTTGAACATATTCGGGCTGTAAAAAATAAGGACGTCACCTATGCCACCGCAAAACATATGATGATGTGTCAAAACAGCAATTGGAGAGCAATGCGTTTCTTTGGAATTCATGCCATACAAGACCATGAAAGAGGGGGCAACAGGATAAAGAAATTACGTCAAACTGAATCCAGGTACATAATCAGACTAAGAACTAAGACCCCTCATGGGATCAACAATGATGAGGAGTTATTTGTACACTTGGAGTGAAAGACCTGAATTCGATTGAGCTTCCTGGAACGAACAACAAGACTTAAAAATGTGGTAAAAGACTATAACAAGGGAACTATTCCCCAAAAATGGGACTGCATTTGAGTTAAATAATGATTAAAACACCAAGGTTCAATTGAAAAAGAGACAAAACTCTGATGATGTACTAAACATAGCAGAATATGTAACTTTATTCACTATTTTCCTGATCAAAAAACAGAAAATACTTTGATGTACTAAACATATTACAAATGTGCAATTTTGCGAAAATATAACTGTATTTAAAGCAATGAGCAATATTTTGAAACTGACAACTTTGCAAATATTGTATATATATAAATATTCATGTATAAATACAAACAAGCACTACGTTTCCCACAATGCCTCATAATGGACTATATGTGAATGGTATAAGTATTGAAACTAATGAGGGACTCACTAACCGTGACAAAGGCCCTGCCGGGCTGAAACGCGTTGGTTGGAGCCAGAGAAAGCAGAATAAACAAGCTTGAAACCTGGAATTGGTGTGCATCGCATCTTTGTAAAAAAAAAAAAATATATATATATATATATATATATATATATATAATTTACACTATATATTAAAATATTCAACATTAATGACTTCAAATTATATTTATAATAAAAAATATATATTTTTGTACAATATTAGTGTCAATTATATTTGTTTCCCAATATTTTTTTAACATGAGCACGATATTGTAGCAAACAATATTTTTGACATCATATTTTTGGCAACAATATTTTTTACCATGATATTGTGTCAGTGACCTGTTTAGAACTTTATCTAGCTGTAGGAAGGAGTTTTTCGGAAGGCCAACTAATGAGCCATTACAATAGGCTAACTTATTCAGATCAAGTGAAAAATGTATTCCTGCGGCAATGTTTAATGGGATGTATGGACAAGTTTTACAAATATTGAGTACTTACGATCTGGGAGCAGTAGCTGTAGATGTAATCAAGGTTTGCAAGCTCATGATGGTGTTGAATAGTATGCCGAATAAATAGTAAGGATTTACAATAGAAAGGAGCTTGAATTTTAAAATCAGTCAGATTTGGCAACCTATGAAGGCATTCCATGATGCAGCCCAATTCTGCACCCATTTCAAACTATCATTAACATAGACAGAACAATCAGTATGTAGCGAATTTAAGTAATCCACACTTGACAAGTGTTTCTCTGAAAAAGTCACCTGAACCAGTGTTTCAAGAAAGAGGAGGATGATTATAGCCAGCTGCACAGGACATTTGAAGCACCTTCCTTTAGCTGTGTATTTGTGATAAAAAAAGATCCATCTGAGCCAGAATACTTTTTAAAGCAGGGATGGCCCTTGGTTTAGGCACAAAGATCCAGGCCAGAAAAATGGCAATGGACTAGAGATGGGCTTTTCAATCAGTATAACATTTATGTTCCCTGTGTCAAGAGATAGTTGCTCAATTTGCTATATCGACCCCCCTCCCCGCAACCAAAACTGAAAGAAAACCTGAGGAAAATATTGTGCCCTGAGAGGCTCCACAAGTGGTGTTATTTAGGACAAACAACTATGGGCCCAGATGAATAATCTGTTTTATGTTCAACAAGAATGACCCAACTATGCTTTGCATGCCACTGTGACACAAGCTACTCATACTAGACGCTTAATCATCAAAGAATGATCCAGCGTATCAAAGTCAGATGACACGTTGTGCTAAACAAATTTGTCAGCACATCCTCATCTTTGCCTCAGGTGAATCGATCCATGATATTGTCTTTGGTTGATTCAGTCCCATACTTTGTCCTCAGTCCCAACAGACTACTGTCTAGGATACGGTGCGTCTCCATGTTTTCTTGCAATTGCTCCTACATCAAACATTTGGTGACCCTACAGATCAAAGGGAGATTACAAATTTACCGATGGCTAGAGTGGTCTTTTGGCGGAAGATTATCTTTTTTTTTTTAGTAGCATAAGGATTGCTTGTTAGAATACACCTGGCACTTTCTTAGCAATAAATCTATTATTAGGGATAATAGAAAAGTGGGGACCAGGATTTTTTTTACATTCTTCCTGACCCACTCTGGACAATGATCTAACAGGGAGTAGATGTGGCCGAACTTAATAAGCAGGTGTTTCACTTGCTCCACAGAGATCTGGTCTCAGACAGACAGAGAAGTTACTGAGAGCCTAAGTTATGTCTGGGCAGATGACCTGCCGTTATGCCATGGGGAAGGAGTGGATTACTCCGTCCACACAGTGGAGAAGACACCCACTCTGTGAGAAGTTGGCCTGGTATATGCTGTCCACTAATTAAAGTGGGCACCTTGCACCAGTCCAAATAACCCTGATAGTGATTTAAGAGGTCAAAGATAACCTTAGAAAGCTATCCAAGTGGAAGCTGTGGAGAGCAGCCTACAGGCTTAGTCTTGAAGGAATGTTAAGCAGCTTGTTTTACCAGAATGCAATGTTATTGTATTGGTTAGATGAAAGGAGAACCAAACAGTAGTTATAAGAATATATATTTATTATTATAACACCTTAAATACCTCACAGTATCTGCTACATGCAGATAAACACAAAGCACACAATACTATAGCACAGAAACAATCGTAAGTAGCACTAATACATAGTGGGCACCCGGGGGAGGCCAAACCATATACTAAAATAGTGGTATAAGAACCACGACTAGAGTCAAGACAGTGTTTAGAGGATGTAGAATCGCTGGGACCCCAAGGAACCATCCAAGGTGAGTAAGTAGGGACCCCACGGAGGATGGGTGCAGTGTGAGAACACTACTGCGTGCTACGTACAATTCAATGGGAGAGTCGCCGTTGCGGTTTTAAAGTTAAAGGACCCTTCCCAGTGGATTACGAGGAAACCCTTTGGAACATAGAAGGTTGGAAAGCCACCCCCCCCGTGGATACTGAAGTACCAGAGGTACCTAGCCCAGGGAAGCCGGGTGCATAGGTCTGAAGTGGCATCGGAAACCGCCGCCGTTCTCAATCGGAGTCTTCAAAGAAATTATAAGGAAAAAGAGAGAGACCCCTTGACACCAAGGGAATAGGGTGCAATAAAGCAAATTTAGGAAAATGGTTTCCCTTGGAGTAACCTATGTACATAATATTGACTATTTGTCGCATCCACTCATGATGGTCTGTGTCACACAATCTCTAAACAACCTCACATACACCACACATTCCCAAGAGGTACAATAGTAAGCCCAAGGTCACAACTAGAGTGTTTTAGAAAAAATAGATCTATTTATTAATAGTTATACAACAAAATACATATAAAAATTAAAAACAGCATAAAACTACGTTAAAAAAGACTTGATAAATTGTGATGTCGAGTTCAAAAACAAATCAACATATAGCGAACAAATGCAGGGTGATGTTACATCACCCTGCATTTGTTCGCTATATGTTGATTTGTTTTTGAACTCGACATCACAATTTATCAAGTCTTTTTAACGTAGTTTTATGCTGTTTTTAATTTTGTTACATCACCCTGCATTTGTTCGCTATATGTTGATTTGTTTTTGAACTCGACATCACAATTTATCAAGTCTTTTTTAACGTAGTTTTATGCTGTTTTTAATTTTTATATGTATTTTGTTGTATAACTATTAATAAATAGATCTATTTTTTCTAAAACACTCTAGTTGTGACCTTGGGCTTACTATTGTACCTCTTGGGAATGTGTGGTGTATGTGAGGTTGTTTAGAGATTGTGTGACACAGACCATCATGAGTGGATGCGACAAATAGTCAATATTATTTACATAGGATAGTCCAAGGGAAACCATTTTCCTAAAAAGTCTTCAAAGAAATGCCACGGCTGGAAAGAAGAAAAGTGTCCGGTGGAATCCGCAGGTGAATTCTTGATGGAAGGAACCTGAAAACAGAGAGGACAGAGTCTGGGTCACTCAGGAGTGACCAGGGGCTCGGTAGAAGAATGCCCACCGATGTCGGGTGCCTCAGGTGCGAATATGGAGACCTTGACTCTACAGCTGCAGGGACCAGGAAACGTCGAGGATGACCAGGAGCCGGATACAAGCTGTCCCACAAAGGATGTCGAGTGCTGAGGGGTCGGTGTCAGACGGGAGCACCAACAAGCCTTGGCAACGGCAACCCACGAAGAAGGTCAAAGAAGGTTACAGTCTGGCCCAGCCGGGACCAGAGTACTCACCACAGCAAGGGGAGTCCTTGGCAGACCTGGAGCAACCAGACGAGTCCAAGAAAATCAGGATTGTCCCTCAAGTGGACCCACAGGCCGAAGGCACAGGAGTCACGAGGGGACCTCTAGCAGTTTCACAAAGTCACAGCTTGCAGGGCACAGAGTGCGAGGAGGCTGGAGTCCTTTGTACAAAGTGTGCGCAGAGGTTGGGGCTATCAACAGCCCAATGCACGAATTTGGAGAAGACCAGCAAGCATATGCAATTGCAAAAGAACATGGTGCACAGGGGTTCGAGTTATGTGGTCCCCACGAGGGATACTGACCTCAAACATGGTGAGAGGGCAGCTCAACCTCACAGAACATATGAACCCACCTCCTGTGTTGCTGGAGCCTTTGGAGTCCGCAGGAGCACAGGATCAGCAGACCAGTCAGTTGCATTACGGTGCCTGCAAACGCAGGGGAGTGACTCCTTCACCCCAAGGGAGATACTTCAGTTGTCCTTGATGCTCTACAGGTCCTGCACGGAGCCTATATGGTGCACGGGCACAGACGATGCTTTGGACGGAGAGGGAGACGAAGTCGGGCCCAGTCGAAGTCCAGCGAAGTCCAGAGTGTCCAGACGGTCAAAGGTCAGTGGTTTCTTGTTCAGAATCTTATCCACATTGAATCTAAGGTCCTACAGCCAGGTAAGCCCTTTTGAACCCACGGGAGAGGTTTGGACAGATTCAGGGGACCCTCCCAGGGGAGGGTCAGGACAGGAGGGTGGTTACACCCATGTCCTTTGTCCAGTTTCGCACCAGAGCAGGAGTCAACAGGTCCCAGAACTGGTTTGAACTGGACAATGCACAGGGACACCAAGTGTGCCCCTCGTGCAGACTTTCAGGCACTTTGGAAGTGCACCCACCCAGCTCCAATACACTAAATCCTGTCTGGGAGGTGGTCACACCTCCCTGTGACAGGATGCCTATTGTGCTGCCTTCCTCTGCTCGAGTTTGGGCAGAAATGTGTCTCTGGTCGGCAGCATCCATTTTGTGCTGTCCGGGTCGAGAAGGCTGGTACCGGGAAGACCAGGGACCCCACGAAGGTGCTTCAGAAGGGTGAAATCATACCTCCCATACTGGTTACCGATGTGGAGGTATGATTCGAAGGTGTTTGATACCAAACAGGACATGTTTTGTTTCAGCCGGTTTCGAGATAGCATTTACCGCAAGGTTATAATGCACCTCTACCTATATGTCTGGCTGTGTCACAGACAACCCGGGAGAATGGTCTCTGAAGGCAGCGGAGGGGCTCTGCTCATGCAGGGGCACCCTCTCAGGTAAAACCCAGCACCCTGCCTTCAGGATTGTCAAGGCCTGCTATAGGGGTGACTTATAGGTTTTAAGTGTAGTGACCTATAGATATAGTAAACCTATATCTAACGTAAGTGGTGCATGCACCATCTTACACAGGCTGCAATGGCAGGCCTGTAGTTCCATTCTGCATGGCCTCTCATGGGTGGCATAATACATGCTTCAGCCCATGGGAGTCCTCTGGGGTACCTATGCCCTGGGTACATGTGTACCATATACTAGGGACTGATAAGGGTACCACAGTATCCAATCTGGAGTGTACCTAAATACATGTCATATATTTTAGGGAGAAAGCAGATAGACTGGGGTCCTGATTAGCAGGAACCCAGTCAGACTAGTCTAAAACAGTGTAACATCAAGCAAAAAGTGGGGGTAACCATAAGAAGCAGATACTACTTTCCCACACAACCCCTCCCCAAAAACGTAAGGAGATGAGACTAACCTTGCCCAGTTGAGTCTTCATTTTCTAAGTGGAAATATCTGGAGAGTCCATTTGCATTGGCATGGTTACTCCCAGGTCTATGTTCCACTGTATAGTCAATCCCCTGTAGGGAAATGGACCACCTCAAAAGTTTGGTGTTTTCATCCTTCATCTGTTTGAGCCATAGGAGGGGCTTATGGTCTGTCTGAACAATGAAGTGAGTGCCAAACAAGTATGGCCTCAGCTTCTACAGAGCCCAAACCACAGCAAAGGCCTCCCTCTCAATAGCTGACCAACAATTCTCTCTGGGGGGTCAACCTTCTGCTAATAAAAGTTACTGGTTGATCCTGACCCTCTGCATTAAGTTGTGACAACACAGCCCCTTCCCCCAACTCAGATGCATCTGTTTAGACAATGAATTGTTTGGAACAGTCAGGAATTTGCAGAATGGGAGCAGTACACATGGCCTGCTTGAAATCGTCAAATGCCTTCTGACAGCTAACTGTCCACTGAACTTTCTTGGGCATTCCTTTCGATGTAAGATCATTCAAGGGAGTCACTATAGACCCATATCCTTTTACAAATCTTCTGTAGTACCCAGTCAGGCCCAAGAAAGCTTTGACCTGAGTCTGGGTAGTGGGAGCAACCCAGTCCATGATGGTGTGGATTTTTCTCTGCAATGGTTGAACCTGGCCTCCACCCACAAGGAGGCCCAGGTATACAACCTTACTCTGACCTATCTGGCACTTGGTGGCCTTGATAGTGAGGCCTGCTTTCTGCAGGGCCTCCAAAACATTCTTTAGGTGGACCAGGTGATCCTCCCAAGTGGAGCTAAAGACAGCTATATCATCAAGATATGCTGCACTATAGGCTTCCAGGCCTGTAAGGACTTTGTTCACCAACCTTTGGAATGTGGCAGGTGCATTCTTCAAGCCAAAGGGCATCACAATAAATTGATAATGCCCACTAGGGGTTGAAAATGCTGTTTTTGGTTTTGCTTCATCAGCTAATCTGATTTGCCAGTAACCAGCTATCAGGTCAAATGTGCTTAAGAACTTGGCTGAGGCCAAAGTATCAATGAGTTCATCTGCCCTAGGAATAGGGTGAGCATCAGTCCTAGTGACTGCATTGAGCCCCCTGTAGTCCACACAAAATCTCATTTCTCTCTTATCACCCTGGGAATGAGGTGTGGGTACCAGGACCACTTGTCTAGCCCAAGGTCTATCTGAGGGTACAATTACTCCCAATTCCAGCATCTTTTGGACCTCAGTCCTGATGCAATCTCTGACATGGTCAGGCTGCTTGTAAATCTTATTTTTAACAGGTAGACTCTCACCTGTGTCCACTTCATGGGTACACCAAGTGGTCTGACTAGGAGTCAAAGAAAACATGTGCCTGTATTGATTGAGGACCCTCCTGCAATCAATCTGCTGTTGCTCAGTGAGGCTGCCTGCCAAGGCTACACCATCAACTGAGCCATCATCAGGGTTCTGTGAGAGGAGATCAGGGAGTGGGTCACTCTCTTCCTCCTGTCCCTTATCAGTAGCCATGAGCAAGCCCATGTCTGCCCTGTCCACATAGGGTTTGAGCCTGTTTACATGGAGCACCCTATGGGGGCTCCTGGGAGTTCCAAGGTCCACCAAGTAAGTGACCTCTCCCTTCTGCTCAATAATAGTATGGGGTCCACTCCAGTTGTCTTGGAGAGCTGCTAGGGCCACAGGCTCCAACACCCATAATTTCTGTCCTGGCTGATAAACAGTCAGTACAGCCTTTTGGTCATGCCAAGCTTTTTGCAATTCTTGACTTGCCTCAAGGTTTTTGCTGGCCTTCTTCATGTACTCAGCCATCCTGGAGCAGAGACCAAGTACATAGTCCACTATGTCTTGTTTGGGAGGTTTGAGAGGTAACTCCCATCCCTCCTTCACCAAACACAAGGGACCCCTAACTGGATGCCCAAACAAAAGTTCAAAAGGGCTGTAGCCAACCCCTTTTGTGGGACCTCTCTGTAGGCAAAGAGAAGGCAGGGCAACAGGACATCCCATTTTCGCCTAAGCTTTTCTGGGAGGCCCATGATCATTCCCTTTAGGGTCTTGTTGAACCTTTGAACCAACCCATTGCATTGTGGGTGATAGGGTGTGGTGAATTTGTAATTCACTCCACACTCCTTCCACATTGCAGTGATGTAAATAGACATGAAGTTTGTACCTCTGTCAGTTAAGACCTCCTTAGGAAAACCCACTCTGGAAAAAATTCCCAGGAGGGCCCTGGCCACCACAGGAGCTGTGGTGGTTCTAAGGGGTATAGCCTCTGGATACCTAGTGGCATGGTCTACCACCACTAGAATATAACTGTGCCCAGATGCAGTTGGAGGGTTCATGGGACCAATTATGTCAATCCCAACCCTCTCAAAGGGAACCCCCACCACAGGGAGTGGTATGAGGGGGGCCTTTGTGGTACCACTTGACTTACCACTGGCTTGACAGGTGGTACAGGAGCGACAAAACTCCTTGGTGTCTTCTGACATGTGAGGCCAGTGAAAGTGAGGGACAAGCCTGTCCCAAGTCTTTATTTGGCCTAGGTGTCCTGCTAAGGGAGTGTCATGTGCCAAGGTGAGTAGGAACCCCCTAAACTTCAGAGGTATGACCAACCTCCTGGTGGTACCAGGCTTGGGGTCTCTATCCTCTGAGTAAAGGATTCCCTCACCCCAATAGATCCTGTGGTATCCACTGACACTCCCAGCAGCCTCAGCAGCAGCTTGCTGTCTGAGGGGTTCAAGAGAGGGGCAGGTTTGCTGCTCCTGGCTCAGTTCTGCCCTGGAAGGGCCCCCTGTCCCCAAGACCTCAACCTGATCAGGTTCCAGTTCATCTGAGACAGTTCCTTCACAGGGACTGGGATCATCTCCCTCAAGAGATGGATCCTCTCTCTGAGCCTGCAGGGAAGACACAGCCTTGCCCCTCCTGCTCCTTCTCTTGGAAGGCACCTGGTCCATTTTTTCAGAATCCAGGGCCTGTTCGGTAGACATCAGTTTGGCCTGTGACCTAGTCACAGCAAACACATCTGCAGAGATGCCCAGCATTGCTGCATGAGTCCTTAATTCGACTTCAGCCCAGACTGAAGTTTCCAAATCATTGCCCAATAAGCATTCCACTGGATGTTCTGAGCTAACCACAACTTTCTTTGGGCCAATTACCCCTCCCCAGCTGAAATTAACAACTGCCTAGGAATGATCAGTCCTGACATTGTTAGCATTGGTCACTTGGTACATTTCACCAAGTATGATCTGATTAGGGTCCACAAGATCCTTTGTCACCATAGTGACACTTGCACCTGTGTCCCTGTATGCCATGGCCTCTTTGCCATTAATCAAAGGCTGTTGTCTGTATTTGCCCACGTTACTGGGACTGACAAATAAGGTGGCAATATCCATGCCACCATCACAGACAAGCACAGCATGAGCTGGAGTTCTGACTAGGCCAGAACCCACCTCAGAGCCCAGGGTTAACCCTACTAATCCCTTGTTCCCTGTACCACCACCTGTACTTGTGCTAGGGGGCGCAGTTGCCTTAGGGGCAGTGGTGGTAGGAGGATTTTCCTTGGCTTTTGGACAATCAGCATCTTTTGTCCAATGGGTCTTTACCTTACTAAAGTAACACCTAGGTTTTCTCTTGCCTTTTCCTTTGTTGGATTATGAACCCCCCCCCAGATGCAGGTTTTTGGGGCCCTGATGAAGACTTTTGATCTTTACCCTTGACCCCCCCTCCTTATCTGGAGTTTTAGAATCTTGCTTCTTCTGGTCACCACCAGAGTTCTGACTTTTCTGCTTCACCCTGGTTTTGACCCACTTATCTGCCTTCTTTCCCAATTCTTGGGGAGAAGTCAGATCAGAGTCAACCAGGTATTGATAGAATAACTGATTTTGGCAATTATTAAGGATCTGCTACCTCATAATCAAATTGTACAATCCCTTGAAATCATTCACTTTGCTGCCAAGTAACCAGCCTTCCAGAACCTTAATAGCACTATCCACAAAGTCTACCCAGTCCTGATTCTGTGCCTTCTGGGTGTCTCTGAACTTAATCCTGTACTGTTCACTGGTTAAGCCAAACCCATACATGAGAGCACTCTTCAGGACTGAATAGTTGTCAGCATCCTCTTCTCTAACAGTGAGGAGCTTATCTCTACCTTTGTCAGAAAAGGAGAGCCACAAGATAGCTGCCCACTGCTCTTGAGGGACCCTCTGAACTTTACAGGCCCTCTCTAAAGCAGTTATCCATTTATTGATGTCATCCACAACATGGTAGGGAGGGACAATCTTGCTCAGGTTCCTATTGTCAAAAGACTGTTCTTTAACTCTAGGGACACTGTTCCTGCCACAATGGGACTCTAGTCCCAACTTTTTTCTAGCTCTCTGGACTTCTAGGGATTCCTTGTCTAGGGTCAACTGCTCTTGCCTGAGCCTAAACCTAGCTTTCTCAAGTTCAAGCAGTTGGTACTCCCTGTCCAAGGAATGGTCCCTCTTGCTAGATACAGAGGTCCCTACAGACTGTCCTGAGTGATGTGACTCTGCAGAGGGAGATCTAGATCTCCTTGGTAAACTCTGCACTCTTCCAGGAGGGGTGAAGAGAGGCCCATTTTGGCCTTCCTCACCATCTCCCTGAAGATCTGAGTTGTCCAGGTGGGAATCATCTTGTTCCTCCTGACCAGGGTTTGAGTCTAGGTCATAAAAGGTGTCACCTCCTGACGTGTCCTCATTCCCTGCCCCACCCACTTTCTCCTGTTCATCTGACCCAGGGGTCTTCCTAAGGTCATCAAGCAGTAAGGCCTGTGGCGTTGGGTGTTTGCAGTTCTCCCTGTCTTCAGCTTTCTAGAGGCACACAGGGCTTTCAGTTCTTGGAATGAAAGCTCACTGTATCTAGAGGGCAGAGAGCCACTGGCATCTGCTTTAGAAGACATACTAAGTGTGGTGAGGTGTTGCACCTACCTAACCTAGTGGGAACTAAACTCTCTGAGGTTGGAGAAAGGGTGTGCTAGACCCTTGACTTACCCAACCCTAAGTTCAGTAGAACTTACTTATTCTAAGCTAGTATTATATGTACCTAGTACTTAGTGGTTTTCAGTTAATCAATACAAAGATGTATCTGGTAAAACAATGCAGGCTTGAATCCCAACCGCTGCACACCAATGTGAGAAGTTGGCCTGGTAAATGCTGTCCACTAATTAAAGTGGGCACCTTGCACCAGTTCAAACAACCCTTATGGTGATTTAAGAGGTAAAAGATAACCTTAGAAAGCTATCCAAGTGGTAACTGTGGAGAGCAGCCTTCAGGCTTAGTCTAGAAGGAATGTTAAGCAGCTTGTTTTACCAGAATGTCATCTTATTGTATTGGTTAAATGAAAGGAGAACCACACAGTAGTTATAAGAATATATATTTATTATTATAACACCTTAAATACCTCACAGTATCTGCTACACGCAGATAAACACAAAGCACACAATACTATAGCACAGAAACAATCGTAAGTAGCACTAATACACAGTGGGCTCCCGGGGGAGACCAAACCATATACTAAAATAGTGGTATAAGAACCACGACTCGAGTCAAGACAGTGTCTAGAGGATGTAGAATCGCTGGGACCCCAAAGAACCACCCAAGGGGAGTAAGTAGGGACCCCACGGAGGACGGGTGCAGTGTGAGAACACGACCGCGTGCTACGTACAATTCAATGGGAGAGTCGTGGTTGCAGTTTTAAAGTTAAAGGACCCTTCCCAGTGGATTACAAGGAAACCCTTTGGAACACAGAAGGTTGGAGAGCCACCCCCTGTGGATACCGAAGTACCAGTAGTACCTAGCCCAGGGAAGCCGGGTGCATAGGTCTGAAGTGGCATCGGAAACCGCAGTCGTTCTCAATGGGAGTCTTCAAAGAAATGCCACGGCTGGAAAGGAGAAAAGTGTCAGGTGGAATCCGCAGGTGGATTCTTGATGGAAGGAACCTGAAAGCAGAGTGGACAGAGTCTGGGTCACTCAGGAGTGACCAGGGGCTCGGTAGATGAATGCCCACCGATGTCAGGTGCCTCAGGTGGGAATATGGAGACCTTGTCTCTACAGCTGCAGGGACCAGGAGATGTCGAGGACAACCAGGAGCCGGATACGAGCTGTCCCATGAGGGATGTCGAGTGCTGAGGGGTCGGTGTCCGGCGGGAGCACCAACAAGCCTTGACAATGGCAACCCACATAGAAGGTCAAAGAAGGTTACGGTCTGGCCCAGCAGGGGCCAGAGGACTCACCACAGCAAGGGGAGTCAGGGCAGGCCTGGAGCAACCAGAGGAGCCTAAGAAAATCAGGATTGTCCCTCAAGTGGGCCCACAGGCCAAAGGCACAGGAGTTGCGAGGGGACCTCTAGCAGTTTCACAAAGTCACAGCTTGAAGGGCACAGAGTGCAAGGAGGCCAGAGTCCTTTGTATGAAGTATGCACAGAGGTTAATGCTATCGACAGCCCAATGCACGAAGTTGGGGAAGACCAACAAGCATATGCAATTGCAAAAGTACCTGGTGCACAGGGGTTCGGGTTATGCGGTCCCCACGAGGGATACTGGCCTCAAACATGGTGAGAGGGCAGCTTGACCTTAAGGAACATAGGAACCCACCTCCTGTGTTGCTGGATCCTTCAGAGTCCACAGGAGCTCAGGATCAGCAGACCGGTCAGTTGCATTACGGTGCCTGCAAACGCAGGGGAGTGACTCCTTCACCCCAAAGGAGATACTTCAGTTGTCCTTGATGCTCCACAGGTCTGCATGGAGCCTGTATGGTGCACGGGCACAGACAATGCTTTGGACGGAGAGGGAGATGAGTCGGGCCCAGTCGAAGTCCAGCGTAGTCCAGAGTGTCCAGTCAGTTGAAGGTCAGTGGTTTCTTGTTCAGAATCTTGTCCACATTGAATCTAGGGTCCTACAGCCAGGTAAGTCCTTTTGTACCCACGGAAGAGTGTTGGACAGATTCAGGGGACCCTCCCAGGGGAGGGTCAGGACAGGGGGTGGTTACACCCATGTCCTTTGTCCAGTTTCGCGCCAGAGCAGGAGCCAACAGCTCCCAGAACTGGTTTGAACTGGACTACGCACAGGGACACCAAGTGTGGCCCTCGTGCAGACTTTCAGGCACTTTGGAAGTGCACCCACCCAGCTCCAATAAACTAAATCCTGTCTGGGAGGTGGTCACACCTCCCTGTGACAGGATGCCTATTGTGCGGCCTTCCTCTGCTCGAGCTTGGCTCAGCAGCAGGAGGGCAGAAATGTGTCTCTGGTCAGCAGCATCCATTTTGTGCTGTCCGGGTCGAGAAGGCTGGTACAGGGAAGACCAGGGACCCCATGAAGGTTGCTTCAGAAGGGTGGAATCATACCTCCCATACCGGTTACCGATGTGGAGGTATGTTTTGAAGGTGTTTAATACCAAACACGGCATGTTTTGTTTCAGCCGTTTTCGAGATAGCATTTACCGCAAGGTTATAATGCACCTCTACCTATATGTCTGGCTGTGTCACAGACAACCCGGGAGAATGGTCTCTGAAGGCTGCAGAGGGGCTCTGCTCATGCAGGGGCACCCTCTCACGTAAAACCCAGCACCCTGCCTTCAGGATTGTCAAGGCCTGCTATAGGGGTGACTTATAGGTTTTAAGTGTAATGACCTATAGATATAGTAAACCTATATCTACTGTAAGTGGTGCATGCACCATCTTACACAGGCTGCAATGGCAGGCCTGTAGTTACATTTTGCATGGCCTCTCATGGGTGGCATAATACATGCTTCAGCCCATGGTTGGCCTCTGGGGTACCTATGCCCTGGGTACATGTGTACCATATACTAGGAACTGATAAGGGTATCCAGTATCCAATCTGGAGTGTACCTAAGTACATGTCATATATTTTAGGGAGAAAGCAGATAGACTGGGGTCCTGATTAGCAGGATCCCAGTCAGACTAGTCAAAAACAGTGTAACATCAACCATAAGAAGCAGATCCTACTTTCCTACACACTCAATTTATAAATGACTGCAAAACATGAGGTCATTTATAAAGACATTGCAAGGAACCGCCATCACGGTGGTTCCTGGCAATGCTTATTACTCTGTGCTATGGGGCTGCATCAGCAAGAGGCAGCCTAATAGCACAGTCGTTGTTTTTTCTTTAGAAAGAAAGAAAATCCAGAAACTGGATTTTCTTTCACTAAAGAATATACATAATGCCCCCTTTCCCCCTATGGGAGAAAACTCCATGGCGGGAAAGGGGGCATTATATAATGTTTGTACTGTTCCTTCCTGACAGATTTTACTTGCTGGTAAGGAACAGTAAAAAATGATTACATGTCCACCTATTAAAATAGGGTGAGCAGACATGTAGCCATTTTTCAGTTAGAGAAGTTTGACCACAACAGACAGAGTAGTCTCCGCCATGGGCAAACTTTTAGTCTCCGCCATGGGCAAGCTGAAAGTCCGCCCGCATTTAAAATGGGAGGGTGGACCTGCATGTTGGCAGCATGTATACTCTGTCTGCATTGCGACACAGTATATATTCCGCCAACATATAAATCTCCACCTGCGACTTTCAAAATTGTGTCATGGGGTTTTAACCGTTTACTATTAATGACACGTAACAATGACTTAACAGGAAAGGCACACATGCCCACCAACACCTAATTCAACCACATTTGCAAAGTCTATTCATAGGCCATGCTGTTTGAACATGAAAGGAGAAATGTGCTTCGGAATGAGTTGTTGAACGGCTAACTGAAAGTAAATTAATCTTTAGAGAAGTTGCTGGCACAACATTGTCAAGATAGCATGCCTTACTTCCGAACCTGTAAGGTTAACAACTGCATGATCAAATTACTTGACAGTGTCATATTTATTATGAATCAGAGCAAATAGATTAACCTATTTGCGATGTCTTCTTGATTTTTATCAAATGTGATATAAGGGCATATAGTAATTGAAAGGAAATGTGACTGATAGCAGGAGTGACCTGTTCACAGATTTACATAGTTCGAAAATATTTTCTATATTTGGGGGGTTTCAGTGTACTTCTTTCTATTTTTTTCCAATCCAAACACCAAGTGGAGCCCACCAGAGCTTTGTAAAAGTATGACAGGTCTATTGAGAAATTATCTCAAGCAAAAACCTATAAAGAATGGGAACTCAAACAGTCAGTTTCAACTAACTAAATAGTCAACCACTGAGCATCAGTCTTGAAATCTCATTACTGTACTTCAGAATAACATCTTCATTTCTGTGCTCCAGACACCAGGACTAGTGGCGCAATGGTTCTTTCTGCCTGAACCTAACTGCCATCCGGTGGCAGTCCTTTTAAGGATTTGCGTTTCATCAACACCTTCCCCTGCCAAAAGACGTTTTGAGGGAAAACATGGAGTCAGACAACTCAGACTTTGGGATCCAGTCTTCTAAAAAGCTGATAATCCTTCACTAAAGGCCCAACTCAGCAACTCATCATTATGAATGTAAATGAATGCACCAAATTTTAAACAAGCTATCAGACGTTGTAAAGAGTTCTTTAATCAGAAATAAGCATCACCAGTTTTGGAGTAATGAACTTTGCCTAACTCATGGCTTTCTTATTAGCAGCACCCTCAAATGGCCATGTGATGATATGTGGGTTCCTAACAAAACTCCTTCATACATAAAAATTATGAGTGCAGAAATGTGACTTAGCTAGAATCCTAATTTAAGTCTATGCGTCTCATTCCCCCACTAGTTATGTCATTATAAGAGTCTCAGTGACAATTCAAAAGAGTGGTGTACTCTTCCAGAGTTCCATCCAAATGTAATTCTTTCTGGGCTTAGAGGAAGGAGTTCTAGGTCATGTTTTTCTCCTGTACAATTATGCATATTTCGTAATACATCTTCTAAATGTGTTACTTGGTGTTACACAGGATGTTTGTTCTCATTCTGTTTATTCACTCATAAAAGTCAATCACACGCATGTTCCCTTTTAATAGGCTACCATTGCATTACACAATGTACCTTTTATTTGTTACTGCCGCTACTTACTGTTCGCTTGCATTGTCTTACTGAGCTGGAAAATGCTCATGAGTCCTTTTCTGACTGACATTGGTCAAAGCAAAATATTTTGTACTGGTAAGATGTTTTTAATAAATGGCAATACCTACAGACCGCCTTTGAAACTTTTGCAGAGAGGTCCTGTGCTTGAAGAATGATGTCCATGGTTTCATGGGCTTAAACCTATCGCTAGCCCGGCCAGATAACCAAATCGCCTTAAGTGCCATCTTCCTCATGCAAATCATCTGACACATTTTTCCTCGGTTAAATTTCACACAGGAAGTTTAGGCCACCATCGTCCCATGTACTGTCACATCTAGACTATGCAAACATATTTTACCTCGCAGCACCATTGTACATACTATGAAGAGTTCAGAGAATACAGAATGCAGCACATCAACACCTGTGTGACCACATCACTCCAACACCTAAAGTCCTACACTGGCTAAAAAATAACAGACGCTCTTCCAGATCATCTTTCATCAAAATGAAACATATGCAATACTCACAAAATAAGCCTCTCCGATCAAGCCTGGCACCCCTACTGATCGGCTTGTCAATTAGAGGAACTTCCTTTTCTGAGAAACTTGCAGCTCACTACTGGAAAAAATAAGAAACATCTGCGGCTACCTTTAATTCAAGAAGACAGTAAAGACCTTACAGATGCCACCATTTAGAAAACCAATACCTGACTCTAACTTCCTCTTAGATAGTGGACATGAGCATATGCAGCTACACATCTTATTCCCCTTCGCTCTGCTCCTGGGTAGAGTAGCTGCAAGTTCACCACAACACAATGGGAGCCCTCACTGAGTCTCCTACATGACACCAAAACTCGTCGACAGAGGCCACACTGTAAACTCAAAAATCAAGCTCCAAGCACAGGTGAAAGTGTAGCATGCAAACCATCAAGAAAAATGCTGGGTAATGACACCACACACACAAGCAACAACAATTCAATTCAATGTACAAAAGAGTGGGCTGACCACTTAATACCAGTTATCTCACACCAGTCTGACTGTCTCGAAAACGGAGGCCACAATTGAGACCTAGGACATTGTTGCAATATGACACAGTTCAAGTGGCATGTGATGCCTATCATGCAGTATCCTCATGGTTTATGTCACCAGGGTAACGTTAGTATCATCAGTATAAGAAACTCATAGCCAGCCCAGGAGGTGTTGAGTACATTACTAGGGGACCAGACTAGAAACCAAAATCAGCCGTGACAAAACTGTTCGAACCAGCCCCATGCAGGAGGAGGTTGGGACAAGAAGGGGGTTTAGGGCACAGTTGAGTCCTAGCAGTGGCGTAGCTAGGAGGGGGGGGGCGTGGGGGCGGTCCGCCCCAGGCGGCACTATTTTGGGGGTGACCGGCGGCAGCTGCTTAGCACTGGTGGCCCGTGGCCAGCCCAGGATTTGTTTGGGCACATAGTCACTGAATTTGATGTACACCCACCACCCCCACACGTACGGGTGTCGCTGAGCAGCTCTGCACACCTCACGTGTATGTAAGTGCAAGCGCACCTGCTTGCAAATGCTGCACCAACTAGCATAGTGGTGGTGCGGCGCGCGGCGTACTATACATGTGGGTCCCAGGGCCGTCAATCTTGTAGCGCACGAAAGCGCTACCATTGAAGGCCATGGGCATCATTTTGGGCCAGCCCCCGCGCTGTGCTGTTAAAATGCAGCAGTGACGCGCACGCGCGCCACCACTAAGCGCTCTCGGAGTCTCGGCAGTGCTGGGCGATTTGCTGCAGACAGACAATCCAGCAAGATTAAGAACAGCAGCAGTCTCACTAAATTCGAGACCGACCACCACCGCTCCAAGCCTACATAAGGAGGCCCTAGCGATTTGATGAGGCCAGAGTGAAATAGCACAGAATTCTCAGGTAAGCTTTAGTTAGGATAGGCCTGCACTTGTTAGTTCGGTTTCTTTTAAGCGTTGCTGCGTTCCTATGCCCCATGTGCGAAACTGACCACTCCGAAAAAGTCAAATAAACAGAAAGGCACTCACTGTACTACTATAGAAAGTGCTGAATATCCGCGCGGCTCCTATGTTCGCCCGAATCTCTGCTCTCGTCTCCTCGTGAGCTAGGGTATGCGAGGCTCATTTAGATTATATATCTCCATGATATGAGCTCAAAGCGCCCATGGGGCGGTGCACTGACAACGGGGCCCTAGTGGGGGGGGGGGGAGGGGGAACCTTCCTATTTCAGGGGCACTGCTAATGAAACGGAACATTAGATTTACCCCGCATTTAAAGTCGCTAAACTGGGCCATTTGTGGAGAATGTGCTACCCCGAGCTCTAGAGTTTGGGAAATATATATTGACTAAATCTGTGTCCCGCACCCCTCTGCCCCTAATGCCCACGGCCCTACTTGTCTATTTATGGAAGCGGGCGATAGCTGAGGCTTGGGAAACACGTGGCCCTGGTGCCCCAAATTTGGGTGAGATGGCGTGGGCAGCTGCCACACCCAGAGAGGCCCAGCAGGTTCTGGAAGGTGCTGGAGCGGCTGGCACCATCTAGACTAGGCCACAGTGGATGCTTGCGAAACTGGGGAGGGCAGGCCCGGCTCTGCAGCGCCGTCACTGCGCCCTTGCATTAAGAGGGACATCAGTAACATGACTGAGTTGTTTTAGCGCTAGGGGTACTGAAATGGCAATTAAGAAGAATTTAACGCCAGGAAATGAAAATGGATTTATCTTTGTACTCGTATTAAACCAGAGCTAGGAATTAGGAAATACTGCGCACCTCAATGATACGAGGTAAAAAATGGGACACACTGCACTTTAATGTCACAAAATACACATTTTGCATGAAAATGTATGCATCAGACCGCTGCGTTGCACTATATAGCAGCCGGACTGATAACGCACCTATGCTGGAGCCAAGACATTTTTTATTACAAAGCCACATCTGGCTATTGTCGTCCTTAGTTATCCAGTGTGTGTGTGTGTGTGTGCATGGGGAGGGGGTGGGGGCTAGTTCGTGAGTTTTTGATTCCTACAAGAGATGGGCAAGCCAGCGAGTCTCGAGCTTGGCTCAGGATGAACGACTGTCTGTAGCTCGGCCCTTGTCCCATGGGGACTGGCTGAGCCAAAATAGAGCTGAGCCAATTATCCCAGGCACTGCCTTTCAACTGGTAATCACCAAGGGGGTAATAGGGATAATAGGCACGGCATGGAAAAAAGCCCCCCACTCAACCCCACATGAACAATCAATAGCCACAAGGAAAATGGGGTGGCAAACACATTTAAAAACAATTAAAGCACCTAAGATTGTGAGGGATCAGCATACATCAAACACAATCAAAACTGTCAAACCAGACGTCTAATAAAGTCAGTCGAGATACAACTGAAGCTGCATCAGTTAGGAATACATTTCATTACACCAACAATGTTTCCTTACACCTTTTTTTCAAGAAAGTTTATACATATAACTTTTCGTAACCTGTGATACTTGTATTTATTGAACACAGTGAACTAATTTGGGTCAAGGAATAACTGAACACAAAATATTATACTTTGGGGATGAAAGTGAGAGAATATATATTTATCCAGTGGCAGATCCACACAATGCGCAACCAGGAAACCTGGTTTGAAATCACAGCTTCTTGACAAAAAATCGGATCCTGTGCAAATCTGTTTACTTCACTGAGTCTCGTTGTAATTGAGCAGCAAACCATAGGCAAACTGAGGAAGAAATTAAGTTCAGATTATGTGTTATATAAAAATCTCACTTAAATGTGGTTTAATATACAATAATGTAGCAGCACATACTATAACAATATTGTCTCTGTATACAATGGAAATGACAAAGATATATCTCTTGGTGCACTAATGACAGTGAAGGCATATTTGGAGGTGTGAGAAAGCTCATGTTTAAAATGTATAAACTTTCACAGATGGTAATGTAGTGATATGATCTAATGTACTAAAGTCAAACACAAGTGTTGACGAAATAACCTGCTTTGATGTGAAAGACAGTTTGTCATATTTTATTTGATATTTGCTGTATTAGCCTATTGATGCCTCCGCTTGTTCTGTGACTCTCACAGCCCAGACAGGCTCCTGGCTCGGCTAGGACTTGGCTCTCTATATTAATCTGCTGGCTCGCCCACCTCCAGTACTTACAGCAGTTAACTGGGATGCTGCAGGGGCTGCATCTGGTTTCTCCCCCATTGAATATACACTTTATGCATTGTAGTTGCATTTGTGTAGCACATACACCCTTGATGGAACCCTTAAGTCCCCTCCGTGGACGAGGTGCCCGCTACTCCCTTAGTTGTGGTTAGTCTGGAGAATGAATGTGTATAGTGTGGCTATGTGACATTGGTTTCATGCATAAGGACCTGAGGGGTGTTTCTTAAATGACATGCGTGGAGTGGAGCAAAAAGGAGATAGCTATAGCTTTGCTTATGTTTCTAAATACTGTCGTTGTTTGGTAGAGTGTGAGTGTAGAGTGTGACCTATGTGGGAGTTGTTTTGGTGTTGTGCTTGATGTCTAGCAGGTGGTTTTACTGCTGTGGTCTTGTAGCAGCAGTTAAGTATGGAGTGGTGTAAAGAGGAGGAAGGGATACATTTACTTATGCGTTTAGCTACCATTTTAGTGCTGGTGGGCCTTCATCAACTGAGACTTGACCTTCGAGGTTTGCTCTATGCTTACGCCGCAGCTTCACGCCCTTTCTTATGCAATGCAGTAGAGAGTGGCGTCGTAACTTAAACCCTGCCAATCCACCCCTGCTGCTCGCCTGTCATTTTTCCCCAGACCCTCCCCCCGCCGCTACCTGCCATGGGCGGCAATCTGAGGGATAGCCCCGGGCGCCAGAAGCTCTAGCTACGCCACTGAGTCCTAGTAGCCCATTCTTCTCTGAAGGCAGCACTGTGGCTTGCAACCAACCAAGAAAATGACAGAGTGGCAGAAAGGCCAGGATGGCCCTGATTACTAGATCCTCAACGGCTAAGGGCCTAATTACAATGTCGGGCAGATTTAAGTCCGCCCGACAGCATCTCGGTCCTGGGACCGACCAACCTCTGGTCTGCGGTCCCGACCGCCTAATTAGGATGCGACCGAACACTGTTTGGTCGCATTCCTACATTTTCCTATGGGAGCATGCATTACAGCCATAAACCGGTCATAATACATGCTACCATAGGAAAATGGGAGGTGCTGTTCATCCCTGCACACCGTGGCAGACACCTCAATGTGCCTGCCACGGGGTGCAGAGATCAACAGGGGTGCCCCCTCGGCCCCCAACCAGAGGCCGCACACACAAGTGGGCCCTGCTGGGGGCCCTAAAACTCTCTTTCCAACATGACAGGCCAGGCATGGAAACCATGTCAGAAACCGTGCATCGTAATCCCAAGGGCGGAAAGGCCCGCCCTTTGGAATTACGAGCCAGTTCTGACTGTAGGAAGCCAGCCGGAATGACCGGCCGATTTAGTTTCCGACCACCAGCATTGTTCCTTTCCGGGCTGCATCATAATCGGCCCCTAAGTTCTTTATAACTAAAAAGAAAGTTTTGATGTCTGCATTTATGACGTCACCTCTGATGTAAAAAGATGATTTGACCGTTGCTGTGCTAACAGGCAATTTTTTTTTATATAATGTTCACAGACATTTTTCATGGTGTTTGAAAGTTGCAATAGTTTGCAGTATTCACAGGGCAAAATGTGAGGCACTTTAGATCACACCCTTGAATTACAGAAAGTAAGAAACCTCTTTATGCCAGGGATTCATTTTCCATTAGGACTCTGGGGCTGCGCCCCCCTGAAATGATTTCCCTTCACATTCCAGTACAAATATTAAATACATCGATTTATTTAGAGATATCCTCATATCTCTAAACAAATGGATGTATTTAAGTCTGGGCTGTTTGTCCCAGGATGCCTGCCCAGCCTTGCTTGAAGCAGGAGACAGAAGCCAGGCAGTAAAACAACTTTCTGAACTGTGACACACGATGCAGGGCTTACTGTTCTAAAGCCCTTCATAATGATTCAATGCCATTGTAGTCTATGGCATTAATCAACTATAGGCCTGTGACTCTTTCAGCATCATGGTTTTGTGCACCGGAGTCTCTGTCCCTGCGTGAGAGCAGCTGTCTGGCATTCACAGACATAGATCCCACCCTTTCCCATTCCTTAAAGTTAGGAGTGGATGCAAGCACATGCTTTTTGGTGCCTTGTCCTCGGTAATGGTAAGTGTTAGAATGCTAATCTTCTGTTATGTATATTGTTCTGAGACCCCTCACCACTCTAACCTCCCCCACTGTGACACCCCAAGCCCTGGCTGCACGTCACTGGCCCCGTTAGAAGTGGAGCTGCCACATTTGTTCCCTAGAGAAATGGACTGGAAAGACAAGAAGGTCAGGGTTCTTGCTCCCTTGTGAAGTTGATACAAATATCCGAGTCAAGTGCAAAGTGAGAGATATGCACTTACAGTAGACAGTTATCTGCTGTATGACATTCAAACAGGCCCTATCTTCATGCCCTTGACAACATTAATGCCAAAACATGAATTGATTTACGAACAATGAGTGTTAAAAATGTTGAGGCAATGCATGTCATCAATTCAGTTCCACTCTTAATTCAAGTTTTACTCAATCTTGCCTTCCTCAAGAGTTAGCTATTTAATCGTGTGTTTCTGTATTTTTTTTTTGTGCATACTTTGAGCTGTGCAGGTGTTTATGAGGTGTTTTGATTGAGAGCTCTGACACTGAAGTCAAACCAAAGTGCCTGTTAGTGGGTTGGCCTCTCTGCAGAGCACACAGAACAATGGTCATGTATTCCAGTTGTAATTGCAATTTTGTGAACATTTGTGTGAAGGGGTGCACAGATGGCAAAATATTTACAGAACAAAAGCAAACGTAAATAAATTGCTTAAGTGTGAGTGAGTGCAGTGTATGTTTGGAAGTGGTGAAGTGAGAGAAATGCAAGGAAGTGCATTCAGGGAAGAGTGAAAAGATGGTGCTGAAGATGAAAGAGAGGTGGTTTAAGATGTGCAGATCTGTTTTTCATTTTTTTTCTCTAGAGGAGGATCCAGCCTGGACCCCACATTTGTCCATTAAGCTTCCCTGCATCGTTCACTACATAAAAGTCATACCAAACTTTTACGCCCCACCACTTTCAAATGTCATCAGGCACCACAGCTTTATGCTGCATTTGTAATTTTTGTTTTACCTATCCCTCATAGGAAGTGATTTAGACCCTGTGCTAGGTGCAGCAGATTTCTCCCCTGGTGCAAAGGGAAAAGAAGGTTCTACCGATCAATACAGGGAAATATTCAACCTGGTGTTATATGCTGAGAATGTAAGGTCACTCTTCAGAGTGCTGTTATGGAGGATTAAACAGTGTGTCTATGACACAATCATTAATAAAAATAGATACAACTTTACAAAAGGAAATATAGTTACAATTTTACTTCCAAACTAGTCACATTAAAGTCCAATAAACATTAAACAAACCCCATTAAAAGAAGAGTGAAAAAACACATGAATAAAATACAATTAATATACAAACTTCAATTTTGAAAAGTTACAACAAATGTCAACATTTTGAGAAGTAAAAATGTTCAATCCCTCCTCCAACCTAGAGGACAGTAGGGAAAGTGTTGGAATGTGGAAGGCTGACATTTACGATTCCCACTTCAACCTAAGCAACAGTAGAAAAAGTGTTGGATTTTTCCAAGGGTGACATTTATCATTGCACTTCAACGTAAGCGACAGTAGGTAAAGTATTACTATTTGGCAGGGTTAGATGGACTATTCTCTCTCCACAATAAGCAACACCAGAGAAAGTGTTGGACTTTGGATGGTCATAACCACTCCAACCTGTGCAACAGTAAAGGGAAGTGTTGGATTTTGAAGAGGGTCAGACTTACTATTCCCACACCAGCCTAAGCAATAGTAGGGAAATTGCTTGACTCTGGAGGGGTCAGATTTACTATTCCCCCTCCAACCTAAGCAATAACAAGGGACGTATAGGCCTTTCAAAGGATCAGCTTTATTATTACCATTCCAATCTAAGCAACTGTATTTAAATTGTTTGACTTTGGAAGGTTCAGGTTTACTATTCCAACCCAACCTAAGCAACAGCAGGGAAAGTATTGAACTTTACAGGGTTCAGATTTACTATTCCCAGTCCTAAACTTTGAAAAAACAAAAATAATCTAATTAAGTGCATATGATAAGAATGTATATAAAACTAGTTGAAATTAGTTTCAACTAACATTAAATTGAATTTTGAAATGCCGTTTAATAATATAACATATATTGAACCTAATATTTATATAAGTTACAAATTATAATTCCATGAACTGACATTTTTATACTAGTATACTATTGAAACACATTATATAGAAAAATGATAATGTTTCAGTCAAATAACAAATAATAAAATAAACATTAATAAAAACATTTACATTTAAAAACCTCCATACTTCCCTACAAGTCTAACAATGCAGCACAAATAATGATTAAAGTGCAATTATCGTAGCAAACATAAACACAATATATTTTAAAATATTAGATAATAAAGATATGTAAAAATAAATATTTACCATTATTCATAAACAACAAAATAATCATAATATTTTACTTAAACACTTACTAAACAATTACTTTAAAAATAAGTACTGATCGAAATAACGAAAAAATCAATTAGAAATTATATCGAACACATCCTGCCCTACTACCCTACAAATCCAACAACACACAAAACAATTCAAAACATTACAATAAAAATACTAAATGCCTGAGTCACAAAAAATTAATACTTACACTTTTGTGTATGTTTACTATTTCCAAAATTCTAATAGTAATTTTACATTTTGGAGACTCTGCGCTTGTGGCATTGTTCTCTTCACTGACTGCAGCATCTCTGCAGTCATAAAATTGCTATTAATATAATTAAACTTGTAGTTTTGAATACCAAAGAAAATAGTAAACTGACACAAAAGAGTACATTTACCCTTGTGAATTAGGCCCCATATATTTAAAAAAAAAAAAAACATAATGTATATTAAAATTTATTAAACTCATTATTTAAAACAATTCAATAATGTACATAATTAATAATCCAATTGGGTGGTTATTTACCTTTCTACTTCTGTGGACCCCCACTGAATCATTAATTGCATCCGTGGGCTCCCCAAAGATTCATTAGTGGAACCAGTGGACTACGGCCTAAGCAGCTTCCATGATTTGAACATCAAAACAATACATAGAAATACAGAAAAATTATACGGACAAATAGATGAATGATGAAATATTATCTTTACTTCACAAAGAAATGTAGAATAATCAACTTTTTAATTTTAATGGGAAAGTTGAAGCTTTTCTAAATTTATTTTTGAACTCTAAAAGACAAAGCAATGTGCACACTCTAGCATA
The DNA here is from genome assembly GCA_963921515.1 of Calotriton arnoldi. Lineage (NCBI taxonomy): Eukaryota > Metazoa > Chordata > Amphibia > Caudata > Salamandridae > Calotriton > Calotriton arnoldi. Next base: position 492,904 of record CAWUFW010007744.1, on the reverse strand, counting down.
TTACTTTGTCTTTTTGCTTCTAATGCATGCTCTCTTTTTGCTGGTGCTTCAATTAAGGCCGTCAATTGTCCATATTATAGTTCGTTTGCTGTACCTGCGGTGTTCCAACCAATAGAGCCAATTAGATCAACTTAATTTGTAATCTCCAATTTTGAGTTCCTTCATATTTAAAATACAAAATTTTGCAGTTTGCTTCTTTATTTAAAGATACTTTATTAGTCTTCCTATATTAATTGCTTTATAAACAGTCGTGGACCCTTAAGTAGGTTTTGTGGACCCAGGGGGACATCAGGTGAAGAATTAATGATTCAATTAATCAAATAAAGTTTAAAAATTGAATGAGCATTTTTTTAAAAATTATAAAATATATATTATAAATACTTCCCTCCCTACTCTCCTACAAACCCAATGACACACAGATACAAAAAATTAAATAAACTCAAAAACAATTCTTTAAATGTATTAACAAAGCAAAAAAAAATAAGTCTTCTAAAAACATTTGAATTACCAATAAAATATTGATACTGTAGGACAACCTAATCAAACATTACAAAATAATGATAAAAAAATAAAAATTATACAACAATAATAAATAGAAATATGTTAAACACTTAAAAACAATATTCTTAACTTTGCTATTCCGCCTGACGATATTCTTTTGACCATGATATTTTTGAGATGATACTTGTGTCCTACGATGTTTTTACAATGATATTAAGGTCATACACCAAGGGCTCACCTTGGGGAGAGAGCATAGCAATTCTTTAGCTCTAGAGCCATGAAGCACTTCAGCACTGGGACACCGCAGGTCATGATCCTGGGTACAATCAGTTTTCTCCCTATGACTCTGCACACAATGCATATGCACAGTAGTCATGGTTCTAGTACACATGACCCCCTTTTGTTGTCCAATTATATAACGGAGGACAAGCTGTGAATCACGCACTGCACACTAAAATTGGATATCCATACACAGTAGATTTTACTCATTTGATACCTTATGGTTGTCTCTGTTTGTGCAGCATTTAAAGTAATTAATATTATTCCTAATAAGTTTGTTTTTTCCCCTCTGTTTCTCTACAGCTCCACTGCCTTTTGGCTGTTTGTGACATACAAATATTATAGCCATGCATGCATACACAGTCAGTGATGATCCCAGGTACATCAACATTTACCAAATAATGTGATATCTAGACAGCGTGGTGCCTTCTCTGAAATAGACAAATCTCAAAGGAGTGTGTGTGGACACCAGTCAAAGATTTCTCTTTCACTTCTTTTCCTTGATTCTTCCCCAATTCCTACCTCTACTCCAGCATAGGCATTCAGGTATGGCAGGGGCTTTCAACGTCCTGACAGTTTGTGAAGCCCAAAATGGACCCATCTAAAACCCCCAACCACATGGTGGTACAAACTATTGTCAAAATAGGGGAAGATCATAAATCCTCCAAGATAGCACTCATATTATCATTCCTCAAAAAGGACTCTTTGATGTGGGCCATATCAGTCAAATTATTCACAGTCTTCTGTTAAACAGTAGGACTCAATATTTTAATCAATTCACATCTATTTTTGGCATATGCCATGGAATCCAGTCAGCACATGCTGGATTTTTAACTTTAAACAAGGCAGTCAATAAGTGGTCAGTTACATAAGCCATTAGCAACAGCTGGTATAGAAAGATGCATGAATGGACAAGTCTGAGGCTAGCCCATTTTATCAAGGTTTGAGAGAGGATTTGAAGGATGGCCACTAATGGTGTTAGTCAATTTAGGTTCTTAAAACAAACACACAGAAAAAAACTGTGGAAAGCAGAGGGAACAATATTACCTCATAGCATCTGGATGCCCAAAGTTCCAAACAAGATGCAGGGTTTGAAAGGCATCAATAAACCTGGCCGATTGGGGAAATCCAAAAAGACTATCCCTAGAAGATAAAGAGTGACAAAGAAAGACTGGCTTCTATGACTAATGTGGTAAGGAAGGACATTGAAAATGCCTATATCTTGCAGGGAATTAAGATATTTCTTCTATGAAGAATGGATATGGGACATGCTTACAAATTATAAAAGTGTCCTTTTACAGAACAAGCTCACTATTTTTCACAAGTCCTGGTAACAACCTCTCAATGACTACTTAAAGAACATGTTTTGGTTAATTCTGGTGATTCTGGATGCTTTGTCAAAAATCAGCTTGAAATCATACAACAGATTTCCATTACTGAGAAAGCTGTGAAAGAAGAGATTTAATCAATCAATGGTACAGCATTGACCTTGGGAGCCATATGTCAAGAGACTCTTAACTCGCTGTGGTTATGCTGACTGGCCATGTGAAAAAAATATAACTCAAGCTCATTCATATCCCATCTTTTCCTAAAGATGAGGCATCATAATCCTTATATCAAACGTAACAATCCTAAGATATCTTTCAACTCGATATATGGTATAGAACCATGTTTCTTAAAGCTATCATTGGAAAATGTGCAACCTTTGATTTCTTTTGTTCTTCAGCAGAAACCAATTACAGAGTAAAAGAGGAAGGTGCAAGAGAATCATATCCCCTCACAGTATGAAGTCTTTTTAATGTTTTCACCAAAAATGGGAGAGATTCACTCCCACCACTTTAGAAATATGACTGCCAAATTGATTTGATGCTTTGAGTGGCCATTTCTCATGGCATAATCTACCCACAGATGGCAAATGTAGATGAGGTACTCCAGCAAAATCTACAAGAACATTTGGAGAAATGTTTCATATGGCACTCCCCTTCCCTTGAAGGGGCACCCATTTTTATCATGAAGAAGGCTAACAAGGAATTGAGATCATGTCTTGATTGCAGAGAACTGAACACCATCACCAAATGAAACCAACATTCACTCCCCCTTATCTCAGCGCTCCTCAACCAAATGAATTAGGACAACATTTTCTCAAAGCTAGATATAAGAGGATAATATAATTTTGTACAGATACATGATGGACACAAGTATAAAATGGCATGCAGTACTTTTTTTTTTTAGCGTTTTATATAGCGCGAACTAGACCCGAGACATCGGGTATCAGAGCGCTTTACATGAGCACCAGTTTCGTTACAGATGGACACATTCATTTTTTTTGTTAGGCACAGGGAGATTAAGTGATTTGCCCATAATCACAGGATGTTGAGCGTCGTTGCCAAGACTCGAACCTGGTTCCCCAGCTCTGAGGTCGACCGCTCAAGATGTGAGGCTACATCCTCTCCCTTGTTATGGACATTTCAAGTACATTGTGTGTCAGCAATGTAGAGTTGCCTGAACCTTCCTTCAAATGTTAAATAGCCCAGATGTTGTTATAGTGTGTGCTGCTTCCTTAAGATAGCCATTTGTAGCAGAAAATCAATTGACAGGAGTTTTTAGGGCAGTGTTGGTAATTTGGAGGGTATTTTCTATCCTTCTTTTTAATTTGAAAGTTTTCTGTGATGGATTAACTTTGATTTTAAAGTTTCTATCTAAGAAGTAATGACTTGAAAATGTTATTAAGGGATGCTATTTATGATATCTGTTTTTATTTAAATGCATGTTTATTATCTTGTGCTTTTATGAGCTGTTTAAGATCGAATAACGATTATTATTGATTGATTCATACCTTGTTGTGCCATCTGGACTCTGTAATTCCCCTGCTGCCTATTGGCCTTTCGTGAATGACATGTTTAGGGAAAACGGTGGAAGAAATCACACCCTCCCACTACTCACAGGTGGAATGTGTCTTTTCGCTCTCTTCCTCGAAGGTACTTTTACAAAGGCCGTCACTGTCACAATTCCCTGTCATCAAACTGGAAGACTCACTCACTTATCTCTTGGGTCTCAAGTCGGGATCACCTACTGATGCATGTCCTGCTAAACTGATACCGGCACTAGCAGCCACCTTAAACGCGCCAGCCAATAAGGTTCTCAACTCCTCATTGGTAACGGGCGTCATTCCATCTGTCTGGAAGCAGGTGAAAATCTTGCCTCTCCTGAAGAAGCCTAACACAGACCCCAATAATCCAACTAACTATAGACCAATTTCCCTTCTCCCTGCTTTTGCCAAGGTAGTAGAGAAACATGTTAGCAGCGTACTTACGGAGTACATGGAGGAACATAATCTCCTACACTCCACGTAATCCGGGTTTAGGGCTAACTACAGCACTGAATCTGCCCTGCTAGAAGTGACTGAACACCTCAAAGATCAGCAGGACGATGGGGGAAGAGAAATTCTGATTTTGTTAGATCTGTCGGCGGCATTCGATATGGTGCCCCATGGGATGCTCTTAAACAGATTAAATAACATGGGCATAGAAGGGAATGCATTGGCATGGATTACATCCTTTTTGGAACATAGGGAACAGATCATCTGGACTCCTCCTTTCTCAGCCACAATGCCAAACATAAAGGTGGGAGTCCCGCAGGGCTCCGCTTTAAGTCCCACCCTATTCAATCTGTACATGTCACCACTAGCATCATTAGCAGAGGCACATGGCGCAAAAATTGTCTCTTCTGCTGATGATATGCAGCTGATTTTTTCATGCAAGAAAGGGGAGGATTTTAATGGGGTTGCAATTAGCTCCTGCCTCACCAATGTTTTTAAATGGCTGAAGCAGAATCAGCTTAAGTGCAATCCCGACAAAACCGAGATTATATTCTTCGGCCAACCTGTGGAGAACAATTGGGTTCAGTGGTGGCCTTCAGATCTCTCCTCTCCCAGCACTGCCCAATCGATAGTGAAAAACCTAGGCATCAACTTTGACAACGAGCTCTCGATGCGGACCCAAGTTCAAGCCCTAGTAGGAACCTGTTTTGGAGTACTACGGATGCTTAAGAAATTTCTGCCGCTTCTCCCCCAGGATTCCAGGAGGACAGTGGTTCAGGCTCTGATCACGTCCAGACTGGACTATGCTAATGCCCTCTATCTGGGTTTGCCGGACTACCTGTTACAGCGTCTCCAGGTAGTGCAAAATGCAGCAGCAAGAGCAATTCTTAAACTTAAATCCAGAACACATATGACCACACATCTGAAGTCCTTACATTGGCTCCCAGTTAGGGAAAGAATAACATTTAAGGCTCTGGTTATTTTTTTTAAAGCCTTCCATGGAACAGGTGCCACCTATCTTAGAAAACGAGTCAGCAGTTATGTTCCCACTAGGACACTTAGATCGTCCAAAGACGACCTAGCTTGCATCCAGAAAGCTCGTCTGGCACGCAGAGGCGGCAGATCTTTTTGCTTTTTGGGAGCCCACTTCTGGAGTAACCTGCCAGCAGCTGAGATCTTTAACAATGCTCTCCCACTTTAAAAAACAGCTGAAAACTTGGATATTTAAAAACTAAGCTGCGTATGGTATGCACTTGTTAATTGCCAGCGCCGGGACACTCCGGATGGAGTAGCTGTGCGCTATACAAATACGGGTCAAATACGGGTCATTCATTCATTCATTCATTCATTCAGATGTATTGCTGATGGTGTACCTAGATGGTATTCTGACACATTCATCCAATCTTCAAGAACATCAAGTCAAGTAAAATAAGTGTTCACTAGACTGAGGATACATTTATTGCATGCCAAAGTAGAAAAATTAATTTTTAAAGTTGCAATCATTTCCTTCTTAGCCTTTGAAATCTTAGAAAATGGAATTTTAAGGGAAATGTAATAACATATCTATTACGCAACTGGCATGGGAAGGCAGACACTCTGGGGCCGATTCCGATCTCGGCCGGTAGGGCTCCGAATCGGATTCGGCTTAACCGGATCCGATTCGGAGCCCTATTTCCCGACCGATTCGTACGCGCGTCCGGGCGAGCGAGTACGATGCGAAATCGCCGACCGACTCGTCCGGGCGTCCCGACCACTCCGACCGACTCGTTTCCGGGTCTAACCGCACCGACCGACTCGCTCGGACTCGACTCGCACCGCGCAATGGAGACGTTCCCCGGCCGGGTAAGTACGATACGCGCCGCGAGCAGTCCGACCGAGCCGCGCACTCCGGCTCGAAAGAGCAGTCGGAGCCGGACTTTGGGGATCCGTGTCGGACCCCCCTGTACGCGTAGCCGCGCGAGTCGCACACAGGGGGTAGACATGGGTCCCCCCTACACGTGCATGTACGGCGCGACCCGCATCGACGCGCACACGCTGTAGGGGGTGCCCTTGTTCGCGTCGTGCCCATTGAGTCAATGGGAGCCCGTGTACGCGTCGTACGACTGGCTCCCATTGACTTCAATGGGAGTCCGACCGAATCGAGTCCGATAGCATATGTGCGCATCGTACTCGTTCGGTCGGACTGCTAGAGTCCGATTCGGTCAGAAATCTCTCCGGGTCCGGCTCGGTCGGAGAGATTTCCGGACCGAATCGGAATCGGCCCCTCTGTCTGGACAAAAGACCCAGAAGTTGTTAGTAAGGACAGTGCTCGACATTATCTTCACACGACATCTTGGAACTTGCCAGACAAATACAAAAGAATGTACCCACCAAACAATTGATTGAACAAGAACCTCACTAGAGAATGTTCAAGAATGGACTATTCCAACAAGGTGAAGCTTTGTACATCCATTGGAAAATAGTACAGTCCAAGATCATAGAATGGCATTATGACTTCCCAGCAGCTTGACATCCAGGTCAGGTAAGGATGGTGGAATAAATAAGGCAAGACTTTTGATAGGTGACTTAAAATTTAATTTAAAAAAATATGCCAAAGGATATAGCACATGTGCAAAAGCTGAGCCATTCCATATGGCAGCAGCTGGAGTTTTGCAACCACATCCAATGCCACAGCATCCATGAAACATGATGTCAATTCACTTTATAGTTGACCTACCACCTTCTTAGAGTTATACTGTAGTATTATTTGTGATAGACAAAGTTTGGACACTTCATCACCTAGAACACTTTCTACAGCAGTTGAATTGGCAGGGATTTTTATCATCCACTTTTTCCATCTCCATAGTTTACCTAAGGTCATAATCATTGACAGAGCAACTGAATTTGCATCTCCCTTTTATACAAAGCACATGAAAAGAGTTACTACCAGGCACTATAAGTCAACTAGTTGTCATTCGCAAACTGATGGACAGACAGAACAGTTTAATCATTTATTAGAAGAATAATTACAATGTTTTTTGTTAATCACCCAAAAGCCTGATACTCTGGACTGCTCTGGCTGACTTTGCGTACAATAACTAATTGTATTCATTAGCTGGATTTCTTTTTTTTAATGATTATCACCCTCTAATGTTTCCTCATAAGTGCTCCAATTGAACACTACCTTCAGTGACCACTCTTCTAAAGAAGCTCCATGATAGCCAGACATCCACTCACCAACATTTACTTCAGGGAAAAGCAGCTAACAAACATTTTGCAGATAGATATCATAGAAAGCACCAGATTAAAAGGAAGAAGACATGGGATGGTTGTTCACTAAGTACTTGACAATCCCTGAGTCTCACACCAAGGAATGTGGGGGTATCTGCACTACAGTTAGCACGTTCCTCACAATGACAGAAGCACCCTGTTTTACATGTGTACTGAGTGAAGTCAGGCATCCTTGTAACACCGAGTAAACCACCACCAGTAATAGTGGATTGCTCTCCTGAATATGAAGTCAAAGACATAATTAATTGACATATCCTGCATGACCAATTACAATATTTGGTGACCTGGTAAGGTTAGACATATAGGGAACATTTTGGAAACAAGAACATTTTATTCCTGCCCCTATCTTGGTGACAATGTTTCCCAAACAGCATCTGTTGAAACCAGGACCTAACACTGTTCTCCAGGGGAGGCATTATTTGGGGGGTACTGTCAGGATTCAGGTTAAGCATCATGGTCACCTAGCCTGGATGTACTGGATAATGGGTCAATGGAAGCTGCAAAGGACCACTAACCACATTCTACCTGAATGTGCTCCCTTCCTGGGTTAGGGTCACTGCTTGGTGAAGAGTGGTAGCTCCCTGCTTAAAGCACATACTGAATTATCGTCTTAACCTGCTAGGATGTCACTTAGCTCCATTGGATTACCATTCTTGACCCAGTTTGAATCAATTATTTTGTACCTAACATTTATTGTTTTTCTTCCTTTGGTACACTGGCTTGGTGCTGTAATGCCTTGCCCTTTGTTGTGCTGTCTCTTGTCTTGCTGTGTGTTAGATTTTTCTGGTGTGTTTGCAGCAGGATCCAAGGGCCTCCAGCGTGTCTCTTGGTCAGCTTTGGGATCCTATAAGATCTATCCACTGCAGGAACTCGTAAGTTAATATCCATTTGTTTTGTGTTGTTTGTTGACCTGCAGGATTTATACTTACCATCTGCTCTGTTTCTGCTAGCCAGTTCAGTTCTACCAAATCCTGTAACATCTAGACAGAGCGGTGACATTTTATTAAACAGCTGAATCTCGAAAGTGTGTGGAGGACAGTCCAAAATGTCTCTTTCTCTCCCTTTCCCTGTTTCTTCCCTGATTCCTATATCTGTTTGAGTGTTCCATATCTGATCATCAGCGTAGGGATTCAGGGATGGTAGGGGCTTTCAATGGGTCTATAACTCCAGGTCCTGACAAATATGCAGCCTTTGCCTAAACCAAGGTGAGGCTAGATCTGAAGAATATAAATACATTTGCCAGACTATTCCCACAAAGGAAATCACAGACATAGTAAACAAGCTAGACATAAAGAACCACCTATTTTCCTTGACCACACTTATATTGTTGAAAGTGAAAAATCCAAAGCTTTATAAACCACAGCCAATTATTATTGAATATGGTTTAAAGATGTCATATATAAGCAGATTGGCATTATTATGCTGGCAATGTTTAGAAAAATCATTAGAAGAAGGAGAATAACGGTACTACTTTGTTAACAGATAAAGCAAGAACTGTCACACAGTATGTAGCTGAATTTCTGGATTGTGTGAAGTCTTACCCCATGGTTCTCATGAGAACTCCGCCCTCATTGACAATCTTGTGGGTTGCTAGCTAGGCATCAGAGACGTTAGTGATGTGGCATTCCTGGCGCTTCATCATCTTCATCATAAAAATATAATGAAAGATGTACTAGTCAATCATGGGATAGGAAATCGCAAGTAGATAATCATGTGTATGGTGTGCTCAGAACTCCAAATTTTGTGCCAGTGTAGACAGCCCCTGATATTAAATGGACTACCATCAAGAGTATGAACATTACAAATTGATCCTGGATTAAGATGAGAAATGTCAATCAGGAAATGAATGCCAATAGAGCATTGTTAGAAATAGGGGTCTCTAGTTGGCAAGGGTTTGGGCCTTTGTCCAAGTAGGGACCCTTCTTCCTAGTCAGGGTAAGGGGGATACACTTCTAAAATAACCCCTGCTCACCCCCTTGGTAGCTTGGAATGAACAGACAGGCTTATCTCAGAAGCAGTGTGTAAAGCAAATACAGAGAAAACACTACAAATGGACACCACACTAGTTTAGAAAAATAAGGAATCTTTATCCAAACCAAACAAGACCAAAATGATGAAAATACAACATACAATAATCAAAATGTGATTCTTAGAATGTAAAAACAGTTCTGTCCATAGCAAACTATAGATGCAACACTTTCAACACAAAGTAACTTGGATGCGTCCCAATCATAAACAAAAACAGCCGCAGGAAAGGTGATGCATCGGTTCCTTACGCCCAGGGAAGGTGATGCGTCGGTTCCTTACTCCAGGGGAGGTGATACGTTGGTTCCTTACTGCCACGCAGGGAAAGTGATGCGTCGGTTTCTTACTGAAGGGGAGGTGATGCATCAGTTTCTTTTTGCGGCCCCAGCGTTCTTGTAGACTTGGCGCCCCAGTGCGATGCATGGGGATCGGAGATGCGTCGGCTCTCGATGCAGCGGCGGCGGCAACTGCGCTGCATTGGTCTCTCCAGCCGCAGTCCCACGATGCGTTGGTTCTTGCAGCCGCTGCATCGGAATCGGTGTGGTGATCTCGGACTTCGGAGATCGGTGCACAGGATTCAGTGTGTGGCGATATCTCCAGCCGCAAGCAGGTGCTGCTTCAGTTTTTTCAGCAACGCAGCGGCGATGTGTCGGAAATGGGTGCGGATCCGTCGCGCTTCTCTTAATTGCGTCTCTTTTCCAGCTCCCCACAGCAGGAACAACCTCCAGAGGCCCAACACAGCAACATGCACCTCTTGGCAGGTCAGAACTTCCAGCAAGGAAGTTCAGGGGAGCTGGTAGTGAAGTCTTTGTGTCGCTGAGACGTCAAAACAGGAGGCAAGCTCTACTTCAAGTCCTTGGAGATCTTCTTCAAGCAGGATATACAGCACACAGCAAAGTCTTTATCCTCACCTTGGCAGAAATAGCCACTGCAGGCCAACTCCAGGCAGCACACAGCAAAGGGACATTACTTCTCCTTCAGTTTTCCTAGCTTTTCTCCTTGGCAGAGGTTCCTCTTGAGTCCAGAAGTATTCTAAAGTTCTGAGGTCTTGGCCCCAATATTTATACAGCATTTCTCTTTGTTTTTTTGTGGCAGAGAGGCTCTGTGCTCAGTCAAAACCAGTTCTGTCCTCTCTGGTCCAGCTTCCCGGCAGGAGGTTAAGACAGCATTGTGTGAGGCAGACCAGGCCCATTCAGGTGCAAGGAAATCTCCTCCCCTACTCTAAATGCAGCCCAAGTCTATTCAGCTCAGCCCTGACTCACCCAGGAAAGGCAGGACACACCTCAACCCCCCCCGCCCCAGTGGCTGTCTACAGTGAATGCACATCCACAGCCCCAGTCACACCAAAGCCAGACAATCAATCCACAAACCAGAAGAGGCACACAGGATGGCTAATCAAGAAAATACCCACTTTCTAAAAGTGGTTTTGTCAAACACAATATAAAAATCCTCATTACTAAAAGATGCATTTTTATATTCTGAGTTCAGGCATACTAAACTCCAGCTTTCTATCTTGTACCAATGGGACATTATACTTATTGAATGTTATAGGTAAACTCCCATTCTATCCTATGGGACAGATAGCCTTTCAACAGTGAAAAATGAAATACACTGTAGTTCACTATCAGGACATGTCAAACACATCAGTACATGTCCTACCTTCACATACACTGCACCCTGCCCACAGGAGTACTTTGGGCCTACCTCAGGGCTGTCTCACATGTAATGAAAGGGAAGGTTAGGGCCTAGCAAGTGGGTGCACTTACCAGGTTGACATGGCAGTAGAGACTGCAAGCAGACACTGAAGTGGCAGGTCTGAGACCCCGTTGAAAGGCTGCTTGTGTGGGTGGCACAATCAGTGCTGCAGGCCCACTAGCAGCAGTTGACTTAAAGGCCCTGGGCACACACAGTGCACAGTACTAGGGACTTAGTAGTAAGTCAAACAAGCCAATCATGGAAACACCAATCCATGTTCACAATTTACAGAGGGAGCACTTGCACTTTGGCACTGATCAACAGTTGCAAAGTGTCCAAAGCATCTAGACCAGCAAAAACGAAATTCAGCACACAGCCAAAATTCCAGAGGCAGAGGCAAAAAGATAGAGGAAAACCACACCAAGGATGCCAGGTCTAATAAGCATTATTAAATCAAGTTATCAAGGTTCCACAAAGGCTGCCTGTCATTAATTCACCTGATAGTTATGTCAGACATTTTTAATAGAACTGGGGAATTTACCTATAGGTGTGTCTCCAAGTAGATACAATGGAAGAGACATTCATTCACTTTTTTTGCATGTTTAAATACTGCATTCCTTTCTTTCATGTTACTGAGACTAATTGAGACTGTGATCAAGGGTATCAAACCTCTCTCTGATAGACATGGAATTCGAAGGCACTACTCTGGGGTTTGTATACCCCTGGTGTGAGTGAGCCTCCCTCATGTGCACATCCTGGTTATGTCTGGAGGGTAGTGCTCAACCATTTTATACATCTGCATCCTTTATTATACTTTTAGCAGATAATGAAAGATCCACTATCTTCTGATCTCACGGACCACGAAATATGAGGCACTGATTCATCTTGTTTCATGAAGTATGTTACCCATAGCAAGTTATTTCACAATTTGAAATAAATATGGGCATTAATTCTAGTTATTATTCATATGCTTATTAATATGGATCTATTGCAATTGAAACAAAATCATCATGATGTGCTTTAGTGTGTTTTTCTGGCTTATGCTAATATAGGTCTAAATTAGGCCTCAACTCCATCTTTTGAAAAATGGCAGCCACATCCCAATGTTCATTGTGTGTTTATATTTCTCGATTGGCACTACACCCAGCAAGATGTGCACTGGTTATTTTGTATGACATATTGTTCTCAAAGAGCTCACTGGAGGAAGCCTTTTGCTACTTTCCAAGTCTCTTCCTGCTAGCATACTTTATTGCATTCATTCACAAATGTTTTCTGCTGCTTATGTAATTAGTTTGTTCTGACACCCCTGGAACAATAAATCAGAAGACACAAACCAATATTCATGTAGTAGGATAGTGCTAAGATGGTAGGGTTATATGGCATTTTAGAATATTGTAGCATGAATTGTTGAAATTATGATACTTTTTCACCATGCTAACTTTGCAGCTTTTATCATTTTCTGTGCTGAAACTTGCTTTATAAACCTCTGGATTTGAGGGTGAGCCAGAGAGACTTTAAGGGCCCGATTTTGAGTTTGGAGGTGAGGCGCCAGGTCCACCCCGCCACTGTACTGCCAAACCCGTGGTTAGGCCCCCAGCCAGATTACGAGAGTAACTCTATCTGGTGGGCTTTTATTTGGCATTCCCACGGCGGTGCCTTTAAAAACAGAAATCGCAATGAGAATGCCAAAAACAGTTCCTGCACGGCATGGACTTTTTAGTCCATGCATGCAGGAACTGTTGTGCATGCACACAGGGGGGTACATGTTGTGCCCCCCTGTGTGCATCCACAGGCTGCAGAGGCAACAGGGGGCCATGTAGGGCCCCCTTTGTTCCCTCTCCGCCAGGGTTTACATGGAATAAGAACCTCCATGTAAACTATGGCAGATAGGAAACTCGCAATATGCTTGGCGGGACCGCGGCAGTCCCGCCAAGCATATCGATACCTTTACATCACCACAACACCACCAGGGAACAGCGGTTCCCTGGCAGCTGTTGCGGAGCTGTGGCAGTCTGACCACCCAACTTGTAATCGGGCGGGCGGGAGAGAACCACAGCCGCACCCCTGTGAGTCTGGCAGTCCTCGCACCGCCAGACTCGTAATTGGGCCCTGACAGAGACTTAGGGGCCGATTCCGATCTCGGCCGGTAGGGCTCCGAATCGGATTCGGCTTTACCGGATCCGATTCGGAGCCCTGTTTCCCGACCGATTCGTACGCGGGTCCGGCCCAGCGAGTACGATGCGAATTCGCCGACCGACTCGTCCGGGCGTCCCGACCGCTCCGACCGACTCGCTCCCGGCTCGAACCGCTCCGACCGACTCGCCCGGACTCGACTCGCACCGCGCAATGGAGACGTTCCCCGGCCAGGTAAGTACGATGCGCGCCGCGAGCCAGTCCGACCGAGCCGCGCACTCCGGCTCGAAAGAGCTGTCGGAGCCGTACTTTGGGGTCCGTGTCGGACCCCCTGTACGCGTAGCGCGCGCGAGTCGCACACAGGGGGACCCATGGGTCCCCCTACCTGTGCGTGTACGGCGCGAGTCGCTCGCCGCGTACCCGCTGTAGGGGCGCACTTGTCCGACTCCGCACCCATTGAGTCAATGGGAGCCCGCGTACGCGTTGTACGACCGGCTCCCATTGACTTCAATGGGAGTCCGACCGACTCGAGTCTGATAACATACGGACGCATCGTACTCGTTCGGTCGGACTGCACGGGTCCGATTCGGTCGAAAATCTCTCCGGGTCCGGCTCGGTCGGAGAAATTTCCGGCCCGAATCGGAATCGACCCCATAGGGTCTAGACATGCTGTCTGATTCTCTCTTGATTTGCTGCACATTTCAAGCTTAGTCTAGGTTCCAGGTTTTGCTTAATACTGCATTTTATCTGAAGTTTAAATGTCTTTATGGCAATTGATTTCTATGTATTGATTCAGCGCAACCCCTAATTCATAAAAACCAGGGACCAGGGAAATCTCTTCACACATAAATTGTTCATCAAACAACGGGGCCCATCACACATTACCCATAAATGATCCCTGAAGACGGGCGCTGGATTTGGGGGTTTAATTTGACAGTTTTATTACGTACAGTACTATACTTCACATTAAGAACATTTATATAAATCCCTAGCTATTCGTAAATTCAACTGTCTTCTTCTTCTGGTCGGTGGACCATTAGTTGAAGAATTGATGGTGACTATGTTTAACTAAACATTTTAATACTTAACTAAATAACCACAGAGTCATTTAATCGGTTAAAATGTTATCTTATTAATTATTAAATGCTCGTATTTTTAGATTGTCAGTGCACATACAAGATTACATATAAGAGAATAAATTATCAAGCAATGTAATTAAAATGAATCATTTGAATCAACATCAAAGCGTGCATAGGAATGGGGAAGAGAAGTTACAGCATAAACACTTGCAGAAATATTGCAATTAAAAGCATTTAAGGAGGGTGATACCCACCAAAGAATCAGGAAAACCACTTCCTTGGCCGAGGTTGTGGCAAGGGTCCTCAGAGATAGGCTCAGAGGGCAAAGTTAACAGGACAGATGCAGCTAAGGTTTGCCATAGACTGACAAACAGAAATTATCTCCCAGTTCAATCTACCTTAATCTAGTTCTCCTTGGACGCAGTCTACTCCCAAGCACTCCCGCAACGTTCTCGTACCTAAGGTTTCTCTGGCTCAGTGTTGGTCTGCTCTCTCTGTCTTGGCGCGCTTCTCTCTCTATGTTCTGTGCGTTCAGATCATCTGCGTTCTAATCGTCTCTTCTCTCTGATCGGCCACACCGGACTGCACCGACTGACAGACTGACGGACTGACTGTCTGACTTACTGACTTGCCACACCCCAATTGGAATATCAATTATACCCTCATGCCTAACTTACTATCTTACAATGTTGCAGTATCAGTAGAAACTCGTCCTGTGATTGGTTGTCCTAAATCATGCTAGGGTCGCCTCATCATGTTCTCCTCACAAGTCCATCCCATACCAGTTTTGACAAAGGTAGTATTAAGGATAAATACATTTGTATACTACTAACGTTATTAGTTATACATTTGCAACATTTCATTTTATGATATCTGCTTCACATTCAAATTGCACGTAGCGATGGCAGTTCCCACAGTCGCTGTCGCATCTTGGCACATAAACAATAGGACACAGGTCAACATGGCCTTCACACGGATTACATCAGCTGGTGCACTCTGCTGCTCGTAGGCAGGCAAGCTAATCCACGCATGCGTTCCTCGTGTCAACCAAGACAACCACATGCTGGCTCGGACCAGAGGCCATTTTCATGCAGGCCCAATCTCGTACTAAAGCAAATAAACACAAACAAATATTAATTCATGTAATAAAACCCATTATGGTTACCTCCCACCATACTAATACCCTGTATTAATTAATTCCTAGCAAAAGCTTATTAATTTAAAGCAACTTCTCGCTATTTGTGCACAACATGCAAAATGTGCAATGTACAACATAGCATAAACATGCATTAGTACGATTTTCCAAAGCGCAAACAGTTAATACGTACTCATGCCATCATGGTTTAGTATATTATGTAAAATGCGTTTGCCTGCTGTGTGCATGTGTGCATTCAGGGTTGGTTAGTTCATGCAGTTAATACATCATTATGGGGTTTCTTAATTTCATGAGGATGTATTTTTACAAACCTCACTCCATCAGTATCTTTACAGATTTAACAAGATTACAGCTGCTTTTGCATTTTACCTATTTTCTGTACTGCACTTTAAAGTTTTATAAACCTATATGTTTTTCCAAATTTCTCAATCTCTCTTTTGAATCTATCCTTTAATAGACTGTTTTTGGAATGTTGTTTGAATCTTACCTCAAGGGACACATACCTCATAGGGCTTGAGGTCAACACCGTCCTCGACTATACAATCTGGGCGACACTATCAATAGCGCACCCACAATCTCAAAGGGTTGTTGTTTTTTTAAAACCATAGGATAAAATGAGTATATAAAGGAGGGGCAGACTGGGGGAAACAGGGAAAATGGGGAGGAGTCTATATAGGGCTTAAGGGGTAGATTGGACTGACATTAAAAGCCTTACAGAATGTTGATCCGATATAGCATGGAAGTGAAAGTCTAAACGTTTATAAAGGAGGGGCCATATTTGAGAAAAGACATTGTTAGACAAAGAAACTCTACAAAACAAAGGAGGAAAGTAAAAGGTGCAAAACATATCTGGTTGCAGCAATAATGTTCTCTCTGGCGGGTGCCTGCCTTCTACATGGACTCCAGCTGATGTCACAATATGCTTGTCATATTTTACATTATTGCTGCTGGGAGGAGTAATAAATGTGGTTTGCTTATTGGGCAACCTTACTGCCTTACCTCACAATGTACATACAACATCTAGGTAACACTACCACTGAAGCACAGGGGGACTAGAGGATCAAATGGCATTCATGTACAGAAGACACATTCTCCCCAGACGAGTAAAGTGCCTTGTCTCTCTCTTTAGAAATCCATACCTGCAAAAATAGCCCCAAAAAACTTTGAGAACTGCAATTTGGGCCCTTTGAGCTCTTTGTAGAGGCAGCTCTGTAACTGACCCCTCTGACCCAGATCAGTCTCCAGACACTCTGAACAGAGAAAAGTAACTAATGGAATATGTTAGTACCTTTGCTGCCTCATTGGCCACTAAAAGGAATCTTCTCCCTGTTTTGATTTTGACACGAAGTACATTTTCTTTGCAAATGTATCTAGAGATACAAAAGTCTCTTGAACACACTCTTCAGTCTCGTCCACTGGAAAGATTTTTCTGTCATCTGGAAATACTTGTGCTCTTTTTTGAGTGTTTGATTTAATTAGATTACGAGGATGTAGCCTTACGGCTAGAGCGGTCAACCTCGAAGCTGGGGAACAGGGTTCGAGTCTCAGCAACGACGCTCAACATCCTGTGATTCAGGGCAAATCACGTAATCTCCCCTTGCCTAACAAAAAGGAATGGGTCCATCTGTAACAAAACTGGTGCTCGTGTAAAGCGCTCTGATACCTGATATCTTCGGGTCTAGTTCGCGCTATATAAAACTCTAAAAAAAAAAAAGAAAGCAAAAAAAACAATTTAGCTAGTGGTTCATATACTGGCATATTCTATTTATAAATATATAGATGTATAGAAAATAATTAATAAATCGTGTCATACGGTGACAATTCTGGATTGCCATCAGTTGCCTGGATGAACATACTATGGGCCAGGTAGTGTGGCTTTATCCAGAAATTAATGAGACACCAGTGGATATGAAATGATCATGCATTTTGAAATATCTGAGGCGAGTGTGGACTGACTGTGCATAATCCTATAAGTGGGTCATAATGTCTGTCTTAACATGATTGTTTCACTTTGTCAGTAGTTCCAAGGTGACAGTCTACAATACAGTTACTTTTTTATTTAACTGAGGAAACAAGGCCAGAACTTGCCCCATGAGGTATCCACTTATAGTGGGTGTCAGTGATCATGTAGAGAGGGAAATCAAAGATGGACTCAGAGTCATTGCTCAATAACAGGCACCTGACTTGTGTTGAGAGGGTTGTGAGGGAGTATTTCTCTGGAGTTCTGAAGGCCGATGGTTCTAGATCACTAGCTGCACGGTTTGAACAAGCTTATGTGCAAATTCCCTTCTCCCATTGTGGTATTGTGGTGTTGGGAGCCTTTCTCCTTTCTATTGCAGGTTTCTTCATTGTCTCTACACCAGGGAGCCTGCAATAGACTCATAAAGAGACTCTTGTGCATTGTCACTAGACCCTGCCTTACTCAGAGGTCCAATCTGGCTACGTACACGCAAATATTATTTCTACTAGTGATTTTCCACACATTTCACTTAAATTGAGCCAGGCTCCATGCACCTTCTCCCTGAAGAAAGCCAGACTTCTAATTGTGATTTTGGATTAAAAAGAGTCAGATTTTCGCGGCAATATAATTAAATAATGAGCTCCATACAAAAAGTAATTAAACAATTAGTTTCAAACACAGTAGCTGCTGATTCTATCTACTGCTGCTATCATTTCAATGGAACAAACCAAATATTGAGGGGCTTATTTACAAGCCCCTTGCGCCGGTAGTACATCACTTTTTCCCATATTAAAAGTGAAGCAACGGTGACGCAAGGGGCTTGTATGTATGCCCCAGATTTTTAAATTTGCCATTATTCTTACGCTGATTTCAAATGAGCAAACAAACTACCTGAGCAATGGCAAACAGGAAAGTATCCAGCAGCCTGAAACCCCTCCCAGCCTACCGACTGGATTAGAGGGCATGATCTGCATGAGTATATCCACAGGCAAACTTAATTCTGCCCTATCAAAAACCAGCTCTAATGCTATAAATGTGGATAATAGTGTCAGTATTGTGAGCACATTCACATCGATATTTATATCAGAAAGTATTCTGGTTTAAATGTGGGTCATACGTACCAAGGGCTTTGTCAGTTCTTCCCAGATACCCTGGCATATTAGAGGTCCAAGGGAGGGAAATGTGCTCCCTTGAAATTTGGGGACAACACAAACCTCCCATTTACCCAGCAGAAAGATTTGCAGCTTGAGCACCAAATAATCCTTTCTCCTGTTGTCTCCTGTCTCCTGTGGTTGTAAATGGGTTGTTCTGTGAACCTGGTCATAGCTAGTAATGAATTCCCCATCCACATCTGTGGTCAATGTTGGGATGTTGTCTGGACAGTATATCTGTTTTATTGTCCAAGTCATAGATGAAAAGAGGTCACAGGCTATGACTTTGATTAGGAGAAACATAATATGTGCTAAGTTTAGGAGTGATAAGGCAGAACCATGAATAGCTGTGCCAACAGAGATTTTAACTGATCAATGTGGGCATATTGCCACTGATCAATGATTGTGTATATCCTTGAAATGGCATTTAAGTTAGTCCAGTACTGGCCCCATTACGTCCATCGCATATTGGAGAGTTTAACAAGGATACTATGTTAAATTGTGACTGAGAGTCTATGGGAGATAAGAGTTAATGAGGCACATGGTGAAACAAAAGATGGCCGCAGAGGATGTGTGTGCATTGAAAGCAGTCATTATAGAACATAGTTGTAATATTTTAACAAACCCATTGAAAAATATTTGTGATGGATGCATGTAGATCTGCTGTTTTGTGGCATCTGCAGTGCATGAGTGTACATACGCATTGCAGCTAGCCATCTTGAAATGGGTAAAAATGCATTTTAAGATGGAAGCCCACTAATGGTGTGAAAACAAAATATGTGGGATGAGTAAGGGGGGAGTAACATAGAGAGGGTGAGCGTAGAGGAGCAAAGTGAAGGAGGAAGCAGCACACTGGGGAGAGAGCATGGAGCATGTTTGAAGGAAAAGCAAAAAGTAGTTCCCTGAATGGAATCAATATCAGTAGTGGAAGACAGAAGTCAACCAATCAGACCAGTTTGATATCTAAATGTTCCTTTGCAGAACAAACACAAGAATAGAGCGAAAGCCATTAAAACATGAAGAAGGAACTGAGGTAGACAACAAAGTCATCTAATTATGATCAAGTGGCTGGCCCAAAGCCCACTCTGTGTATATTGAAATTAGTTTATGTGCCCAACAGACAACTGTAGCTGTCTGAGGCAGAGACCTAAATACTATAACAGAATGATAAAAAAAATCATTTGTTTCACAGAAATCCATCATGTGACTAGTTCAATCAAAGCCATTCAGGGAATGTAGATGCCAACGCCACATATATTGAAGATCACCATCATAGTCCACAATACAAGTAACTGACACACAGATATACACACAGCACATCACACCAATGCCAGCATATTTCCATGATTTGCCAGGTCAAAGGAAACTACATGTTCCATGAATACATGAAAAAAGGATAATGAGGTCTCAAGAAAAGCATTTGAGACACAACCCACCTCAGCTCTAGCACATTGTCCCATCAGCCAATCACACATTGATGATGATCATAAGTAAACTTAACACAAGTCAAACCACCTTTTCACTGTGTCAGTGACAGGACTGTAGCTCTGCCCCTAATTATCAAGAAATACAGGGTGAGGAGATATATATAATTCATTACATTAGCTGAGATGTTGCAAAGATATCACTTCCTTCCATGTGTGATACCAGAGAGAGTAAAGGAATTGGAGCTGGGCAAACATCAATAACATCTATGTGTGTGAAATTCACATAATTTCCTATGCAGAATTTCGTGAAATTTCAGAGAAAAAAATGCACATAATGATACAAAATCCAAATCCATCATTTAGCATTGTATTTTAACACCAAGGGCCTCATTACAATATCGGACGTACTCACGCCTGCCCAACACTGTTGCGGTCTTGGGACCGACAATCCTATGGTCGACGGTCCCAACACCGCTATTACAGTGCGACCACACATGGTGCGGTCTCACACTCCCATTTCTGTATGGGGGCTTGTGCTGCGGCCATAAACCGGCTGCAGCACAAGCTCCCATAGAGAAATGGGAGTTATTTTTTAAGTTATGTTTTAGGTTGGGTTTGTAGGGGTATACGGTGAGTAGTTAATAATTTATTAATTCATTATTATTTAATTGATAATTAATTGTGTACTTATATTTTTAAAGATATACTTAATGTGCACGTTTTTGGGTTTGTAGGGGGAATGGGTGGGAAGTTAATTAGGCCAATATTGCACTTTCATTAATTAATCATTTGAATTAAAATGTGTAATTTATTTCTAATAGGTAAATTATTTAATAAATATATATTTTTATGTTATATATTAGTTGTATGTTGTGTTTTTAGGGGGATAGGGTGAGAAGAAATGTAAGTAATAATTAATTAACAATTAATTGTTCATTTATTATTAATTATTTTATTTGTTACTTAATATGTTAATTATGCAATACTTTTGTATTTTCATTTTATTTTAAATTTGGGCAGCTAGGTATGTGGGAGTGTAGTGTGGGAACTTAATTAAAGAATCAATTAATAGCATTTTTTATTTTTTATTAATTATTTTAAAAAATTATAATTATGTACATTGTTTAATTGTTTTTAAAATGTATATGTATATATATGACGATTCCTTGCTCACATCTGCTGCTCCAAACAAACGAGAGTGGACCCAGGTATTGTGCATATTGTGTTTATTCACGCACAAACAGTTTCGCCATTACGCGTTTCGGCAGATCCCTGCCTTGATCACATGACATATATATATATATATATATTTTATCAGTCACTTTTATCCGTCTTAACCATAGGCGGGATATTGCTCAATTCAATTTTGCATTTAAGAAGTTATAGTTAAATAATTAACATTGAGACATTCATGTCATGTATAGTATGTCGCCAAATTATATATTTTTCAAGTCATCTACTAAAGAGGAACTTGTGTTATAACAATATCAATGTTCGTTTTTAACAAATGTATTTATACAATTAATTGTAATATGAAGTATTTCCTTTATGTCTATGGAGTTTGTTTAGCACTTGCACTTTAAATAGCGGTGATATTGCCTAAGCTTGTGTCATGTGATCAAGGCCGCTTGGTCGGCTGAAACGCGTCATGGCAGACTTTGGTGAATAAAACAAAATTGCAGCACTTACTTGGGTCCACGCTCGTTTCTTCGACAAGGTTGGAGCAGTGACGGGGTGTTTTGGATATATATATATATATATATATATATATATATATATATATATATATATATATATATATATGTGATCAAGGCAGGGATCTGCCGAAACGTGTCATGGCTGAACAACTCTGGTGTAGTAAATAAAAAATTTGCATTGATTTTTGGGTCCGCTCTCGTTTCTAGTACCTTGAGGAGTCGTGGAGAATGAGGTATCCGCATATATATATATATATATATATATATATATATATATATATATATATATATATATATATATATATATATATATATATATATATATATAGATATATATAGATATATATATATGTATATATAATGCAAAAAGAGTTGCCTCTAGGTGGGATGCACTCCCAGGTGGAAATTACGCCAAAGCAAGGGCACACGCCATGAACAAAGTCCTTTCAGGATTTTTACATTTAGACCAGAGTGGCTTTATTTCTGGGCGTATCGCTTCATCTAAGATGAGGCTACTGTTTGGCATTTTAGAAGTAGCTACTAAGCATTGTCCTTATTCAGTGCCCTTTGCCCTGGCATTCAATGCTGTAATTTCTAGACACATGCTTAATGTATTGGAAAAGTTTGGATCGCAGAGCTTTACTCCAATCTCTCTGCTAGGGTGGACACAGAAAACATTAGCGCTTATTCATTCCATATCAGCAGGGGGACACTACATAGCTGCCCATTGTACCTCTTACTTTTTACATTATCATTGAACCTTTAGTGGCTGTGATCTGGAATATTGGTGAAGATTGGGGTCTAATAATTAGAGGTATCATCCATATGATCTCTTCATACATGGGTAACATCCTGAGGGGACCGATATTGATTTATCCCTTTTGCCTGATGCCCTGTCTGCTTTCCAGGAGATATCAGATCAGGGGTTAATTGGTCGGGAGTCATGTGTCTTTCCATTAAGCTCCTCACATAGGCCACGGCCCTCTGTCCTGGTCAGCAGATAGCAGTGTTGGGAGAACCATATGTTTTAATATTTGGGATTTAAAGTATACCATGCAGATGCTGATTTATTGTAAGGTAATATTGGGGGTGGAAATTTGCTTAATGCAGCTCTGGTCTTCTCTTCCACTTGAAGGGAGAGTGGCACTGGCAAGGATGGTGGCTCTACTACACCTCTTCTACTGTTTCACCAACCTCCCTTTAGTGCTCTACCGGAAATGTTTCCATAAGATAGATCACCTTTTAAGCAATTTGATTTAAGGGTCAAACAGACGTAGTATGACCTTAAAGAAATTACAGTAACCTGCAGGCAAGGGAGGTGTTTCTGCTCTAGATTTTCAGGGTTACTAACTAGCAGCTCAGTTGCAGTGGTGAGCCCCTTGTCTTGTGGGCCGCAACCTGAATGAAACGGGATTCTCTGTGGCACAATGGCGGATTTTTTTTTTTAAATACATTTGCTAGTTGCTATTCTTTTAGAGCCAGTGAACAGATTCTTATGTTCAGGAGTCTAAAGGATGACAGTAGAAATGTTTATCATTCTGATGTAAAACGCTGCCAGCAAACAGATAACATGTGCCACTGATTCTATCCAATACGGACAGAAACAGCAATTCGTGGATTGGCATGGAAACTTCCATTATTGCCTTATCTCCCCCACATCAAATAGGTCTAATCTTGTGAGTTCTCATTTTATTCTCAAAGATACTGCAGCCTCCAGGTATGGGTGCGTTTCATTAAAGAGTCAGTAAAGTGATGATGTACTTTCTAAAAGTGCATGAAGACTGTTCTAAAGCAAAGGAATATAAATGCTGTTGTTTTCTCACTAGGTCCTTAAATTGGCTCCTAGAGGATGGAAGGTTCCACATTTTGGACATCCTTACGAGATCCAGTGAATTAGGGCCTCATTAAGATGCCGGTCAGACCAGCTTCTGTCTCATCAGAAGCGGTCGGTCCAACCTCCCGATTACAATGCATGCATTGTGTACTTCGACAGACCATTGAAAGACCGCCAACTCCGAAAGCCAAGATGGCGGTTGGAAAAAAACAGCATTCATATGGCAGTACAGGGATCTCTGACCGCCGTCTGGATTACGATGTGGGGTTCCGACGGCCAGACCGCGGTGTTCCGACTTGCTGCTTCGAGTCATCAGAAACAAAGTATTTGGGGTGCATAGTCACCCACATCCACTTCTCTCCAGCAGTCTCCACCATGATTCCCTTCCTCCAGGTCCTTCCTACACCTGGGCAGCTGAATCACAATGACTCTGATCCTGTGGGTCCCATAGTCCAGGTAAGTCCTTCTGCGGTATGTATCCCAATTTACTGGACTGTGCACATTCCGCCACAATCCAGCAATGGAGTACATGGTGCACAAGACATATCCCCACATATGTCATGCATGTGTGTACAATTCACATCTTTAATGCGAGTTTTGTATGCATTTACAGCGACATATTTGGGGATATGTGCCCTGCCATAGCTGCGACTGCCGCGGTAGCAGCGGTTGCATCGTAATACAGCGGGGGGAACATTTCCAGCCTCGGCGGTCAGAAAGGGCTCACAAGGATGGCGGTCAATTGGTCAGTCCAACCGGCATCATAATGACCCCCTTAATTATCATTTTAAAATAGCTTTTTCTTGTTTCTTTACATGACTGAACTTCAGCCCTTATTGCTTACCTGAGTGCACTTTTAAAGTTATGCCAAAAGTTTAAAACGCAACCCACCTGGTATGCAGAATGAATCGATAAATTCATTTTAAGGTGGGTTGAAGTTGAAGGCAAAGATAAAAGCCGTCTGAACAGGTTACAATGCATTATTTCTAGCATCTTGATCAGAGAGTCAGGGAACACCTGTATCTAAATGCTGGCAAGAATTCTTCTTTAATAGCAGTAAAGAGTGACTTCAAGGAAGGCCCAGTTCAAATACTTGCACGTTTTAACAATGCATATGACAAGTTGGCTGGTTTAGTTTTCAGTTTTTCGATTTGCGTTATGAAAGATCCGGTATTATTAACCCAGCGGCCCAAATATTTGAACAAGCTTGCCACGTGGTTTTCTGTTGTTTATGTAGCATCTGCTCATTTTACTTTTCCCACACTCAAAATGGAGGAAATTCAATTTTTCATAGTTTACTCTTAAATAGTTCTTGGTGCAGTAGGTTTCAAACAGTGCTTAATATGTACAATATTAAGTGCTAGGGCCCTTCTCGGAAGGTCACTGCAGCATGCACCACACATTGCCCCTGCCAGCGCTGCCAATGACATTACCAACATAATACCTAATCATCTCACTCCTACAAGTGTACAATTCAGACTATTTTATCAATCAATCAATCAATCAGGGGTTTGTTAAAGCGCGACTACTCACCCGTAAGGGTCTCAAGGCGCTAGGGGGGGGGCGCAGGTTCCATCCATCAAGGAGGGGGTCTGTCGAAGAGCCAGGTTTTGAGGTTTCTTGCAAAGATGGGGAGCGATGTTGTCTGTCTGAGGTGGAGCGGAAGGGCGTTCCATGCTTTGGCCGCGAGGAAGGAGCGGCCTCCCGATCTGGTCTTTCTGGTGCGGGGGACCACGGTGTAGGAGAGCTGGGCTGATCGTAGGGTCCTTTGGGGTGCGTGGAATTTGAGTCGGCTGTTCAGGTATGCTGGTCCGGTGCCGTGGAGGGCCTTGTGTGCGTGGGTGAGCATCTTGAAGGTGATTCTCGCCTCGACAGGGAGCCAGTGGACTGTGCGCAGGTGCTGGGAGATGTGGCAGTGTTTTGGCAGGTTGAGGACCAGTCTTGCGGCGGCGTTCTGGATGTTCTGTAGCTTGCGGGTGAGGTTTTTGTTTATTCCGGCGTAGAGTGCGTTGCCGTAGTCGAGTCTGCTGGTGACCAGGGCGTGAGTGACGGTCTTTCGGTGTTCGAGGGGGATCCATTTGAAGGTCTTACGAAGGAGGCGGAGGGTGTGGAAGCAGGAAGACGAGACAGAGTTGATCTGGCGGTCCATTTTAGGGCACACAAAGCTATAATAATGGTGTGAGGCTGGTATTATTCATTTTCAATGTACATTGTCTTAATAAACATGTTTGATGTTCTCATCTCAAAATTATAGACAGCTCCATCATGTGGTGGACTGTCACCAGAGCTGGTGTTGACATTTAAGTGCTGATGCCCAGCACCAGAAACCACCGGCTTAAATTAGGCACTGGTTTAAAAGCCCTTCAGTGTGTTGGAGGCTGACACCATTTGTTCAAAGATCACAGTGTCATCTATATACATTATGAAATTATTTATACTTCCTACAGTTTTTGGGGCATGCTCTTTTATTGTACAGATTGTTCATGTAATATCAGCAACATAAAGGTTAGAAAAGCAATGGAGATAAAATGCAACCTTGCTTAAGGCCCCTAGTTATCAAAAAACCTCTTGGAAACTGACTTGCCATCAACCAATTTCCTCTTAAACCCGGTGTCAGTGTACAATGCAGGATAGCCTTTGTCTACTCCTCACCTCTTTAACTTGGACCAAAGTATATTCCGGTCTATTGTGCCAAACCAGTACAAAGATTGATAAAAGAAGCATAGAGATCTGCTGTACATGGTACTGGATGAATTTTTGTTAGTACTGACAAGGCCAAGATGATATCTATAGTGCCATAATTGTCTCTAAAGCTTGTTTGATTTATTAGGATTAACCCCTGTTCTTCTGTCCACATCTTTAGGTCTTTTAGGAGTAGGGTTGCATATTCCTTAGCCACTGCATTTAACAGTGTAATCATTCTATAGTTGGATGGATCATTGCGCGGACCCTTCTTATAGAGTAAAGAAAAAATAACATATGATGGACGGAATGCTGAACAAATCAAACATTCACCCCCAGTCACAGATCAGGGTTTAATCCACCATTACTTTGCTCACTAGACCACCCCAGCTTGGACCAAGCCACATGCAAATCAGTCTTGACCCTGCTCTCCATGGGAGCTGTCCAGCCCAAACTGCCAGGCCAGATCCTCCCTGGACCCGAAACAAGCATCCTGGAACCGGTTTTGGGGTATCACCACTCATCAGCAGGCTATCTTGAATCAAGTGGCACAGGAGCATGGGACCCAAATTTGGGCATACCCATCCCACTTAGGATAACACAAGCAAAAAGAGCAGATGATGGACAGAATGCTGAACAAATCAAACATTCACCCCCAGTCTCAGATCTGGGTTTAATCCATGGTATGTCTGCTCACCACGCCACCCCAGCCTGGACCCAGCCATATGCAAACCAGTCTTGGCCCTGCTCTCCATGGGAACAGTCCTGCCTGAACTGCCAGGCCAGGTCCTCATTGGACCGGAAATAAGCATCCTGGGAATCAGTTTCGGGATATCACCCCTCATCAGCCAGGCTAGCTTGAATTCAGTGGCACAGTGAGCGGGACCCACGTCTGGGAATACCCTTCAATTTAGGGTGACAAATATCTCGGTTTAATCCATCATTTTTTTGCGCACCATGACTACTTTGAAAGCTTTTGCCAGAAGGCCAGTTGAAACTTTGCAGTTTCTAGTGGTAGAGACCACGGCTCCCCTTATTCACCAAGGAATAGTTGCAGGAATGTTTTCTGTGGTACAGGTAGTGGTTTCATCATCTCTCATCTTGTCCTTTGAGTCTTGCTGGCATCGCTGGTTTTGAAAATTGACAGCAGTGCAACACACACTTTTTCATTTTCTTATTTGTCTTTGCTTCACCGCCCAAACATCTTTTTTTATAAACTCTTTTCCGCGCTTGATAGGCCTCTAGTTCTTTGGGTGCAAAATTACAATACTTTATATTGGGCCACTGTTTCATTCATTATTTTTCTTTTTTTTCAGCTCAACGGAGAACCAGGAATTGAGCTTTTTATGGTGGCCATTCCTGGTGAACGTTGGGGTATTGAGGTTCTGTTCCATTTTGTATGACGCTACCTCACTCCATGCTGCAGCGTGGTTGTAATAAGTTTCCATTTGCATTGTTACCTTGTCCTTGTGAAGTATTGAAGCCATACTATTTTTTCCTGTCTTCATTTGTGCGTTGTTACCGCACTCTTCCATTTTCTTTGGAGATATTAACTCCAATAGTAGCCTTTTTCTTTCGTGCACGCCTGCAAATTTGCCTTAGTTTGAATCAATGTCGTGGCACAGAATATTGAGATCCAATTCCGTTTTCTGCACAAAATGGTCTTTGTCAAACGTTTCCATTATATTCAAGTTATTTATGTATTCAAATACTTACAGACTTGCAAAAGTGTGATCGAGAGGCTTTGGGCTATGCTTAGATAGTCTTGTAGGATTGGCCGGATTGCATGAGGGGAATCTGCCATTGAAACAACAAACTTATATGTCATTCAAGAAGGTTACTAAGTTTCTGTTTAGGCTCTTATATTTTTGATTTGAAAATGCACAATCCAGTATACAATGGCCAGAATCCTGGGCTTTAATATGTTCGATGCAGGGACCACCAGCTTATAGATTCATGTTGAAGGGCCCAGTAAGATTACATTCTGCTCCTTTATAATGAATGTTCCTTTAGCTTTCTAGAACCTCTCTAATTTCTGCTAATGCTTTTTTCTAGGGTTGTGAAGCCGGACTAACATAGAGATTTATTATTACAACATAAACTGACTGTGGCGCGTGTTTTCTGCACTCAATGAGAGTTGCTTGTAAATGAAATATATCTATTGAGATCGGTGTTTCTTTACGGTCTAGGGCCGTCGCTATGTATTTTGCCAGACCTCCAGTCGGGAGGGCCGCTTTTTTCTGTTTTTTAAGCTATAGAATATGCGATAATTGCAAACCATCCATGGTTTCGAGCTTAGCGCACCACGTTTCCTGGCAACAAAAAATGTTGCGTGATTTGATTATGTCAAATCCATCATCGATGTTGTTTACCCTTTGGAGGCCGGCCACACTCCAGCAGCCAACAAAATAATAATACATTGATTGTGACTTTCCTTCCACAGTGCACTAATTAGGTGACAGCGCGTTAGGATCGATTTTAGTATAACTGGATTTACACAAGAGGAGGGGCAGTTGGACCCGCCACATGCTGACTGCTCTCTCTCAGTATTTCTGTGGCTGGATCCGTCAGAGAGCATACTCCAGGGAACTTGTATACCTGGCTGACATGTCAGCATACAAGGCCGTCCCTGCGTCCCTTTTTATACGGGTAAAAGTGACGCACCGGCGGCGCAAGGGGCTTGTAATTAAGCCCCGTTGTTTGCAACTCCTTTTGCAGATTTCAATAGTGAGGCAGCGCGGCCCCCTCGGCTCTGCTGCACAGGTCCGCTCACTCTTCATGGAGTAAGATATAATAACGTTGGTGGCTTCTCTACACTTATTGCCCGGTTTACAAAATCATGCTTATCTTTGTTCCAAGTCACAACAGTTGTATCGTAAGTTCCGGAGTCTGTTGATGTAAGGAAGCCGAGTTTGGGCCTTATTTATGAGAACTGTTGCATCGCTGCGTGAAAACAGCGATGCAGCAGTTTTCATTGCGGCCTCCTTGGGACATGTGGATGGATGTGTCATATTTACTGTATGACGCATCATGTCGCAAGGAATGACAGATACGTCAGAATTACTTCCGTAGCTGTCAGCGCAAAAATGACACATTGCTGAAGTTGTGTCGGAAGCATGACGCAATTCCAGCAATGCAGGGAGGGCTATGATTATAGCACTGCGTCACCCTTACACCTGCTATGAGGCAGGCGTAAGGATTTGATGCAGTGGCATCCTAGAAGTGTCGCACTGAAATCTTATAGATTTCAATAAGCCACTCATACAAGGCTTTGATGTGGGGGAACACCCCCCTGCATACATTATACCTGTTGCAGGCATAATGTAGCGCAGGGGTTCACGAAGTGATGCATCTGCCTAGATGAATTACTTCGTACATATGGAGCAACGTGATGCATATTTTACGCCACCGCTTTGTCACAAAAAAGTGACGCAACAGCGGCGCAAAAGTGACACAGGGGCTCATAAATAAGCCCCTTTGTCTGTACCTACTGAGGGTATAAAGCATAGCACAGGGTGTGCCTTAAAGACTCACAGCAGGTTCCCTCTATTGAATACTTTGAAGTATCCTTTGGATCTATTTCAACAAGCAAAATGGAGTTGGGAGCCCATTGTGTCCTTGTTGCAGCCATGGTCATTTTGTGATCTTGAGTTTTCATTATTCTCTCGCACTTTTGCACTTTCCTCCTTGAGATTTGGATTTGGATTTGGTGCTGGGATTCCGTAGTTGGTGATGTATGGAGTCGCTAGTGATCTTTCCACAGTTACGTTCCTTAGGTACTGAAATGCTTAATTTCTTTGTGTTGATGCTTTGTTTTATGAAAAAGCCTCATGGATACAATTTCTGGTGATTGGTTTGCCAGTATTATCCCTTATGCTTTCCGCTCCAGACAATAGCCCATCACAGACTTGCGTGTTGCTGTAAGTTAAGTCGGGTGTTGTTGTCTGGCATGTGGCCTCATTTTTATTACAGCTTTGCAGAATAATATGTTGTGATTTGCAAAGTTGTAGGTTGATCATTTCTGCTGATTTTTGGACTTGGAATTCTTTTCCTTCTGCATTATTTTAAATTTCCTTGTCTGAAAAGCTCGGCTGAGTAATTATTTGATTAGCCTGTAATGGGTTTATGATTCCTCCTTTATATTGGGTATTTTTACTTTTGTAACCTCGGGATTGGTGCTTTGCTGATTTCTAGTCAGGCTGGCCTTGGCCCCCTTACTGGTCGTTTCTAAACTGTGCCTATTCTTTACTCGTTGAACATTGAAAATGAAATTATGTACATGGGTCCTTTGTTGACTAACTTATGCAGAGCCCAATGCCTCCTTTTTCCTGCCTGCAGAGGTGTGTCTGGATGCTCAGGAATATCCAAATGTGAATTCCGAGATCCAACCTGGCAGGTTAGTGCCTGCCTTTGAACTGGTAGTTTTGATGTCATTTATTTTAGCTGAAGCTATTTCACATAGATAAATAGTAATTTTGCGTTGTCAATTGAGTTTTTTTACTTTTTTTCTAGAATGTTTGAGCTCAAATCTAGAGGGACTCGAAGTCCTTGGACTGTCTTTTGAAAATATGGCTTGTTGGTACTGTGTCATAATCATGGGCTGAGGGATTACAGTTGTTATGTCCCAGTTAACAGTTGGGGGTTTTGTCTTAAGAGTCATCCAATATTACAACACAGTTTGTTATTGAATTTGGGGAGCGTTCCTCCAAACCTGTCTTAAGTTTGCCGCTATTGTTATTGTCTTGGGTGAGCACCTGTGGGTATGAATTTGGCATTTTTGTCGCCATGTTCCTTGTAGTTTCCACCTTATCACTTTCACTAAAGTTTCTACCTGGGATAGGCTCCGAGTTAAACTTGATGGCAGATAATTGCACTACTTGTTTAGTGCATCGATGAGTGTTTGCATTACATTTGGTAAACAATCTGAGGGTGCTGGATGGGTGTCTGCACCCAGGTGGCTGACGATTCCTGTCAACATTGTTATCTTGTTTTCTAGTTCAATGATAACTGAAGCTATTGCTTGCAGGAGATCGACTTGCACCTACATTTTATGAGAATGCTGCGATAGGGTGGTGATAATTAATGCCAATGGTTTTTGATGTTTTGTGCCGCTGCAGGCATTGATCCTGGGGCTCCAGTGGGGCTTCTGGGCCGCTGGGACTCAAAGGCATAAGGCCTATTTCCCAGGTGCTTCAGCGTTTGCTCTTTGCCACAGTCGAAGGTATATCTTCTGACAGATTTTGAAAGAATAGGTATAAACAGCTTTGTTCTAAGGAACAATCTTTCTCCTTTGAGTGGGATGACCTGGGTGACACGGGAAATAAACGTTGATTTGCCTCCTGCTCTGACTTTGGCGATTGGGCATGTTCTTTCTTGCTATTATTGTCAGACGTCGTGGCCGGGACTTGATAGACACTTAGGGGCCGATTCCGATCTCGGCCGGTAGGGCTCCGAATCGGATTCGGCTTTACCGGATCCGATTCGGAGCCCTGTTTCCCGACCGAACCGTACGCGGGTCCGGCCGAGCGAGTACGATGCGAATTCGCCGACCGACTCGTCCGGGCGACCCGACCGCTCCGACCGACTCGCTCGGACACGATTCGCACCGCGCAATGGAGACGTTTTCCGGCCGGGTAAGTACGATGCGCACCTCGACCGCTCCGACCGACTCGCGCCGTCCGACTCGAACTCGCTGTCGGAGCCGTACTTTGGGGGTCCGTGTCGGACCCCCTGTACGCTGTACCCGTGCGAGGCGCACACAGGGGGACCCATGGGTCCCCCTACCTGTGCGTGTACGCCGCGAAGCGCTCGCGGCGTACTCGCTGTAGGGAGCGCCCTTGTCCGCCTCGCACCCATTGAGGCAATGGGAGCCCGCGTACGCGTTGTACGACCGGCTCCCATTGAGTTCAATGGGAGTCCGACCGACTCGTGTCCGGTGGCATACGAATGCATCGGACTCGTTCGGTCGGACTGCACGGGTCCGATTCGGTCGGAAATCTCTCCGGGTCCGGCTCGGTCGGAGAGATTTCCGGCCCGAATCGGAATCGACCCCTTATTGTTTCTTTCATATTTTGTCGATAGCGTTCTCACCCTTTTTCTTTGGCAAGCTCTTGATTAATGCCAAGGGCACTTATTAGACCACAGGCATAAACCTACTTGCCTTTTTGCTTTTTATATTTATCATTTGCCTTCGTGCTTGCAAATTAGGGGTCATAGGGGCAACTTATCATAGTGAGTCTCTGGTTCCAGTTTTTTCATCTTCCCAAAAATGTCCAATAATCATTGATGTAGAGCTTACTTTTTCGTGTCTTGGGGTTTGAGGTGTGGCCTCTCTGTCTAGTCATCCTGCATTACACCTATTGCCTAAAGTGATGCTCTCCTTGTCCTCTTATCAATCACCTTATCAGATGTGTGATAAGAGTGCTGTTAAAAAACAGATTGAGGGCTTAAATCGTTGTTTATTTCTGACCGCTAAAAATCTATAACCCTCACAACCCCATACGGCACTATAAATTACTATAAAAAGTTCAATTGAAATTATGAATAACTTAAAATTAAAAACAGGTTGCCAATACTGTTTGAAAATTGCAACCAGTATTTTAGCGACCAGTAATACATTTTAAGAACCAGCCTGTGTACTAATTGGACAGTTCTTAAAATTTCAAATCATAGTGCTTCGCAATCCAACCTACCTCATGAATATTAATAAGGTATGCCACAAATTGTAACTCACTCAATTGGAGGACATCATAGGGATGCTGACCTGCTGGGTTCAGCAGACCAACATGTCTGTGACAGCTTTTAAATAAAGTATGTTGTTTTAAATGCAGCCCGTTTTCATGAAAGAAAATGGGAATGCATTCAAAAAGAAACATTTATTATTTTTAAAGTTTGTTCAAAAGCTGGCAGTGGTGCCGTGGACCACTGCATACTCCCCAACAAAAGTTTCTTAACATTCACACAGGGGAAGGTCTTCTAAGTGAATCCCTTCCCTTTTGCGAAAGGGTTACTTCCCCAAAATGGGACTCAATAATTTTCCAATGGTATAAGACTACTATTTGGGTTCTAAACATTAGATGCATATGGATAAGAATCAATACACGGAAGGGACGCCTACACGATGCCCCTTCAAAATAGCAATTTCTTATCTATTTCTAAACCCATTTAGTTTTCAGGAAAAGGTTACTGACTCCTAAAATTGGCTTAGTACCTTGCAAAAAGATTTTTTGCAGTGGCAAACACGTAAGCAGAGTGTTTGTGACCACAAAAATACTTTGGATATTTGGCAGTAGATGTGGAAACCATGACTTTTGCCATGGATGCACAGACGTTTTTGCCACCAAGTGACAAGACATTATCTAGGAACATATGCTGTGGCTTTTATTTATTGGAGAGAAACTTTGATCTGAAAGTTAATTTTGCCTTTTTTAAACTTTTTTGTTCAAGAGAAACTTATGTTAGACATTTTTTTAAACATTTCCCTCCTCTAAAACCCAAACCAATTGTTAGATTTTTATAACATATTTTTTAAATAACACCATATGATATAAGCCTGCATACTGCACGTCTTTTATTTTCATACAAATAAACATTTCTTTTGAAATCTTACAAAAATGTATGTATCATAGACCTTTAAGTGCTATGTGAGGTATGAATGTCATTTGCTGTTTCCTGGCTGATATGTCACTCCCCTCACATTGCCAAATGTTGCCATTGAAACTCCAATATAGCCCCCAATATTTTGTTTTGAATCTGCATCGATTTACCCATACTGGATAATCAGGACTCAGTGAAGAAGAGGGTCCTATCTGTAGTCTGAAGATCACATCCCACTGACTCCTGCTGGGCACAGAAGTTCTCTTCTAACAGGATAGGTCTAAAGTGACCGCAGTCACGAGGCATGCATGGACGACACTCACTAAGCGTCAGAGGAGGCTTTGTTTTATTGAGCAACAAGGATGAGGGGACTGGCAGCCCATGAAATTATGACAGAAAGTGCAGAACCAACCAGTGAATCTTGGTAGCTAGGAGGAGAATCTGTGATGTGGTTCCAAACACATGTGGATTCACAATCTGGATGAGTTTCACACAAGGAAGAGTGCAAATTGAAAGTGTGCCCTGGAGGCCAGGAATGCAGGCTGAGAGTCCACCCACGATTAAAGATGAATGAAGTTCAGGAGTTCCATAACAGTTGTTGTGAAGAGATTGAACATAATACAGTATTGTACAGACACTGATGGTGCGCACAGTAATATGTGCCTTTTCACATGTAACAAACTTAACATTTACAAAAGTACAATGTAGCAACTTAATTGATAGCTAAGCTTTAACTCAGGTTATGCGCTGTTTTGAACAGTCAATGAGGATGAAATTCTGGAACATAATAACCTATCTGACTTTGCCATAGCCATGACCTATCAGGATGATCCATGGTTTGTGGAGACGGTACCCGTGGCAAAAGGGTTATGTACATGAATTTCCCGCTTTTCACTACCCAATTTTTGAACTTTTACTGTGAGTGAGTCTCACCAACTGAGTGTACTAACCGCCAGTGTCTGCCTTTTAAGATACAGCTGCTGTTGTGCTCTAGGGTAACAGGAGCTACATGAACATGTGAGAGTACATGTCCGAGCTGCACATGTGAATATGCTGTCTTGCACAGCATGGTATCTGTGCACATGTAGCATGTCACGGAAGGGACTCTTCAATGATTGGTACTGACCTGGCGAAGGCCTTATAATGTTGGTGGGCATTCATAGTGTAGGACTGTAGTGCTGCTTCACTGAATTGCACATCAGAGGGGAAATCATCACAATAGTATAGTTACACCCTACTTAGGCCTACAAGGTCCAGTAAGGTATCAATTCTAAGGAAAATATATATCCCAAGTGTAGATTAACAGTCCCATTCATCATATCTACACTCTTATGGAACTTTAAGAACCTTCATATTTTCCTTAGTCAGTCACAATCAGGTTTGTGGCCTTTGTCCCACTTACTGGGCCAAGTTAATTACTCTGCTGACCAACAGGAGACTCAGAAGCCTCCCAACACAATAGAGCCATTAACAGGGCGTGGCCCAGTTCCTGGGAAAGCCACTTCCTGGTAGAGGAAGGAGTGGGGATGAAACCTCCACCTGCTAACTGTTCATACTGCATCTAGGCTGGGAAAGCGCAGGTCCAAGCCCACAGAACCAGAGGAGGCAGGCCAGACCTCTAGAGGGTCATGGGGACACACACCACCATATATGATGCGTGTCATGATGTGCATCCCTGGACAGGCACTGTGTGATCTTGGAGGTTGCGCTCTGCATAAACCCACATTTATAACCCACATACATCTGTGTGGCATATCTGTGTGCTTTCCACATGTGCATCTGATTGTGTGTGTGTTCTCACCCCATGAAGTATTGTGTGTGTGCTGTCACCCCATATGAGCCTAAATATTACACAATCAGGAAATGAGTCACCCAGACACGGCCTGATTATATAATCAGGAAATGAGTCACCCAGAACAGTCATGGGATGAACCTGGTGATTATACAACCAGGAAATGAGTCACCCACTCAGCAGCCATCTTACTTGGACCGGGACTATAAAGGCACTCCCCGCCCGCACCCGTATGCTAGGCAGTCAGGAATCTGTTGGCCTCGTTCGGATCTTCAGAGCAGCTCCGGTCACCATTGGACTTCATGATAACGGCATCTAGTGGATCCTGACTCATGAGCCTGCAGTGGACATTGTTGCATCATTCTGTGTCACGAGTCTGCAGTATACGTCATCACCCTGTGTCACAAGTTTGCAGTGGATGTCAGCACGTCATCCTTTGTCACGGACCTGCAGTGGCGCATCTAAAACTGTACAGCAAGTCATGCCACCAGGCATGTACCCCCAAGGAGGCATCTTTAATGCCATACAAAAGAATCTCGCTACAGCAGCTCTCCTCAAATGTAACAAGTCAGTACATACAGGACTACAACTGCTAGCGAGTATGACACTGCTCGCAGCATCCCATGCCTAGCTTGCTGCAATGTTAAAGGATAGCCGCCAGAGATAGTTGGAGGGTGAAGTAACCCGAAGGTTTACCTGGTTCAGGTCTGGACAGTTCATTATTGTGGGGTACGTGTATAAGGTGCTTTACAGCACTTTCATATTAGAGAATGTCTCTGTTCCTTCAGGAAAAATATTCAGTGACTTAACTGAAGGCAACAGTCTGCCATCCTCCTGAGCCAAGATCCTAGACTACCTGCTGATCTGGTTGCATGAAAAGGTAATACAGATACTGAAGTGAGTGTGGTGGGATGTGCAGAGGAGTGCTTGCAATAGGTGTGATGCTCTGTGGGTAATTCTGCTTATTTTTATGTTTATATCATAGTGTGCACCACATCCTCAACGCCCACCTGGTTTTACGTCAAGGGAGACACCCAGCTGGCAACCACCCACGAGGGTGTCCAGTGAGCCAACAGACCACATCTTATTTCTTTATTATTTTGTCCCATTCCCATCATTGTGACACGAGTTGGCAGAACTGCGGTCGTATCACGATTAGGGGCGTGGAAGGACAAGCACGAACATTGCACCCCCTGTGTCCAGGATATTTCAGGTTAGTGCATCTGACATAGAGCCAAACAAAGGAGGGGCTTACCTTAAAGTTATGGTGGGAAGGAGTCAGACAGATGTGTCAGTTCAGGGAAGAACTGAGGCTCCCAGTGAAGGTTTTTCCATAGACCAATTGATGTCACCATTTTAAATGTCCCCAAATGCTATGCCAGAGGGTTGGGTCATGATTAAAGTGATTTTGTGGCACTTTAGGATTGTCCAGGGGTACCTGGTTTCTAGACTTTTGTGACCTCACTTGAGAAGACATTGTACTTGGGAGCAATGAAAGTGAAAGAATGCCCAGCTGGAAAGAGAACCACTTGATGCCACTGCAATGATGGACCGAAGGGCTTTAACTCTTTAACTCTAGTTGCCACCTTGGACTTGCATGGATCTCTCCTGTGCCAGTGGTGCTGGCCCACTGATGAACAGCTGGGGGAGTTGACCTGTTGGTGGATCTGGAATGGCTTCATTTGTAATGCTATCAACATGCCCATGACCCCACTGACACTCAGGTGCCTTTTAAATAGCCAAGAGGCTGTCAGACCTGGAGAGTGTGTCAAGAAGGGTGTTCCGGTTTGCTGTGTTCTGGAGAGGCTTTGGAACACACACCCCAAGTAGGAGGGAGCATCAGGAGCCCAGGCAGAGGAGAGGTCTGGTGCAGGGAGACAGATATCAAGCTCTCAAGAAAAAGTGTCCTTTAGGTGTCTGAAGGCCTGACGCAAATCCTCTTTGTGGCTCGGGCTGATTCCCAGGAGCAACATGAGCACAAATTTGTTGAAACTGGCCCAATGGGGTCAGAGAAATGGGCCTTGGAAGTTTAGGCCCAAAGAGAAAAGAAATGAAGAACACAAGCACATATCCCTAAGCCAGATGTCCTGAAAATGCCCCCCAGTGTGGGCCTGGGTCCAGGGGTCAGTGCATCTTTCTGTCTTCAAGTCCCTATGGGGAGGAAGCATGCATGCATATTTTATGCCCCCCTGGGCAGCAGGGCCCGGGGACTGGCTCAAATATAGACTAGAGCTGAGAGGGAAAGCTGCTCCCACCTGGCTTGAGCACAGAAGAAAGTTGCTGACACCCACACTGCCCCCAATGTCCTTTTCTACATGTGCATGTTCTGGGTAGAACTGGGACACCAAGAACAAAAAGGTGCAAAAGACCACTGCATGAGTTTACTGCAAAACCATGAGCATTCCACCAGCTCATTTTGGAATTCACTCTGCTCAGCCTGAAGACTCTCATAATGTCCAGTGACTTGCCTACAATTTGAATATGGATACTTCTGCAGTGTTGCACAGCAGCAGGAGCACCACCAGTGGTTTCCAAATGCATAGTGGGGGCTGGGCTTCAAGAGGTTTAGCAGCCCCCCCAGGAATGTTTCTGAAGAAAGACAGCCTACGTATCGGGATGTATCGAGATTATGTCCCAAGAGTGGGCTGGCATTAGTTTTAAGCCCTCCCAGAGTTGGAGAACTTGCTTCTAGACTGCAGTGTGTGGACCCCTTGTGGGTGGTATTATGAGTCTTATGACTGCAATGGCAGTCTAATATTGGCAAATAAAAGGCTCTAAGACACACGTTTACTATGACATGGCTACATTTTCAAAAATTGATGCTGACAATGCAAAGTTTACCATTATAATGACAGATTTTTACTAGTGGTGCTGTTCCCATTAATTTGAATGTTGGTGCAATGCCAAATGCAACATGTGGTGACACCCTGACAAAACTGGTAGGGCCGTCTTATTTATAATGATGTTCCCTTATATTGTGATATTGCATATGATATAGGTGGGGGGCATTGTAGTTAGGGTTCAGGACCCACTAAGGGTGTAGTGTGATATTGGAGTGTCACCAATGGTATTTCCATCTACCCGATGTACACATTTGTAATTTTAATGCATAGTATTTTGTCATCTGTATGTTAAAAGGTAATTTTTCTTTTTAAAAGCAAAAACACCAATTGGACAGTATTTATTGACTGCTGTTGCGTACAAGCGAGCTGGGGTTACTAGTCCACACCACTTCCCTTGAGTAAGACTTGGACTACTCTGCTTCATCACCCTGAGAGAGTCAAATGCTAAAATGGGGGTACTTCGTTCCCAATAAATAGAATCTTGCATAGTTATTGCTTGTGAATGACTCACATCCTTCACAACTAATAACCTAGTTTCTTACAACAACAATTTAGGTGGAAGGGACAAGGTTTGTGAATAGGCACGGGTGAAATTTTCCTTATGACAGTGTAATCTTACATAATTTCTGGCATTTCATGTCACACTTGCTATGCAAAAATGACACTATCACAACACATAATGGAATTTCAAGTCTATTCAAGCAAATATCCTATCATAAATGAACATCACAAATGAAGGGAATGAAAGAGGCTGTTGTCAGGACATTTGCGTTTTTGCACTACTTTTTAATATAAAATGCATCCATTTTGGGTGTGAAGTTGCATTTTGCATTAAAATATAGTGCTAAATTCCAGATTTGCATAATGTTTCTGAAATTCGATGTAATTACACAAAAGGAAAATTATGCAAATTTTGCACACCTCCAATTATGAGACATCTAGCAGCAGATTTACTAAAAGTTCTCGCAATGCAGCAAGGCAAGTTGCTGTGCTGCATGAATGGAAGAGAGCTGAACAGCGCTGTCAGAACCCCTTTCATAGCGGCTACTCGGCCCAACCGTGGCTTTTTATTCCTGATGTCACATGGCCTGACCTACTGTGGGCCTACTGGGTCAAGTACCTCTTCTGCACTTGACTCTCAGTGGTAGCTGTGGACGAGCAAAGGCTTCGATGGGGGAGAAGTGTAGCTAAAGGTAAGTGAACACAACTCATAACTCAAACTGCAAACAGAACAAGCAAAATCAATGTCCAGTCAAATACTTGCTTTTATAAGAAAAAGAAGTATCTTATTTCTAACTCGACACATGCAAAGAAATAATAATATGCACAAGCAATAACACAGTCCCCTTGCGGTAAGGCTCTAGTAGTTGTCAGGCAAATCCCTGTTCTACCCTCTTCCTTGTAACATGATCGGGTTATCCCTTATCATTGGTGGCCACATCCAGGCAATGCACACTAATAGGCCACACTCAAGGGTTCCCCTTTGACTCTTCAGGAATTAGTCAAAAGTGTTTATGATGCTGTAGCACCTTTAGCAGTGGGTCCCCTGAGGGCCAACAGGTCCAGTTCACATCTAACCCGCTCCAGCAGCACGGGAATGCTCAGCGCTGTAGGGGGTGTCCTCAGTGCTGGCAACCACAAGTTCTGCTCTTGTTCAGAGAAGCTTGACTGCCCGTGCCCATGCACCAGCAGCCGGCGGTGCAGGCTCTCTCTCTTGAGTGATGCTGCCGGGATCTCCAATTATCGAAGCAGCTACCAGCTTGGAATCTTTTTTCAGCTCTCGAATGAAGCTCAGCAAGGGTATGTCATAATCCGCTGCATCCTCTGCAGACCTCATGGTGTCAGGGGCAGGTTTCGGGCTGTGTGGGCTCTACCCTCCAAACGCATCCTCAGTCTTTACCTAGGGCAAAGACTCAAACATCGTGGCAACCTAGGTACCAGCAGGCCCTCCTGGCATACAGGCATGCCAAAGTACTTGGTAAATTGGGCACAGACTCCACCGGTGTGAATGCTTCCACCACAGTGGTTTTGAGTCTCAGTGCTCCTTCAACAGCAACTTTATTGGTGTCCCAGCCTCGATATGGGGACACCGCAGTGCAGTGATCCTGGGTTAGCCAGACATGCACTGTTCTTAACACCCAGCTCAGTCCACGGCATTCCTCTCCTGGCATATGGGGTTTGCCGACTGACACTGCACATGGGCAATGACCTGATTAGTGTAGATGTTGTCTCCTCACACCTCACACTGGAAGTCCACTCGGCTAAGCTCCCAACCGGGCCTCACTCCCTTCATCGCTCTCCTCTTCCACACAGGGCACACTATTCTTGGCAACCAGGCAGGCGCTGGTGCTCCAGGCTCCAGAGCAGGTGTTCTTGGTTTCCCTGGGTGATGTCCCCTCACCCAGCAGGGATACTAGCAGGCCTGGGCCCCAGTCCTGCTGACAGGCAGAAACCTTGCAAAGCTTCCCCTCCTCACATAGCCCACAGGATGCTCCACAGATTAAACATGTTTAGTGTCTCAACCTCCCCTTCTTATAGTCCATTACCAGGCTCCAAATATGATTTAGGGTCGGAGTCGTTGAAGTTTTATGTTGAGGTTTTGCTTCTTTTGAAGTACACACTTCCTCTTCCTCTTTAAAGGTTGTCTGTCACAGTAGGAGAGACTCCAAAACTGACAGTCCAACAACACAGGGCATAGGAGTGACTAGAGTTCACACCTGGATGTCAGTCAAAGTGATATGTGCATCAAAAGGTTAATCCAGGGTTCCCAGCCCTACTCTTTATGATTCTCGTATCAGCTCCATCTCCTTCCTGAGATGTATC
This sequence comes from Calotriton arnoldi, assembly GCA_963921515.1. Lineage (NCBI taxonomy): Eukaryota > Metazoa > Chordata > Amphibia > Caudata > Salamandridae > Calotriton > Calotriton arnoldi. The sequence continues at coordinate 451,642 of CAWUFW010007744.1, read as the reverse complement.
CAGGCACTTTCCTTGTGATCTCTCACTGAATCACAGAGCACCCTTTGAAGTGTATGGGAGAGTCTCTTAATCTCTCTTCTCCAGTGTGTCCCACTCAGTTCACAGGAATGCAGCAATTTATAAATCTGTCTGCGGGGAGTCCTCTACCTCCTTATGTCTTCACAAGGCAGATGTGGGCTCTTCAAAATGGAACCCAGTGTCCTCCATGTAATGTACCATTACAGGCACACTTGCACTCAGTGCACACCCTCAACACACACACGAACCAGTACTGGTACATCGATGCATTGTGCCACCCCAGGCACACATACATTCATCACACATATTCACTCTGCGCATACTGCTCAGTACTTGTTGCCTTTCTTTATTGTGCCATGGCATGCCACTTGCAAGCACACTGCTAGCACACACATTCACCATGCATGCACTGTACAACACATTGCCCTTCATATATTGTGCTTCTTGCATCTACACATGCACCTAATATATGCATTCACCACGCACGCACTGCACAGCTCTACATCTCTCATATATATTCCTCACAGGTATACATATACCCGACTCATGCATTCACCATGGATGCACTGCACAGCACTGCTTCATCCATGTGCTGTACCCTTTCCAGGAACACATACATCCAGTGCATAGTCTCCACTTGTGCGCTGCGCAGCATTTTACATCTAACTGATGTAGGCCAAGGGTGAGCTAAGCACACAGCAGCAGAACTTTAAAAAAGTGATTGAGATGGTAGGCCTCACTCCAGTGACACACGTTAAAAAGACCTGTTCACTCCTATGCAGTATGCTGCCACCAACGTGTTTGTGCTGCTTAACTTTTGGTGAAGCCAGAAGCCGGTAGAGATTTTGGCGCCCCTCTCTGTCCAACAAGTCCACAAACTGTGAGACAGGCCTATGTCAAGGCACACGAGCATGATCCATGTTTGCGTATAACAATAAAAACCAGCATTAGGGATTCAAACAACAGTACCGTTGGGCACTCAGGGCAGGAGTACAATCCGATTGCCATGCAGAGGACTTTTCCATCCCAGTGGTGTGTGAGAGAAATGTAGGGAACAGAAAACAAAAGATGGTGAGGAGGAAAAGAGGAGAAAGATAGAAATGAATGATGAAATGAAGACTGGAGAAAGGAAAATGTGTTAAAGGAAAAGAAGCTGAAAGAAAGAAATGGTGAAACAAATGATGTTAGGAGTTAGGAAGCAAGGATGTCAAAGGAATGAATAAGGAACAGTGAAAATGAGGAATTGGATAAGGAATGGTAAAAGGGTAGAATGAATTGTGTATGAAGGGAAGAGGAATTAATAGATGGATGGAGTGGTGTAAAGGTAGACAGATGGGTGAAATAGTGGGTGGATGGGTGAAAGAATTTATGAATGGATGGAAACCCCAAGGAAGGAGACAATAGTGGGTGAAAGGATGGATGAAAGGGTGAAAGGAAGGATTGGTGACTGGATGGATGGAAAACTATTAGGAAGCATGGGTTAAATGATGGAATGATTAGTGGATTACTGGGTGGATGGATGGCTTGGGGCACTGAAGGAGAAAGGATGGATGGATAGTAAGTAGAGGGAAGGTTAAAGGGATGCAAGGACGGAAGGAACATTGGATGGAAGAATGAAACGATGGTAGGATGAACATATGAGAGAAGAGGAGACAGGATGATGGACGGATGGCTGTGAGAGTGAAAGTAACTCTTCCAGGGAGCCTCATCATGTATCATTAGAGACATGATTCAAAGAGGAAGTGTTTACGTGGTTCAAATAGACAAAGCTGGTGGCATGATGATGATACGAGAGATGGTGCATTTCCGAAGGTGGAAATCTGAGATTATAGATAATGTATTTCCACATAAAGAAAGGCATCAACTGAGATCCACAATTAAGTGTAAGATCTAGTGCAGGCACACCACTGCAGCACCAACTCTGGTGCACCTAGTGGATAAAGGCAAGGAATGCTGCACCTCTGGAGCTGAAGGAATAAACATATGGATACATTTCATATTTATGTGGAACATCAATGCAAATGGATTGCCAATTAGACATACGTCCTAGCCTTACTTTTAGAAGTGCAGCAATTTGATGTGTATCCACATGCAGGTAACATGAGGATGTGTAAGTGTCAATTTATAGAAGGCTGACTTACATGACATACAGTATTATAGAAGAGATAAAGAGACTTTATGATTTGCCAAATCAGCCAGAAAACCACTAACATGACAGAGGGACGACATCTGATACAATGACAACATTTAAGCTGCAAGATTTTGAGTTCTCCTTTTCTGAGGTGGACGGTTTTCCTCAGTGACAGTCCCTATGTGCATTGCAGTAGCCATTTTAGAAGAACTGCAGAGCCTGTCCCCGAAGGGGGAACCGAGGGCCAGCGCCATAACAGGCACCGGTGCCCTGGAAAAATCCAGTTTGGACTGCTACAGAGCACCCAGAGGGGGCTACCCCCCTCAGAAAGAGAGCTTGCCAAGAGGCGCCAAAGCACCTGGCCGATGGGGGGGCCAGGTAACTTTTGAACTCCCCAATTGGGGGGAAGCCACCGCCATGGCAAGGTACAAAGGGAGAGGGTTATAAGGCACCGCTCCTCACAGCACAGCTCACTTATCACACATTGTGGAGCTCGGGGAGCGGTGCACCACAAAATTACGAGGAGGAAGAGGAGACTTACCCATGGAGGACGCGCTGCGACGTGGCTACGACAGGGAGTGGCGGTGATGGCTCAGCAGCCTTGCGAGGAGGTCCCGCTCAAAGGGCCCCAAACAGCTCCCCGAGCACCCGGACTGTCCTGGACAGCTGAGTGACGAGGGTCCGAGTGAACTGGAGCATCGCCACCAACTCTATCGCCAGGCGCCGTGCGGCAAAAACCTGACAACACCATGCCCCCACCTCTACGAAGATTGGTTCGGTGAGCGGCAGCAGAGGCCGGCTGAAGCGACGCGGCGCATTACAACTCTGGCATGAGCAAGGTCTCGGAGGGTGGCTGGGGCGCTGCAGAAAGGTCGGCAACCTGTTTTGGCCAGCAGAGAGGCCCGTTGTTCCGGGTGAGCCTGGCCCCGGTCCTGCTTAACTCCAGCGAGAGCAAGGTCACGACTGGTGGCAGAGGCATGCCGAGAGGTCGGCGACCTGTTTTTCCAGGCGACGGTGCGCGGTGTGCCTGGGGTACTGCCGTCCTACAGCACGCGGCCAGCGAAGAGGCGCATCATTCCGAATGGTCCTTCTTGACCGCGCCCTCTGCTGTGAGCCGGTGGTCCCACGCTGCCACCTCTGCTGAGTCGGAGCTGCAGAGAGCGGCAGCGGAGGTAAGGGAGTGAGGGTGGGAGGCAGAGCGGAGATCTTGATGGCGCTACCCTTGGCCCCTCAAAGGAATGCAGCTCTCTGCAGTGAGCTACGTGGGGCCGCTGCTTGGACTGAAGCTAAGGAGACACGCCAGGAGAGAAAGGACAGCCCACCGGCACAAGGGGAATCGCAAGCAGGCGCGCGGCCTGCTGGTCCAAGTTCAGCCCAGACTCTTGCTTACTAGTCAAAGGAGAGAAGCCAAGCAGAACAGCAACAAAAAAGAAGAATAAAAGGATATATACACGCCCAGGAAAAAAAGAGGGTATTGGGCTAAAGGTTTGGTGCGTAAAGTGAGCGGCAGCACCCCGCTGAACCCAAAGACAAAAGGGTTGTCTCAAGGAGCTGAACAGGGGGCTGGGGACAGCCCAGGCAGCAGGTGACATGACCCAGCCTCCGCGCAACAATCGACAAGTAGGCCTCCCAGCCATAACACACAACATGGAGAACCAGAATGCAGGTGAACAACCAAGAGAGTTGGGAGAATTGTTGCGACAAATCAATGCGGCATCCAAGGTACACAGGACCAGCTGGTTGCACTCACACCTGGACAAGGAAGCCGATGAAGGGACGAGCAATCAGCAGACGGCGAGACCAATGGATTAAAGTGGCCGGCCAGCACCCAGGAAGCGACAGAGAGCCTCAGCGAGAGCACCAGAGAAGACAGAGGCAAAGTTCAGGTGCAAGAGGGCCGACCTGCCACCTGCAGCCAAACGGGCGACGGCAGGTCCAATCAGAGAAGCCAGCAACAAGTGGTGAGCATATCATCGCGATAGTGCAGGAATGCTTAAAATCGTTTGCACCTTTGTTGTTAAATGGCTAGGACGCGCAGGGTCTGGTCATAATGGACACACAGCCACAAGGGGGAATATCTGGGCTACCTTGGCACCTAGTGGATCCAGGTTGCTCGTGACAGGAACGTTTACAGGGGCAACAGACAGGGCCCGCCAGTGGGACCGGCGGACCTGGGTGATTAGGCAACCTGGGTACGCAGGAGGTAAGTGGGGGATCGGGGTCCCCTATAGCGGCATGGGGCAACGCAAGCAGGGCAAGCACCCAGCGAGACCAGGCCAAGCCCAAGAGGCATATGCAAGGCCATCACCGGGTCAACCATCAATGACCACCAGGGCTACCGGGTTAGCAAGCCTCATCCCCTTAGCAGTAAAAAAAAGGATATGGAGGAAGGAATTTATTGACATCTTCTCATTATTAGAGATAGAGTTAGACGGGTTGGACCTGACCATATGTGATAAAAAAGAGGAAGATAGGAGGGAAAGGAGATGGGAGAGGAAAGAAAGGAGTTTCGACAACTGGTTAGATGCATTCAGAATTATGGCCTGCATTATTGTAGAAAAATTTCCACACAGCGCAGCGGACCTCTGGCTGTACGAAGCCAATATACACGGGGCACGTAGACAATTCCTGGGGGATGCATGGCTGGAATATGATAAAGGTTTTAGACTCAAAATGCAGACACACCCCAAAATGGAATAGAATGAGGAAGATGTTTCTGGGTTCATCCACAAAATGTTGGTAGCAAAGGAGGTCAGGACATGGACAGGGAAGGGTGAGCAGCCCTTTCGAAGCTATTCTTATAAGTGGAGGAGCACGTCATTTCATAGACCCAAAACACACAACAGCTGGAAACCACCACCCACCAGCAGGCCGGCGGCCATCTGCTGGAAGTACGAATCCAACAAGTGCACATGGGCAGCCTCTAGTAAATCCCAACACATATGCTCAGTTTGCAGGGTGGGGACACACAGGAGCAGGTTGCAGGTGCAACAAGGAGCGATGGGAAAAGAAAGAGAAAAAGAAGAAGCACTAGCACAGACTCGGGGGATGTGGGGGGACAGAAGGAGAGAAGCAGTTGCCGGTTAGCCATATCCCCCATCAACACACACTAGCTCAGGAGGCTAGCCAAAAAATATCACAAGAGGGACGCTGCTCTGCTAGTGAGGGGTTTTGAGGAGGGTTTTGTAATACCGTTTGAGGGCCCTCTACCCAAAGGCAGTGTAAAAAACCTGAAATCAGCTCTTGGGCACCCGGAGGTGGTTCACCAAAACATAGAAAAGGAAAAGACCCTAGGAAGGATTGAGGGTCCATTGCCACTTCCTTTGCCAAATGGATGAGTGATCTTTCCCTTGGGGGTAGTACCTAAGAAGGAGAAAGGTCAGTTCAGGCTTCTTCACCACCTATCCTTTCCTGAGGGCAAGTCGGTTATCAACGGGATCAGTCCAGAGGCATGTTCAGTGGGTTACGCAACGGTGGATGACGCCATCGACTTAGTAAGGGCAATGGGCCAGGGAGCCCTCATGGCAAAAGCCGACATTGAGTCAGCATTCCGCCTCCTCCCGGTTCACCCAGCAAGCTTCCATTTGTTAGGTTTCCAATGGGAAGGGGCAACTTATTTTGACAAGGCAATGCCAATGGGATGTGCTGTGTCCTGCGTGTAGTTAGAACAATTTAGCACCTTCTTAGAATGGCCCATACATGACCGGCACCCCACAGGAGGCAAGCTGTACTACCTTGATGACTGCCTGTTTGTGGGTCCAGCCGGGTCGGGGGAGTACGGTGACACTGGCTGCATTCCAAGAGCTTGCTGGGGACTTGGGAGTACCATTAGCGGCAGAGAAAATGGTGGGCCCCACAAAAAAATTCACATTCTTACGGATAGAACTAAATTCGGTCGCAGGAACATCCAGACTGCCCGAGGACAAGGTAAAGGACTTCAGAGAGGAGATGAGGTCCATGTGCGGCAGGGAGAAGGCAACCCTCCGCGAGCTTCAGAGGCTGATTGGTAAGCTTAACTTTGCAGCTAGAGTTATTCCCGTGGGCCGGGTCTTCACCAGGCGCCTAACGCAGCTAACAGCCGGGCTCACACATAAGCACCACCACGTCAGGCTGGGGGCAGGTGTCAAGCGGGACCCGATCATGTGGGACACATTCCTGGCAAACGGGCTACTGATATGGAGAGAGAGCTGGGTGAGAGACAGGCAGATAGCCCTGTTCACAGACGCAGCAGGCAGCACAGGCATTGGGGCAATCCTGGGCGATAAGTGGTGCACGGGGCAATGGCCAGGCAGCTGGCATGAGCAAGGCATCACCAACAACATTACATTTCTAGAGTTGTTCCCCAATGTGGTGGCACTGGCTGCCTGGAAACGGAAACTGAGGAACATGAAACTAACGCTTTCGTTAGACAACAAAAGGGTGGTGCAAGCAATCAACAGAGGCACGCAGGTGCCCTGACATACTGAGATTAATGCATCATTTAGTTAAATTGCAGCTGGAGGGAATCATAGAGCTGAAGACACACCATGTACTGGGGTGGAGAACGCAGTGGCGGACGCACTTTCATGAGCACAGATGGGCTGATTTAGGGAACTGGCTCCATGGGCGGAAAGGGAGATGACCACCTTCCCAGAAGATTTATGGGCCCTGGCAGGAGAGACTTGTCGGTACTAGTGAACCAGGCCCTCACCCAGAAGCGGCCAAGCGCTAGAAGAAGTATGCAGGAACTGTGATGCAAATAGGGGGACTCCAGACACTGGGAGATGCAGGCGAGACAACAAAGGCAGTTGAGCGGTTCATACAGTGAGCATTCACAAGCCAAACGTCCAAATCCTGGGCACAGGCCCACCTGTCAGCGGTAGCGCATTTCTCTAATATAATCTTATGCTCAAGATGGGGTTCACCTATCAGAGGAAGGGATTCAAGTGTTTTGGGCCAACCTATGGGGAGCAATGGCGTTGCCAGGCTGCACATCATTTTTTTTTTTTTTTTTAAAGAAACAGACTAGGCAGGGGGGAGCCGCCGCAAGACGTAAGCCTCTCCTACGGCGTGGCGGATAAAAGGGGGTACAATGGTTGGTTACGGAGGCACACCGGCAGGGTGGTGTGTAGGAGGAGGGCCACTCACTTGGGGATGCCTTACGGCAGGGTGAGTAGGCCGGAAAAGGGGTAGCAAACAGAGATGGCACTCGCAGCCCAGACCCGCCGGACAGCAGGGCACAAAAGCAACAAACAAGGTAGCGAGTTGGAGTCTAACTCCGGGGAGAGGCTACCCCCCACTCGCAAGTGGCGTGAAAACCAACAGGACAATTTTATGACCCCAAAACCGGCAAGAAATGATTTATGCCTGCAAAAGAGCAGAACAACGAACTGTCAGGGTTGTTTTATGAACCTGTAATGTGTGTAAATGATTTATGATAAGTAATGTATGACAGTCCGCACTGGTGATTTATGGCCAGGGCCATAAAATTATGACCAGGGCATTGTAATAAAAGAGATAATTATACATGTAATTCAAATACAACTGCGGCCAACGTCGACCACAATACTACAACACGTATTGGCTACTTATTGGACGTACACATGTATGAAGGTTGCATGCCATTTTCGGAGTGGGCACAGTGCGGGGGTTATGAACACTGGTGGAATTTTTGCCTTAACATTGCTGAAAATCTGCCACTTATGAGTGGCCAAAATGTAGTGTCAAGAACATATTCCCTCATTCAGGTCACACATACATTAAATCCTACATTGGATAGGGTTGGCTCAGGATGTGGGGGAATTTTGCAGGTGATATTCCCCAAGACAGCCATATTTTCAATGGCTGTCCAGACAGAAGGTCTACTGGGACAAAGGACATTTGACCAGCCTTACATTATTTAGATTTCTCATCAGCCTCAGAACAAAAAAAATGGCTGTTCTTGATGGTGGAGATTAAGGTGACTTTGCCAACAGTAATAAACATTCCTTCATTTTTTTTATTATAAATGTACCATTTCGACTCACTTCTAAAAGACCTCCTTGATTTGAGACATCTAACTGTCTGCGCACAAACGGTTGCCTTAATATCCAGTTTCAATTTCAATGTCAAGAAACACTCACTGTTGGTGCATGGTATTGTCATGAGATGTGTGAACACTGAATGCATTTCACAACCAAAGCACTCTATGAATGTTAAGAATCATAGTTGAACATATGGTATTAGGCAAGTGAGGATATTTTTTTCATACAGGTCTTAGTATTGCATTATGATGATTTATCATTTAAGGTGTATGAATGACAGTTGACAAATGAAAGGTCTATTAAGAGCATTTTGTTATGATACGTCAACAATTGGAAAGGAAAAAAAGGGGTTGTAAATTCACATTTTGTGATAGTCATTAACTGTCCCGATGACCATGGTTTCCAACATGGACAGTCTATGAGGCATGTTGGTGTGCATAAAGCTGATGACACACTACTCTGTGGGGTGAGTCAGAGATTTAATCCTGGTCCACCACCAGGCATAGTGACTATCCATCTCTATCACACTTCCCTTCTTGTCCTGACAATTTTTGCTCAATATCCCAAGGTGCATCCCTCCAACCTTAGTTATTCATTGTGTAACTGTGTTTCTGCAACAGAGGTTGCCCATCTGCTGGACCGAGGGTGTGCGGTTGAGGACTGGTTGGATTACCAGTAATCTTCATTACTCTGAATCTCTCTTCATTGTCCCAGTAATTGATCTACGAGGAGGATGCCCTAGCTTCCTGCTCAGACAAGGCACACTTCACAATGATTCCTAATTCCACAAATTAGAGATTTTTACATAACCACTACCACTACCTCCCAATGTGTTCTCATAAAGGGCACACAAGCACAAAATTCATCCTGTATCATACCAAGCCCACACCTCAACCGCAGATGAATTAACGCCAGAAAGGCTGACTCCTTAATGTAACTATTCGGATGAGGTAGGGAGAATCAGAGTAATAAAGGTACATTACTGTGACAGTTTCATAGAAATAGAAAATTGAGACAAAACAACAGAAACAAAGGCGTATAGAAAAGATTGGACGTGCGAGAGAAAGGGAAGAAAGAAACAAAGGGAGGAAAAAAGAAAGATGAGGTGAAAGAAGAGGGAGAGAATGAAAGGTGAAATAAAGAGGAATTGAGAGTAAGTACAGGAAGGAAGGTTGAAAGGAGAAAAGAATGAAGCAAATGGTGTAAAGAGGTAAGGAAAGTGAAAGGAATAACTGATGAATGGTTAAAATATGGAAAGGTGGAAGGAAATGTAAAAAGATAAAAGAAAAGGTGACTCACTAAAGAATAGATAGATGGAAGTGTGACAAGAAGGATGGGTGAAAGGATGGATGGATTGGTGAAAAGATTCATGGATGGATGGAAATGTGAAAGACAGATGGGTAAAAGGATGGAGAGAAAGGTGAAAGGAGGGATAGGTGAATGGATGGGTAGAAGGGTAAAAGAATAGATAAGTGCAATAATGCATGGATGGAAGGGTGAAACGACTGATGAGCTAAAAGATTGTATGTTTGGATAATTGCTGGCTGGTTGGAAGGTGGAGTGAAAGGTGAATGAAAGGCTTGTTTAGTGAACAGATGAGAAAAGATGGATGGGTGGATGGATGGATGGATGTTTTTAAACTAAATGAAGACAAGACAGAACTGATTATATTAGGCAGGGACTGAATATTGGTTCTATGTTCTACACTACTTGTCACTACTCCTATCCCAGTGGATCAGGCGAAGAACTTAGGAGTTTTCTTTGATTAAGTGCATTCTTTCCCTTCCCCAAATTCAGAATGTATGGTTCACTGTGATTGGCCAGCTAAAGATCTTAATGAAAATCTGGCCCTCAGTTTTGGCTGGTGGGGTGTCTTGTGTTCTTTCCCACCTAAATTACTGTAATGTTGGCCTCCCTGATCAACCCATCTCAAAATTACAATGGCTCCAGGATGTGACCGTATGACTAGTGAATGTTGCATCTCAAATCCTCAGTCACAGTATGGTCACTGAATGACCTGCCCAATTAGAATTAATTACGAAGGTGGCTATTTGCGACCTCTGTGATTGGCCCCAAAGACAGGTAGTGTGGCCTGCAAAGCACAGGTACTTTGTCAGTGTTCCTAAATGGGAAATACATTTTAAGCAGCCTTTGTTCCTTATAGGAAATGGTGCTGCTTTAAAAAATAAAAAAATAAAACATCCCATTTGGAACACACTGGAGGATCAAGCAGTGGTCCCCTGAACCACTGGCAACTACCCCCGAGGTTGCCTGGCATGATTTCAAAAAAAGAAGCTGTCCAAAAGGGACAGGCTCCCTTTAGTGAATCTATTACCGCCTCCTTTGAGGAGTCTGTAACTTTACAATGGCTTGCGACCCCACCCAGTTGCAGTTGGAAACCATTGATACATTCTATTCCAAATCACTCCACTCTTATACCCCTTCCTAACTGCGATTTGGAATGGGTCCGTAAACCTGTTGTGCAAGTCGGAAATGCTTTTTCGACTGGAAAAATAGGCTTAATGCATAGCAAATAGTCATTTTGTGTGCGCAAACCCTGTTAGTTTGCACATTACAGGGTTTGGGACTGTAAAATGTCATTTTACCTCTGTCACTTAATATATAATATGAAGAACCGTGTTAAGCCAATTCACCTGACTAGGCTGTTTGCATGTGTCACCATACAGTTTGAACACCCTTGAAAGTCCTAAAAGTGCTCTGATGCGCACAGATGAGTTTTCTTGTTCAAAAGCGAGCGCCCTTGCCGCATTTATAAGACTGCTGAATTCAAGAAAAGCAAAGCTCAAGGCAATGCCATGCTGTCCCAACTGCGATAGGGAAATTGAATTGAACCCTATTAGCTATTCAAAGAACATTACCTCAAGACGTAAAGCAAATTATTGGAAATATGCTCTCGGTGGTTCCGCTGCTCACATTCAGCTGCAGCGGTCTTAGCAACTTAAATGTTCCATTTTACCTGTTATTTGCGACATAATTTCATCCTTCTCTAAAGGCATACTTCGGCTGCCGGAGTTCTGTTACCTGCAGGTACTCCGGCGGGTGACAACCGGAAATGAGGAGAGCAAATAATGAGACGCTAAAGGTCGCAGTCGTCAGCGTTCAAACAGCAACTGTTTGGGGTAAAATTGGTGCCGTCAGCAGAGCCCACGAAGAAGTGTTTTATAACGAGATCTTACATTCAGTTTTTGCTGGCTTCTGGAAACACGTTTCTTGCTCTCTGTAGGAGCGCAGAGAACCAAAGGCCGGCGCTGTGAGAAAGCACACACTTTCCAGGACGCGGTGCTAAGGACAAGAAGGCAATGTAATAAGCAAAATAACTGAAAAAGAGGCCTTTCACTGCATTGTCGCGTACCGTTTGGCACCGCGCCCGTAACGTTCAGATGGCTCAGACAGCAGCAGCGATGGAACGAATAATGTTCATTAATGCAGAAAAACAAAATCAGAGGCAGCACTTCGAGAGGTGATGAAATGCTGGCAACTGACAGTGAGGGGGAGAGAGAAGGGTGAACTTAATGATACCAATATCCCATGCGAAGATACTTTATGTTTCGAAAGGTTGCCGCGGTGTCATGTTGTTAGAGTGCCTCTAAATAGCTTTCTTTTGCCATTTTGTGAAATTTAGCAAGGAAGGGTTGCCTACAATATGGCAGGTCACAGCATCCTCTCTGACAGCTGAGACTCAGACAGCTTTCTGTGCACACACGACCACACTTTTAATTTGCATGCTTAGACGCGGTGTACCCCTTTCCTATCCAAATTAACCACGATTCAAGCAGCTTGATCACCCACTTCAGACGCATTGTGCATGCTGAAGGTTATTTTTCAAGAGAAATATTCATTACATCTGACTTACATGGTCTGCAGCTTTTACTTTCTCACCAAAAATCTCCTTTTAACAAATCTAGCCCCGGGTCATTCATTAGTGCTGCAGGTAGGAGACAAAATGTCTGGAAATGTACTTTATTTTCAAATTGCTGCAGGAAAGTTAAGAATGTCAAAGGTTCAGCTATAATTGACCCCAAACTTAATAAATAATACGACATTATGCCCTGCTGCATAAAACGTAGAAAATGCAGAAATAAATGTGTTTGGAAATTATCCTGAGGATAGGCATATTGCAAGGAAGTGTCTGTTTTATAACATTAATTGCAAATTTATATACGTACATTTAGACTACTGATCTGAATATACATATGTAGAAATTCAAATTCGAAAAGAAATCTGCAGAACCGATATGAAAGTCCTTAAGAAGACGGTAGGGAGAGAAAAGTATTTGGTTCATATTTTATGCATTCGCAGAAATATTTGATTTTCAGATGTGTGGCTCTATTTGAAACAATGTTTTGGGCAACTCAAAAGCAAGACTGTCAGTCAAAATATATGTCTCACAACCATAAAATGTGGATTTATGTGATCCTAAAATTTCTAGAGTTAAAAAAGGACACGTTTTGTTACTGTCTGTATAACCATCAGTAGTCGAAAGTCATTCTCACCAGCATGTCAATCCTATACGCATTTCATTATTTAAATTAAGTTGTCTTTACATTCATCCTTAAATTAAGTTGTCTCTACAGTTGGGAGAAGAAACACTGTTGCCATCTACGTTTAAAATGGTCTTTCTGGAGGAGCCGGGGGCTGGAAACTCACCAGGCCGTAAGGTCCTCCTGTCCTGCAGAGAGAAAACAGAGGCAGTCAAGTACTATCAGGTTGCAGTGGCATCATCGAATGCTGTACTGCTCTCTGGTGGAGCTGCAGAGACCCTAGGATACCCAGATCCAAAAGTGTTAGGTCCCCAGCTCTGGAAGGTTCTCCCAATATCCTTGAAGCAGATGTCCAATTGTGGCCAATTTGAAAGAGTCTTGAAGCATTCCATGTCCGGTGGTCCCTTCTGTTCTCTCCTCCATTTCCTCTTTCATGAAGCCTACAGGCATACAAGTGCTCAATCAAAAACTGAATAAGTGAATGAATAGAAGAGACAATTATAAACAGCCACAGTACGTGCCATCATAAGGTCCTATCAATGATTTCCATCCTGAGAGTAGCAAGAGGTCGTGAGCAAGAATCAGAATAATAATATCACCTGCCCATGGGTGGAACTAGTGCAGCAATGGCATGTACAGACAATGAGGCACTATCTCAAAAATACAACGAGTGAGGTCTTGTGTGTGGCAGAAACATCCTGGTATCACCATGTCTGTCATGGAACTGCTGCTTTATGGCCACAGACCTTAACCCCTCAGACAGAGGCTCGCTCACCTCTGCAGCACTCTCTGACCCTTTGACACCATTTGACACTCTCTGGGTGTCACACAGTTTAAAGGATGCCATGTAGGCCGAGAACTTATCACATCCTTCTGCGTTTTCCTCAATTGGGATGCAACGCCATTTTCATAAATCCCTATCCACCTTTCTCCTTTTCCTCCAAAAGAACACAGGGGCCTATTAGCAATAACCGGCGATAATTATCGCTAAGCGCAGTTAGCGCTAGGATAATTATCGCCGGCTATCGCAGGTTTCTATCGCGGAGATAGCGTGCTATCAGCAACGCTTATCTCCAAAGCGATAGAAACCCTGGAGAACAGTGTGAATATCGCTTGAAAACAAGCGATATTCACACTGTGACCAGTGTTAGCTTGGCGATAGGGTGAGGGGGATTTAGCCATGTAATCCACCTCCCATTGGATTACATGGCTAAGTCAGGTTTAGACCAGGCGTTAACAAACCAGCGCTAAACGTGTTTAGCGCTGGTTCGTTAATCACCTCCCCTGCCTCGCTAATAGGCGATAGCGACCTTAGCGACTGTTTCCAGTCGCTTTTAGGTTGGGAACGCCTACTTTGCATGCCATTAGCGATAAATATCGCTGGCATGCAAAGCGGCACCCAACCCGGTCGCTATCGCCTAGAAGCTGTCGCTAACTGCAGTTAGCGACAGCTTGCTAATAGGGTGTTTGAAATATCGCCGCTTTAGCGGGAAAAAGTCCTGCTAAAGCGGCGATAGAGCCCTTGATAATATGCCCCACAGTGACTTAGAACTTGAAGCCTTGAGCAAATCCAGCATTCTGGCAGAGACGTAACGCGAAATCACTGCACAACTTAATCACAGGGACATTGCAGTGTAAGCCTTTGTATAGTCATTACTTAATCCGAAGGTCCAAACACAGCGAAGAGAAGGAAGAAGGATGACGATGAGCAAGAGGAAGATGATGGCAGAGGTGCTGCTGATGACCCAGAATATTACAGTGCACTGCTGCAGCAACAGGGTCAGGACTAGAGAGCATTGGCATGGTTCTGCCTCTCCAATTAGAGGGTTAAAGACTTCACAATGCTGACTTTTCTTCTCACCTTTAGCACTCTGAAGTCAGTAAAAGGAGACATACAGCACTGTCTCAAACTTCCAGATAAATAAATGAACAAATATCTTTTTGATCAATGTCAAACCAATATAAATTGCGCTATTCTCTCCTTCAGCAATAAAGAAGAAAATGCGATGTGTCCCAGCTGATTTCCCAACTTTTCACAAGAAGTAACTGTAGACTTCTTCTGCTTTTTGTTCATCAAACTGAACCCCCAAAACTCTTTTAACAATATGGTCACCAATTGGTTTACTAGGCCTTGTTCTCTTGATCTCTTCCAAATCAATAAAGACTCCTTCATTTACTCTCTTCGGGAAAGGGGATTTCTAGCTTCTTCTAAATCAGGGTAAGCAAATCCACTATTTTGAGAAAATGTCTAGCTGCAATGGATCTGTTGTAAGATGGTAACTAGTGGAACATTAACTATCATCCATATATTGCATAAGGTGCATTTAAGTCATTGTACTCTAGACACACCAGTAATAATGAAATATGTTTCATGAAGGACAGCTACATTTTTGGCATGGGAATGAATTTTTTACAGTCTTGGCTGACGTTCTAAATATACACTGATGCTTGAATCATCGATTTGATAGTGCTATTGGAAATTTCTGCTGACTGAGACATGGGAGACTAAAATATGGTAATGGCCCATCTATCTGTTGGACCTTGAGAGGGTAGTGCCACCAGTCCTGAAATGGTTTCACCAATTGCCAGTTGTAGATAAGATGAACATGATCACATTGCTCATAGTCTGATGCAGGATTAAAATCATAGCTCTTCACCAACCGCACACAAATCTACAGCATAAGAAATACTCAAAGCTTATTCTACATTTGAACGTTTCAGAATATTGAATGAAAGGTTGCTGGTTATGTCTCTTTGCCTGGAAAATTGTGATCACCCTGTACAAGTTTTGATTCAAGCTTTGCCTCAAGGCATATTCACGAGCAAATTCCTGAGTTGTTGAGATCAGTGAAAAACAATGGCAAACCTCTGAAGGTTTGAGTGGATAGTACCAAGTCCCTCAAGTTTCATATAGGAGACAATTCGAAGAGTGAATTGGCTCATTTACCAAGGATTCAAAATGTAATTCTGATTTCAAAAGCAAATGAAGCTTAGTGTAGGTATATTAATCAACACAAGGCTACTGCAATGTCCCCTTCAGTAGGCTTCACAAATAACCGTGGCACAATCTTCAGGTTACCCAAAAAACAGGTGGAGGACTGATAGAGAAACTTGGAAAATGGAACAACATTTTCATTGCAAAACACTCTATAATCATTTATTTATTTGTTTGTTAGTTTACCAGTTTGCAGGTGTTGCAGCAGAATGGCGTTGGTGTGCTTTAATAGAACATGTCTGTCCTATATAAGAACCACTTACAATATTTAGATTACAGCCACCATCATACCACATATAATCTGAAGAGGGGAGACTTTAAACGTTTCCTAAAGGGAAGAAGAGAGTTGCATTCCTAAATCAGGTGGGAGAGAGTTCCAGATGGAAGTAGCTGCTTCAGTGAATGTGTGCTTTTTTTCCTGGGAGGATATAAACTTTGGGACTAAATAGAGTCTTTGTTTCTGAGTGCCGTTTGGTCTTCAGATATGATAAGCAACTAATTTTTTTTACCAAACATCCAATTTTGAAATTAATTCTGGCCTCCTCAGGAGTCTAGTGTATGTCTCTTAAGATAAGCGAGATGCGACTTCTTTTTTGTAGATGTTAGGAGTCTCGCTGTGGAGTGGAGGACTGTGATGTTTTCCCAAAGAGTCAATTTCTGGCTTACATTTTAGGCAACCCCTACTCTCAAATATAAGAGCTAGGAAATGTAGTAAGCTAAAAAAGGGGGAAAGAAAATGGAACAAAGAAAATGGAAAAACCTTTTGAAAAAACTTTTTTCTGGAAAATTTAAGAAGTTTTTATGATTGCCCTCACCCACTATCCAGTGGCATGCTTCATCTTAGGGCCGCTGTCACACCCTGTTAATCTCCTTTTGTAGGGTCGGTTTCAGATAGTTTTTTAATGTCTCATAATTTCTTCTATCCCCAAGAAGGCGTAGGCATTCCGAATTATATGCCTCCTTGGTTTGAATAACGATCGACCCCCCTTTTTATCAGCTGGTTTAACGAGAAAACAGGGATCTTCCTTCAGTTCTTGCATTGGTTTCTGTTCTGCCTTCGTCAGATTACTGAAGCGCTTACTGTGCACCTCATTGGAGTATTCTGTCTCATGAATCACTGCCTGCTCAAATACCCCTAATTCAAGAGGTAAGTGTGCTAAAGTAGGGACAAATGTGGATTTTGATCTCAGTCCTGTGTCCCCATTGGGACATTTATCTCTACTCTCTTGGTTGAAAAAGACATTCAGACGTATATTCCTGAAAAGAACGGCCAGTTCACATCTCAATTTAAAGAGGTCTACTTGGTTGGTGGGAACGAACCCTAGTCCTTTGGTCAGAACTTTTTCTTGGTCTAGAGTAAGGGTAATAATGTCTGTGACATTCATGATTAAGGCAATTCCTTGCTGGGCCCTGGTAGGAATTCCCTGGTCATGCTTCGAGTGACCCGCTGGTTGAGATTCTCCCACTGAACTCTCTGTCCCTTCTGCCTGCCTCTTCCCCTTCCCTTGCCTCTCCCTAAAAAAGGATTGTGGTTGGGGTAGTATTGGAAGGGTTGCATATGAGGATACATAGGTGGCCACCCAAAGCCCGGACCTTGTGGCATTTGTTCCAAAGTCCTTGTGAACCCCTATAGAAACCCCTACCTCTTTCTCTCAGTCTATAATCGTTGTCACTACTTTCGCTGTCAGAGCTTGAGGTTTCTGTATCCCTTTTATTTGAAATATTTCTCTTAGTGTTCTGGACCTCTTTCTGTTTTGCATATTCGTCATTCAATCAATCAATCAATGACTTTATTTCGATCTCTGTGGATCATAAAAGTACACCATAAAAGTAGACAATTACAAACACACAATGCAAATGGGACATTTCAATATAAATAAACAATCACAGCCTATTTACAATCACAGCAAGACAGTTCAATCAAAATGCGTTGGTGTTTGTGCAAAAGGAAGAAAATTCCATGTTCTAGCAGCACAATTTTAAAAGTAACATCATTATTTACAGTTGCAAAATTCATAGGTTTGCCTAAAGGAAACAGTTGTATATACTAAAACTACATTTGTAGAAATATAAAAAGGTTAAAACTGTAGAAATCTGTGTGCTAATAAAATAGGACAAAACCCATAATAGAAGACATAAAATACTATGTCGTATAGACTACACCCTTAAAACTTTCAGAGGAATACTTGGTACGCTTGATCCATGCAGCCATTAAAAACTTTGCTATGCAAAATACAATCATATGCATTGTGTTTGTCTTCATTATTCTATATGCATCCTTGTATCTCCTTACTCCCAGATTCCTACAAAGGGGGGCAATCCATTTAAGTCGCGATCGGGAGTATAGGGGGCAGAAGAATAAAACATGTTCAGGTGACTCAGCAATCCCTTGACAGCAGGGGCAACATTCGTCAACACTCTCCCCTACTGCACTACAGTTCCTTCTGAATTGATTAAGCGGTAAACAGCCATACCTAAACTGTAGGTACAGCTTCCTTGCTAGAGGAGGTTCAATTTCATCCAGTGAGGGCTCAAATAGCACAGATTGCTTAAAATTCATAAAATCAATCGAAAGCGATCCCTTACAATTCATTATCAGGTTGGTTTCGATAGAGCCCCAGTACACAGCTTTAAGACTAGATTTATTTATCTGACTCAAGGTTTCTGGGTCACTCCAGTGGGCAGCCAAGCCTAACTTACCCAACAAATTCTTAACTGTGAGCATCCAGGGGATCCTGTCCACACAGGATGCTGTCATTAGCTCCCGAAGCCCCACTCTATAAGGGGCAAGTGCTACGGTGGTCCACAACCGATGCCGATATTCGTCATTAGTATACAGGTACACTCTCTCTCTCGAGAATCTCTTTAGAACTTTCTGCAGTTTATTGATTTTTGATCGTTCCAAGTAATCTTTGTATTCATTCACCTCTCTATTGGTCTCTTCTAATTTCTTTTTAAAAACTGTTAGTTGTGTTTGTGTTTTAAGGTTGTTCTCGCTCGTTTGGATTTGTAACAAGAGGGAGTCTGGGATTTGTTTTGCAGTATTGATAATTAAAATCAACCAGTCTTTAGTGTATTTCCAAGTGATTAGTGACCAATCCTTCCTGAAAGAAGCATCTTCCAGAAAGATTAGTGGTTCATTCACTGCTAACAACCCTCGAGGTGCTGAATTTGCTCTTAAATATTCACCTGTGTTTTCTTGAGCTCCGTAAGTGTGTCCATACCCTCCACCTGTGTCAGTGCCTGAGTGAGAGTTGACTCCCCCAACATGGAGGGTCCTGTTAAATTTCCTTTGCAGACAGAAACCGAAGATTCCCTATTTTTATACGTTGCCGAAAGTGCATAAGAACACTAGGCCCCCACCTGGGAGGCCCAATGTGTCTGGAATAGATTCAACCTTAGAACCCCTATTGCAATTTTGTGATTTTTACTTGAGGCCAATTGTTCAGAGAATGCCAGCCTATTTAAAAGACACAAGGGAGGTCTTGAATCTGATCAAAGACATAGACTCTGACCCAAATAATTAGCTTTTGATTGGACTAGACATCGAATCACTCTACACAAACATTCCCCAGAGGGAGACACTCAGGGTGATTGAAAATATCTTGTTTGCAGAAAACTGGGAACATCGGACCCCAAGATCCTTTATTTTGTGCCTGGCTGATTTGGCATTGATGAAAAACGTTTTTCAGTACAATGACACCTTGTACCTACAAACCCATGGGACCTCTATGGGAAGTTCATTCTCTCCCAGCCTTGAATGTCTGTATCTATCACAGTTTGAGAATGAGAACGTATATGCACCAGCCAACCCCTTGTTGGATTCTATTAGGGTTTGGAGACTGTACATCAACGATGTACTAGTCATCTGGCAAGGAGACAGAGCAAGGGCAGAAGAATTTCTTCAATGGTTGAATGGCAGGAACCCTTATTTGTTTTTCACATCGACGATTACTGCTGAATCACTTCCCTTTTTGGATCTGATTCTAACCCCAAAGAATGGCAAGTTGGTGAGTGATGTGTATCATAAACCCACAGACAGAAACAACCTTCTATCGTTCCATAGCTTTCATCCTAAATCCCTCAGAGAAAACCTGCCTTATGGACAATTCCTCCCCCTGCGAAGGAACTGCTCAGAGGGGAGCTACTTTGATAAAAAGTCTGGCAAACTCAGTGAAAAACTTAAAGAAAGTCAGTACCCACAACATGTGGTTACGAGGGCTTGAAAATGAGCGAAAAATAACAATAGGGATGCACTACTGGAGACACATGAAAAAAAGAAAGAGGATCGAAACATCTGTGTTTCAACGTTTAACACAGCCTCAAACTGTATTAAAAAAATCATCATGCGTAATTGGGGCATTCTCAATTTGAATGGATTAGACCTGAAGACTCCACTCTTTTCCTTTAAGAAAAGTGTGAGAATTAGGAATATCCTGGTACATACGAACCCTCGAGTAATAAAGTCAACAGGAAGGAGGGATGTTACACCTTGGGGTCTACCACCCATCACTGGACATTATGCATGTGGAGCTGCAAGGCATGTCCCTTAACCATAAATAGCAAGACAGTGGACCTGGGTCTAGAGTATCCTTGGGAATTGAGAAATCACACCACCTGCAACTCTTAAAATGTAATCTACCGTATCAAATGCCCTTGTGGTTACCAATATGTAGGAATGGCGACAAGATGAATAAAAGTCAGAATCCTTGAGCATATGAGCAATATGAGGTTCAAAAAGGCAACAACACTTCCTCGAAATGCAACATTCAGAAAAAGACTTGAGATAGGTATTGAGAGATAAACCATACCTCCCCATAACAACTGGAGATCGGACTAGTGTCCTTTTTCAATCAGAGCAGAGATGGGTGCACAGTTTAGGATGCAGTGAGAATGGATTGAATGACTCCATCCCTTGGAATCATCTCAATATTATGAAATGAAACGGAAGATACAACAGGGTATATGTAGACACCAATCCTTTTCATAGAAGGATTATTCTCATATTAGTCTCCCTTAATGGAACTATGCAAATGGAGCGTGACATACGGGTTCCAGGGTAGTGAAATATGGATGGAAGGATGAAGTAGCCTTTCATAAATATTGAAACAGTATCCTGCAGTAAAAATCCAGACGTCGTTCCATGTTACCCCTATGCAGGTTTCTGAGTAAGGAGCAGCGAGGGTAGTGATGAGTATGACCCACTCCCACATAAACATTTGAGAAACGTAACCACAAAAATTATGGCTGCCACAACCCCACATCTGCAACATGAGCGTAGCTCACACAGCATGAACAGGAATATAGGCACTTAGATGAGTACAAAACCTAATCTAAACAAATATACATTATGTATGGGTGAAGATTATTGAAAAACAACGATGATCTCATCCACCTATTATAAAGTATATATTGTATTGGGTTATTTGACAATGGCGTGGATAGGTACACATTCCTAATAAAATATTCGAAAAGAAACACCCAGTGAACTCGCAACCACTAGAAGGTGGCCACCGTATTTTTTCGTTACAAGAAACAGCGAGTCACCGACTAGTTGGGATCAGAGAAAACGGAAGATAGTCATGTGACCCAGAGTGAAATTCACAGAACTTTATTTTTAGACACCACCGCACACACAATGGAATCGTCGGAGGGCGTAGAGTGGCTGTAGAGGAGACGCCGCACCTTGATGCAGTAAGTAAAGCGGTGGGAGCCTTTAAAAATAACTCAGTTAGGTCCTGAGCAAAAACCTGAGTTACGAGGCTGTACCAGGACAAATAGGGTCTCCAGGTGTTGGTTTGTAAGTCTGTGTGTCACAGTAGTGTGCACTTATGGATGGCTTGATCTCAGAACACAGCATAGGCTTAAGGCTCTTGGTGTGCAGATAGAAAGAAGGTAGTCAAATGACACCAGCTCTCAATTGAAGAGAAGGTTGTTTGTGTTTACGGCCATGCTTCTATCTGTCTCTCACACGTATAGGAAATAGTGGTAAAAAGGAATAAAATAAGAGAGGAATTGTCAAATATGATGTCAGGTTGAATAAAAACAATACTGAAGTAACAAACATATACATATATTATAAAAAAGAGGTAAACAATACAAGAAGAAGTTTAAGAGACAACAGGCATGTTGATAGCTTTACACAGCCTAAATTGAAACGGTTTCTCTGTATGCACCACTTCTGTTTCTGTTTCTAGAGTATGATTATAGGGTGGTGTTCCCACTCAGGCCCTGAGTTTGGAGAGGCTATAATGAGACTCTGGTAAGAAATCTTATTTTTACTCATGAAGCCCGTAAGAGAATAATGGCAATTTTAAAGAGTGTCCCACTTTCCAATGGGTGTTGGGTGTGTGATTTTAATAAAGGAGAGTGTTTTGTCACAAATATGATAAGAATAATCAAGGTAGTTATGGCTATGGAGGGAAGGAGAAGTAATCAAATTAAGGGAAAAGATGACTGTCTTTTTTTGTTCCCCTGTAGGTACGCAGCAAAAGTGTGTCTATGTAAAGGCAAGTAACGCCACATTTCTGTCCTGAGTTCCCAGTTAGTAAAACATAGAGAAACTACGGTTATAACAAGGGATCAGTATCCTGAGGAAGGCCAGTGACCCATTAGAGCAATAACAAGTGAATGAAACATGTCGGTACAGGCAGATGGGGTAATGGAGATGTAACTCCTCTATTATACCCATTCTTAAACTTTTAATCCTGTCAAGGGGGGCCAGCAATAAATACTTAGGCACTCTCTTAGATAGTTTTATATAAGATTCCCTCTGCAATAGTGAGCCCTCATAAGAAAAATATTCGTTTTTTCTCTGACTTAATATCAAAAAAATATGCGCTTCACCCTGAATGTTGGTCTGCACCAGTGTGTGACAGCAGCCCCATGATGAAGCATGCCACTGGATAGTGGGTGAGGGCAATCATAAAAACTTCTTGGATTTTCCCCCAAAAAGTATTTTCAAAAGGTTTTTCCATTTTCTTCGTTTCTTTTCCTTTCCCCCGTTTTAGCTTATTACGTTTCCTAGCTCTTATATTTGAGAGTAGGGTTTGTCCTTCTCGTGTAGTGAAATTGATAGTCTAGTTGGGAGAACAAGAGAAGGCACACTCTCTAGTCCCTCCCCATTCGTGTGTATAGTTGCATTTAAGGCAACCTCACATAGAGGACCTGCCTTCCTGTGTGAAAAGATTGTTCCATACATCTTAGGAAGACTCTCATTCCAGCAAAATTGTTTGCTCCTGGGCCTATGATTTAAGCACTCAAACATTGGAAAGAGAAGTGTCCAGTTTCAGAATGACTTGATGTGTAACTAACTTCCTAATGATTACTCTCAAGAAAGTAATCTATAACTTTACATCTGTGAAACAAGTCCTGCTCTGTAAAATGGATGCGCTTATGGCGCTTGAAGATAATGCAGCCGATTAAATTGTGCTTTATAAGTGAAAGAGGGAAAAAGCTTGAATAATCATTAAGGGGCCGATTACGATGGCGGTTGGTGTCAGTACCGCGGTGCGGAAAAATGCCTTTTACCGCCCGCCAGCAGCGGTCCTCACGGCCGCCATATTATGAAGGGCAAATATGCCCCATTTCCCGACCTCCGCGGTGCAATGCCGACCGCCATGAAATTGCGCCCGCCACCGCGCCGGTGGGAGCCAATGGAGACTCACCGCCGTGCGGAATGACGTCCCGTCCGCTCAACAAATTAGGATGCGCCAAACAACCCGTCGAACCGCAGGGGAGAAACCGCCCTTCCAGACACGGCAGAATCTCGACAGCGGAGCGTGAAACGAGACTTCCGGAGCCCTCCACCCGGAGCCGAACGCCATGGATCCAGCACTACACGTCCTCCCGGTGCTGTACGTGATACATCACCAGGTCAACATCGCCCGCCGCGGACGTCGCCGCAGGTACGTAAAAAAACACAATGCAACACAAAACAGAACACAAATTCCACGGGCTGAAACAGGGCACCTGGCCACACCAGACATACTGGTGTGGACAGGAACACATCCATCAGTGTACCCACACATGTCTCAGCTGGCACCAATTCACACCCTGCATCAAGCCCACCAAATTACCGCGAACATAATGTAATGTGTTGCTGACGACACCGCAGCGGTGAGTATGCGGGAAATCCATCGCACAAAGCAGAATGCATGTACAGCAACGGACAGGCCAGAAAGACCACAGGCCACCACCACCACCCACCACCCACAGCTCCGCCGCACACAGCAAGAAACATGCCAATCCCCCCCTGTGCACCCCCATGTCCAACACCAAGCGAGCTAAATCCACACCCAGCAGCACACAACTAACACCTAGGGAGACAGACACAGCAGCATTGGGTGTAGATTAACACACAGCACAGAGGCACAGGCCCAGGGCAACACACACACACACCACAACACCACATACATGGCAAGAAAGCAGAATACAAGCACAAAATTAACATCCACACACACAAGGAACATACAGACTACTGGACACACACCCTGCCAACTCACACAGACATACCCCACACCGACACACAGCCACATACACAGACTACATGCCACCAGCAATGGAGCACAACATAGAGGAAAGCAAAAATGATGTGCACACAAATGGGAGGGCAAGGAGACAACCAACAACCAGGTGAACAGACACATGCAGGACAAGGAACCTAGAACAACATCCACACCCCATCCAAGCACATGGCTGGCACAGTGAGTGAAGTCAAACAACAGTCACCTCAGTGCAACAACTCAGGGAGACAGCAAGGTAACCCATGTATAGGGACAGGGATGAAAGGAAGGACCTCAAGTCAAACAGTGAACAGCAAGTACACATGAGTATCACACAGGGCACATTGGCACACTCAATGACTGTCAAACACAAGTAGGAGTCCCCAAACATACCCCCCTCATATCTGAAGCACACAACCCCAATGCCAGACACACAGAAGGGCCTACATAATGTCCAGACAAGATACAGACAAACAATCAAACCCCCTGGGGGCATCCACAAACATCACACACACACACAGGGATTTCAGTACCAACGTCTGCACCAAAAACAAAAATGGCAAACACAATTCAAAACAGAAACACATACAGAACCACAAAAATAACACACATCACCTGTGCAGCCAAACTAGGGGAAGGCAATGGGAGCACACACACAACAGGAGTGCACCACCTCATCAGTCAGGAAAAATGCATAGGCTACACACCACAACACAGACAAGAAGTGCACCATCACAGAACAACACAGACACATCAAACACACAACAGATGCACAACACCACAAAGCACATAGCAAACACAGCAGTACATCAGGGGATGTACACTAGGACAGCACAAGGCAACATACACCCACAGCACTGAATGCACAACAAGCAGTGTGTGCACACAAACACACAACAGTCCCACACAGCCATGAGTCACACGCCATTAACACACACATCAACACACACGACAAAGCCACAACCAACACACCGTACAACCCTTGACCACCCAAATGCACACCATGTAAGTAACCGTTGTGACTTGGATGACTGCCCATCACAACATGACTACACATCTACACTGCTAGGCATACATGAAAGCAAGAACGCACATACATGTTGAGCCTGGTCAGCCTGCCTGCAATCCCGTGTATATGACCCCTCTATGTGTTTGCAGTGCCCACATACCAGGATGCAGTAAAACATAGCCAACAGCAACAAGGAAGGAACATGAGTCTGGTATGTCACCGAAAACAACATCACTGACCCCACAAGTATCCGAGTCATGAAGAACTGAAGTCCCCGTCACCCCTGTAAAATAAATGATAAGTCAAACAAGCCAGTGACACAGTTGAAGTGGCACACAGAGCATGTGGCCCAGTAAATGTGAGACATACAGGAAAAGCCTTATTCAGTAAGGACAATGACACAACTGACAACATGAGCAACTGTTTTTATTCACAAATAGCACTGATAGGCAACAATATCAGACAGGACCAAGGCACAAGATGCAGAGCCTGAACATGAGAAGCTGCACAGGCAGGGGGCAAACTGCAAGGCCAGTGGCCAGTCCAAGGTGCTGACAGAGTCAATGAGAAGCTGCACAGGCAGGGGCAAACTGCAAGGCCAGTGGCCAGTCCAAGGTGCTGACAGAGACAATGAGAAGCTGCACAGGCAGGGGGCAAACTGCAAGGCCAGTGGCCAGTCCAAGGTGCTGACAGAGACAATGAGAAGCTGCACAGGCAGGGGGCAAACTGCAAGGCCAGTGGCCAGTCCAAGGTGCTGACAGAGACAATGAGAAGCTGCACAGGCAGGGGGCAAACTGCAAGGCCAGTGGCCAGTCCAAGGTGCTGACAGAGACAATGAGAAGCTGCACAGGCAGGGGGCAAACTGCAAGGCCAGTGGCCAGTCCAAGGTGCTGACAGAGACAATGAGAAGCTGCACAGGCAGGGGGCAAACTGCAAGGCCAGTGGCCAGTCCAAGGTGCTGACAGAGACAATGAGAAGCTGCACAGGCAGGGGGCAAACTGCAAGGCCAGTGGCCAGTCCAAGGTGCTGACAGAGTCAATGAGAAGCTGCACAGGCAGGGGGCAAACTGCAAGGCCAGTGGCCAGTCCAAGGTGCTGACAGAGTCAATGAGAAGCTGCACAGGGAATGTGTGTCACCAAACTCCGCCATGGTCAGCAACACAGTCTGGTGTGTCACGATGGGCAGCACAGGTACCGGTGTGGGAGAGACAGGTCTGTGACATTGATCAACATTCAGACTTGGCTGTCAGTCTGACTGGGAGCTGACTGTGTGTCGGGCACAGTTGGACCACTTGACTGGGGAGTGAGACGCCCAGCTGAGGAAGAGCTATCAGTGGCCTTGGACGCTGGAGGGCTGCTTGGACCAGGTGGTGTAGTGGCACGTGGAGGTGGACTCAGGCCGACGTGGGACACAGTGTGGGAGGGAGACAGTGGAGGGGTGCCTTTCCACTTCTTGGGGATTCTAAATGGCTTGCCTGTCTTGGTATCAATGGGAAGTGGTGTGGACACAAACGGCACACTCATCACCAAGGCTGCCGCAGGTGCACACGCTGGACCTCCCTTTGGGGATGTGCTGGATCCAGAAGGACGCTTAGCCTGGCATTGCCTTTGCCCCTCCATCCCCTCTTTACCCTGTGTGCCCCCTACAGTGCCCTCCTGTCCCTGCTTCACTGGACTCGGAATGGGAGTAGAGGTAGTTGGTGAAACAGCCTTGGATACCTTACTATGTGTAGCCTTGCCAGGCCCCACCTTCACAGTCGGCATGGAGAGTGTCTGCATGCCTTTGCGAGACGTTTTTGGGACCACAGAGTCTGTGGCCGGGGATTGCTCTGAGGCTTGTGACCCTGAGTACTTCCTCCTTGAATCATGTGCCTTTGCAACGCCTGACGGGCTCTTCCCTTTGCGCTCTGGGGTTGTTTTTTTCTTCGTAGGGGAAGGTGTCTGTGACCTTGACCGCTTGGGCTGCTGCTGCTGTGTGCTACGTGTGCAGTATCGTGACGTTGAGGTGTGTGAAGCGTGGTCACCGTCGTCAGACGTCGCCACTGGCATGGGGGTGGACAAAGGGACTGGAATTGGACTACGAGATTGAGCCAGTTGAAGTGCAGCCGCCATTGTGGAGGACATTGTCTGGACAGTGCGGTGCAGCCCACCCACGTCTGAATGTATGCCCTCCATGAAAGCTAACACCTGTGTCAATTTGTGGTCGTGGTCTGACAATGCATTGAGGAGCCCTGTCTGCCCCACACACAGCTGGCGCATAAGGTCCACACACTCTGCACTGATGGCAGCAGGGGGCACAGGGGCAGGGGCAGCGGTGCCTGGAATGAAGGACACTCTTCCCCTCTTTGTGGTGCGAACACGGGCAGCTGGGCACTGCACGCTGTGTGCTGGAAGATGTAGCAGACTCTCCGTTCCCTGTGTCCTCCAAGATGTCTGCACCACCGCCGTCATCAGATGATGTTGAACTTTGCGTCTCGGGCTGTGATTCCTCCAGCATACTCCTATCCCCCTCCGAGGCGCTGGTCACATCTGTGTCACTGGGATCCTGTGCAGCTGTTGTGCTTGTTTCACCACCACTGGTGTCCGTCCCCTGTCCCTCCGTGCCCACGGGAGATGCTGCATAACAGAGAGACATGTAGGGTCAGCAAAGTGACAGCAACAGGACAAACATATTCAAGCAAAGCAACACTGAGGATGACAAAGTCTACATGTTGCAGGCCACCCCGTGCATTCTCACCATGCAGACACACTTCACTACCTCAAACAGTGCGTACAAACATCTAAACACGGCATAGCTGAGCCATGTGATGGGCAGACAGCACAACATCATGCATGTTGGGGCGTACAAACACTAACACCAATGGACCAGGCCTGCAGCACACCACCCACAATGCCATTGAAATTCCCAGGATTGGAAAAACATCAGTAAGTGCATGTATGTAAAATCCGTGACTGCCACACCCAGCACAGGGGCCACTTACAACCCACTGCATCACAGTAACCACATCACATACACCAGCGCAGGTACAGGCTTGGTACACATGCAGCCACTCACAGACAAAATCAACCTTCACAGAATACTCACCCCTAGCTTGCTGTTGATGCTCCTTCAAACGTGCGTCCAGCTCAGGCTGTGTCACAGCCAAGATGCGGCACATCAGTGGTGTCAAGCTGCGTCGTGACAACCTGCCACTGCAAGGGAGTATCCCCAGTGTCATCTCGGCAACGTTCTTTGCCAGTCGTGATATGTCGTCCCACCTCTTGTGGCAGTGGGTGCGCCGGCGGTTTGACACTCCCAGAGCCCGCACCTTGGTTGCAATGGACCTCCACACGGCCTTACGCTGGTGTACCTTGAGCTGCAGGTGTGGGAGACAAGAGGGGAAAACATCAGTGACACACTCTCATGGTAAAACTCTCTCTCTGAACAGTGGCATGACACAGACTCATCTCCACACGGCAGATATGAGTCATTGATGTACACTCATGCCAACCACACACGTATCACACTCTGTACAGTCAGTGATGTGTCCTTGTCACATTGGGCGTGGACAGTCCATGCCAGGTAGAATCACACAGAGATGGACAACGAGGACCCACACAAACAGTCACATGAACAATAACTGTCCCGAAACATGCATCACCAGATAGCTGTCACACCATATGGATGTGTACACAACACATGTCCATCCACCCTTCATGTCCATGCATTTAATGTGTGGGTTGCATACACCCCCTTAACAACTAGGAAACAGCATGTCAGCCAGTGCATTACACAACCCCACACTCTCAGGCACATACACCATCTGATCGACTATATGTGTGCCCCCCCTTGCACTCACACCCCCACTGTTGGAGACTTACCACCACATTTGGGCCACCATATAGCCGTGGGTACTGTGTCAGCACCTCGTCCACCAGGACATCCAGCTCCTCGCTTGTAAATGGACTGGCACGGATCTTCTCCGTCCTAGCCATCTCTGTGGACAAGAGACGTCAGCGGCGGCAGTGGGCGGTGAGGGGTCCCAGGCAGCAGTCCCTGGAGGCAGCAGCAGGTGAGGGGTCCCAGGCAGCAGTCCCTGGAGGCAGCAGCAGGTGTGGGGTCCCAGGCAGCAGTCCCTGGAGGCAGCAGCAGGTGAGGGGTCTCAGGCAGCAGTCCCTGGAGGCAGCAGCAGGTGAGGGGTCCCAGGCAGCAGTCCCTGGAGGCAGCAGCAGGTGAGGGGTCTCAGGCAGCAGTCCCTGGAGGCAGCAGCAGGTGAGGGGTCCCAGGCAGCAGTCCCTGGAGGCAGCAGCAGGTGAGGGGTCCCAGGCAGCAGGCTCTGTGAGCAGTGGAAATGTGGTGCTCCCTTCCACACATATATAGGGCCCTGGACTCGTTTCAGTGGTCATAGTCCTCTGCCATTGGTGTTCCAGGTCAGCCTTCTTCAAAAGCATCCAATGACCACCTCCGCGGGGGCGGAGCACGCCTACCGCGATTTTTGAATCTGCATCATGCCACCGCGATAGCGGTCCCCATTGGCTGCAAAGGCATGGTTCATGGCGGTGACACACCGTGGGGTCCTGGCCGGCGCTACCGCTGTTTGATTGCCATAGAGTGACATGGGTGACCGGGATGTGGCTGGTGGAGCATGACAAACGCCATCTGCAGCTATGTAGAGGGCCATCACTAACACCAATGTGTCATGTGCAGCACATGACACACTTGCGTCAGTGGTGGGCATCGACACAGGTACAAATGGTGGTTGGCATGCTCCGCCACCCAATTCACGGACAGTATGTGCGTCCGCTATGGGGAATATGCAGCATCACATCGTACACTCTGTGCGTCATTGTGTTTATGGGGCACGTTTAAGGCACCTACGGACAGTTCTTGTTGTGTGTGGATCAATGGTCATTACTGTACTACGCACAGTGGATACGTACAGTGGCACATGGCACTGGATAACATTGATATGGTCTCCTGTCACAAATGTCAGCAACTGTGTAACGTCTCACACCAAATGGAACACTGTACTCCATTATGTTGAGCAATATTTACACACAATGTCATATCTGCCACCCATGCTGACCACTATCTCACACCTGAGCCCATGTGTTACACTGAAAACCCAGATGAACTCATTTATTCAGCATGACTGTCATCATTGGAAACAGATGTCACCCTGTTGTGTTATTGCTAAGACCAATTACATGCCGCATGTTATGTCTTTGTACACACTGGCAACTCCTGCAGTGTATGTCCACATGTACAGGGGGGCTCGACCTGCTAAAGGATGACGAGTACTTCAGCACCACACCTGGCATCCGTTGCATTATTATTGTTTGTCACTTGGGTAGACGGCCAGAGCAGATGTCTTTGCTACATGTCTGCCACCTGTAACCACAGGGACCTATGTGGTAGTGTCAGGTCTGTGCTCATGTTGTTTGGACTGTTGTATGTGAATCAGTGACATGTACATTTCAACAATGGTGCTTAGCTACACTATGTTTTTGAGTGTTGTGCTGTGTTCCGGTGCTACTCACCTGCCACCAGTGCATGTCCATTGTTCACATCAGGAATGTTGCGTTGGCAGATGGACTGCATGCACGGTTGTGGATTGTGCTAACTGTATGGAATATAGTATGCAACATTTGTCCACAGGCTATGGGTGTCCAGTTTTGCCTGTGCAATGTGTGTGCACTGATTAGCGGGAATTGTCTGCAATGTTGGATGGTCAGCACAAGTGGCACACGTGTGCAGTGTGTTGCCACCAACACTAGTGTATGTGCATGCTATGGGGTGCTAGCCATCCTTGCTCAAGCACTGTGTGGGTGGATCACATCTGCTGGTGTATCAGGATGGTGTGGGCACCCAAGACAGGTGAGATGTACCTTGACTGTTGTGCCTGTGACACTCATCCAACTCCGACATTTGGTCAATGTGAGGTACCAGTGTCCCACTACTCATGCACAGCCAGCATGTTTGTTAGATGTGGGATATTGATTGTATGCTGTGTTGGGCCTGACAGCCTGTGTGAAATGAGGGTCAGGATGCATGTCCTTTGGGACATGTGGTGTAAAATTACATCCACTGGTGTCAGGTGTCTGAGCCAGTAGTCCATATGTCATGCATACAGTATGTTCATGCGTGGACTTGTTGGCATACTGGCTTGGCATTGTCCATGTAGTGTTGTATGTATGTGTTGTGGCACTGCTGTGTCTTGAAACAGCTGGATGTGTGTAGTAGTGAGCCTCAGCAAGGCCTACCAGTGCTTAGGGGTTCACCCTTCTCTGCACAGAGTCCTCAGACACTTAGGAAGAAGTTGGCATAGAAACTGGAATAAGAAAGACAGAGTTTATTAAACCTCATGAGGTGGAGCTAAATTCGCACATCACCCTTCAGTAATGCATGAAGTAGCACACTGAATGGAAGGACCATGGTCCTTTTATACCCACACAGGGGCTCAAATGAAGGCGGTACAAACACAAATGCTGGTTTTAGATACATATAAGGTCATACAGAAAATGCACAGTCGACAAGTGGGTGGAGCTAACAGTTTCTACTTCTAGTAGACACATCCTGACATTTATAAACTCGGAACAGCTGCAAGCTCAACTGAGCATGTGCAAAGCAAGAGGAACTAAATATAACTTGTCTCTAGGCATATTTCAAGAGCAGTTAACAGGAAGGTAGGACAGAGCACATGGTGAGCACATGGCAGCACATGGCAACCAAAATGGCTGCCAGAAATACAAAATGGATTCCACAAAGCGGACAATTTAGCCTCTAAATACAGGCTGTCTTTAGCCAATGCTTAACTTAAGTGCTGCCAAATTACAACAGACGACCCTTTCAGCATTGGCTGAAGACATTCGTTTATCTGGGGTAATCTAGATATTCATCCCGTACATCTATTAACATTATTTCGGCCACCTCTTTATTCAACATTTGTTGGGCCTTTGTTTCAGCAACGTTCCCTTTGGCAGGTATACAAGCAGAGATGCAAATGGAGCAAAGCATTGGACCACATTGGATACATACACAGCATGAAAAAAGTATCAACATTACATACAGGATAGTCAGTAGCTTCCAGCCCCAAGCAGAAACAAGAGTCCAAAACCATCTAGTCTAATTCTAAGTTTCAGGGCTCTGATGTATTTCAGTGACTATCTATTTCAATTTCAGAATAGCCAACAGCACATACCTAATAAAAACATTTTCAATAGACTTTCTCAGTATTTTTTATGATGGCTAAAGTATCAATTAATATACTTAAGGAAAGAGTAAAGTAACATGCTCAGATGAACTTTTCTCGTGCAGAATAAACATTACTCTTAAAAAAAATATTAATGCAGTCAGACATATTATTACAAAAACAATCCTGGCTCCGGGGGACCAGGAGGACCACACAGGGCCATAGGAATTAGGACAAGGAGCCGCAAAGGGCTGTTCCTCCTCAAAAATGGGACGACCAAAGGGGTACATTACTAACAGAAAAAAGAGTCCTTGGGAAATTGTAGCCGCTGTACAAACCAGCCAGAGGGGAGTCTTCTCCCTGTGTCCGTTTGAGCCTCACAGGCAGGCTCTTGTTGTTCCCACGGTGGAGCTGCACAACTCGCAACTCAAGAATCACGGCCCAGTTTGAGAAGAAAAAGTCTTTCTTTCAGAATAGGGCAACCACCCCCCCAGGGCAAATACCCTCAACGATCCTGTCCAGTGTCTCAGGCAGTGCACCAGTTTTCTTCACTTTAATCTAACAAGCACCAAGGGCACAGCACCTGTACCCTAAACTCAAGTCCTTCCCTAACTCCTGTATTGCACCACTGGCGCACTGCTCTTTTGTTGGGGCCACTGATTGTAGCCAATATGCTCAGGCATCCCTTGATCAACAAACAAAGGCGTAGACTTGCATTCACTTTGGAACCAGGACTCAAGGCCTGAAGCAACCCTTGTTTCAAAGGGTGTCACCTCAAGCAAAAGCCTCCTTGCCGTCCTTATCGGTCTGTGACTCTCTCAGCTGGGCGGCATCAAAAACTGGATCCACAGAAAGATTTCTTCATCCTGATTTGTGACCCCGTCTTTCGCCCAAGACAGTGGCAGGGGTACACACTTTACGTCCCAGTGCTTCCGGCCTTCACTGAGGTCCTAGTTGCCAGCAACGTCTGTGCTGGTTCCCTTTATCTTGACTGTAGGCTGGACTGGTGCTGACTCCCAGGCTGGATCTGATGTCCGGGCCCCTCTGGCAATGGTTGTAGGGCAGCAAATATCTATTGGTGGGCAGAACAAAAAGTCTTTAGACAAGGCATAAAAATAATCTATCAACAGAGAGGATAGTCTCAGAATACTCTCTTAGTCCTGGGGCCCCATTCATTAGCAAGGCACCCAAGAACCACTTCATCTTATCTGAGAATAAAAAAAACACCCTAGACCTATTGGCAAGTATAAAAGGAACGTTTTGGTGAACTGACAAGAGTAATACATCACCCAATCCCAAACAGCCAAGGAAGTCTGTGTTCATTTACTAAATTCTGAGGAAAAAAGAAAAACAATACAGACATACTCCAAATCCTTACATTTGTATATTCCTATATTATTCATCTGAAGAACCTCAAGAAAAAGAAACTTTTCCTACACTACTACTTATGAACCTTGCATTACTTGTACAGGACTGCAGACACTTCTAAAATACTTTCTCTTAATAAAAACACCTACATGTTACACTTAAGGTCATGCTTTCATGTTATAGGCGCAACAGGAAAAATCTAAAACTGCTAATTTAACAGATTCTTATTGCAAAAAGAACTAAACTTCAACATAGTGGGTACATTTTCTCCAGCAGAACATGTTATGACAAACAAACTCCTATAAAACAATATTTTCCTTCAAAATGTTTGCTAAGGATCACATGGGCGTCTTTCCTGCATTCTACTTTTCACGATCCGGACTATGCAACATCATTTTCAAAAGGAAAAAACCCTATCTCCAGCTCTAATAAGGGCTGTCAGCTCAATTACACAGACTAGCTAATAAAAGACTAGCAATGCCCTTGCAAAACTGTATAGAACATGAGAATAACATAAACAATAATGGTATTGCCACCTGAGATTTTTGAACAGAAACCCCCACTATACAGTTCCCTTTAAAGGTCAAATAAGGGAACATCAATCTGTTCTACTCATTCTTTCATACAGGATGGGCAGTAACATAGTATATATGTTTCATCATTTTATTAATTCTAACAATTTTTAAAACAGTATTACTGAATAGCCAATAACTATCTCATGGCTATTTCCTAGACAGCTTAGACAGACTCAAGAGAGAGTGAGAAAAAGAGAGAGAAAACATAATTTTGCCTACCCTTAATTTGTATAGGAGCTAGCCTGCTTCCCCCATTTTGACAGTAGGAAAACCTGAAACAGGTTTACCTTCTGTCAACACTATTTACCCCTATTTGTGGCAACTGGGCACAAACAACTTGTAGGACATATCTTAGAAAGTGGCTATTTTCTGATTCAGCCTAACACAAGCACATTGAGTACTGTGGAAAGCGTTAGTAACCAATGTACCAATTCCTTCAGCAATTGTAGTAGATTAACATGAGGGCGCATGAATGCAAACTAAAATCCATTTCCTCCTTATCTTAGCCCTTGCACAGTATTCTTTAAACTAAAACCATTATTTGTATATACATGACAGATCAATGCTCAACTGAGGGCTGCTTTTCCTTCGTTTCATATGACTGCGCAAAACGTGTGTTTGCCAAAAATAGGAAGCAAAGCTTCTCATTCCTCTCTCTGCGCTGTCATCTCGTCTTTCAAAAACTTTTCAGAGGTCGAAGTGGCCAAGCAAACCTTACCCTTCACCCTGCTAAGTTGCTAAATGCAGAACTCCGACCTTTGACCCGTTCAGCAGCTGGTCATTTTTTTTTTGTGCAAGGCTTGCCATGCGGTTTTTGTAATTCAAAGCAACTCTGGAGAATCACGGCTGATAGGCAGTCCTGTCCGGTGTGTTTGCCAGTAATTTAAAGGTAGGATAATAACTTCTGCTGTGGTTTCTGTATACTTATTTTCATTTGTGTACAGTGTGTTGGGTGCAGTAGGTCAGCTGTTTATTCTATACTTGCATGTATACTTTATTGAAGCCTCTGATCAGTTTAAAAATTGCCCTGAGTGGCAGAATTGCTTTTAAAATAGTGACTTTTGCTCAATTTCGACTTTGGTGGTAGGGGCACTTAAAAATGAATATCCTACAATATTTTGGCATATTAGGGATCACCAGGGTGTCCTCTAGATATCCCAGAGATGGGGGATCAGAAATGTATAAGGTATACCCTTATAAAAATGAGGTTTGTACGGCTGGGTAAAGTGACATTTCACATTTAAGTTTCCTTTTGTTTTTGGTACAGCACTGCTTAAATCCAACTTTGATGCTAGGAATTCACAGTATGATGATTAGGCTTTATAAAGATGAAAAAACGAATTTAAAGCATTTATTTTTAATAATATATTTTTTTCATATAATTTTTTTTTTTTAATAAAACCAACCATTTTGATGATTCCACATTTGAAAAGCAAGCTTCATTCGTAGCCTATCATATTTAAACGCATTCATGTATAACCCTAAGCACAGAAGCCTTACTTGAAACATGAAAAGTCTGCGCCACTTTTTAAAAGGACAGTTATTATTTAACAGCAGAACCACAGATGTACTTGTTAAAAAGGCATTAAGAAAGGAAATCCCTACTTTCAATTTTGTTCTCTGTTATCCAAAATAATGAAACTGGTTTTTTGAAACTTTTAAAATAATGCAGGCCTTCATACCAGTTTTACACTGACTTAAAATTTCGCTGACTCAGCATTCCTGTCTGTGGCCGTGATCAGGAATAGCCATATGCTATTTATGCAGCTGTTGTTTGTCAGCAGGCGTCGAATTTTCACGCCTTTCTCAGGAAAAAACCCCTTTATTATTTGAAATACCCTGACAGAGTTAAATCCCCATTTGCTGTGTCAAACAGTTTCTTTTCAGTTAGTCAGTTTAAACACAGCTGTTGGAAAGCTTTTTTCTCGGGTGCTAAAAGAAAAGCATGTCACAGTCTATTTAAAAACTGAGGCATTTCAATGCAGTCAAATCTATCTTTCTATAATGTGTATTTAGTTCAGCAACGACCAAATTCACTCAAATTATGTGCATGCCTTTTAATGTCTAATACAATGTATCTAAGGAAAATGCTGTAACATGTTGTATTTTAGTCTATTGATTACAAAACACACAATTTCGTTTTTCTTCCTCTGTATGAGGCCTATTTTAATCCTATTGAATACGAATTCTAATTTTATCTTTAGCATTGTGGCAATTTGCACACATGTATAGTGTCTTACTCTGTCAATTTAATAGTAACATGCAGCTGTTTAGCATATGTTATATAATTCATTTCTGGATTTTTATTTAATATGTAAGTAACTAAATGACAGTTTGCATAACAGAATGATGACAGCAAAAAAACATAAACAAACTCATTGAGCTCATTCCAGACATTTACAGAAGGGGGTCATACACTCAGAACACACAACACAGCGCGCTTAAAGCTAGCCATTCTTACACAAAGAGCGCAATCGCTATTTACTCACACAAGTATCACCAATGTCAAACCACATAGACATTGAAACACACATTTAACCCACAAATCAACACTTAGGACTTTAAGACAGCTTACAAATTGTACGCAAGACCAAACTATTTGTAAATACTAATTGTAAGTCATATTTACAAGAAGAGCTCTCAAAAGTAGCCCAAAAAACTGTTCCATGGTCAAGAAGCCAAAATACACCAAATTCGCCAGTTTTGGCTGGTAGAACACTCAAAAAGCGCTCTGCATATCACCACTTATGAATGTTACTAAGTGCACAGATCAGGATCCGTTTTATGTACATATTTAGTTCTATGGGGTACTTAGTCACCAAGAAAGAAATATCTTTTTACTATATCTAAACCTATTTAGGTATCCCCTCTGAGGGGAGTCAACTGAGTACTTACTAAATCCCTATTGGTACCTCCAAAACAGCAACACTTTCTGCGAAGTGTGCTAGAAACAGGCATGCCAAAAATAGTGCAGAATATGCAGTATTATAATCAAAGTAGCGCTTAAGGTACTCTTCGTACGTTGCGCTGTTCAAACAATTTCAAATAGAGAAAAATCTCCTTATTACCTGCCTATATGAATTGCAATGCATATATAACTTACAAAACAAATTCCAAAATTGGCCAATCATACAAACAAAGCCACAGTAAGTGTTACTAAAACTACCTTACCAATCAAAGGCATCAAACCAACAGCAAGTGCCGCAAAACGGCTCTTACCAATCAAATGGTGTCCAGGTTCCAACTGCCAAGTTCTCAAATCGACCAAATGGTCACTGCACGGCGAATCAACAAAAGAGATCTCAGTCAAGGACCGGCGCCGCCGGGATGGTCAGATCAGAAAGAAAGGAAAAACGCCATGGGTGCCAAGACTCAGGTCTCCTCAGGCAGCGATCGCGTCCAAGAGCGAGAGTCCAATCCTTCGTCTTGACCAGTCCTTCGGGCATCCGAGTCGCTGATGAGTCCCACGTTGGAAGCGCCAATTTGTAGTAGTGAGCCTCAGCAAGGCCTACCAGTGCTTAGGGGTTCACCCTTCTCTGCACAGAGTCCTCAGACACTTAGGAAGAAGTTGGCATAGAAACTGGAATAAGAAAGACAGAGTTTATTAAACCTCATGAGGTGGAGCTAAATTCGCACATCACCCTTCAGTAATGCATGAAGTAGCACACTGAATGGAAGGACCATGGTCCTTTTATACCCACACAGAGGCTCAAATGAAGGCGGTACAAACACAAATGCTGGTTTTAGATACATATAAGGTCATACAGAAAATGCACAGTCGACAAGTGGGTGGAGCTAACAGTTTCTACTTCTAGTAGACACATCCTGACATTTATAAACTCGGAACAGCTGCAAGCTCAACTGAGCATGTTCAAAGCAAGAGGAACTAAATATAACTTGTCTCTAGGCAGATTTCAAGAGCAGTTAACAGGAAGGTAGGACAGAGCACATGGTGAGCACATGGCAGCACATGGCAACCAAAATGGCTGCCAGAAATACAAAATGGATTCCACAAAGCGGACAATTTAGCCTCTAAATACAGGCTGTCTTTAGCCAATGCTTAACTTAAGTGCTGCCAAATTACAACATGTGTATCACCATGGTATGTGTTGTGGTGCACATGTGTCCTTGGGCAGTCCCTCCTTGATGCTGCATGTAAATGTCCAAAATGGGGGAAGATTAAGGGTGCATACAGGCCCTGCTGATCACGTCCCTCATCTATTGTTAATGTGTGCCACACTGGCTATCTGTGTGCTTGCAGAGAGTATTGGGCAGTGGGGTAATGGTGGCCTGTTACAGTGGTACACATACTCTGCACAGGCGTGACATCATCTGTCACTGTCCGACTTTGTATTCAAGTCAGCAGCAGATATGGCCTGTGTACTGATGACATTGGCACATGTATGGGTTTGGGATGTGAATGTCATTGAATTTGAGTGTGTTCGAAGTGGCACTGAGTACAAAGACAATCCCAATGATCTATCCACATTGTGTTGTTGATGTGTCCCCTGCAATTATTGGCCAAGGAGGTGTGGCAGGTACAGCAGCAACGTGGAAGCCAGCAGTGTCTCTGCTTCACACATGTTCTGTGTCATGTACACCCAAGGCTGAGTCCACCTCAGCTCGATATGTGACTCTTGGCATTCACATAGACAGTGTTCGTATTGTGTCTACTGACTGTGCACATCCATGACAGTTGTACAATTAATCTGTCTCATGTTGGGACAACACTGAATTGCACTGTGTGCTTTCAGGGATGACAGTCAATGTTAGCGCCGTGACAGGACAGACTTTATGAATTTGTGCACATCCTAATTTATGTTGCTATGACGTGTCCCCTTTCATCTCACCTAGGAGGCGACCTAATGTGTTTCGTACCTTCACCCTGCTGGCTAACATGGAGGATACCGACATCATAAGGCGATTCCGTCTGGATCGGACAAACCTCCTGGAACTTTGTGCCCTATTGGAGCCACACCTGCTTCCACGCAGGACATACCCAACAGCACTCACGGCAACGGCAAAGGTGATGGCATTCCTACATTTCGTGGCTACGGGATCCTTCCAGCAAACTGTGGGCATTGCAGGGGGATGTCCCAACCAACATTCAGCATGGTGCTACGTGATGTCCTGTTGGCTATGATGCAACACAGGGACCAATTCATACATTTCCCCAGGCGGCATGAGTTGGCGGATGTGAAGGGCGAATTTTATGCACTTGGACACGTTCCTAATGTAGTTGGTGCAATAGATGGCACACATGTTTCCCTGATTCCACCCCAAGCACGGGAGCATATTTACCGAAATAGGAAACATTATCATTCCATCAATGTGCAGGTGGTGTGCCAGGCTGATATGGTCATCTCACACGTCTGTGCAAAGTTTCCAGGATCAGCCCACGATTCACACATAATGCGCAACAGCATTTTACCACAGCTGATGGCCAATCTGGCGCCGGAGCGGGCATGGATTGTGGGTGAGTACAAAGGGTCGAGTCGTGTGCTGTTTGTGTGCCATGCTGTCCTCGGACACATGTCAGACACTCAATCTGTATGTGTCTTTCACACTTAGGTGACTCTGCATATCCCAACGGACCTTGGTTGCTGAGTCCACTTCGCAATCCCAGGACACCAGCTGAAGTGCGCTACAACAATGCCCATGGGAGGACACGTCGGGTCATTGAGCGAACATTTGGACTCTTGAAATCGCGTTTTCGATGCCTCGACAAGACCGGAGGGGCTCTGCAGTACTCACCCGTCAAGGTCTGTCAGATAGTGGTAGCATGCTGCATGCTACACAACCTGGCCGTGCGGAAGGGGATACCCTTAATCCAGGATGATGATGACCAGCCACAGCCCCCACCTGCAAACACGCAAACGTCAAGTGACGAGGATAGTGGAGAGGAGGAAGGTGTTGGACAGCGTCAGCAGCTCATCAACAACTACTTCACTTGATGGTCAGTGGCAATGTCAATACTGGCTGTTGTCTGATGATGTTGTGCTTGGTGAATATGTGTATGTGAGTTTTGTGACTACAGCATGTTGCAGAGTCAGTGCTGGCTGCAGATGTGTATGGCAAGGGATCTTTTGACACAGCTACTTGATGTCTATGTTGGTACAGTTGCTCCTTGTGACATGTGCAGATTGTTGTACCTTGATGTGCTGTGTTGTGTGATGGTTGTTAGTCCACCACCTGAGTAGTAACTGATGTTCTGTTGTGTTTTCCTAGGTCCCTTCAGCCTCTACTTGCCTGCGGAGTATCCCTGCTCCTGTGACATTGTAATCATGGGTGTGAGTTAACATACTGTGATGAACATGGAACAGTGACAACTACATTGGTGCGTTATTAGTGTTTATTTACAGTGGATACATGTGATGTAGATGTGGATATTGACAGATTTGTGAATGGTGAATAACAGATTTGTCAGTGATGGTAGATGAGACAATAGAGTATACACTAGATCAGTATGGTAACACAGTCCAACAGTCATTTGCCATTCCCACGACATTGTGTGTGGGGACAGTCTGCAGGGTACACAGCAGGGTGAAGAGGGGTGCCATCATGGCTGGCTACTTGACTGGCTTTTGCCAGGTGCTTTGCCACGGGATGCTTCCAATGATTTTTTCGGGCGGCCCCTTGCTCTTTTGGCAGGGGGGGACACAGGTGCACGGCCAGTGGTGTCT
This sequence comes from Calotriton arnoldi, assembly GCA_963921515.1. Classification (NCBI taxonomy): domain Eukaryota; kingdom Metazoa; phylum Chordata; class Amphibia; order Caudata; family Salamandridae; genus Calotriton; species Calotriton arnoldi. Next base: position 410,684 of record CAWUFW010007744.1, on the reverse strand, counting down.
GATGAGTCCCCATGCTCGCTGGATGCAGGGGAGGGTGGGGGTCTGTCATCCTGCGTCACAACGGAGGGAGCTGTAGGTGTTGGCGGTGCCGCATGCCTGTCCCTGAGGACCCCCACTAGCTGGCCCAGGAGGTCCCTGATTTGGCCCATGCAGGCCACGAGTTGGCCCATGCGGTTGTCAATTGAGCGCAGCATCTGTTGTTGCTCACGGGCATCCTGCTGAGCCTGCCTCAACTGTCCCTGGGCGTGTTCATAGGCCCCCACAACTCTGTGAATGTGTGCCAGTGATTCAGTGGCAGGGTCTTCTTCCCTTTGGGTCAGCCTTGTCCTCACACCTGGCCTGCTGTCACGGCCCTGTTGCCTCCCTCCTGTGGGCACCGGCCTACTCTCCCGTACCTCCGCAGTTGTTGTGGTCTGGTTGGCCTGTGGAGCAGGGCGAGTGTTGCAGGCAGCAGTGGTAGTGGTAGTGGTGGTGGAGGTGGTGGTGGTGGCACAGGTCATTGCAGCAGGGCTCTGCGTTGATGTTGTTGCTGAGGGTGGTGGGGCTGTGGGGTCCTGGGACACATTACGCCCTGCCACACCAGATGGTCCGGGTTGGTCCTCCTCCTCATCATTATCCAGGAGTCTGCATCCGAGGGGAGATGTTCGGGAGCTGGTGACTGGCTGTGCTGGTTGAGGTTGTCGTCCTCTGCAGTCAGTTGTTGGTCACCTGTGGGACAGGAAGTAGATGGTAATTGCCTTACACTCCTCAGGGTTGCTGTGTTTGATGTCTCTTATTTACATGTTATGCTACACACAGTTGCCCTTTTCACACATTGTATGTCTGCACAGTGATGTGCCTCATGCCATGAAGTGGAGTTACATTCATCATTTCACAATGGTGTGACCTGTGATTGGTTAGCATGCCACACGTCTAGTATTGGTGATTTCAATGTGAGGTTGTCATCTGACAACTGGCATGACTACAAGTTGATGTTCAGCATCTTTGCTGATCACTCTGCCTGGCAGACATTACCTGTGTGCATGGACTAGCCATTGTCATCACATGCATACCGTTGACATGTCCTGTGCTTGTATTTCTTTATACAGCAGAACATGCTAGTTTGGTTTTCCCATGGTCCTTCATGATCAGCACCCATGTACGCTACAGAGGGAAGTCTGGGTGATGCATGTCAGAGGCCCGTTTGCTTGGACATATTTGTTGAGAGTCACAGTTCTGTTTCTGTCACAGTTACGTACGCTGAGCTGTCTGCATCCTGTCAATGGCTGTGCTTTTCTTTTCTATTTTGGGTGAAGTAGAGCCTCATGTTGTCATGTCTCTCAATGCTTTTGTTGAGTGATGGTGGTGTGCATGCACTGTCTGATTACCTGTGCAGTGTCACTTTGGTTTTTACTTACAGACACATGCTTCTGGGTGGGGTGCCCCAACCTGCTGAGGGGTGTGAGAGGGGGACCTGTTGGGAGTTGTAGTGCTGCCTCCAGATACACATTCCCCATCCCTGTGAAGATGGCTACCTACCTGTTTGGTGGTGGGGGAGCGTTCAATGGCTGACACATGCTTCTGGGTGGGGTGCTCCATCCTGCTGAGGGGTGGGAGAGGGGGCCTGTTGGGAGTTGTAGTGCTGCCTCCAGATACACATTCCCCATCCCTGTGAAGATGGCTACCTACCTGTTTGGTGGTGGGGGAGCGTTCAATGGCTGACACATGCTTCTGGGTGGGGTGCTCCATCCTGCTGAGGGGTGGGAGAGGGGGCCTGTTGGGAGTTGTAGTGCTGCCTCCAGATACACATTCCCCATCCCTGTGAAGATGGCTACCTACCTGTTTGGTGGTGGGGGAGCGTTCAATGGCTGACACATGCTTCTGGGTGGGGTGCTCCATCCTGCTGAGGGGTGGGAGAGGGGGCCTGTTGGGAGTTGTAGTGCTGCCTCCAGATACACATTCCCCAACCCTGTGAAGATGGCTACCTACCTGTTAGGTGGTGGGGGAGCGTTCAATGGCTGACACATGCTTCTGGGTGGGGTGCTCCATCCTGCTGAGGGGTGTGAGAGGGGGCCTGTTGGGAGTTGTAGTGCTGCCTCCAGATACACATTCCCCATTCCTGTGAAGATGGCTACCTACCTGTTAGGTGGTGGGGGAGCGTTCAATGGCTGACACATGCTTCTGGGTGGGGTGCTCCATCCTGCTGAGGGGTGGGAGAGGGGGCCTGTTGGGAGTTGTAGTGCTGCCTCCAGATACACATTCCCCAACCCTGTGAAGATGGCTACCTACCTGTTAGGTGGTGGGGGAGCGTTCAATGGCTGACACATGCTTCTGGGTGGGGTGCTCCATCCTGCTGAGGGGTGTGAGAGGGGGCCTGTTGGGAGTTGTAGTGCTGCCTCCAGATACACATTCCCCAACCCTGTGAAGATGGCTACCTACCTGTTAGGTGGTGGGGGAGCGTTCAGTGGCTGACACATGCTTCTGGGTGTGGTGCTCCATCCTGCTGAGGGTGGGAGATGGGGGCCTGGTGTGTGTTGTAGTGCTTTTTGTCTGTACACATGCATCCCAGTTGGTTTTGTTTAGCTTTGTGCTTTTTCAGGTTGAGTGGTGGTTACATCTGTGTGACCTGTTTTGGGTATTGTGGGTCAGACGAATGTCCTTTGGCCTAGGGGTTGTAGGTTTGAATTTGTGCAAGACGGTACATGGCAATGTGATGATATACATTGGTTTGTACTTACCAGCTTCCAGTCCCCGCGGATTCCTTCAAGACTCTCTGGATGTAGGATTCCAAGGACCTTCTCCTCCCACGGACTGTATGGTTTGGGTGGGATGGGAGTGCCTCCACCAGTCCCGTCAGCCAGCTGACGGTTCTTGGCCCTCTTCCTCTTCACCACGGTCTTCAGGTCATGCCACCGCTTCTGTATTTCCTGCTTGTTGCGGGGGGTAGTCCCTACTGCATTGACCTTATTGACTATCCTCACCCACATTTGGGTTCTTGTGGCTAATGGGGTGTGTTGGACCATGTTGCCATAGAGTTGTGGTTCAACTCTTATTATCTCATCTACCATGACTGCAAGCTCTGCATCAGTGAATTTTGGCATTTTGTGTGGTACCATGGTGTGTGCTGTGCAGATGTTCTGTGGTGCAGTTGTGTGGGTGTTGTGGGTGGTGTGGGTGGTGTAGGTGGTGTGTGTGTTGTGGTGGTGCTGTGTGCAGGTTTGCCTCTCCTTTGTTCTCTGGGGTTGGGACCTTCAGTTGTGGAGTGTAGCAAAGGATTGTGGTCAGGGAGGGGCTGGTTTTATGCTCGGCTATGGGGGGTGTGGCAAGCTGGTATGTTGCTGTCAGGTGTGTTGTGTGTGTTGTCCTGTGATTGGTTATTTTGAAATTTCTGGGGCTGTTGTCATTGGGCACTTTTGGTTTGTATTGGGACAGGTCTACTTCAGTGTGTGCATTGTTTGGTTTTTTTTTGTATTTTTTCTACGTCTGCCATTTTGTTTGCGGTTCCTCCGCAGCGGTTCCTCAGCAGCGGTGGCTATGCTGCAGCCCTTCCGCCGCCTATCGTATTCATCACTGTTCGCGCACGATGCGGTCGGATTCAGAGGTAGGTACCATGGTGGTAGCGGGGATGTCATAATGTCACGGGCGGTTACTCCGTGTGCATGGCGGCGGTTCTTGGCTTTTCCGCTGAGTATCCGGCCGTTGCGGTCGGATTTTCAGCTGGTCCGGCGAGTGCGGGCGGTTTTTCGTTGTCTCCCGCCGCCGCGGACGGATTATTGTGGCTGTTCATCGTAATGTATCCGGCGTTTTTCCCGGTAGCCATGCGGGCATTTTTTTGCCGCTACCATGGCGGTCGGTATGTTTTTCCGACCGCCATCGTAATCGACCCCTAAGTTAGGACAGACTAAAAACTATTCTTGGCAAGTAATAAAGTAAGCAATAACTGCTTTCGAGAGCTCTTAATGAATTGTCAAATAAGGAGTTAAACACTGATTGGAAACAAAACACATTTTAAATTGTATGAGGACACAGTCCTTACACCCTAACACCGAATACAGAGTCAAGTAGAACACATAAAGCACTAAACGGGATATGCAAGCCAGAAGGAAGCAACTTCACCACTCTTAAATGGTTCCAACCATTTCCATCCAATAAGTCACGGAGCATGACTAGAAAAACTTAACTCCCTCACCTGTTGGTGACCTGTCAATTTCCAAAGAGATACGGCCAAAGATCACCAGTATTTAGCACCTAAGTAGAACCTTTCATGGATCTAATCTGTTCTCGCTGCTTGTTGTCAAGCAGAACTAGATCTCAACCGTATAACAGGCCTGGAGGTGCTAGAATTCAGGATATTGCAAAGCATTCCATTAAATTGGCTAGAAGCTGAAATCCTAGGCCTACACCCTCTCTACCTCCTCAAGAACTGCAACCCTCTGCTCAGCTCCTATATTCTTGGAAAAGGCGCTGTATGTCCAAGTGAAATTCTGAAACCTGAGACATGCGAACTTCAGCCTGAATGCTCGGCTTGATGCTGTTGCCAAGTACCTCTGATATTAATTGGATGCTTCAAGAAAACCGCTAACAAACATCAATTTTTATTTGTCCCCTTGTGACCCCTCGGCTTGAATTTGTATAGTCTCTGTACGATGGCATTCTCCAATCCTAGTTGAAGATACTACAATCCAGAGGTCTGCTGGCTTCTTTATGTTTGGACTTGTTCCATTCTGTCCCGTTCAGATACCTGTCCCTGTCCCTGCTGTTTCAGGGGACTACATTCTTTTATAGAACATTGTTTCTGGACGAACGTAGTTTTTGTATCATGTCATTTTGTTAATCTTAACTGTGGTGATGAATTATGGTTTTGTAGAAGTGAGAAATCATAAAATGCTGTTTCTTCTCTCAGTAGAGGTTCTTGATGCGAATTGTTATTGTATTAACAAAATATCTTGTTATTTAGCTAGGCATCATGTAGCAAACATAATACTCATCAAATGATGTGGAACAAGGAATGTGCCCACTCTCGTTGTCATGTTCCCCTTCCCAAGGCCATAATTATGTGGCTCCTGTGTTAAGCCATGTCTGTGCCATATTGGTGGAGCTCGAACTCTGTCCCACCTTTGCATTTTTCTGGGGTGTCCTTGCCATGCCCAGCAATGTGCCTCACATTGGTGGCAGATATTGAGTGTGGTATTTAGTCAAAAATATGTGGAACCCATGATTTCACAAAGGTCCCAGGCATCAGTGGTATTGGAGAATAGAACACACTGGACACTTACAATGATTTGGAGTAAGGCAGTGCCACAAATGTTTTCGCTGCGCTGCGCTGCCCTACGCCAAATCAAAAGGGTAGGAATGCATCATATTTATGAGACACAGTGCATGCCTGCCCTTTCAGCTAGCACCAGCGCACAATATGGTGCCAAGAGCCAATGCAGGCACCCTTGCACTATGGTTTAAGGGTCTCTATGTTGTTGGCAGGATTGTTTTTGTGCAGGAAAGGACACCTTCCCACACAAAAAAAAATCCATGTAGGAGTTTTCCTCTTTCTTTGTGTGCTGCACACATAGAAAGAGGAAAAAACAAGGAGAAATAAACATAATTCTCCTCATTATCCCTGCCCTGGGGAAGTGTAAAGTTTTGACGCATTCCCAGGTTTGCAGATCCTTGTAAATCTGGGAATGTGTCAAAAGCCATGGGTGTTGCTTGGGAACACCCACTGCAACGCCCATGGTACACCTCCCTGACGCAGTGTGAGGCAACGCAGCGACTTGCGCTGCGTTGCCTTACACCATATTAATGAGGCCATGAAAAGCCACGAAAAGTGACTTTGTGTGGCCTCATAGATATGGGTGTGCACTCTGAACCACCAGAGAGTGATAGAAAGTGATGCACCAGTGGTGCAAAGACTTGCAAATAAGCCCCTTGGTGCATCCAAGATAATCAAATACTTCACCCTGATAACATTACAGTTAGAGTTATATTGGTTGCTATGTGGCCAGAACTTGAAAGGCTCTCATGCCATTTCTACTTTATAGAATCTTTTTGGGATCTAGAGACGAATGTCCTGCCAGCTGTGCAACCTACTATATTTTCATTTTTCAAGAAGAAACTTTAATTCCCCCTGGTAGACTTGATATCTTCACACCTACTGAAGGTGATGTATGATGTATTGCTACCCAGCAGAGACCAAGACGCTGCTACCCATACAAACAGAAGGCACTGCTGGATTGAAGGTGAAGACAAAGTGATGTCTAGCTCATAGTAAAGTATGACTGCTGATCATTAGTACTTTTGAAAGACTAACGGTTGATAATATTGAGTATACCTTTATTACCTGCGCTTCTAAGAAAATGCTATGTTGGCATATTATACTGACCTTATTAGGTCAAATGTATTCAGTTCCCCAATTCATGTGTTCCTGGCATCCCCATGTGTATGTTGTATGGTAGTGCTTATCTGTGACATGTGGAAACTGTGTGCTTTGAAAGTGTTGAATTACGTGAGAACAGCAATTTCAATCTAAGAAGCAGTGCTGCTGGCATAATCATTTGAACATCCCAGTGGCTCTCAACTTGGAGATGCCATAGTATGTATATCCATGTCTGGTTTCTGAACTACAATCTGCTTTCAGCCCAAAGATCTGAAATGCAACAGGCACTGGTTCAAACACCTAATCTCCCAGACAAAATAAGTCTCTGATTTATGCCGCAACAGTGTGACCTCTTTGGATGCCAGGCAGTGACTTCTCTACATACACTTTGCTGGCAATTTTTCACTATTCTTAACCATCAGCCCAGGAACAATCCTACAAAGATAACCAATTCTCTGATTGAAAAATGGCAAGTCTTTACACTAGGGCCTATCTTCCATCCAGGTCCGCAGATTTTGGATACGTTTTCACCCTCTGGAGACTGCATATTGAATTTGACTTGACTTCATTTAGAATTTCTGCACCATCAGCTGAAAGGAGGACATCATAGAAAGATATCTAATGTTGCAGTTTCTCCTGATCATGTGAAGAAGTCCATGAGCAGTTATGCTCTACCTGGATATACATCCCCCTTTAGCCCTAGAAACATGTGGTCAGATAGTTCTAGTTTTTGCGCCACTGCAGTGTCACCAAAAGTGATGAAAACTAGTACAAAGACTTGAAATTACTATTTCTTTTCTGGCTCAAATCTTGATTTGCGCTGGAAAGTGGCTCCAAAGTAATGTGAAGTAGGACTTTACACTACTTTGTGAGAAGGGGGAGTTCCCATGCAACTACCCTTGGAGTTTGACGCAAAGCCCTATCTACTAAAAAGGTAGACAGGGCTTCATGCTAAAACTGCACACCTCCCCGAGTAACGTTGGAGAAAAGTTTACTTTTCCAACTTTCCAACTGTATAGTGTAGCACACATACAAACTAGCACACATTTTTAACCATGTCTAAACGTAATCTTTTGTAGTGGAAGGGTAGCCTTCCAAATACAAAATCTATGTTAGACATCACACACAACCTTGTACTATGGTTCAAGGTGAAAAACTGCCTAAAGTGCATCAGTGCAGGGGGAGAGAGAAACAGTGTTACATCTTAAGAGATATGGCTCTGTTTTGCTCTTTCTCTTTGATTTAACACAGTGCAGTATTTTTGGTTGGTGCGCTGTGTTGACTGAAATCTAAGTAATTCTGACTATTTGCTAGAGCAGATCGCAATGATCTCAAAACTGTGGGTAGAATCATCCTATAACTGTAATTTCTTGGGATATTTTGGGATATCTTGGTTTGAAGGCTAAATGAATAACTAATACTAATCTAGCATCCCTCTGCTTCCAGTGAGTGGCAACCATTCTGATGGGTGTTAGCAAACCCATGGGTTTTCATGCAATGAGATAATCATTACTGGTTTGAGTCACTTATGAGTTAGAGACCTCTAACTAGTTTCAATGCCTATGTGTATAAACCATGAGCTCCTATTCTGTTTCTCAGGGTCCCTTCAAACTCCAATCTCGTTGAAGATCAGTTAGAGGCATACATGGGGAACTGAACTGTGTTTGGTCATGTCAGCTTCACAGCAGTCCTGTTTATCTCGATACTGGGAGAGGATGTGGCATTTTGGCCATAGCTGCCGACTCTGGAATTGGGAAACCAGGTTCAAGTTTCATTGTCAGCTCAACATCCTGTCCTTCTGGGCAACTAAATTAATCTTCCCATGCCTAAAAAAACCCAATGAATGTGACCTTGTGTAATGTAACTGGTAATCATGTAAAGTGCTCCAATACCTTTGGGACGAGTTTCCGCTATATAAAACTGCCCAAAATAACATATCAGGAACACTTTGTAAAGAGATTATGTTCAGTTTTCCCTTGTCCACATGTAGCACTGATCTAGTAAATTAGGATCCCAGTTCCGTTAACATGATGCTATTATGTTAGTTTGGAACCCTGGCCCATCCCCTTTGAACTAGAGGCTGTGGAGTAACTAGAAAAAAGGGCTCACTGATCTTGTCCCCCTGGAACTCGTACTTCACTGGCTAAATTATGGAAACCCTTCTGATAAGACTTTAGCCTTGATGCTACAGATACAATTACAGATGTCATAAATTATATGATAGGTCAGAATCCATAAAACATTACCATAAACACTGTCACTGAGACTATGAATATAGTATAATTTATTGGTTTGAGAAGTTTCCACTGAATTTCTCTGGTATTTTGATGACATACTGCATCCAGCTTCTATGAAAGTCTACTTTACTTCACAATCAACCACAGACGGCTAACCTCAGCTGTGCACATCCTTTGGCCTTGTTTGTTGGCCACAAGGACTGGTCTATAGTGAAGCTCTGAGCCCAACACACTGCACCCAGCCAACCTCTACTGTGCAAGGCTTTCAGCCATGTGCAGTGGTAGTTGGCCACAAGGCCCAGCCTTCAGTTAGGCTGCAAGCCCAATGAGCCACTCTGGCCCCATTCATTCCCCAATAAAACAACCGTCCCACTGAAATTCTCAGCTGTTTTCTCAATTAAATTAGGAAAAACTGAACTGAGGAGGACTGGTATTACCAAGTTGATACAGTTATTCGGGATCCAGGGAGAAAAGTTGTGCTCACTGGAATTTACTGCGGAGATACCAGCCATAATTAGAGATTCCAATCCTCGAGAATCCCCGCATCAAATATGGCACATGAACAATGAGGGCCTTAGATAGGTGTTAGAGTAAACCCCTTTAAATAATTTTGATACACCATTATTTGAATCATTGGCTTTTATGTGATAGAACAGAAGATGTGACTCATCTGCTTCATTGTCCTACTCCTTATGTACGCTTGAAAGGAGCACAATGTGCAAGACAGGCATATCTCTTCTTAAGGTCCACCAATATCAAAGTCTGTTGCCAGTCCCCTCTCCCAGCATGTCTCCTCCATAAACAGCATAAACCACAACAAAAACACAAGCACATGTCTGGTAAAAGGATGCTTTGTATGGATGAAGACATGGCCATTTCAATTGGAGTGCGACTGCCAGTGAATGATGTAGCATTGACATTGTCACAAGCCTCCTCTTTCAATTTCTAAATGCACTGGAAAATTTCTAAATTACTTACTGGAGGTAACAAGAGGGGTAGTTGGCCCCCAAGGAAGTCCTTGAGGGCCAATTACCCCTCCTGTTACCTCCTGTAAGTCCCACACAGCGGGATTTCTAAGAGGTCTTTGAAGGCCATGCCCCCTTTCTCCACCACTCTGTAAACGCGGCTCTGCTTGTGGTGCACTACTGGTTAGGGGATGAAGTCCACTTTACTCCTTAGGGGCCAAGAAGCCCTCCTGCTACCTCCTGTAAGTCCTACACAGAGGGATTCATGAGAGCTGGTCGGAGGCCCAGCCCCCTTTCTCTACCACTCTGCAAACACGATTACTAGTTAAAAAACCATAGAAATTCACTGAAAAAAAACAAAAGTTACAGGGACTTTATAGTTAGGAATTAACTTCTAAAAACCTTAGAAATTCACTGAAAAAACCTAAGGTTAGAGAGATGTTATAGTTAAGGTCAGATTTCACTTGTACAAAACCAGAGAAATTCAGCAGTTATAGTTAGCTGAGATAACTATAACTTACGCCCACACAATGCACTGCTTATGACCTCGCATATTACATCACTCATGACATGGTCAGTGACATCACTGATGACATCTCAAATGACATCACTGATGACATCATCCACAGAACCACTCACACACATACTCACATCCCCATAAAACCTCTTGTACGCCCACTCACCCACCCATACAACCACTGGCATACCCATTCACATACCTATACCAGTATTCACAGCCACTCAGTTCTCCATAGAGGCACTCCCACACCCACTCCCTCACTCGTACACCCACTTACACAACCATTTACTCACCCGTACAGCCATTCATACAACCAGTTACTCACCCATACAGCCAGCCACATAACTACACACTCACCCATCTAGCTACTTACACATCCACTTATTTATGTACAAAGTCACACACATCCTCACTCACCCAATCAGCCTCTCAATACAGCCACTCACTCACCAATAGAAGCCCTCATGCACTCACTAACACAACCACTTAGGTACCATTCACATATCCATACTAGCACTCACACATTCTCTTACTCACCCATACAGCCATTCACACAGACACCCACTGTCCAATACAGCCACTCACACACAAAGTCACATTACAAAACAACTATTCAAACAGTCACTCACTCACCCAACAGCCACTTACATACCCAGTCACTTACTCATACAGACATTCAGACACCCACTCACTCACCCATACAGTCACTACACACCCACTTACCAACTGATATAACCAATTACACCGTCACTCACCCACCCATACATCCACTGACACACCGAGTCACTCACCAATACAGCTGCTCACACAGAATCTTACACAATCAGTTATACACCCATACAGCCACTCACACACCGATACGCACAAGGATACGTACAGTCACACAGCCACTAATGGGATATATATTAAAAGTAGTATCACTCATTAGTAGTACACCTAGTATACTACTTTAAGTTTTGTAGTAGCTTATATATATGTTTAGCAATCTTAAACTCTTACCAAATACTTACACTCACTGGATGGTGTCATCAGTGATGGCATCAGTAATGTAATTTGAGATGTTATCAGTGATGTCACAGACCATATCATGAGTGATGTAATATGTGAGGTCATAAGCAGTGAATTGCGGGGGCGTAAGTTCTATTTAGGTCAACTGCTGAACCTCTCTGGTTTTCTACGAGTGAAATCTGACCCCAACTTTAACGTCCCTGTAACCTTTGTGTTTTTTCAGTGAATATATATATATATATATATATATATCCCAAACGAACGCTCCTTCTGAACCGCTGAACCCAAGAAAGGTGGCGCAAACGCCAGCGGAGCAACTGGCAGCACAATCCAATATACACAATCCAAAATCAATGCGCTCTCAGAGAAACACACGTAGTCAAAGATAGGATGTAACCCAGTTTAATCACTACGCGTTTCGACTGTCTACGCAGTCTTGTTCACGTGAACAAGACTGCGTAGACAGTCGAAACGCGTAGTGATTAAACTGGGTTACATCCTATCTTTGACTACGTGTGTTTCTCTGAGAGCGCATTGATTTTGGATTATGTATATTGGATATATATATATATATATATACATATGTGTGTGTATGCAAGTATATAAATGTGTGTGTGTGTGTGTGTGTGCATGTACATACACACACATACATATCTATAAATATATATATATATATATATATATATATATATATATATATATATATATATACATACAAACACAAAGTTGCCCCCAAAGGAAGATCCTGCACTGGTGGGTTGTAACTTTTCTTTAATGGAGGCTGGAGCGTAGTTGGCAGGGAACCTCACATCCTTTTCAAAGCCGACGCGTTTCGGGCTACTCGCCCTTTGTCACAGGCATTTCACGGAGTGTAGAAGGCAGTTCTGCGCACCTGAATTAAATGCCCTTATACCCGCCCCGATGGGCGTGGCCGTTCCCACAGCCTCCTGGTATACGTGGTGCAACAAAGTGTTCCTCTAGTGAGTTGTCTCATACTCCGCCTATACATATATATATATAAATTCACTGAAAAAACCATAGGTTTAAGGCACGTTATAGTTAGAAATTAGCATTTAAAAAACCTTAGAAATTCACTGAAAAAACCATAGGTTTTAGGGAAAGTTATAGTTAGTTGGACATTTCACTCGTACAAAACCAGAGAAATCCCCCCGTTATAATTAGTTCAGCTAACTATGACTCGCGCCCCCACAATGCACTGCTGATGACGTCACATATGACATCACTCATGACATGGTCAGTGACATCACTGATGACATCACTGATGACATCTCAAATGACATCACTGATGACATCACTGATGACATCATCTAGTGACTGTGTGTTTCTGTAAAGTTTAAATATGTTTAATATATATAGGGAAAGGCGTATTGAAGAATGAGTGGGTGTATAAGTGTCTGAATGGATGATTTAGTAGGTGTGTGACTGACTATAAGTGAGTGATTAAATGTATCTTACTGAATGCACGGGTTAGTGACTAAACTGTGTGAATGTCTGTATCCATCTGTCTGTTGGTGTGTAAGCGGCTGCATGGGTTTGTGAATAGCTACATGAGTGTCTATATGGGTTATTGATTGGTTGTCTGAGTATCTGTATGGATGCCTGAGTGTTTGTATGGGTGGGGTGTGTGTGACTCTGTGCATAGATGTGTGAGTGGGTGAATCACTGGGTGCATGGTTTCAAGAGTGCATCTGTGATGGACTGTGTGGGTGTGTGAGTGTGTGTATGGGTATGTTAGTGAGTGAATGTATATCTCAGTGGTACATGTGTGAGTAACTACATATGTGTAAGGCAGTATATATGTGTGTTGGAATATATAAATAGCTATAAGTGAGAGTGTGTGATTATGAGAATGACTGTATGGATGAGTGTGTGCTTGTATCAGTGATTGTATAAGAGCGTAAGAATGTCCTAGTATTTGTATGAGTAAGTGAGCTGGTGTGTGTATAACTGTTTAGGTGAGTAAATGGGAGTGTGATTAATTATTTGCATGACTGACTAGGTGTGTGAGTACCTCTATGGATGAGTGGTGGTGTGTGAGTGTCTATATAGGCGTATGAGTGCATATGATAGTCCTGTTCTGAGTGATTGTAAGTATGAGTGACTGTACAGGTGAGTGAGTGGATATGTGTTTAGACCTAAGAATCAGTGAGTGGGTATGTAGTTATTGCTGCTGGAGTGTCTATGGTTTTGAGAATGGCAGTCTGTTATTTAGAGTTAGTGTATCAAAGGTTACATTAGGGTGTGAGAAGATGCATCAAATTATCACATGGATGATGTCATGAGTGATGTCATCAGTGATGTCATTTGAGATGTCATCAGTGATGTCATCAGTGATGTCACTGACCATGTCATGAGTGATGTCATATGTGACGTCATCAGCAGTGCATTGCGGGGCGCGAGTTATAGTTAGCTGAACTAACTATAACGGGGGAATTTCTCTGGTTTTGTACGAGTGAAATGTCCAACTAACTATAACTTTCCCTAAAACCTATGGTTTTTTCAGTGAATTTCTAAGGTTTTTTAAATGCTAATTTCTAACTATAACGTGCCTGAACCTATGGTTTTTTCAGTGAATTTCAAAGGTTTTTTAAATGCTAATTTCTAACTATAACATGCCTGAAACCTATGGTTTTTAAGTGAATTTCAAAGGTTTTTTAAATGCTAGTTTCTAACTATGCCTACAGAGGTAGGACATGTGAAGAAAGAAGAAGAAAAGCGCAGAAAGAAGGAAGACAAATGCAGAAAGAGGCAACAGAAGTCCAGAAAGACGAAGAAAAGTGCAAGAAGAAGGAAGAGATGTGCAGAAAGAACCAACAGAGGAGTAGAAAGTACTCCTGTGCCCCCAACTTTTTGCTGATGGGTACTGGTGGTAACTGACTCTGTCTCTGGTGGTAAAAGACACTTAGAATACAGTGAAAACACCTACATACACTAGGGAACACTATGCATTGGGGTACCCCTGTGATTAGCATGACCTCCTCTGTATTTGCCATGAGTTAGTGCCTGGGTCATTGGATGAGTACATGGGTACTGACTGGATGATTGGAGTACTGCAAGGAGAGTGGATGGTGAATTTATAAGTGCTTGTGTTTTGGCGGAGTGATTGGATAAGTACATGGTGCTCGCTGGTTGATTGGAGGAGTGCATGGGTAGTGACAGGGCGATGGCTGGACTGCATCAGTAGTGCTCAGGGTAAGTTGGAGGATTAATTCCCTTGAATCCTGAGGGTCCCTATTTGATAAAAGCCCTGGCGGTGGCGGTCCCCGGGGCTTGGGGGGCATTGGAGGCCCCCAAACATTAAAAAAACAAGCCCCGGGAGGTGGCGGTCCCCGGGCTGCAGGGGCCCTCGCGGGCCCTGCATATATTTGTTGGCAATGCCCCCGGGACCTGGCCCACCCGGGGGTCTCAATTAAACAAAGCGCAGTATCCAGCGCTTCATTTTTTTTTACATTTCGTCGGGATTCGCGACCCCAGCGCGAATTTCGCCAATTGTTTTTAACAAATTGCTTTTTTTGGCCCACAAGGACCCCCTGAGCAGGCCTAGGGGGTCAGGGTGTTTCTACCCTGCCCCCTTTTCTTCTTTTTCACCTTTGTTTCCCTGTTTTCTTGTGACTCGGTTCTACCGAGTCACAAGATGGCTGCCAACACTTCCTGGTTTGGAGTGTTGGCAGCCAATTAAAATGAAGCTCGTGGTCGGGAGGGTTCGCGGTTCCAGCGCGCCTCTAGATATCGATATTTGTTTTTTTACAATTTCTCAGCAACTACCGAACGGATTTACACCATTTTTAAAAAGGTCGCTTTCTGAGGCAAGCAGTTCTCAAATAGAGACAAAGCACTTTTGAACTATTTGCTATCTCTATGTTTTTTTATCCAGTTGACCACTTGATTAAATGTTACGCTTAGGGGAGAAAATGTGGTGTTGCCAAGTTGGAGTTTCTGCTTCAGCTCGTCATTCTGTGATTCTGGTCAAATCACTTAATCTCCCCATGCCTACAACCAAAATGAGTTTGTCCTTGTATGATGTAACCAATGCTCATGTAAAGCACTCCAATATCTGACCAACCTGCACTATATAAAACTGCAAAAAAACAAAGGATAAAAAGTGTTTTCCACACTTCTCTCATTGGGCTATACGTGGGCTACATCTGGGTGATATTTGTGCTACATTTGGGCTCATTTTTCTCTGGTGGCCATCTTGGGAGACTTCAATTACATTCATTAAACTTTATTCGATCTGATTTAGAAACATAGATCATAAAAGTGTACATAAAAACAGTAAATCCTCTTTCTTAATACAATACAGTGAGAATTAATTAAAACCAGTAGGTAAAAACGGGTGTTACAAAGCCTAGTTCAGAGCAACTTCAGGTTAACAGAATAGTAAAGTTCAATGTTTCGCAAGATCAAGCTCATGTACTTCGTGCAAAATACGCAATAAGGGGTCCAAGTAAGATGCAACGCTCCAATACCTGACCAGTCTGCACTATATAAAACTGCAAAAAAACTAAAAATAAAAAGTGTTTTCCACACTTCTGTCATTGGGCTATAAGTGGGCTACATGTGGGTGATATTTGTGCTACATTTGGGCTCTTTTTTCTCTGGTGGCCATCTTGGGATATTTATTTGTTATAAAGTTTCCTAATTTCCTCATTTACTGCAGTCTCCTGAGTAGGAAATGCTTTCAGGTTTTTACTTTGATTCCATCAAGAAGGCATTCAGATGTGTCACACATTTGCCATAAATTCAGAATGTTAGCACTCTAGTTGCTCATTAGATCACTGTAGTAAAGCTACTGCTCATCAGGGAGTTAACTGGAAGTCTACTGCTGGTATTGAAAGTGATTGTTTCATTCTGCATGTCAGAATTTTCTAATGAAATAGAAGAGGATTTGAGATCTCACTTAAAACATGCCCTAATTTTTCTTTCTGCAGAACTAACCATAATTTCTAAGGCAAAATGAACCCCCTCATTTTTTTCCTTTTAAATTAAATGTTTTAAGTGTTACCGGTTTATTCCAATCAAGATGGCTTCAGGTGTGCCATAATTGTTTCATAAGTAAGACTGTTAGCGCTCTAGTTGTTCTTTAGAACACTCTGGGAAGCTGCAGTAGAACACAAAGGAATCAACTGGCAGGCTGCTCCTGTTGAAATATAACAGGAAGATATTTGAGATCTCACTTAAAACGTGTCCTAATTTTTCTTTCTACAGCACTAACCATAATTTCTATGACAAAATGAACCCCATCATTTTGTTCCTTTTTAAATTAAATGTTTTAAGTGTTACCAGTTTATTCCAATCAAGATGGCTTCAGGTGTGCCATACTTGTGTCATAGGTAAGGCTGTTAGCGCTCTAGTTGTTCTTTAGAACACTCTGGGAAGCTGCAGTAGAACACAAAGGAATCAACTGGCAGGCTGCTCCTGTTGAAATATAACAGGAAGATATTTGAGATCTCACTTAAAACATGTCCTAATTTTTCTTTCTACAGCACTAACCATAATTTCTAAGACAAAATGAACCCCATCATTTTGTTCCTTTTTAAATTAAATGTTTTAAGTGTTACCAGTTTATTCCAATCAAGATGGCTTCAGGTGTGCCATACTTTTGTCATAGGTAAGGCTGTTAGCGCTCTAGTTGTTCTTTAGAAGACTCTGGGAAGCTGCAGTAGAACACAAAGGAATCAACTGGCAGGCTGCTCCTGTTGAAATATAACAGGAAGATATTTGAGATCTCACTTAAAACATGTCCTAATTTTTCTTTCTACAGCACTAACCATAATTTCTAAGACAAAATGAACCCCATCATTTTGTTCCTTTTTAAATTAAATGTTTTAAGTGTTACCAGTATATTCCAATCAAGATGGCTTCAGGTGTGCCATACATTTGTCATAGGTAAGGTTGTTAGCGCTCTAGTTGTTCTTAAGAACACTCTGGGAAGCTGCAGTAGAACACAAAGGAATCAACTGACAGTCTCTGCCCTTGTTGGATTTACATGTTTTACTGAGAATGTCAGACTTCATTCTCACATGACTGAGAAAGATAATGTGAATTTACAGAAAATATGCTCTCATTTTAGCTTCTGGAGCACCTTCCAAACCTCTGTGGGACAAGCATGAGAAAATAGTTTTCTCTCAAACATGATTCATGAAATCCCAGCAGAAGGTTTTTCACAGGGTAAAATCACCCTAGAACACACCACAATTCCTAAAATTAGTATGGTACCATCAACAAATGAATTCTAATGTAACTAAAGTCTGTTATCACCCTTTATAGTTCTCCCTTTGGTGACCCTCAAAATCTTCTATTCACTACAATGCATTTCATTGGGGTGCTATCATGTATATTGGTCCCAAGATGGCTGCCAACACTTCTTGGATGAAGTGCTGACAGCCAATCAGATCTCACGATGACATGTGTGGTTAGGCTCCGCCCAGATATATAAAGTTCTTTTTCCTTTAATATTTAAAAAACTACTGAACAGATTTACACCATTTTTGAAAAGGTCGCTTTCTGAGCCAAGCAGTACCTTTATGCCAAATTTGGGGTAAATCCGTTCAGTAGTTTCCGCTGTAGCCTTGCACAAAGTTCCCTATGGGAAATTAATTTTTTGACTCTTATTTTTTGAATTTCTCAGCAACTACTGAACGGATTTACACCATTTAACAAAAAGGGCTCTTTCTGAACCAAGGGCTACCTTTTTGCAAAATTTGGTGTAATTCTGTTCAGCAGTTCGGGCTGTAGCTTTGTCTAAAATTTCCTATGGAAAATAACGTGGAGAAAACACGTTTTGGGACCCCCTTTTTTCTCAGCCCCTGCTTGCCGAATCACCCCGAAACTTTCAAGATAGGAGCAGACCAGAGCGCCCCACGAGTTTTGAAAATTTCGCGAAGATTCGTCGACCGGCGCCAAAGTTATTGGGAATAGAATGTTGTGAATTTCCTATGGCAAATAGGTCCTAACTATAACTACCTACTGGCGACCGCCAGTAGGTAATATATATATATATATATATATATTCACTGAAAAAACCATAGGTTTCAGACACGTTATAGTTAGAAATTAGCATTTAAAAAACCTTTGAAATTCACTGAAAAAAACATAGGTTTTAGGCACGTTATAGTTAGAAATTAGCATTTAAAAAACCTTAGAAATTCACTGAAAAAACCATAGGTTTCAGACACGTTATAGTTGGAAATTAGCATTTAAAAAACCTTTGAAATTCACTGAAAAAAACATAGGTTTCAGGCACGTTATAGTTAGAAATTAGCATTTAAAAACCTTAGAAATTCACTGAAAAAACCATAGGTTTTAGGGACAGTTATAGCTAGTTGGACATTTCACTCGTACAACACCCATGAAATTCCCCCGTTATATTTAGTTCAGCTAACTATAACTCGCGCCCTCGCAATGCACTGCTGATGACGTCACATATTACATCACTCATGACATGGTCAGTGACATCACTGATGACATCACTGATGACATCTCAAATGACATCACTGATGGACCCTCAGTATTCAAGGGGAATTAATTCCCCAACTTTAAACACGCCACAGGGCGTGTTTGCACACATGTCACCTCAGGCCCGCCCCCTCCCTTCACCACTGTGCAACGCGCCCCGTTTTAAGTTGGGGGATAAAGTCCCCTTGAATCCTGAGGGTCCCTGGGGTCCAACTAGCCCACCAGGTACCTCCAGTAAGCGCCACAGAGCTGCGTTGCAGAGAGGTGTAAAAAGGGGCGTGGCCTCTGAACACCTCTCTGCAACGCTACTCCCTGGCGCATACTGGAGGTACCTGGTGGGCTAGTTGGCCCCCAGGGACCCCCAGTATTCAAGGGGAATTAGTTCCCCAACTTTAAACGCATCAGGGGGCGCGTTTGCTGAGTGTTGCAGGGAGGGGGCGGGGCCTAGCCGCGATGCCAGACTTTTTTTTTTTTTTTTTAAGAAGGGGGGCTGTGTGGCCCCCCTTCTCTTGCCTTTTTTTGTGCCCTGGGGACCCCATCCCCCAGGGCCTGCTCCTCCTTAAAAAAAAAAAAAAAAAAATGTTAATGGGAGGGGGGCCGCGTGGGCCCCCCTCCCGTGGCCAATTCCGGCCCCGGGGACCCCATCCCCCAGGGCATGGCCACACATATTATTTTTTATAGGAAGGGGGCTGCATGGCCTCCCCTCCTAAGGCCACTTCTGGCCCCGGGGACGCTATCCCCCGGGGCCTGGCCATCCGTTTTTTTTTGTTTTGTGAGGGGGGCCACGTGGCCCCCCTCCTCAGGCCAAATATGGCCCCGGAGACCCCATCCCCCAGGGCCTGGCCTCTCCTTTTTTATTTTATTTTTATTTTTAATACTCAGGGAGGGGGGCCGTGTGGCCCCCCTCCCGGGCCACTTCCAGCCCCGGGGACCCCATCTCCCGGTGCCTGGCCTCTCGTTGGGGACCGTGGGGGGTCCCCAATCCCCCCACGGTCCCGCAGGCTCCCCGCGTCCTGCGGGAGCCGGCATTGCTTTTCCACATGGGGAGCTGCTGATATGCAGCTCCCCGTGTGGAAAAGCAATCTGCTTTTCTTCATTGAAGCGAGAGCAGGTTTCCTTGCTCTCGCTTCAATGAAGCAAAGCAGAGTTTGCAATGACAGGACGGGAGCCGCGAGGCTCCCGCCCTGTCATTGCAAACAGCAGTGTCCCGGGGGTGAGCACCCCGGGACACTGCAGGAGCCGGCCCTGGGGGGTGGCGGTCCCCAGGGCCATCAAGGGCTCCAGGAGGGGGGCCGCGCGGCCCCCCTCCCAACAATTGCAAAGCCCTGGGGAGGTGGTGGTCCCCGGGGCTCGGGGGTCCGTTACGGACCCCCAAATTTAAACTATAGTGCCCCGGGGAGGTAGCAGTCCCCGGGCGTGTGGGGGGGGCTCGAGCCCCCCCACACAGGTATATTGTTTTTTAAAAAATGAAGCCCCGGGGCTGCGGGGGGGCAGTGTGCCCCCCGCTATTATAAATAATGAAAGCCCCGGGGGGGTGGCAGTCCCCGGGGCTTGGGGGGGCCTTAGAGGCCCCCCAAACTTTAAAAAAACAAGCCCCGGAAGGTGGCGGTCCCCGGGGCTACGGGGGGGCTGCGTGCCTCCTGCAACTCATTATTCAAGCTCCGGGGAGGTGGCGGTCCCTGGGGCAGTGTGGGGGGGATCGGGGCCCCCCCACACTTTTTTTTTCACTGCCCCTGGGACTTGGCCCACCCGGGGGCTAATTAGTAATGAAGCGCGGGAGTCCGTGCTTCGTTTTTTTTTGTTTTGCCCCAGATCCGCGGATCCGGCGCGCATTTTGCCGATTTAAAAAAAAAAATGCTTTTTTGGGCCCTGGGGGTCCTTGTGGGACCCCCTGAGCAGGCCTAGGGGGTCAGGGTGTTTCTACCCTGCCCTCTTTTCTTGTTTTGCGCCTTAGTTTTTCTCTTTTCTTGTGCCTCGGTTCTCAAGATGGCTGCCAACACTTCCTGGTTTGGAGTGTTGACAGCCAATTAGCATGCAGCTCGTGGTCGGGAGGGTGCGCGGATCCACCGCGGCCATAGATATCGAAACTTTTATTTTTTGATTTTCTCAGCAACTACTGAACTGATTTACACCATTTAAAAAAAAGGCGCTTTCTGAACCAAGCACTACCTTTTTGCCAAATTTGGTGTAATTCCATTCAGCAGTTTTGGCTGTAACCGTGTCTAAAGTTTCCTATGGGAAATTGATTTTTTGGACTCTATTTTTTGATTTTCTCCGCAACTACTGAACGGATTTACACCATTTATAAAAAAGGGCGCTTTCCAAGCACTACCTTTTTCCCAAATTTGGTGTAATTCCGTTCAGCAGTTCGGGCTGTAGCCGTGGCTAAAATTTCCTATGGGAATTAACATGGAGGAAACACGTTTTGGGACCCCCCTTTTTTCCCGGCCCCCGCTTGCCGAATCACCCCAAAACTTTCAAGATAGGAGTGGACCGGATCGCCCCACTAGTTTTGAAAATTTCGCGAAGATTCGTCATCCGGCGCCAAAGTTATTGGGAAAAGAATGTTACAAATTTCCTATGGATAATAGGTCCTAACTATAACTATCTACTGGCGACCGC
Organism: Calotriton arnoldi; assembly: GCA_963921515.1. Lineage (NCBI taxonomy): Eukaryota > Metazoa > Chordata > Amphibia > Caudata > Salamandridae > Calotriton > Calotriton arnoldi. Next base: position 389,504 of record CAWUFW010007744.1, on the reverse strand, counting down.
CAGTAGATAATATATATACATGTATATATATATATATATATATATATATATATATATATATATATATATATATATATTCCAAAAGAAAGCCCCGAGCTTTAAAGTAGCACTCCACAAGGGTTCAGTTTTCAAAACCGTTTATTCAGGAAAAACGGCATCGTGGATCCAATAAATCTCGCTCCCTGACGCGTTTCGGTGCTGCAAGCACCTTAACCATAGGGCGGCGCTTCGGTAAAACCTGGAATAGACCTCCACCTTTTATCCCCGCATGGCACTCGCTTTCCAGTAAGCGGTATGCCGGGAGTAGAAGTCCCAATTCATCCATTCAGGTATGGCCAGGTCATTGCCAAATGTTTTTTCCTGCCAATTTGCATGATTACAGCCCTCCGGTGGGCCTCAGATCACACGTATCCATTTTCCAATCTGGTAACCCTCGTGCTGTTGTAGGCTGCAGTTTTGTAACCGGCCACACAGACAAAGTCCAGTTAAAATAGCGGTGCATACTTCCACGGCCGGAAGCGCCGTGTATGTAAATTCCAAAAGAAAGCCCCGAGCTTTAAAGTAGCACTCCACAAGGGTTCAGTTTTCAAAACCGTTTATTCAGGAAAAACGGCATCGTGGATCCAATAAATCTCGCTCCCTGACGCGTTTGGTGCTGCAAGCACCTTAATCATAGGGCGGCGCTTCGGTAAAACCTGGAATAGACCTCCACCTTTTATCCCCGCATGGCACTCGCTTTCCAGTAAGCGGTATGCCGGGAGTAGAAGTCCCAATTCATCCATTCAGGTATGGCCAGGTCATTGCCAAATGTTATATATATATATATAAGTCTCTGTCTCCATTCTTCAGCCCTTGCCATAAAATGTGGCTGACATTTTCAATTTTTCAGCAACTCTGCCTCTTCTGGAACTCTGGAAGTTCGTTTTATATATATACCTACAACTGGGCAAGTAAATTAGAAGGTTGTTGGCACTTGAGAATTAGTTTCAGGTCGTATTGGCGATTTTATATTACTGTTCAGAAACATATTCACATATTTGTCTATGCTAAATTATTATACGAATATTTGATGATGTTTTATCATTTTATTGCATATTCTTAACTGACTACTAATATTTGAAGATGTATTTTTTTCATTTTCAAGATGAATCGAATAAAGAAATTTTATTGATTGATTGAAATATTAAGTTGAAAGGTGCCTTTGATGTTTTCCTATATTCATAGGTCTTATTGAAATGACCATTGAATAATACACTTTTTCTGCAAACGCCTGGAATAGTTTTTCCATTATTTAGTTTTGTTTTTTTGTTCTAATTTTTTGCATTGTATGCAATGTAAAATATCACTTTCCATGTACAATAGTTCAAGGGAGGAAGCCACTACACATACTCTCACTGTAATGGATACTTCACATTCGTCCTTGTTCTCCATAAATGACCTTCAAAGTCATATAATGATCAACATAAATCCAATCTGAAATTGTTCATATTCTTTTAAGGATGTGACATTTTCCTTTGCTCTTTACTTTGAACTGTTCAATGACAATTCCAACGAAGGAAAGTTTCCTACTGAAGTGCAATAAAACACAGCTTATATGGTGAAAGTTAACTTTTACTTCATGGTGACTTCCAGTTCATAATGTTTTATTTATATTTGTTTTAGGAAATGCAAATAGCATGTGAGTAGGATTTATACTTATTGCATGATAAACCGCTTTTCACTGGCATGTGTAAAAGTATCCATGTGATTGATATAGTATGGAAATTTAAAACAACGCTTCACAAAATGTTTTCCGACATTACCTCCTCATCTCATTCCTCGTCTTATTCCTTACCTGATGAAAGGCCCGTCTATACTCGATCGGCATCCCATACTAAATCTCTTTTGTTAGACATAATCCCTCGAAAAGGAAGTTTTCCCACACTCCCTTAACATGCCTTAATTGGTCCCTGAATGATAAAGCACTTCTGTTTTTATTTTTTGTGCCTGTCGGTAGGCAGCTCCGGCAGGGCCTGAGATTTCATTTTCTTTTACTTTTCAAAACTTCTAATTAGGAATCCTGTACTGGGTTCAAGCATGGGACAGTGCAGAAGTTGTCTTATGCCTATTTCTATTTTTAGAATAGTGACTGTTTTTAGCTGGCAGTTTTTGCCCCTACAGCGGTGCCTTAAAGCATTGTATGATGTAACAGCAGCTCCTCGGTCTTCTTGTTAGGGAATGCCAGATGCAGCTGGAGATGTCCCACTTAGGGGCCGATTCCGATTCGGGCCGGAAATCTCTCTGACCGAGCCGGATCCGGAGAGATTTCTGACCGAGCCGGACTCCCGCAGTCCGACCGAGCGAGTACGATGCGGCCGTATGCTGCCCGACTCGATTCGGACTCCCATTGAAGTCAATGGGAGCCGGTCGTGCAACGCATACACGGGCTCCCATTGACTGAATGGGTACGTCGCGAACAGGGGGCCCCCCTACAGTGGGTACGCGTTGGTGCGACTCGCACCGTACACGCATGTTTAGGGGGGACCCTTGGGTCCACCCTGTGTGTGACACGTGAAGTCCAGCTCCGACAGCTCTTTGGAGCCGGACGCTACGAGTCGGTCGGGCTGTTCGAAGCGCGCATAGTACTTGCTCGGTCGGGAAACGTCTCCATTGCGTGGTGCAAGCCGTGTCCGTACGAGTCGGTCGGAGCGGTTCGGACCCGGGAACGAGTCGGTCGGTGATTTCGCGTGCGCTCGCATCGTACTTGCTCGCTGGGACGACTGTACGAATCGGTCGGGAAAAAGGCCTCCGAATCGGATCCGGTAAAGCCGAATCCGATTCGGAGCCCTACCGGCCGAGATCGGAATCGGCCCCTTAGTTTTAAAGGGCCAGCTTTGTGCTTTTTCCTCACCTCAATCTACTGTTTTCTGGGGGCCACTTTATTTCCCATGTTGGAAAATGTAAACGTTTATCTTCAAGTTGGCAGAGGCTGGGCCTGCTAGGTTGTTTTTTGTCAGCTCCTGCTTTCTCTGCCCTTTCAGTCAAGGGCGGTGATAGGGTCCACATTGTTTTCATTTTTTGCTGGGTGTGAGGAGACCCACTGCATTTTGCAAGAGGTAAGCGAAGCCTTAATGAAATTCAGGTGCTGTTTGGGCCCTCCTTTGGATTGTTTTTGAAATCTCGAGCTGGCTGATGCTTCAGTGAGCTAATGCATCCATCCCAGAAGCCTGTGTTGATTTAATGGCTGCAGGTTTGCATAAAGGTGATCTCACTCAGTCTTTGATCCCTCTGAGGTTAAACCCAGGTGGTGCTCGGGCCCACTTTCGGATAATTTCTGGATACTTATGAGCAGATTTACAAAGCTCTCAAGCAAAGCAGCGACCCCCCAAAAATTGCTGCACTGCGTGAGAGGGAGCATGAATGATGGCATCATTTCTACAGAGATATGGCACTCTCCTCCCCTCTCCCTAGTGACGGTGCAGAATTATGCTGCTGAGCGGCACGCAAATGAATGAATGAATGAATTACCAATTTGTATAGCGCGAACGGATCAGTGACTTAATATCGAGGGACAAAATATCGATTTTACAAAATATAGTCGCCAAATTATCGAAAACTAGAATATCGACCACCAATACTTAATAAACAAAACACTAAAATATCGAAACCACGATATCGACTAAAATAAATATCGTTTCTAACTTTATCGAACATCAAAATATCGAAACTAAAATTATCGAAATACATTCAAATAACTAACAAAGAGCCATAATATCGACTCCCAAAATATAGGCAGCCAATATTATCGTTTTTAAAAAAATCGAATAACTGATACACAGTAAATTAAATATATCTGCAGAAAAAATACATTTTCACAATATAAACATATACAAAACATTTAATAAATATAAAAATATATTTTGCAAACACATTAACACCAAAAAAATGTATTTTAGCTAATATCACTTTAGTCCAAAATAAATAAATACTTAAAAAATATAATGCACTAAATATATAACATTTTAATCATTATAAAACACATTTCACCAACAGAATATGGTAAAAAAAAAAAAAAGGTTAACAACTTCTTAATTAGCGTCTTCCATATAAGGAAACAAACTGATAAAAAAAATACAAAAATTGCACAACAACAAATAGAATGCTACCACTAACAAAAAGCACCAATAACATAAATGAACTAATTAATTAAACAGTATAAAAGCAAAGAAAAAGTTATGTTCATTTCCACTTCAACCCTACAAGAAAAAAGAAGAGGAAACTCTGCCAGATTGCTTCCTGATCGCAGACTTTAATTTCAAAACTTAGAGGGTCATTACGATGGTGGGCGGACAAAGTCCGCCCGCCACCGTAACGGAGAATGGGACCATCCGCCATAGGAGCGGCGGTCCAGCCTTTGGGATTAGGATGCCACCGCCACGGTGGCGGTGGCATTCCGCATATATTGAATTGCGGCGGGCGGTGCTGTAAGCAGCACCCGCCACAATGCAATATATGCAAGTTGTGCTTTTGCATGCACACCGTGACAGGCACCGCGCGGTGCCTGCCACCTTGTGCATGCAAATGCAGGGGGGTACCATAGGTACCCCCCATGTGCACCCCCATCCCCCAACATCTGGGGGGGCCCACAAAGGGCCCCCAACAGCAAACACTGTATGCCTTTCCATGGCGGCAATGCCGCCATGGAAAGGCTGCTCTCCGCTGCCATACTAATATGGATGGCGGTGTCTAGCAGACACCGCCACCATATTAGACCCCTTTACCGCCCGGTCCACTGTCGGACCAGCGGAAAACCGGCAGACGGTCTTTCCGTCCGCCAGGGTCCCCCCGCCATCGTAATATGGCGGGGGGAACTGGCATGCGGGCGGTGAGAAATGGCGGGCGGATCGCCACCGCCATACGGGTGGTGGCGATCCGCCCGTCATTATAATGACCCCCAAAGCTTTGAAACTGCATTAAGTAAGTAAATTAACATTTTAAATAGTACAATACTGCTAACATTCTCCCAAATATATATCAAATTCATAAAACACTAAAATTTATTTTTATTTATTTATATCTCCTCTACAGAATTTTCCAACAGCAGCAAAGATAATCTACAACAGCTAAGAAAATAAAGTTAATTAAAAAGTAAGTATCTTAAATTGCTATTTTAAACAACACCCTAAACTTAGAAAAGAAAAACGAACTCTTTCCCAATCCCCTACCACCTACAACAAATATATTTAAATATCTTAACATTATTTTTTCTTATATCAACAGAAAAACTTTCAACATTCTGAAAATAAAAGCTTGAACACATCAAAAGAAAATTTTTCTTGCCATCAAATTCAACATTGTAAGTATATTGCAAAAAATTTATATTTTAGAAACAAAATAATCGACTGTAATATATTAATTAAATTCTATGTACATTTTCTTTAGCATTAAAGACACCACCATGACTGAAGGCGCACAATTCATAGAATCCCAGAAGGGGAAAATGCTCCTATGTTATATGGGTTATGTGTATACGCAGGAAAAGCAGAAAGATTTAAAAGTGTTTTGGAAATGTAGCAAGTATTATTCTAACAAATGCTATGGAAGAGCCATAACACACGAAACTACTGTTTTATCTGTGAAAGAGCACAAACACCACCCAAATATAACAGAAATTGAAATTAGGGATGCTCTGGAAAATATTAAAGAAGCAAGCAGTAGAACAGACAAACCCACTACTGAAATATTAAAGGAGCAATTACTTAGAGTACCCCAACATGCATCTGCACAATTACCATCCATAGATGCATTAAAAAAGTTATAATTAGACAGAAAAAGAAAACGACAACTACCATACCTGTCCCTAAAACATTCCAAGAAGTACTTATCCCACCTGAACTAAGCATTACCCATAATAATGAACCTTTTATTTTCTTTGACAATAAAAGCAGTGACAAACGAATAATTATGTTTGCCACTGCAAATAACTTAATAAAATTACAGCAAAGTGACACCTGGATGATGGATGGGACATTTAAAATATGTCCCAAACCATTTTACCAGCTCGACACAGTGCATGCTGTATATCAAAATACTAATATTCCCTTCATCTATTGCTTACTCCCAAATAAAACCCAAACTACCTATCTAGACATTCTCAACCAAATAAAAAACAAAAACACTAATTATTTTCCACAGAAAATAATCATCGATTTTGAGCAAGCAATGATTAACGCAATACTAAAAACATACCCTCATACAGCTATCAAAGGGTGCTACTATCATTTTAACCAGTGTCTGTGGAGACATCTCCAAAAGTCAACACTAAGGGGCCGATACCGATGTCGCTCGGTATGCCCTCAAAGAGCTGCTCGTAGGCTTACCTTCCGAACGACACGTACCGGCGGGCGGTCCATCCGGGCAAGGAAGTACGATGCGCAAATGTGCTCAAAATCCGAACGAGCCATACGCTCCGATCCCAGCTACAGTTCCCGTACGAGCCGGATCCGTAAACGCCGATTTGAGTCGCACAGAAGCAAATACACAGCAGTTTCCGGCAGGACAAGTACGATGCGCACTTCCTACGCGCCGAACGGGTCGCCACTTCCAGCACGTCACAGCATCCGGGAGAGCAGTATTATAGGCACGATTCGCGCTACAACACAACCCACTGCTACGAGACGGACCAACTAGCAACGGGTACGAGATGGAGCAACAATCAGCGTGTACGAGACGAAGACAACATGAATCCCATCGCGCAGGTCATCCCACTACTTTACATCTATAACCAGATCAGGAACCGACGCCTACGTCGGAGACGGTAAGTCAGACACCCACCACAGAAACAAATGGCATGTACCCGCAATAATTCACACACACTTAGGGATGTTGATATGCCGTACACTAGCAACAGCTCTACCATAGGGGCATGAAGCCCATCACCACCAGTACCCCCAACCCATAGGGGCTGGATGCCTAGCACTACCAGTACCCCCTACTCCCAGGATGCTGGATAACTATCACTACAACCATCCCCACTCATAGTGGGCTGGATGCCTACCACTACCAGTACCCCCTACTCATAGGGGGCTGGATGCCTACCACTACCAGTACCCCCTACTCATAGGGGGCTGGATGTCTTTCACTGCTACCATCCCCACTCATAGGGGGCTGGATGCCTATCACTGCTACCATCCCCACTCATAGGGGGATGGATGCCTAGCACTACCAGTACCCCCTACTCATAGGGGGCTGCATGCCTACCACTACCAGTACCCCCTACTCATAGGGGCTGGATGCCTACCACTACCAGTACCCCCTACTCCCAGAATGCTGGATGACTATCACTGCTACCATCCCCACTCATAGGGGCTGGATGCCTACCACTACCAGTACCCCCACTCATAGGGGGCTGGATGCCTACCACTACCAGTACCCCCTACACATAGGGGCTGGATGCCTAGCACTACCAGTACCCCCTACTCATAGGGGGCTGCATGCCTACCACTACCAGTACCCCCTACTCATAGGGGGCTGGATGCCTACCACTACCAGTACCCCCTACTCCCAGGATGCTGGATGACTATCACTGCTACCATCCCCACTCATAGGGGGCTGGATGCCTACCACTACCAGTACCCCCACTCATAGGGGGCTGGATGCCTACCACTACCAGTACCCCCTACACATAGGGGGCTGGATGCCTAGCACTACCAGTACCCCCTACTCATAGGGGGCTGCATGCCTACCACTACCAGTACCCCCTACTCATAGATGGCTGGATGCCTTCCACTACCAGTACCCCCTACTCCCAGGATGCTGGATGACTATCACTGCTACCATCCCCACTCATAGGGGGCTGGATGCCTACCACTACCAGTACCCCCGACACATAGGGGGCTGCATGCCTACCACTACCAGTACCCCCTACTCATAGGGGGCTGGATGCCTACCACTACCAGTACCCCCTACTCCCAGGATGCTGGATGACTATCACTGCTACCATCCCCACTCATAGGGGGCTGGATGCCTACCACTACCAATACCCCCACTCATAGGGGCTAGATGCCTACCACTACCAGTACCCCCTACTCATAGGGGGCTGGATGCCTACCACTACCAGTACCCCTACTCCCAGGATGCTGGATGACTATCACTGCTACCATCCCGACTCATAGGGGGCTGGATGCCTACCACTACCAGTACCCCCTACTCATAGGGGGCTGCATGCCTACCACTACCAGTACCCCCTACTCATAGGGGGCTGGATGCCTACCACTACCAGTACCCCCTACTCAGAGGGGGCTGGATGCCTACCACTACCAGTATCCCCTACTCCCAGGATGCTGGATGACTATCACTGCTACCATCCCCACTCATAGGGGGCTGGATGCCTACCACTACCAGTACCCCCTACTCCCAGGATGCTGGATGACTATCACTGCTACCATCCCCACTCATCGGGGGCTGGATGCCTACCACTACCACCAGTACCCAGCCCATAGGGGCTGGGTGCCAACCTGGACTAGCAGTAGCCACACACAGGATGGGGGATGCATAACACTACCAGCATCCACACACATAGGGTGAGTGTGTATGCAAAACACACCACCCCTACCATCATGGCAATAGTGGGTTACCCCGTGTCAAATGCCTACAACAGTGAATCTGACAGTGAACAGACAATGTACTTCCCATCACATGTGTGACTAAAACCTGAGTGTGTGTTTCACTATTCGAGCATTACATGATCACTGTGGCAATGGGGTCTGGACCCCCACTCACCACATTGACCAAAAGGCCAGTGTGGCTTGGGAAACCACTGCAGTTTATGCTCACTGTGGCAATGGGTTCTAAAGCCCCCATCAGTACAGTGACTAAAATGTAAGCGTGGGGTTCAAAACTACACCAGTCCATGATCATTGTGGAAATGGAGTCTAAACCCCCACTCACCACAATGAGCAAAATGTGAATGTGGGGCTTAAAAGTACAGCACATTTTGCACATTGTGGTAATGGGGTCTAAACCCACACACACCACAGTGAGCTAAAGGTGAGTGTTGTCATGAAAAAAGTTGCAACTGCCAAACAGCATGTATGATTCCTGGTCCCAAAACCACAAGCACGTGTGAGGCAAAGTAGTCGTTGTGTCCCATACAGACACAGATGTGGTGAGGCAAAGATTGCTGTGCAACAAAAACACCCTCTGCCATGTGCAGACAAGCATCACCCATGGGGGCTGAGAATGCCTCCAGTGTCCAATTGGACAATGACAGAAGTGGCCATCATAATGCAAACATACATACCTGAACAAACACATACACAAACTAAGCATTGCGTGGTTGCTGCAGCTGTTAGGTCACAAAGTCCCAGACCATGGCAGCTATGTGACCTACCAAACATAATGAATGTGCACACTGATGAGGCAAGAGTCCCAGGGACAGTAGGGAAGAATCTCCAACCAACATCCACCCAATGGCCCACAAAACACATACCAATGCAGTGCTGCAGATGCACAGACACAGCCAGCCAGACTCACACTGCATATCAAACACAACGTGTGTGTGTGTGTGTCAGTGTCCCCAGGCTACTACACAACACATGAGGGGGGCAGAACTGCAATCACACAGATGTGTACACAGTGACAAACTAAGGAAACTCATTGATTTGGCACACCTTTGTGGTCAATCACACATTGTAAGATGAGTGGGATCCCAAAAGATCAATGTGACACAAGCTGGGCGGAACATCAACCAACACAGCAAGAGACACAACCACCACAGCACTACCCTCAGGGACCCCACAAAGTGGTGACACTAGCATGCATAGTAATTCCCCTGTGATAACAAATGTAGATGTTGCACATACTGTGAAGCACAGTCACCTGTGCACACTGGGTCATGATTCCTGACCAACAAACTGCCATCACACAAACAGAAACCACAGGGCATGGCCAGTAATGCAAGACCCAAATGGAGGTAGGGGCCTAGCTACAACACAACTCACATTTGGCCACTCCAAACACCACACACCTGGATCTGCACCAATGTGCATCAGTGAAGCCCACATGGACTGGTGACACTGCACATGCACCCATGACAATCCCAGAGGTGGGGGTGGGGATCTAAGGTACCCATCATTCATCACACGTGCCCAGTCAACGACCCTCGTGAATGTCTGACACACTGCACAGTATGCGGGACATTGCCATGAGCTGAAATGTACTAGAATCATTGGGATCCCTGCCACAGTCACACACCAATTAAGAACCCAAGGAGACCCATATTGAACACATGCTGACACCTTCCAACATTGCACCACTGTACCTGAGGAGTGGGAGCAGTCACACACACATACACGTGTCACAATCACTGAAAGATACCACATAGACATAACAACATGATGGCGTAAACACAAAATGGCCTTGGGGAATCCTGAATGTGTCCCACGTGGGTTCGCCCACATCCCAGGACCTCACAACAAACACACCTAGGGATGACACCCTAATGACCAGTAGTTAGCCATTTTTATTTTTTTATTTATTTTAAACGTTTTATATAGCGCTGGCTAGACCCAGAGGTATCAGAGCGCTTTACATGAGAAGATAATATAAAGCAAACATGGCATACAAATAGATAAAAAGATAATTAAACAACGTGTGAGATATACAAAACAAAAATAGATATACAGGTGCAAGAGCTATATACTTCAAGTAACTAGGTATATGATGTTCGGGAAATGGACAGATATTACTGGACAAAATGTAACATGGTGATTGGAGATCAGGTGCAGGACACAGGTTAGGACCCCCAATAATAATTGGGCCAAACATGGCGTATAAGTAGATAAAAGATAATGACAACAACATGTGAAATATACAAATCAAATAGATAAACAAATCAAACAAATAGATAAACAAATCAAATAGATAAACAGGGGCAGGAGCTATACATATCAAGTAATTAGGCAGATGATGTTCAGGAAATGGACAAGTATTACTGGACTAATATAACATGGTGAAATTGGAGATCAAGTGCAGGTCACAGGTGAGGATCCCTAATAATAGTTGAGGAGGTGGATTTTGAGGTCTTTTTTTGAAGCTGAAATAGGACGGGTTGCAGCGCAGGTTTTTTGGGAGGGCATTCCAGATGATAGGGGCATTACCAGAGAAGGAGCGTGATTGTGTGGCTTTCTTTTTATGCAGTGGTGGTATAAGGAGGAGGGAGTTGGTGCTTCTCAGTGGTCGTGTGGTGCCCGCAATGAGGAGTTTCTTGGAGAGGTACTGCGGAGTGTTTTGGTGGAGGACTTTATGAGTGATGCAGGCAGTTTTGTAGGCAGATCTGCCTTCAATAGGGAGCCATTTAAGAGATTTGAGAGCCGGGGATATGTGATCGAAGCGTTTGCAGTCTGTAATGAGCCTGGCTGCAAGGTTGAGCACAGTACCAACAGCCAAGAAAACCCTGTCCCAAGCTGTGAGATGAACACAGGACAACTCAGCAAGCACCACAAACTGGAACATCTGTATGGAATACAGCCTGTGCAGTAAAAAGGAATGGAAGGAAACACACACAGACATGCTCACAGAACAAACACCATGGGCTCAGGCAATGTCACGGAATAACACACTGCTATGAGGTGACTCCACTCCTGTGGAAGGTCATCTGTGCCAAACGTTGTCTATGCAGGGCTCTGTCATGTCACCATAAAACTTGGTCACTGAGCCAACATTTACAACACAATGAAGGCTCTGGTCACATCAGCCTGTGTATGGGGGTGTCCCTCAAATCATCTGCACATACTCAATACACATGTTTAGCAAGTTGCACTGATGACACAGTAGACTTCCACATCATTGATGCGCAAACCTGCATGTCCAGTGGAGATGGGCCCACAGTCAGGGAGATAGACAAATTTAGCAATGTTGAGCCCAACAGATGTGCATGACTGCAAGCCACAAATGTCATCTGGCAAATGAAAGATGAAAATCCCTATGCCAAATTTGGTAATCATGATACACTCAGATTGCTGCTAAGTATGACATGGATACAGACCCCAATTGGACACATATCCCATGGGCCACATGGAGTCCATCACACCAACACTTCACTTTCCTGATCTCAACAACAGTATTACAACAGTAAATGCATGATAATACTCAACAACATCATGTACAACAAAAGCAAAACCACTAGATAACAATAGAGGCTTTATTCAGCAATTGGAACTTTTAAACTGGGAAGTCCAAAGTAAACAAAGGCCAATGGCCAGTCCGTTCACATAGTCCAAACAGGGTGAAATGTGACAAATGTCACATATTGCTTGCCTGCACTGCCACCGACAGGGGACATCCCCCCCTTGGAGGGGCATACATATGGGCCGGCCAGGCACCACAGGGACAGATCAGGGGATAGCAGAATGAGGCAGAGGAGGGGTGGTGGGTGCAGGAGTGTCACTGGCAACTGCAGTGGAGGTGTCTGATACAGTGGGCGCCGTCACCACTGCAGGGCTCAAGCCAGATGTGGTGGGTGACGGCACCATGGCAGTGGGCAGGTCAGATGTAGTGGACGGGTTCTCCACTGCAGTGCCCAAGTCAGACGGGGTGGATGTGGACTCCACTGCAGTGCCAATCTCCGAAGGAGTGGAATGGGGTGCAGATGAGGTGGCCAGGACAGAAGGGGGGGACACGGTCTCCACACCAGTGGCAGGAACAGGCTGAGCGTGTGGGGTGGGGGTGGAAGTGCATGTGCCAGGGGGGGAGGGCCTGTTCATTTTGGGGATGTGGTATCGGTGTGTGTGGGAACCTGGGGCAGGGTGTGGCAGGGGAACCTGTGGAGTGGTGGCCTGGGGTCTGGAGGATGGAGACTGTGTGGTGGAACTGTGTGATTTTGGTGGGGTCTTGCTCTTCCTGGTCTGGGGGGTTTTGCGTATGGGGGCCTCAGTGTTACTGCGCCTGGGGGAGGGTGTCCGTGTGGCAGGGGAACTCCCCTCTGTGCATGGTGACTTCCTCTTCCCCTTGTGAGAAGGATCAGATGGATCTGTGGGGAAGAGGCCAAGGTCACAGAGGAAGAGCTTCTGGGAAGGGGGGGTTGCAGGTGAGACAAGGGAATGGGTTTTGGAGGGAGAGGCATCTGAGGACTGCGGAGTGCTCATGGATGCCTGTGTGTGTGTCTGGGCCCCATCCCCTGTGTGTGTGGTATCAGTCCCCTGAGTGTGCGTGCGTGTGCGTTGGGATTTGGGCTTGCGTGGCCGTGTGCTGCTCGTGTCTGTGGTGTTGCTTGCCTGTGCCGGTGTGTGTGTGTGTGTGTGTGTTGGACAGGTAGGGGAGTGGGGATTGTGGATGGGGCAGAGGTAGCAGGGGTGAGGGACTGTTGGAGGAGGGACACTGCTGCTGTCAGTGAGGAGGCCATGGACTGAATGGTCCTCTGTAGGGCAGACATGTTAGATGAGATGCCCTCCATGAAGGACACCAGTTGTGTCAACAGACTGGTGTGAGCATTGAGGACACTCAGCACCAATGTCTGCCCTACCTGGTGCCGCTTAAGCAAGTCCACAGACTCCACACTCAGGGCAGCAGGGGAGACAGGGGCAGGGGGTGCGGTGCCTGGCACAAAGGAGACATGGGCCCCAACACGGGACCCTCCACGGACCGCAGGGATGGGAGCAGATGGGAGGGTGGTGATGGTGGTGGTGGTGGTGGGGACAGACTTGCTAGCTGGTGTCTGGTGGCTGCTGACACCTGCCTCCACAAGGGAGTCATCATCCGAGCTGCTGTGTTCGTCAGCTGAGGTGGATGGCGCTGAGGTCTCCTCGGTGTGGCTCCCCTCACCCTCCGTGCCACTGGGTTCCTCCGACTCCCCGGCAGCTGACCCAGTCTGGCTCTGCGGCTCCTCCTGGTCCATGGAGCTGTCTCCTCCTGTGGCCGTAGATGTATCTGCAAACAATCATGAAAAACAGATCAACATCAGTCACTTGTATTGACCTGACACACCACAGTAAGTACAGCACATTACAGATCAAGCCTTGGCATCAGTTGCTAAACATTGCAAAAAGTGCTGACCCATATTTGAACTAGCCACTTGTCGGCCTGCCACTCAACCATGCCCCTCATATCCTTCACGTCCATGGAGCCATCTATGTGGTACATGTAGGATGTAAACAATCATGTGTGCACACATGCACCACATAGACCGTTGTCCAACTTCCAAGAGTTAAGATTGAAATGTGTCACTACCCACATATCCCTTCTCCTGCCAGTTACTCAGTACATGTGTCAGGGAAAGGGATAGGCAGAGTCATTGCCGAGATAATGGTTCGTCACTCATCACCAGACACCATGATGGCATCATGTCTTGATAGGCAATGTAAAAATGGGGTGCATGCATGACATCTCACAATACTGCAGGATACACCTTTGCAAGTCGTATGCCATGGCACAGCCATGTCTGGCAAATCAGTCATCACTGGCTCCTGTCACAGGGGCAGTGCATACCAAAAACAGCAGTCTGCACTGTGCCACCATCATGGATGTTTTGGGATTGCAACCCCGGTAGCTGTCAAGTGCACATGTACCCCCCCTGCTACCCACATCATTATGACTCTGATGCACCCACGTCATTCACATGTGACATCTGAGTAAGTGCAAACACAACTCTGTACACATGTACACATCACAGGCTGATGAGAATGATAATGACCGTTGAGCACACTTGAGTGTGCCCAATGGTCATGATACACCCATGTTTTACCCCATGTGCAGACTCAACAGCCACATCTCAGATGGCTGCACACCCCAAACTGTGTCACACTGCAGTAGTCCGAAAAGCTAGGCCAGTACACAATGACACAGAGGCAGTCACCTGAGTGCACATTACACAATGTCCAACATGTTGGATGACACACAGGAGTAGGAGAGCAGAATGCTAATTATAGCCGGAGAGGGTATACCTGTCCTGGTCCCTGTGCAACATGGGATTACCCTGAACACTAGGCAGGTGGCTATGCATGTGTGACACACATGATGTACATTCTTCTGTGGCTCCAACATTGGTCTCACCTGCTGCATGGGTGTGTTGTAAATACCCCAGACACATGTGGTGAATCAGATCAGCAGTTGGACACATATAAATGGACCACACACAATACATGTCAGATTTCGGCAAATGTGCAACCAATTGGCCCAGTCATGAAGCCCACAACAAAGTCCCTGTAGCAGATGCTGTCCCCAACTTCAACCTAAGTCAACAGCAAGGACACAGAACCCAAGTGACAGAAGTCACAGACTGAAAGGGCCACACCTGTGTATCAGATGAGGATGGGGCATAACACAATTGAGGAACATGACTCTTGTTGTAGCAGACAGACGCACTGTGGGAGTGTAACCAGCCTAAAGGAGTGCAAACAGCATGTGAGACAAAGGTCACAGAAAAGGCTAGCACTTACCCCCTCCTTGCTGTTGTCCTGCCTTCAACTGCCCATCCAGGTCAGGGAAGACCACCGCCAGTATCCGGAGCATGTGGAGTGTCAGGTGGTGTCGTCGCCCCTCCTGCGAGGAGGCGACAGCTTCAGCTGGACCCTTGCAATCCGCCGGGTCCAGCCACGGAGGTTCTGCCACCTCTTCTGGCAGTTGCGGATGCGGCGCCTGTAGATCCCCACAGATCGTACTGCCCGGGCGATGGTCAGCCAGATCTCCTGCTTCTCATGGGCATCAACCTGTGAGGATGACAAAGTCAGAAGAGCATCACTACACATGCAACATATTCGTGCATCAGACAGTTGCAAATACATGTCTCAATCACAGGGGCACAAGATGTACACAGGTAGTGCAACCATGGTAATGGACAGTTGTCCAGCAGTTACAACATGCAAACATTGCCTGGGAATGACAAACTACTCAATTTACACTCTGTCAGCACAGTAGCTGTTCAGTACATGTAACTACACACTTTGGGGGTGACAGCTACTCAGTGAGCATGCTAGCCACTGGTGTACACAATGCTAGTACTGCTAGTCAGACAACATGCACAATGAGAAAGGATGTGGTTTGCACACTCACCTGCTCCCCTGGTTTCCCATACAGCTTGCTGTACTGTGGAAGGAGGCTGTCCAGCAGGGCCTGGTTCTCCTCCTCTGTGAAGGCTGGGGCCCTCTCCACAGTATGTGCCATTCTTGAAGCCAGAGGATGCAGAGACATCTGCAGTGGTAGCATAGATGTCAATCTGTAGCATGTAGTGCAGGCAAGTGAGCTCTCAGGGCCACACACAGCCTTATATCTGTGCTGCAGAGTCAGAATCTGTCCCATGCGTACAATGCAATAGGTCCGACACGTTTGCATCTAATGAATCTGGCCAATCCATGGAATTGCACAAGTCGTACACGCCTTCCGCATCGTTTGAAATTTCAACTTCAGAACACCATTGAAATTGCAACATTGTTGTGGTGAGCCAACGGAATTTTCGGCTCACGATTCGTACAAGTTTCGAATCCGCGTCCGTATCCATGACAGGCCATAGCCAATACGTGCACAGGGCTCGGTACCTGACTGTACAACGCGTATTTTGAAAAACAACACACACCCGTCTCCATGATAGTCCATAGCCAAAGCGTTTGCACGGCTCGGTCCCCGGGTGTACAACGCGTATTTTGATTAACAACACGCACCCGTCTCCATGATAGTCATAGCCAAAGCGTATGCACGGCTCGGTCCCCGGGTGTACAACGCGTATTTTGATTAACAACTCGCACCCGTCTCCATGATAGTCCATAGCCAAAGCGTATGCACGGCTCGGTCCCCGGGTGCACAACTCGTATTTTGAATAACAACACGCACCCGTCTCCATGATAGTCCATAGCCAAAGCTTATGCCGGCTCGGTCCCCGGGTGTACAACGGGTATTTTGATTAACAACTCGCACCCGTCTCCATGATAGTCCATAGCCAAAGCGTATGCACAGCTCGGTCCCTGGGTGTACGATGCGTAGTTTGAAAACTCACCTGCGTCTCTCCCCATTACAATCTATGGGCCAGGCATGCGCACGGATCGGTCTCGTACTGTACGACGTGTCTTTCCTGAAGTCACCCGCGTCTGCCACTGTTGGTGTCACTGGATAACGGATGCCACCCACTGTTACTTGGCAGGGACTCAGGTGCACACCTGCAACACCACAGCCTGGACACAGTGTATACAAAGGCATGTAAGGCTGCATTACCTGTGTGTGTATGGGGGTCTACATATGATTTATTGTGTAGCACTTTGTGGCAGCCACTCCCAGACTGTGCAAGGGTTCATGGGGACAGCTTTCTTTGTGTGTTCGTGCACATTGCCACTGTAATAGACAACTGTACAGTTCAGAGCTTGAGGCATGTACACAGTTCCAGGAGGACTTTGTGTATGACATGTTACATGCACCCTGACTCTTAGGTGGGATGGTATGTGTGTCACAGGGTGTGCCAGTGCCACAATTGTGATGTACATCCACAGTCTGTGTGCATATTGTGTTTCTGATGTCTCAGATTCCATGTGCCCAATGGTAAACAGTCTCCACATCCATGTGGTTTGTGCATGCACATTGATGTTGTGTCTGTGTGTCACAGATGTCCATGTAAGTCCTGCAGAGACATCAGGGGCCACTTCCTGTGGGAGTCATGGGCGTGTAGTGGCGTGTACATGATACGCCACATCATGCCAGTGTCCGTGTGGCAATACAAGGTCCCTGAGTATCTGCCTGTCAAGGAGCTGTGATGCAGGGAAGACACCTGTCCTCACTTGTCACTGTGGTGTGTGTTTGGTATGTGACATCAGTACAGATGTACTGTGACACAGCCCATTGAGTTGACACAGCACAACATGGAACTTGTTGTGTACACATGTTGAGATGAGATGTGAGATGATGGGCATGTAGGTGACATATGTGCCCATACACAACAGCACACACATAAAGCACTTGTGTCTTTTTATGATGTCTCATGTGAAATTTAGCATGGTCAGTGCCACATAGGTAGGGGAACTTACTATCTTCCTTTGCTCACCTATGTACTGCAGGAGACCAGCTGTCCATAGACCGTTCCCTGACCTTGCTACCATGGTTGAACATGACTGCATCCGACTGTACCACTTCACCAGGCCACTGATTGAGGAGCAGTTGGCCCCACATTTGCAACCTGGCCGGCCATACCCTACAGCGCTGACCCCAAGGTGAAGGTGATGGCTGCCCTCACTTCTTTGCCACCGGTACCTGTCAATACACTGTGGCGTCTGCTGGTGGGATGTCACAGACTATGTTCAGCCGTGTGCTGCGCGATGTGTTGGAGGCAATGTTAACTTTCCTGGACCTCTACATCCATTTCCCTAACCCACAACAACTCACTGACATCAAGAGTGACTTCTATGCACTAGGGAGGATGCCACATGTCATCGGCTCCATTGATGGGACACATGTGGCTTTGGTACCACCACATGCACATGAGCTGCCATACCGGAACCGGAAACATTTCCATTCAATTAATGCTCTGGTGGTATGTCTGGCAGACATGTCTATTTCACATGTGTGTGCACGATTTCACGGTTCTGCGCACGATGCGTACATCATGAGGATTAGTCGCATCCCGAGGATGATGGCACAGATGCAGAACCAGCGTGCCTGGCTTGTCGGTGGGTACTGACTGTTTGACATTGTGTGTGTTTGGCAATGTTGTTTTCCACGCTCTTTTCAAACTCAGCTAATGTGCAATTGTCTGTATGTAGGTGACTCCGGATACCCCAACATGCCGTGGTTGCTGACACCCCTCAGGAACCCTGTGACACCAGCAGAGATGCGCTACAATGAGGCACATGGTTGGACCAGGAGAGTGATCGAGCGGACCTTTGGTCTCCTGAAGAGCCGCTTCCGCTGCCTGGACAAGACAGGAGGGGCCCTCCCATATGCACCTGCTAAGGTGTGCAAAATCATCATAGTCTGCTGCATGCTACACAACCTGGCAGTGAGGAAGGAGTTGCCTCTCATCCCGGATGACGATGACCAACATCCGCCACCTGTGGAGGATCCTGGCCTGGGCCACGATGCCAGTGATGATGATGATGAGGGTGATGTCCGCACACAGCTCATCAACAACTTTTTCGCCTGAATGTGAGTATACAGGGATGTTTTTTCAATGTATTGTGTTTGCCTATGTGTTGGTGGTGCTCAGTTGCTGTGTGAGTGTGGCTGTGTGCTACTTGACTGGATGCGTGCAGTGATGTGTCCTTTCAGGTAGTCTTTACTCCTCAACAGTGTTGACATGATTACGTGGTTTTGTGTGGGTATCTTGTGACATGTTTCGGGCATGTGTATTGCTGTTCTATCGTGTTCTTCTGTCCTTCACAGGGTACTTTGGCTGTTTGGTCGACTCTGACCCCCGACTCCCAGAATCCAGTTCCAGGGTGGAAGTAGTCATCTACCAACAAGTGATGTGCCACACACCCCTGGACTTGAATTATTCCACACTTGGTGACTGTGTGGCCACTGTCACGTGGGATTAGCTTGCATCTGTGGTGGCATCAACATGTTTCAGATGTGTAATAAACCTGTGCTTCACTTTGGGATGTGCGTTGTCGCTCTCCACACATCCAACATTCATTTGCATGCTGTACCTGTGGGCATCTTGCCACAGACTCAAGAAGGGTGTTGTGTATATGCATCTCACTGCATTGTCTGTTCACATAAGTTAGGACGATGAGTTAGATGGGCATGGTAAGTATGTGTTGTGTTGATGAATTGGGGTGTCTACCTCATATGTGTCACATCACCATGACTCACATGACTGTGTTTACATCGCTGTAGTAGTTCACATGCACAGACATCTTTTCACAGGTCATCCTCTCAATAACACAAACCAAGTTTCAGTCACAACAGAGGCATGTATTGTGTTATAGTGAATTTATTTACATGCATGTGTTTGTAAGTTATACGTAGGTGAAAGTGCTGTACAGTGCAATAGGAATCCAAAGCTCACAGTGCAGTTGGTAGTGTTGATTGTTGAAATTTATAGAGTAAAGTCCACAGTCCTTTGGAACATTGGTCCAACTTAGACCCTCCATCACATGTGTGGGAGTTTAGTGACAGTCAACAAGGTGAACGCTTTGCACACATTGGATGATGTCTAGAACAGGTAGTCACGTCCTGGTGGGTATGCATGGCCATCTGCCTCTTACTTGTCCTTCTTTGGATGACCCCTCTTCTTCTTCTTCTCAGGGGGACCCTCAAGTTCAGGCTGCTGCGGTGCAGAGAACTCTCCGCCAGAGTCCACCTCCCTCCCTGTGGCAGTTGCTGATGTAGTGGCAACTGATGTAGTGGGCACACAGGGAGATGTGGTAATATAGTTGGCTATCTGGCGGAGGCATGTCAGTATGTCCCTATGCACGGCCGTGAGTTCATCAATTGTGTCCATTTTGGACTCCATCCGGGTCATGTGGGAGTCCATTCTGGCATGATGTGCAGGCTGCTGCTGTTGCATATCCCTGAGGATCCCCACAACCTGGCCAAATCCTCCGGTGCTTTCCTGGTACTCATCGATGATGCGTCCCAACTGCGGATCTTCCTGCAGTCCAGCCCCATCTGCAGGCCGTGGCCTCACCCTGACCACCCTCACACCACCCCTGCCCACACGGGCAGGACCTGCCCTGGCAGGCACAGGCAGCACTGGGCCCCTGTCTGTGTTGGCACTGATGTTGTTGTCCGTCAGCTCCTGGGTGCCCTGTGTACCTGTGCCATCGTTGTCCTGTTGCCTTGGTCTGGCTGTGTTGACAGGGGTGATTGAGGTGTTTGCAGGTGGTCCAGGAGTGGTGGCAGGGTGTGCTGAAGTTGCAGCTGCTGGGGCTGGGAGCGGGGCCACACCGGAGGTACCAGGTTGTTCATCCTCGTCCGAAGAGGACATAGAGGCATCCACACCGGGGAGGTCAGGGTCATCCAGAGTCTGGGGCTGGGATTCATCTTCTGTTCTTGCTGGGACCCCAGCATCCCCTGTGGGTGTAAGAGACACACAATGTATGTAATGTTTCTGCACACATCAACGGTTCGCACACATCAGTTGCCACTGCACATCATGATGAGTGTATTTACATTGCATTGTCCTACAATGTCAGTGACGGGTGTCTATTTTGGTTTAGCACAATGTCATTTGATGCTTGAGCATTTTGAGGGGCACGTAGGGCTGTGTGCATGAACATCTCATTTCATGATTGTTTGACTGTACATAGGCATTGCTACTCATGTGCCCTCATGTGCCTGACACAGGTGTGTCCCTCCTCTCAACATTCGTAATTTAACAATGACATACATGCACTTCCACTTGCAATGTGTAGCACGTTTGGACGTTGTGTGCTGGCATTTGTGCTTGTATTTGATTTGCATATGGCTGGGTCCAAACTGGAATGGCATGGTGAGCAAAAAAACGATGAATTTAGGCCCAGATCTCTGTACTGGGGTGAATGTACGACATTGTTCTGCATTCTGTCCATCAATTGTTGTTTTTGCATTCGTCACTCCGAGTGGGACAGGTATGCCCAGACGTGGGTCCCGTGCTCTCCATGCCACTGGAGTCAAGCTATCCTGGCTGATGAGGGCTGAAAGCCCGAAACCGGTCCTAGGATGCTTGTTTCCAGTCCAGGCAGGACCTGGCCTGGCAGTTCGGGCTGGACTGTTCCCATTGGGCACAGGGTCAAGACTGATTTGCATATGCTGGGTCCAAACTGAAATGGCATGGTGTGCAAAAAACGATGAATTTAGGCCCAGATCTCTGTACTGGGGTGAATGTACGACATTGTTCTGCATTCTGTCCATCAATTGTTGTTTTTTCATTTGTCACCCCAAGTGGCACGGGTATGCTCAGACGTGGGTCCCGTGCTCTCCATGCCACTGGAGTCAAGCTATCCTGGCTGATGAGGGCTGAAAACCCGAAACCGGTCCTAGGAGGCTTGTTTCCAGTCCAGGGAGGACCTGGCCTGGCAGTTCGGGCTGGACTGTTCCCATTGGGCACAGGGTCAAGGCTGATTTGCATATGGCTGGGTCCAAACTGGAATGGCATGGTGAGCAAAAACGATGGATTTAGGCCCAGATCTCTGTACTGGGGTGAATGTACGACATTGTTCTGCATTCTGTCCATCAATTGTTGTTTTTGCATTTGTCACCCGAGTGGGACGGGTATGCCCAGACGTGGGTCCCGTGCTCTCCATGCCACTGGAGTCAAGCTAACCTGGCTGATGAGGGCTGAAAGCCCGAAACCGGTCCTAGGATGCTTGTTTCCAGTCCAGGGAGGACCTGGCCTGGCAGTTCGGGCTGGACTGTTTCCATTGGACACAGGGTCAAGACTGATTTGCATATGGCTGGGTCCAAACTGGAATGGCATGGTGAGCAAAAAACAATGGATTTAGGCCCAGATCTCTGTACTGGGGTGAATGTACGACATTGTTCAGCATTCTGTCCATCAATTGTTGTTTTTGCATTTGTCACCCCAAGTGGGACGGGTATGCCCAGACGTGGGTCCCGTGCTCTCCATGCCACTGGAGTCAAGCTATCCTGGCTGATGAGGGCTGAAAGCCCGAAACCGGTCCTAAGAGGCTTGTTTCCAGTCCAGGGAGGACCTGGCCTGACAGTTCGGGCTGGACTGTTCCCATTGGGCACAGGGTCAAGACTGATTTGCATATGGCTGGGTCCAAACTGGAATGGCATGGTGAGCAAAAAAACGATGGATTTAGGCCCAGATCTCTGTACAGGGGTGAATGTACGACATTGTTCTGCATTCTGTCCATCAATTGTTGTTTTTGCATTTGTCACCCCAAGTGGGACGGGTATGCCCAGACATGGGTCCCGTGCTCTCCATGACACTGGAGTCAAGCTATCCTGGCTGATGAGGGCTGAAAGCCTGAAACCGGTCCTAGGAGGCTTGTTTCCAGTCCAGGGAGGACCTGGCCTGGCAGTTCGGGCTGGACTGTTCCCATTGGGCACAGGGTCAAGACTGATTTGCATATGGCTGGGTCCAAACTGGAATGGCATGGTGAGCAAAAAAACGATGGATTTAGGCTCAGATCTCTGTACTGGGGTGAATGTACAACATTGTTCTGCATTTTGTCCATCAATTGTTGTTTTTGCATTTGTCACCCCGAGTGGGACGGGTACGCCCAGACGTGGGTCCCGTGCTCTCCATGCCACTGGAGTCAAGCTATCCTGGCTGATGAGGGCTGAAAGCCCGAAACCGGTCCTAGGATGCTTGTTTCCAGTCCAGGGAGGACCTGGCATGGCAGTTCGGGCTGGACTGTTCCCATTGGGCACAGGGTTAAGACTGATTTGCATATGGCTGGGTCCAAACTGGAATGGCATGGTGAGCAAAAAGCAATGGATTTAGACCCAGATCTCTGTACTGGGGTGAATGTACGACATTGTTCTGCATTCTGTCCATCAATTGTTGTTTTTGCATTTGTCCCCCCGAGTGGGACGGGTATGCCCAGACGTGGGTCCCGTGCTCTCCATGCCACTGGAGTCAAGCTATCCTGGCTGATGAGGGCTGAAAGCCTGAAACCGGTCCTAGGAGGCTTGTGTCCAGTCCAGGGAGGACCTGGCCTGGCAGTTTGGGCTGGACTGTTCCCATTGGGCACAGGGTCAAGACTGATTTGCATATGGCTGGGTCCAAACTGGAATGGCATGGTGAGCAAAAAAACGATGGATTTAGGCTCAGATCTCTGTACTGGGGTGAATGTACAACATTGTTCTGCATTTTGTCCATCAATTGTTGTTTTTGCATTTGTCACCCCGAGTGGGACGGGTATGCCCAGACGTGGGTCCCGTGCTCTCCATGCCACTGGAGTCAAGCTATCCTGGCTGATGAGGGCTGAAAGCTCGAAACCGGTCCTAGGATGCTTGTTTCCAGTCCAGGGCGGACCTGGCATGGCAGTTCGGGCTGGACTGTTCCCATTGGGCACAGGGTTAAGACTGATTTGCATATGGCTGGGTCCAAACTGGAATGGCATGGTGAGCAAAAAGCAATGGATTTAGGCCCAGATCTCTGTACTGGGGTGAATGTATGACATTGTTCTGCATTCTGTCCATCAATTGTTGTTTTTGCATTTGTCCCCCCGAGTGGGACGGGTATGCCCAGACGTGGGTCCCGTGCTCTCCATGCCACTGGAGTCAAGCTATCCTGGCTGATGAGGGCTGAAAGCCTGAAACCGGTCCTAGGAGGCTTGTTTCCAGTCCAGGGAGGACCTGGCCTGGCAGTTTGGGCTGGACTGTTCCCATTGGGCACAGGGTCAAGACTGATTTGCATATGGCTGGGTCCAAACTGGAATGGCATGGTGAGCAAAAAAACGATGAATTTAGACCCAGATCTCTGTACTGGGGTGAATGTACGACATTGTTCTGCATTCTGTCCATCAATTGTTGTTTTTGCATTCGTCACCCCGAGTGGGACAGGTATGCCCAGACGTGGGTCCCGTGCTCTCCATGCCACTGGAGTCAAGCTATCCTGGCTGATGAGGGCTGAAAGCCCGAAACCGGTCCTAGGATGCATGTTTCCAGTCCAGGGAGGACCTGGCCTGGCAGTTTGGGCTGGACTGTTCCCATTGGGCACAGGGTCAAGACTGATTTGCATATGGCTGGGTCCAAACTGGAATGGCATGGTGAGCAAAAAAACGATGAATTTAGGCCCAGATCTCTGTACTGGGGCGAATGTACGACATTGTTCTGCATTCTGTGCATCAATTGTTGTTTTTGCATTCGTCACCCCGAGTGGGACAGGTATGCCCAGACGTGGGTCCCGTGCTCTCCATGCCACTGGAGTCAAGCTATCCTGGCTGATGAGGGCTGAAAGCCCGAAACCGGTCCTAGGATGCTTGTTTCCAGTCCAGGGAGGACCTGGCCTGGCAGTTCGGGCTGGACTGTTCCCATTGGGCACAGGGTCAAGACTGATTTGCATATGGCTGGGTCCAAACTGGAATGGCATGGTGTGCAAAAACGATGAATTTAGGCCCAGATCTCTGTACTGGGGTGAATGTACGACATTGTTCTGCATTCTGTCCATCAATTGTTGTTTTTTCATTTGTCACCCCAAGTGGCACGGGTATGCTCAGACGTGGGTCCCGTGCTCTCCATGCCACTGGAGTCAAGCTATCCTGGCTGATGAGGGCTGAAAACCCGAAACCGGTCCTAGGAGGCTTGTTTCCAGTCCAGGGAGGACCTGGCCTGGCAGTTCGGGCTGGACTGTTCCCATTGGGCACAGGGTCAAGGCTGATTTGCATATGGCTGGGTCCAAACTGGAATGGCATGGTGAGCAAAAACGATGGATTTAGGCCCAGATCTCTGTACTGGGGTGAATGTACGACATTGTTCTGCATTCTGTCCATCAATTGTTGTTTTTGCATTTGTCACCCGAGTGGGACGGGTATGCCCAGACGTGGGTCCCGTGCTCTCCATGCCACTGGAGTCAAGCTAACCTGGCTGATGAGGGCTGAAAGCCCGAAACCGGTCCTAGGATGCTTGTTTCCAGTCCAGGGAGGACCTGGCCTGGCAGTTCGGGCTGGACTGTTTCCATTGGACACAGGGTCAAGACTGATTTGCATATGGCTGGGTCCAAACTGGAATGGCATGGTGAGCAAAAAACAATGGATTTAGGCCCAGATCTCTGTACTGGGGTGAATGTACGACATTGTTCAGCATTCTGTCCATCAATTGTTGTTTTTGCATTTGTCACCCCAAGTGGGACGGGTATGCCCAGACGTGGGTCCCGTGCTCTCCATGCCACTGGAGTCAAGCTATCCTGGCTGATGAGGGCTGAAAGCCCGAAACCGGTCCTAGGAGGCTTGTTTCCAGTCCAGGGAGGACCTGGCCTGACAGTTCGGGCTGGACTTTTCCCATTGGGCACAGGGTCAAGACTGATTTGCATATGGCTGGGTCCAAACTGGAATGGCATGGTGAGCAAAAAAACGATGGATTTAGGCCCAGATCTCTGTACAGGGGTGAATGTACGACATTGTTCTGCATTCTGTCCATCAATTGTTGTTTTTGCATTTGTCACCCCGAGTGGGACGGGTATGCCCAGACGTGGGTCCTGTGCTCTCCATGCCACTGGAGTCAAGCTATCCTGGCTGATGAGGGCTGAAAGCCTGAAACCGGTCCTAGGAGGCTTGTTTCCCGTCCAGGGAGGACCTGGCCTGGCAGTTCGGGCTGGACTGTTCCCATTGGGCACAGGGTCAAGACTGATTT
Organism: Calotriton arnoldi; assembly: GCA_963921515.1. NCBI lineage: Eukaryota > Metazoa > Chordata > Amphibia > Caudata > Salamandridae > Calotriton > Calotriton arnoldi. The sequence continues at coordinate 363,305 of CAWUFW010007744.1, read as the reverse complement.
GCATATGGCTGGGTCCAAACTGGAATGGCATGGTGAGCAAAAAAACGATGGATTTAGGCTCAGATCTCTGTACTGGGGTGAATGTACAACATTGTTCTGCATTTTGTCCATCAATTGTTGTTTTTGCATTTGTCACCCCGAGTGGGACGGGTATGCCCAGACGTGGGTCCCGTGCTCTCCATGCCACTGGAGTCAAGCTATCCTGGCTGATGAGGGCTGAAAGCCCGAAACCGGTCCTAGGATGCTTGTTTCCAGTCCAGGGAGGACCTGGCATGGCAGTTCGGGCTGGACTGTTCCCATTGGGCACAGGGTCAAGACTGATTTGCATATGGCTGGGTCCAAACTGGAATGGCATGGTGAGCAAAAACGATGGATTTAGGCTCAGATCTCTGTACTGGGGTGAATGTACAACATTGTTCTGCATTTTGTCCATCAATTGTTGTTTTTGCATTTGTCACCCCGAGTGGGACGGGTATGCCCAGACGTGGGTCCCGTGCTCTCCATGCCACTGGAGTCAAGCTATCCTGGCTGATGAGGGCTGAAAGCCCGAAACCGGTCCTAGGATGCTTGTTTCCAGTCCAGGGAGGACCTGGCATGGCAGTTCGGGCTGGACTGTTCCCATTGGGCACAGGGTTAAGACTGATTTGCATATGGCTGGGTCCAAACTGGAATGGCATGGTGAGCAAAAAGCAATGGATTTAGGCCCAGATCTCTGTACTGGGGTGAATGTACGACATTGTTCTGCATTCTGTCCATCAATTGTTGTTTTTGCATTTGTCCCCCCGAGTGGGACGGGTATGCCCAGACGTTGGTCCCGTGCTCTCCATGCCACTGGAGTCAAGCTATCCTGGCTGATGAGGGCTGAAAGCCTGAAACCGGTCCTAGGAGGCTTGTTTCCAGTCCAGGGAGGACCTGGCCTGGCAGTTCGGGCTGGATTGTTCCCATTGGGCACAGGGTCAAGACTGATTTGCATATGGCTGGGTCCAAACTGGAATGGCATGGTGAGCAAAAAAACGATGGATTTAGGCCCAGATCTCTGTACTGGGGTGAATGTACGACATTGTTCTGCATTCTGTCCATCAATTGTTGTTTTTCCAGTTGTCACCCACCCCAGATGTGTATTCAGGGACAGGCAGAAGGAACAGAATGGTTAAATTAAGAAAATGACAACTTTCTAAAGGTGGCATTTTCAGACTTGGAAATTCAAATCCAACTTTACCACAAGTTGTAATTTGAAAATTGTGAGCCCAGTTCAAAGTGTAATAAAGTAATCCCAATGTTAACCTATGTGAGAAGTAGGCCTTGCAGTAGTGGAAAACGAATTTAAGATTTGTTCACTACCTGGATATGTAAAACTTAAAAGTACATGTCAGACTTTTTTAATACACTGCACACTGCCCATGGGGCTGTCCAGGGTCCACCTAAGGGGTGGCTTATATGTATTAAAAAGGAAGGTTTGGGTCTGGCAAGAGAGTTAACATGCCAGGTCGCCACTGCAGTTTAAAATTGCACACACAGAATCTGCAATGGCAGGCCTGTGACATGTTTAAAGAGCTACTTACGTGGGTGGCACAATCAGTGCTGCAGGCCCACTAGTAACATTTAATTTACAGGCCCTTGGCACATGTAGTGCACTTTACTAGGGACTTATAAGTAAATTAAAGATTCCAATTGTGGATAAGCCAATGTTACCATGTTTTAAGTAGAGAGCATCTACACTTTAGCACTGGTTAGTAGTGTAAAATGCCCAGAGTAGTAAAGCCAACAAAAATGTATTCAGCAAAAAGGGGAGGAGTAAGGCAAAACGTCTGGGGGTGACCCTGCAGAAAGGGCAAGGTCCATAAACTTCTAAATGCATAAAAATAGGACAAATGGGATGAGGAAGACCTTTGTTTGTTAGATATGGTCTGTCCCTGAAAGAAGTAACTTTAGTGATTACAGTGAAGCAAAATGCTTATCGGTGAAATATATTCTAAATGCCCAACCTACCGAATATTTTTTATGACACGCACACCTTATTCTAAATACTACTCTGTGGATAGTACATTCGCAGTGACTCAGTTCAATAATTTTTACATTCTAAGCAATTATAACCTGTTGGATTGATGATCACACAGCCTTCCCATTCCCTAAAAGTTGATAACCAATATGTCACTCTTTCAGGCACAACACTTAAAGCGGTGCACACGTCTATTAGAATTTGTGCCTCCACTTTTTCTAAAATCTCAACATTATGAGGTCCTTGTGGATAATCCCAAGACGATTTGTGCAAAGAGATAGTGCAACACTTTAATATGCCATTTAACTCAGCTAATTATGCGCTTGAGCACGCTTTGGAGCTCCGCCTTCAAAGAACATCTAACCTCAACCATTATAATTAGCTTTCCCTGCCACTGTCGAGTGTATGTCATGACTGTGGGTAACCACAGTTTGCAATGTAATGCCATTCAGTCAGTTGGACTCTGAAGATATCAGTGTTAGAAGCCACCCCAAGTGCATGCAGGGGGAAGCAGCTGCCATGCATAAAGAGCCAGCGAGGCATCTTCACATCTCTCCACACAGACCATTAGAAAGCTTCTTTCTAAAGGTGTTATGGAAGAGACAGGACCTATCTGTGAGTGGAACAGATCTGCACTGAGAGTGAGCAACAATGCCTATGTTTCCATTCAGAGAAATAATTAAGTGGTGTCTTTGGAAGTTATTAGACCAAAGAGTACATTTAGTTAGGCCCCTTCAGAATTTGAGTTAATGTCTCAATGCTATGGTCTCAGAACTGCACATTTCCCCCCCATTTCAATTTCGGAATCGAAATTAGATTTCTTAGAAAGCTAAAGATATATTTCTACTTTGCTTTGCCTAATGCGTTTTGCTTACTTCGGGGAATACACAGTTTAAAGGATGATGTTTTAAAGCAGGCTTTGCTAGTGCATGTGTTTAGTGAGAAAATGACCGCCTGCATAAATTATATATGAAGCATAACTTGTAAATCAAGTGATAAAAGCAGATATTTGGAAGTAATAGGGGACATTACACGAAACTCTGGTTAAATCCGTCAGAATAATCCAGAGCAATGAGGTATAAAAATGTTAAACTAAATACAACTCATCTGACACAGTCACTTAGGAAATAAACCTATCATTAATATCGAGCCTGCATTGGAGTAAGTGTTTCACAAACCTTCCTAACTACCAAGGAAACGATGGAAGGTGTTGTAAAACAAAATCAGTAAGCAATCAAAATTCATATTTACTCAGATTAAGTGGCTTCTAATTCTCCCAAGAGCACTTAATCTGCATGAACATTCTTCATGGTGCTGCTGTCAGCGAGGCCTGCACAATGAGCTTCCACGGCTCTGTGTTGCAGATTTTTTTAAGTGAGGCAAACATCAGCCAGTACATAAATAACGACAAAAAAAATCATTATGTTAGAATGCAATCAAGTGGTAAAGCAAAGATTTTCCGGATAGTGACTTCTTTATTTGCAAATTTTGCGACACCTGTTTTGAATGTAAATATGCAGTAATGTAATTCACAGTGCTGAAACAGTAACAGCAGGAAAAAAAAGGTGTTTTCTAACCCACTGCCGTACCAGCTGCTGATTGACAATTAAATATTGTTAGGAACATTCCAGATGCATTTTCTGACTTTGTGTAAAGTGTTGTTTTTCACATAATTAGCTGAAAATAGTGCCACGTTTATTAAAAGTGGGCAAGGTGAAATACACAATCTTCAACTAGGAAAATAGCCTCGGAAGTATTTATTTTACTTGCTTTCTTTACTTCCACATGATTTCACATGCTGGTCTTTTTAGGCTTGCGAGGAAAATGTTATGAAACACTGAAATAATGCCACTGCACCCTATTAATGAAGCATTTTAATAGGATTCACTACTTAGAATGTAAGCTCTGACTTGTGAGTATAAATAAAGGGAGATAAATTATGTGGAGGCACACTTCCACTGTTTTTATTGCGGTCATTTAGGCATATTCTGTAAATATTACGGGGCTACATTAAGGTTTTCACCACTTGAATTTACAAATCAAAAGCTTAACTCATAACACAAATATTTAATAGAAAGCCAAAGCGAATTGTTTTAAATTTGTGAACATAAGATCGATACATTTATTTACTGTTATGATTCACATGTAACACTAGCCGAGCAGTGGCAATAGCTGGAAAATAGAAGATGGTTCCCTTGTTCGTCAGAGCAACGCACTCTTCCTGCTCACACCAGATAAACAAAGTGCTCAATTAATTGGTTAAATCAGTGTGAGCAGGCCAAAGGCACATTCATCAGGGGGCTTGACTGCGTCACTGGGAAAGGGCAGGAATGCACAGTACTTAAGGCATACATCGCATTATTCACGTTTCCCGATGGGCTGGCGCACAATGGGCGTCCTAGCGCCATGATGAAAGGATGCCTGTGTTGCATGCAGGATTGCTTTTGTGCAGGGAGGGACACATACCTGCACAAAAACAATCCTGAGAGCCACATTTCTGTATCTATGTGTGTTGCAGAATGCAGTACACATAGAAAGAGGAAGTAATGAGGAGATAAAGATATTTGTCCTGTTGTAAATGTTTGGCTCACATTTCCAGGTTTACATGGTCTTTTAAATCTGGGAATGCATTGAAAACCATGGGAGATCCATTGGAACAACCAAGCAATGCCCATGGAACGCAATGCAGTTATTTACGCTGCATTACTCCAGATTTTGGAGCCACTCAAAGTGGCTTTGTGTGGCGTCAAAAATTCTGACTTAAGGTTTGTGTCACTCTAGCACCACGTTGCGTAGTGCAAGAGCAACGCAAACTGGGTCATAAATATGGCCCTGTGAGTGTGCCACAACACCATTCAAAATGCAAATTCAAGTAGATAATGGTATCTCTAATTGTCCAATGGAATATAAGGGCAAGAGATGAATGCTATGGATTGCCTCCAGGATATGTTACTGACATAATGGTCTAGGAAAGTCTTGCAAGATTTTCTTTCTCTTTTTCTCTGGGCCAAGCAGAAAGTTTCAAAGAAGATGAAATGTGGTCAGACCAAGGGAATGCTATAATCCCAACGCCTTTAAAGCTTCAGTCCACATGATGCAGAAAAAAGGTATATTTTTGTTTCGGCGTACAAATGGTACATACTGAAAAAGGGTATAGACTTGCCTTGGCTCTTATCCCACTCGAAATCCTCAAGACCATATGCATAAACTTAAAGAAACAACGGGGCATATTCTCAAGGCGATATCGCCGCGTTATCGCCTTATTCTCAAGCTGTCGCTAACAGCCATTAGCGACAGATTTCTTGCGATAGCGGCCGCTCAAAACATCGCCAACGATGTCAGCGACCACTACCGCTAATCATATGCAATGTAGGCGTTCCCGTGCTAAAACGCACGCTAACCCCACTACGCGATATTCTCAACGATCGCCCGGACTGGCGATGCGATATAAAAACACACGCTAAGGCCCGTTAGCTGCAGGAACTTAAGACCAGACAAAATGAGGTCTTAAAAATGGTGAAAAGTGGCAGCATATAAGCGAGACTACTCCAGAGCCCCATCTGATGATCCACTGATGCCATGGATGTACTAATCATGCAGCTTGGAGCACCAAGAAGGCCGCAACAACAACCGCCAATGCCACCAGGACCACCACCGAGGCTGGGCCAAATAAGACAGCGGGTCTATCGCCGACGCACCATCCTCACAGACCTAACGCCAGAGGATGTCATTGCCCACCACAGGCTCAAAAGGACATCCATCCTCCACATCCTGACACATGTAGCCCACAGGCTGACGGCACCAACACAGCGGATAACCAACATCCCTCCACAAACAAAGCTGCTGGCTGTGCTGCACATGTTGGCCTCAGGTACATTCCAACCAAAAACTGCCAGAGTCGGAGGAGTCTCACAGCCAGCCCTATCAAAGTTCCTCACAACAGTTTTGGATGGCATAATCAGCCTGATACCCCAGCACCTTCACTTCCCCAACACTGCGCAGGACCAGCTGGAGACCAAGCAAGGCTTCTATGCCATAGCTGGCTTCCCGCATGTGTTGGGGGCAATTGACTGCACACATGTCCTACTTGTCCCACCTGCGGAGACTGCCCACATATACCGCAACAGAAAGCACACACATTCCATCATTGTGCAGGCAATAGTGGACCACCGGGGCCTGTTCACCAATGTCGTAGCCAAGTTCCCAGGCAGTGTGCATGATTCCTACATTTTCCGCCAGTCCATCATAAATCAGCACTTTGAGGATGGCACATATGGAAACGTACTGCTCGCTGGTAAGTACTAACTGAACACAAGACACACCTCAACTCCACAATCATGGAACACACAACTGTGAGAATGCAAACGTTAGAATGCCAATCTACATGCCCACCTACTAGAAACGACAAAACAAGTAACTGTGGTAACTGGGGTCAGCCATGTAGATAAACCATCACCTAAGGCATAGCCCCTCTACCACACATTAGCAAATGTGGTGAGAGGTGGCAACCAAGTATGTGCAATGTAGGCACTCGACCTACGAAGAAAGAATGTGCACAAGGCTGAGTGTGGCAGTGGTGTGCTGGACAGTCTTGATTGTGCAGAGCACAGACATGTCCAAGTGGGCATATAGTGCATTTCCGTTGTCCAGCCTGATGGCAATGACAGCGTTGTTGACTGTCCTACCTGACGGGGGTGGGAACCATGTGAAGGCAGCATGTAGGATGCAGAGCCTGTTGAAGCAGCTGCTGGCCACTGCGTAGACCTGTATGTACATGGAGAGGAAGGAGTCGAGTACATTGCCTAGGTATCTAGAGTTGTTGTGTGTTGGGCTGGCAAAGGCGGTGGCCCACCAGGTGTTGCCACATGCTGATGGTGCCGTCAGGAGGATGAGGACCAATGTCCCCCCTATGTAGAGCACCCCCCAGCTGTTGAACATCCATGTTGCAACTTGCTGCAATCCTCCCTGGAACCCCAGTCTGGTGTGTGGGGGTGCCATGTTGAGGGAGAGTATGAGCTATGTGTCCGTGTAGGTGGTGATGTGCGATGTTTCCCTTCATGTAGCTCAAGTCCTACTCCAGGCATCTGCAGATGCATCTGTCATCTTTGATGTTGTATGTGAACGATGTGGCATTCATAGCACGCTGTATGTTGGAGTTGCATATTGGGGCAAGTGTGTATGTGCAGTTGCAGATACATGGTTGAAAAATCTGGCCTGCGCTGTTGGCGTTGCCTGCAGCAGTGTGGGTGTTGCTGTTGATTGTGGAATGTACCATATCCTCGTTGACTCAGCTCCTGTAAGTCTGTATGGTGCCTGCTGTGGGTTTGTGTGTCATGGGGTTTCATGACGAGGAACTGTACGCTGTGCTGGTCACACCATGGGCGTTAAGTGGTGTTGTTGAAGTGGACGCAGTTTCCACATGTGAAGATGGGGTTAAAGGTGGGCCCTGACTTGTGGATCAGTGTCGAGAAGAGTTGGCTCAGTTTGATGTTAGCAAGCACCTGCCAGAGGGTAATGGATTTGGAGTACTTGTGGTATGTGAGGTGGAGTCCCTGATCATGGCTGAGTACGTAGCCCATGGAGTAGATGACGTGGTGTGTGATGACGTTGATGGTGAATGCTAAGTGTTCCCGCCCTCTGTGGCCCTGCAGCTGAGGGTGCCGCTGACTGTTGCCTTGTGGCAGGTCTGGACCGAAAACTGCAGGTGTTGGGCAGTGGGGAATTTCTAGCGGCAGCAGCTGAACAGAACGTGAGCTGTGTCCGGTGTGGCCCATTGGTACCTAAATGTTATCCTGGCGTTGACTGTGAGTAGTGCGGATGGGTGGCAGCGTTAGACATTATGAGAGCCAGGGACCCTGCTTGTGTAGGTGTTAGGCTTGCGGACATGTGCAGACAGGCCTGACATTGGTGCACTGTTGGAGTGCTAGTAATGCAACCGCGCAGCGCACATAAGTGAATATGCTGTGGGGGAGGTACGAGCATCTGTGAGCCAAAGTAATTTGCATTGATGCTGGTCAATTGGCCAGAAGCTACACATGGCAAACATTATTCACAAAGTAGCACCAATCACACACCAAAAAACTATTAACAGTGCCCACACAGCATGCATAACTACTAATGGACACATCTCTCCATTACATGTTACAGGTGACCAAGGATATGCACTCACCCCATGGATGATGACACCCCTGCGAGCCACCAACACCCAGGCCCAGAGGCAGTATAATTCTGCCCATGTACGCACCAGGGACATTCTGGAGTGCACATTTGGCGTGCTAAAGTCACGTTTCCGGTGCCTTGACATCACAGGTGGAAGACTGTTGTACAGCCCAGAAATAGTGTGCAAGATGATCATAGCATGTTGTGTATTGCGCAATATATGTGTACGCACCAATGCCCCATGGATCCAAGTGCCAGATGCATCGGGCGATGATCCGGATGATGAGGAAGATGAGGCAGGTGGAGCACACCCCACAGCTTCTGCAGGAGGCACAGCAAGAAGGAGCAGAATCATTGACAATTTCTTCACATGAGCATGTCACATCGTGACTGTCCCTACCAATCATATATCTGTTCCAAATGATCCCAAGCACAGTATACATTAAATAAAAAACTCTACACACATACCCTGTGTGCATGTTAACATCTGCATGAGTACATCACTCTGACACGGGTAAGTGTAACATTAAGTGGTCACAATATCTCAATTAGAATATGATGGTGGATCTGTCACCTCTGAACAGAGATGCTGTTTAGTGTGACATCAGTTCTAAACTAGACATGTTAGGGTGTCAAATGTGTTTTGAAAATCTACTGTTCAGCGTGTCATATGTGGATTCCAATCACATATAGGATGTCAATAGTGGTCAACTATGAATATCAGGGTGTCATTTGGGGTAAATTATGAAATATAGGGTGTCAATTGGGATAAACTATGAAATATAGGGTGTCAATTGGGGTAAATTATGTAATATAGGGTGTCAATTGGGGTAAACTATGAAATATAGGGTGTCAATTGGGGTAAATTATGAAATTTAGGGTGTCAATTGGGGTAAATTATGAAATATAGGGTGTCAATTGGGGTAAATTATGAAATTTAGGGTGTCAATTGGGGTAAACTATGAAATATAGGGTGTCAATTGGGGTAAATTATGAAAGATAGGGTGTCAGTTGGGGTAAATTATAAAATATAGGGTGTCAATTGGGGTAAACTATGACATTTAGGGTATCAATTGGGGTAAATTATAAAATATAGGGTGTCAATTGGGGTAAATTATGAAATTTAGGGTGTCAATTGGGGTAAATCATGAACTATAGGGTGTCAATTGGGGTAAATTATGAAATATAGGGTGTCAATTGGGGTAAATTATGAAATATGGGTCAGCAATTTGGGAAAATAATTAAATATAGGGTGTCAATTGGGGTAAATTATGAAATATAGGGCATCAATTTGGGTAAATTATGAAATATACGGTGTCAATTGGGGTAAATTATGTAATTTAGGGTGTCATTTGGGGTCCAATCAAAACTAACATGGTGTAATTTTTCTAAAATGATGCATCTTCATTAAATAAGGTTCATCTGTGTAAGAAGTTGCACTTAGCGTGCAAAACTGCACGCTTTTCCGAAAATGCAAGGTATTTTTCATATTAGCTAAACACATTGATATATACGAACTGTCACCCCAAAGCCTTTTTGCGTGCAGATTTTCATCGCTAAGTCAAAAAACGGGCCACATTCACACAGGAGGTGATGCCAGCATGCTTCCTGTGTCCTGGAGGAGTGCTGTGCACTTTCAGTTTCTCTTTTGAGCACGTTGCTGGTGATTGTGGTGAGTGTTGGAGGTGTTTGGTGGTGTGTGCGGCAGATTTGAGAGTTTGAGAGTGTTGCTGTGTCCTGTGTCCTGTCGATTGTGTTACTGTGAAGTGTGGTGTCCTTGCGTTTACGTGTATTATTATCTCCTGTCCTCAATCTTGTCGGGTGTTTGTCTTGGGGTAGTTACATTTATTTGTAGTTGTTGGGGATATTAATTAGGGTTTCTTTATATTTTGGCAGTGGTGTTAGGTGTGTGCAGGGAGATGGTGGATGTGGGCAGGGAGGGCAGGATGTCCGAGGGGGCTTTGGGGGGATTCCTATGGCTGATAACATTTTTCCTGCCCTTGATGGTGGAGAGGGGAGGCCGTATCCTCGCAGGATACCCTGTCAGTGTGCGCAAGCAGAGGTGGGAGCGTGTGCGTGCGCAGATGCTGCGCGTATTTGGAGTTGACCGCACCGTGCGCCAGTGGAAGCACCGCTGGCAGGATAGCCTGGCTCGGGAGGGTTACCTCCTGGACTACGTGGGACTCATCGGTTGCCTAGAGTGTGGTAAGTTCAAAATTCTAATTCATCCATGAATACTGTAACGAAAAAAAAAATATGCCGGGTGGGACACACTGGTGTCCAAGTGCAAAAATGTTGCACCGTGAGGCGGGAGACGTAATGCGTCCACGCACAATGTTGGCACATCAGAGACACAAGGCGAAATCATATTGACAATCATAGGGTGCAAGTTTGTGTAACCCACTGCGCTGGAGCAACACTTAGCACTGTTGTGCCAAAGCTGGCACACCTGTGCAAAAATGGGTGCAGGATAAATATTGTATGTGTACAGCAATGGTGACTGTACATGAACAATCCAAAGAATTGTTTCTGTGACCTGTGTGCTGGCCAAAATGAAGTGTAAAAATGCTGTCCTCATAAACTGTGGTACGTTAGCTACGCTGCCCTTGTACATAGTCTCCGTGTGACAATCTATGAGATCTGAACAAATGCTCATATGAAATAGGAGATCTCCAGAGTGACTTACACCACCAACATCTGTGAAACTCCTGTGTGCGATCTGCAGCGATGCATTTGTACACAGACCATGTATTACATCATTTTGCGTGTAGAAATGGGGCCTTGTGAATGTGTCACACAACTAGTATGTGCATGTTTGCTAGCATTATTGTCTTGTTTGGCCAGACTCAGCATTCACAGGTCTTGTGTGAATGGCAGGCAAAGTACACCCAATCATGAAACATGAAACGCAACACCACAGTTACGTAGCATTTTCAGTTATGGTGATGATTTGTATGATAAATATGACACGTGTGATTTAACGTCTGATACTAACACAAATTACTTTTGTTGTCTCACAGCTGAAGGACCTATCATCACACGGGGGGATATTGACATATTCCAGGACCCACACGCCACAGGTGAGTTTGGACATCATATATTGGCACAGTGCGGTGTGATGAATGTCTGCCTCAAATGATCTACGTTGTAGTATGCAGTATGGGTGTGTATCACATGTACCATGACTACAGTGTGATGATGTATTGTGGAAGTCAGAAGTGTGTACAAATCTGTAAGTGAATGTGGAGCAATGCATTTGTCTCCCAGTTGTAAGTTTGCACATCCCCAGTCAGTGATACACATGGGAATAAGGTCTATGGATCCTGTCACCACAGCACATGCATGTGGATTACAGAGCGCACTGATAGGAGAGGAGACATGTAAGTGGTGTTGCCGATGAGTATCATCAGAAATGGAATGCATGTACATCCTTGACTGAGAAGACTGTGCAAGTGTGCCCTATCATGCACAAGGAGGCAGTGGTTTTCAGGACGTGCGTGCTCAGACACAGGTCTGCACTGTGCTTTCGTAGGTATGCTGCATACCAGCTTCACAGGAGTGGCAGTGCATAGCTGTGAGCCAAGCATATCAATGGCATGTTCCACAAACACTGAGCAAAGATGGCCCTATGAATCTCATTGGCATGTTTGTCCACTGCAATGGGGTTATCAAACTGTTTCCTTGGGGTTATTCCCATGCCGACTCTGGATCAGGTGTACGAGCTCCTCTGTCACAATTGTTGACATTACTCTGCATTCATTTACCCCGCATGCTTTAGCTCAGCATTTATTGCTGTGCCATATTTTCAAAATGCAGGCCTCTAGAACTCTATCTGTGAGAAAGGATTACCCATGACAACACTATAACCATCATGACTCCAGGGTGCCGTCACAATGGTGAATGCATTGTAACAGTCTGCGTTGTGAAGGCCTGCATATTTGGCTTTACTACGGAGTGATATTAGTGGATACAAGACATGCATGAGTGACAATTTAGAGGAAAGGATGTTTCCCCCTTTCTAGCTGCAACGCGTCACCAATTGTGAAGTAGTGGTGAAGAGAGGGACAGCGCCTTATGTACAAGTCAGTGTTCAGCCACCCAACCTGTTTACATTTGTGCTACATTATGCAGCACAGATGAAAGTGTGAGTAGGGCTGTCCCAGGATTGCTCCTGTGCAGGTAGGGCAACCTTCCTATTCATCAACAAGCCCCCCTAAACACAGACACACTTGCACTCTTGTGCAAGAGTGCGTGTGTTACCGCTGACTAGATGAACTGCACACCGTTGCTGTGGGACACACAGGGCTGCACATGAGGATTGCACATATGATGCAGCACTGTGTCACAGGAGAGGATGAGGGTGGTGCTACACACCGGGGGCTAATGCCTCCCCCCTCCGATTCCTAGTACATGTCACCCTCAGTCAGGGAATGTCATGGCAACAACATTGGACACTGTCAGTACAATTTGGTTGTGACAGAACATGTCCCATGCCATGCACTGTCATGTCAGTCTCCACAGCATGTAGTCAGTGATCCAGGATTCAACATCTAGTTGTCCACTTCACTCTCTGACTTCACATAGTTACGCTAGAGTGTGGGCTCCCATGTTGAAGTGATCTTGTATTATGGATTTGAATGGAGAACATTGACATAGTCTAAAGGACTCACAATTTCCCATTGATCTCATTTTACAGACAACATGACGCCAGCTGAGTCACACACCTTCCAGTTGGGGAAGGAGCGGTACCAGCATATCAAGAAGGTTGCCAAAGGGTACCGCAACATGGCGCGGAGGTACCAGGAGGAACGTGCGGCTGGCAAGTGGAAATCTGAGGCCGATGTGGCAACACATGGAAAAGGCAGTGGCACACAGGCCACCCCAGGCCCCTCTGGCATCAGTGGTGGGTCCCAACGTGGTCAGTCAGTGTCCCATCACCCTACAACAACCCCCACCCAAGGGAAAATCCCACCTGGCCCTGCGGATCAGGTCATTCCATTTACTGTCCGGCACAGCAGGCTCATAATGGACAACAACGTGCTGCTGGCCGAGATGAGGCGGGAAATGGCCGAGCAGACAAGGCACCTTGAGGACATTAAAAAACACCTGGGACTGCCATGATGTCTAGACATGTTGTGCCCCATCCCCCTCTTCTCCCTTCCACCAATGTTTGAACTAGTATTTTAGGTAGTGTTAGGTAAGTTAATTTAGTGATAGGTAGTGTAGTTTTAGTGTAGATATAGTTAGTGTTGGAACCGGGGTTACCGATTCCGACACGGTAGCATGGCGTGAAGCGGGTAAGGCATGCGAAGGCAATGTGTAAGGCAGTTGTGCAGCACACTCTCACTTTGACTCACAAATGCGAACGCAATAACATGATACCACACCAGGCTTTTGTATTTAAAATCAAGATCTTTTATAAATAAATTAAGTTGGCATCAGTTAAGGCAGGTTAATTCAGATCTACATTCAAAATCATTATATTACTCAACTGGTGCACATTTTAAATAAAGCTGCATAGCTCATCAACATTGTAGGCCACAAAGGGGCCGCAGGAATTATCTCCTTCACGTAATACTTAATAATGATCTCAAGGTACGTTAAATAAAACATAGGCCTAAACATACAGTTCACTTTAGCATACTCAATTATTTAAAAGAAGGCTTTTCACGTTACATTTAAATAGGCCTGCATTAATCTAGGCGCACCCACATTCAGTACAGTGGGCGTCGCAACTCCAGTACACCTGTAACATAAAATACTTCAACTCTTGGCGGTGTACACTTCAGCTCAACTCCATTAAACACTTTCCCCTTGTGGTAAAGACCAAACAGTTAAAACCATGGCCTAGGCAGTAATTGTAATGGGCATTGGCATAAATTATTAATTACTGTGGGCATCATCAATACATGAATGAACTATGTGGGGAATCCCTCAACATGTCCTGTATTCTGGGGCTTCTAGGTCCCTTAGGGGTTAATTCAGGCCAGGCCCACTCCTCTCTGGGGCCTCGCCTCGCAGGACTAAAATCGTAAGGGTTAATAGTGGCCCCCGGCCCCCAGTGGCGTCTTATGGGCCCTAGGGGCCTCCAGGGCTCACCTGTGGTGTGGTCGTTGGTCGCGCTTCAGGGCGACTGGCGATCTTCCGGGCCGGCCCGTGTTCTCTCGGGCGGGGCCCGGTCGGGGGTGCCTCGGCCTTCTGGCCGGTGTTGCGGGTCGTTGCGGGGGCCGGTATGCCTTCCTCCGGCCCTGGGATCAGGGAGTACGTGTGCGGCTCGTTGCGGGGGCCGGGATCACCCTCCTCCGGCCCCCGGGCTCAGGGTAAGTGCAGGTGGGGCTCAGGGCTGCTGGGGAAGGGAGCGGGAGCCGGCAGTCCTCTCCGGCCGGCTCCCCGTCTCCCTCTGCACTGCCGGGGCTCTTCCCGGGCTTCCTTCGGCGCTGGGCGTGACTGGGGGCCGGCGCCCAATCGGTGCGCGGCCTTCCCGGGTCATGCAGAGCGACCCCTGGTTGCTCGGCAACGGCGTCTGCGGGGCCGGGAGGCCTCGCTGAAGATCGCGTTAGCGATTTCTTGGGCCGCTTCGGCGGCGGTGGCAATTCTTGGGCCGCTTCGGCGGCGGCGACGATTCTTGGGCCTCTTCGGCGGCGGGGGCAATTCTTGGGCCGCGGCGGTGGCAATTCTTGGGCCGCTTCGGCGGCGGCGACGATTCTTTGGCCGCTTCGGCGGCGGGGGCAATTCTTGGGCCGCGACGACGGCGGAGACGATTTTTGGGCCGCGACGGCGGCGGAGACGATTCTTGGGCCGCGACGGCAGCGACGGCAATTCTTTGGCTGCGACGGCGGCGATGAGGGCCCAGGGCCCCTGGAGGCTTCGGTGAGGGCGCGGACGGCGCTACTCACCTCACACACCTGAGGGGCTTCCTCCACCTCAGTGCTTCCCCCGATGAGGGCGCGACGGCGCACCTCACCACACGGTGTCTCTTCTCAGGTGGCGGTGATCTTCATCATAAGGTCAGTGACCTGAGGGACAACAGCACACAGGGTGCACCAGCAGCCTGTGGGCAGGGCTGACTGGCAAAGTACTTGGGGGCAGCCCAGCAACAGGCAAAGGTGAATAGGGGGTGAAGGTTTAGCGCTTCAGGGTACGGCGCTTTACCTGGTGATCCCCAGTTGGGCAGTTTTAGGCTTTAGGCCTTGCTGGACGGACAGGCCTCCTCAAGTTAAGGGGTCTTGCGACTACTTCAGCTTGGTTGCTTCTTAGGCGCTTCTAGTTGTAAGTTTCTCGTCAGAAGTTCCTTGTTATAAGTTCCTTGTCAAAGTTTCCTGTCAGAAGTTTCTTCTTATGAGGGGGGGATGAGTTGGTGGTCTGGGAGTGCTTGGTGTTCCTCCCCGCATGCTGAAGGTGGTTCCCTGGGTCCCCTCACACTGGGCAAGGTCAGTGGGTGGTGGGCGTTCCTCAGCTATCTTACTACAGCAGGACCTCAGCCCTGTCAGTAGCAGTAGTGTAGGTCTCCCCCCTAGGCCCTAAAGCCTATACTCCGGCGGAGGTTCTCCCAGGTTCAGTGGTGCCTCATCAACTGACTAGAAAGTTTTCCCTCCAAGCCTTTTATACTCCTAGGTCAGGTGACTCTCCCAAAGGCGGCAAATCATAACTCCTCCCACAGCCCGGAAGGTTCTGGAACCTTCTACATGCCTGGCTATGTGGCCCAGAGGCGGGGATGGAATGGATACTGTATCCCTATACCTCAGCCTGACCCTGGCTACTAGTGTGTATGCGTGTCAGGCCCCTCTGCAGTAGCAGGGGCCTGTGGCAGCCATCTTGAGTGAGAGAGAGCACCTGCACCTCAGCACTGGCTAGCAGTGGCAAGGTGCCCAGAGACCTAGGTCCAGTAAAAATATGGTGGCAAAAAGGAGGCGAAAAAGGAAACAAAATAGGGAAAGACCACCCTAGGGCTGACAGGTCTAACACGCGTCCCGCCCAGCCGAAAGAGGGGAGAGCTTCCCAACCTCTAGGGAGTTCTCTTCGCTAAGGCGGAAAAACCGGGAGAGACCATCAGCGTTGGCGTGGTCTACACCGGGTCGATGTTCCACCCGAAAGTCCATCCCCTGGAGGGAAATGGACCACCTCAACAATTCGGGGTTTTCGCCTCTCATCTGCATGAGCCAGCGAAGGGGTCTGTGGTCGGTCTGGATCGGGAAGTGACAACCAAAAAGGTATGGCCTCAACTTCTTGACAGCCCAAACCATGGCAAAGGCTTCTCGTTCGATGGTACTCCACCGCTGTTCCCTGGGGAGTAGTCTTCGAGAAATGAAGGCCACTGGCTGGTCTTGGCCATCGTCATTCAGCTGCGAGAGCATAGCTCCTATGCCATGCTCAGAAGCGTCTGTCTGTACGATAAACTCCCGTCCAAAGTCTGGAGTCCTGAGCACCGGTGCGGTGCACTTTGCACGTTTGAGGGTCTCAAAGGCTTCCTGGCAGGCAGCCGTCCAGATGACTCTGCGTGGCTGCTTCTTTGAAGTCAATTCCGTCAATGGGCCCACGATGGTTCCATATCCCTTGACGAACCGGCGGTAGTATCCCGTGAGGCCGAGAAAAGCTCGGACCTCTGTTTGGGTCTTGGGGGGCTCCCAGGCCAAGATGGTTTCAATCTTGGCTTGGAGGGGTTGCACCTTAGCTCCGCCCACCAGATGTCCCAGGTACACGACAGATCCCTGTCCAATCTGGCACTTGCTGGCCTTGATGGTTAGACCAGCCCGTTGCAAAGCCTGTAGCACCTCCTGGAGATGCTCCAGATGGTCCTCCCAGCTGGTACTGAAGACAGCTATGTCATCCAGGTAGGCAGCAGAGAAGGCCTCTAGGCCAGACAGCACCTGGTTCACCAACCGCTGGAAAGTGGCTGGAGCATTTTTCAACCCGAAGGGCATCACTCGAAATTGAAAGTGGCCATCGGGGGTGGAGAACGTAGTCTTCTCCTTTGCTCCTTCCGCCATGGCTATCTGCCAATAGCCTGACGTCAAATCAATGGTACTCAAATACCGGGCTGCTCCCAGCCGGTCAATGAGCTCATCCGCCCGAGGGATCGGGTGAGCGTCGGTCTTAGTGACTGAGTTGAGTCCACGGTAATCCACACAGAACCGAAGTTCTGGTGTGGTGCCCGGTGGGGCCGCTTTCGGCACCAACACCACCGGACTAGCCCAAGGGCTACTGGAAGGCTCAATCACTCCCAGTTCTAGCATCTTGGTAACCTCACCCTGGATACTAGCCTTGACCTTATCGGACAGCCGGTAAGACTTGTTTTTTACTGGCGGACTGTCCCCGGTGTCCACATCATGGGTACACAGGTGCGTGATTCCAGGCGTGAGGGAGAACAACGAGGCGTACTGCCCCAAGACCTGGCGGCAGTCCCTCTGTTGCTCTGGGGATAAGGATGGGGCGAGGACCACTCCCTCTACCGAGCCATCCTTCTCATGGGCCGCCAGAAGGTCTGGAAGAGGCTCACTCTCCTCCTCCTCACTTCCATCTGTTATCATTAGGAGAGTGAGTTCTGAACGCTCCTGGTGGGGCTTCAGGCGGTTGACGTGGAACACCCGGTGGGGTTGACGTGGGGTCTTCACATCAACTACATATGTGGTCTGGCCTCTTTTTTCCAAGATCTCAAATGGCCCAGTCCACCGGTCCTGGAGGGCGCTAAGCTCTCCTGGCTCCATGACCCACACCTTCTGTCCAGCGTCTAACTCTACCGTCCGCGCGTTCCGGTCATACCATTTCTTCATGACGGCTTGACTTGCCTCTAGATTGTCTGAGGCCTCTTTCCACAACTTGGCCACTTGACTGCGGAATGCCAGCATATAGCTGACCACATCACGGGGAAGCTTCGAGGAAGACTTCTCCCACCCCTCCTTGATAAGACTGAGGGGCCCCCGAACGGGGTGGCCATAGAGCAGCTCAAAGGGTCTGAAACCGACCCCCTTCTGCGGCACCTCTCGGTAGGAGAAGAGCAGACAGGGTAAGAGGACGTCCCACTTTCTTTTCAAGTCCTCGGGTAGGCTCCTGATCATCCCCTTCAAGGTTTTGTTAAAGCGCTCCACGAGCCCGTTCGTCTGGGGGTGGTAAGGAGTGGAGAACCGGTAGGTCACTCCACACTCCTTCCACATGGCCTGCATGTAGGCCGACATGAAAGTCGTGCCCCTATCTGACACCACGACCTTGGGGAATCCCACTCGGGTAAAAATCCCCATCAGGGCCCGTGCCACCACCGGTGCAGTGATGGTCCTCAGAGGGATTGCCTCTGGGTACCGGGTGGCGTGGTCTACCAGCACCAAAATGAACCTATGTCCTGCAGAAGTCAGCGGGTCCAATGGCCCGACAATGTCAATCCCTACCCGCTCAAAAGGGGTATCGACCACTGGGAGAGGTTCTAGAGGGACCTTCACTTTCGTCCCTGTCTTGCCGCTCGCTTGGCAAGTGGTGCAAGTCTTGCAAAAAGTGTCAGAAGTGACGCGCATCCCGGGCTAATAAAAATGTGGGACCAGACGCGCAAACGTCTTGTCTTGGCCCAGGTGTCCTGCTAGTGGTATCTCGTGTGCCAACTCTAGCAGAAAGGCTCGGTAGCATTGGGGGACCACCACGGCTCAGGCGGACCCATGCACCGGAGCCTTAGGCTCACTGTAGAGGAGACCATCCTCCCAGTAGACATGGTAGTTACCAGTCTCTGTTCCAGCTGCTTGGGCTTCGGCCTGTTGCCGCATGCCTTCAAGCGTAGGGCACCCTTTCTGCGCCCGGCAAAATTCCTCCCGGCTAGGCCCTCCTTCCACCTGCCACTCTGCAGGGGTCGGTAGATCCCCCACGGGAAAACCAACCACCTCAGCAGACTCCGGGGTCACCTCTGCGGGCTCCCCATCCATCTCACCGGGTGTCTCCTCCTGGACATCGCCTCGTCCAGCAGTGGGCTGGGCCATTATTTCAGGCTCCAACCCGAGCTGAGTTCCTTGTCGGGCAGCCATGGACCGCGTGACAATACAAGTCCATCCTGGTAATCCCAACATCTCAGCATGGGCATTGAACTCTACCTCCCTCCAGGCAGTATGTTCCAAGTCGTTGCCCAACAGACAGACAACTGGCATGGCAGGGCTCACCGCAACCTTCAACAGACCTGATACTCCTCCCCACTCAAAGGGAACTTGGGCCACGGGGTAATGACCCAGGCTATTATCAGCCATAACGACCGGGTGGAATTCCTCAGGAATCACCTGCTCTGGGGACACCAGCTGACGTCTCACCATCGTCATGCTGGCACCTGTGTCCCTCAGAGCCTCCACCTCCTCCCCGTTCACCAGGACCCTCTGCCGATACTTGGCAGTATTCGCGGGTACCTGAACCCGTGGGATGATCTCTCTATCCCCCAGGGAAACTAAGGTCAAGCCTGTCCACTCACCTCCCCTACCTAGGGACAACTCCTCCCCAAGCGCTACACTGGCCACCCCGGGGCTCTTACCTCCTGTGGGGGCTGGGGTTCTCTTGTGACACTTGGGATCCCCCTTATAATGTCCAACCTCCCCGCACTCGTAGCACCGGACAGTTCTGGGCTGCTGACTCCTGTCAGGATAAGTGGGTTTCTGGAATCCAGATTGGGATGGGGAACCTACCCCTCTCCCAGGCGGTTTATTTTGGGGACCTTTAAAGAACTCCCTCTTTTTATCTCCCCCTCTTTCTTCTGGGGAGCCCCTGTCCACCTTTCGGGGGTCCGCCCCGGCTCCCTTGTGGGACACCCGAGTGCTGACCCACGTGTCTGCCTCCTCCGCAAGCTCCCTAGGATTGGTCAGCTTGCGGTCCACCAAGCTACTGGCGCAGCTCCGGAAAACATTTCTCTAGGAGGTGCTCTCTCAAGAACAGGTCGTACAGCCCAGTGTAATTATCAACGTTGCTGCCACGCACCCAACCCTCCAATGCCTTCCGGGCATAGTCAAAGAAATCCACCCAGTTTTGTGTGTGAAGCTTGTGTCTGTTGTGGAACTTTTGGTGGTACTTCTCTGGGGTGAGGCCAAATTTCTTGAGTAGGGCCTCCTTCATGATAGGGTAGTTAGTCTGCTCCCCCTTATCTAAAGTTAAAAGTGTGTCCCTTACTAGTGGAGGTATGTACCTATAAAGACCTCCTCCCCAGTAGCTCTCAGGAACTCTATGGGCCACCAAAGCTACCTCATACGCCGCCAACCACTTGTTGATGTCATCACCTACACTAAAACTGCCTATCACCTCTCTGGGTAAATAGAATTTGGGCTCCTGTGGAACCCCAGCAGGTACGCTGCCACCATTCACTCTGCCCTGCATCTCCATCTGCAAGGCTCGGAGCTCCAGCTCCTTCAGGCTAAGCTCATGTGCAAGCTACCTTTCCTCCATGGCTAGCCTTGCCTGTTCCCCTTCTCTTTCCATCTTAGCAAGTTCTAAAGTTAATTGCCTCTCCTCCCTCCTATCCTCAAATTCCTCTGCTGACAAACTCCCCCCTGACGCACTCTGCCTGCCCTGGAACGTCTTCCTGGCAACATATTCTCGCTAACATCAATGTGCAGTAGGTCCAGTCCTTCTGGGTTGTCTGTCTCCCCCTGCTCCTCGTCCCCTCTTCCCTCCGGGTGGGCCATTACCCATGCCCTCAAAGCTTTCTGAAGTACCCCTTTCCTGGCACCTCGCTTGACGGCCACCCCCTCTCTAGGCAGAACTCCTTGAGCTGTGTCACCGTATACCTTTCTAGGTTGGCTAACTCCAACTCCATCCTCCTAGGTGGGGTCCCAGACAATTTAAGGAAGGGGTTCTAAACTGTAGGTAACAGGTCTAACGCAGGAATGTACACAATTGGCAATCATAAAAGAATTCCTAGCACTTGCATTACAATAGGTGTCTAATTGCGGCGCACACTGAGTCACTGTAGGGTGCTGCACAAACACCAGTCCTTATCCAACCGCTGAACACCAAATGTTGGAACCGGGGTTACCGAGTCCGACACGGTAGCATGGCGTGAAGCGGGTAAAGCACTGCGAAGGCAATGTGTAAGGCAGTTGTGCAGCACACTCTCACTTTGACTCACAAATGCGAACGCAATAACATGACACCACACCAGGCTTTTGTATTTAAAATCAAGATCTTTTATAAATAAATTAAGTTGGCATCAGATAAGGCAGGTTAATTCAGATCTACATTCAAAATCATTATATTACTCAACTGGTGCACATTTTAAATAAAGCTGCATAGCTCATCAACATTGTAGGCCACAAAGGGGCTGCAGGAATTATCTCCTTCACGTAACACTTAATAATGATCTCAAGGTACGTTAAATAAAACATAGGCCTAAACATACAGTTCACTTTAGCATACTCAATTATTTAAAAGAAGGCTTTTCACGTTACATTTAAATAGGCCTGCATTAATCTAGGCGCACCCACATTCAGTACAGTGGGCGTCGCAACTCCAGTACACCTGTAACATAAAATACTTCAACTCTTGGCGGTGTACACTTCAGCTCAACTCCATTAAACACTTTCCCCTTGTGGTAAAGACCTAACAGTTAAAACCATGGCCTAGGCAGTAATTGTAATGGGCATTGGCATAAATTATTAATTACTGTGGGCATCATCAATACATGAATGAACTATGTGGGAATCCCTCAACATGTCCTGTATTCTGGGGCTTCTAGGTCCCTTAGGGGTTAATTCGGGCCAGGCCCACTCCTCTCTGGGGCTCCCTCGTAGGACTAAAATCATAAGGGTTAATAGTGGCCCCTGGCCCCCAGTGGCGTCTTATGGGCCCTAGGGGCCTCCAGGGCTCACCTGTGGTGTGGTCGTTGGTCGCGCTTCAGGGCGACTGGCGATCTTCCGGGCCGGCCCGTGTTCTCTCGGGCGGGGCCCGGTCGGGGGTGCCTCGGCCTTCTGGCCGGTGTTGCGGGTCGTTGCGGGGGCCGGTATGCCTTCCTCCGGCCCCCAGGATCAGGGAGTGCGTGTGCGGCTCGTTGCGGGGGCCGGGATCACCCTCCTCTGGCCCCCGGGCTCAGGGTAAGTGCAGGTGGGGCTCAGGGCTGCTGGGGAAGGGAGCGGGAGCCAGCAGTCCTCTCCGGCCGGCTCCCCGTCTCCCTCTGCACTGCCGGGGCTCTTCCCGGGCTTCCTTCGGCGCTGGGCGTGACTGGGGGCCGGCGCCCAATCGGTGCGTGGCCTTCCCGGGTCATGCCGAGCGACCCCTGGTTGCTCGGCAACGGCGTCTGCGGGGCCGGGAGGCCTCGCTGAAGATCGCGTTAGCGATTTCTTGGGCCGCTTCGGCGGCGGTGGCAATTCTTGGGCCGCTTCGGCGACGATTCTTCGGCCGCTTCGGCGGCGGGGGCAATTCTTGGGCCGCGGCGGTGGCAATTCTTGGGCCGCTTCGGCGGCGGCGACGATTCTTCGGCCGCTTCGGCGGCGGGGGCAATTCTTGGGCCGCGACGGCGGCGGAGACGATTCTTGGGCTGCGACGGCGGCGGAGACGATTCTTGGGCCGCGACGGCGGCGGGGGCAATTCTTTGGCCGCGATGGCGGCGATGAGGGCCCAGGGCCCCTGGAGGCTTCGGTGAGGGCGCAGACGGCGCTCCTCACCTCACACACCTGAGGGGCTTCCTCCACCTCAGCGCTTCCCCCGATGAGGGCGCGACGGCGCACCTCACCACACGGTGTCTCTTCTCAGGCGGCGGTGATCTTCATCATAAGGTCAGTGACCTGAGGGACAACAGCACACAGGGTGCACCAGCAGCCTGTGGGCAGGGCTGACTGGCAAAGTACTTGGGGGCAGCCCAGCAACAGGCAAAGGTGAATAGGGGGTGAAGGTTTAGCGCTTCAGGGTACGGCGCTTTACCTGGTGATCCCCCGTTGGGCAGTTTTAGGCTTTAGGCCTTGCTGGACGGACAGGCCTCCTCAAGTTAAGGGGTCTTGCAACTGCTTCAGCTTGGTTGCTTCTTAGGCGCTTCTAGTTGTAAGTTTCTCATCAGAAGTTCCTTGTTATAAGTTCCTTGTCAAAGTTTCCTGTCAGAAGTTTCTTCTTATGAGGGGGGGGATGAGTTGGTGGTCTGGGAGTGCTTGGTGTTCCTCCCCGCACGCTGAAGGTGGTTCCCTGGGTCCCCTCACACTGGGCAAGGTCAGTGGGTGGTGGGCGTTCCTCAGCTATCTTACTACAGCAGGACCTCAGCCCTGTCAGTAGCAGTAGTGTAGGTCTCCCCCCTAGGCCCTAAAGCCTATACTCCGGCGGAGGTTCTCCCAGGTTCAGCGGTGCCTCATCAACTGACTAGAAAGTTTTCCCTCCAAGCCATTTATACTCCTAGGTCAGGTGACTCTCCCAAAGGCGGCAAATCATAACTCCTCCCACAGCCCGGAAGGTTCTGGAACCTTCTACATGCCTGGCTATGTGGCCCAGAGGCGGGGATGGAATGGATACTGTATCCCTATACCCAGCCTGACCCTGGCTACTAGTGTGTATGCGTGTCAGGCCCCTCTGCAGTAGCAGGGGCCTGTGGCAGCCATCTTGAGTGAGAGAGAGCACCTGCACCTCAGCACTGGCTAGCAGTGGCAAGGTGCCCAGAGACCTAGGTCCAGTAAAAATATGGTGGCAAAAGGAGGCAAAAAAGGAAAAAAAATAGGGAAAGACCACCCTAGGGCTGACAGGTCTAACAGTTAGTATTAGATTTTAAGGTAGTTTTAGTGTTTTTATATTGTATAGTATTTGGGGATGAGTTTCCTTTTCCTTTGGGTGGGGGGTTGATCTCTTTTGTGAATAAAAAAACAAAAAAATAACAAAAAAATATATCTTTGTGTAGGTTAAATGTGTAGTTAGTTCATGTATAGCTTAGATGTCTTTGTCCTGTCTCGTGATGTGCCTTAAGGGTGGGAGGGGGTTGATGTCTTAGATATGTTTTGCGTGTTTAGGATTAGTTAGGGTAGATAGTTTAGGTACTTTTTCTCTTAATTCTAGTTAGTTTATTTTAGATTAGTAGTAGTAATGATTATAGTTAGTGGAGGATAGGTACATTTTTCATTTTCATAATAAATGGTTAATAGTTTGGATTTCGGCTTGCACTTATGTCAGGGGTGATGTGGTGGAGTATGTATTTTTACCTTGTATGCATCTCATATCATCAATGGACTCTCCGTTGAATGTGTAAGTGTGGTCATATGTCACTTAGCAGGATGAATTGTGTCAGGATACCTTAGATGTGAGCACCGAACACTTGCATGGTTGACAGGGTGGCAAGTAGGATTTACGGCCTAGTCTAGGGGCAGTCGTTTGGGAAGTTGTACATCTTAAGTGTGACTCACAGAGTTGCCCAGCACATTGTTGTGCATTTACAACACAAGGTAGGGACATGGCATTGAGAGGATATTGTATGAGCTACTGTTATCCATCATGGAGATGGATGTATGCGCCGGGTACCACAGATTGCATCATAGCCCTGCATCACACATTGTTGTATTCCTCTTAGGGTGTCCGTACATGGGTTTTCCTGTATCATGTCCTTATATAGGCACAATTCGCCCTGCCCTTATATAGGCATAAAATCCCAGTCCTTATTTAGGCAATAAACCGTGCACTCCAAATACAGGCATGGTCTCCGACATCCGTCCACCCTAACGTCACAATGAGTTCTTGAAGAACAGACCCTTAGGCTTCGGGAGTTTCCCTAGCACAGGACTATTGATTTCTTCAAGGACTCATCTATTATGCATGAACCGTTATACCTTGAGGGTTCATTCATGACGTCTTCCGCTGTCCGATTCACGTCAATGCTAACATTCTGAGGTACCTCTCAGGTATAAATATACCTTCCCCAGCCCTTGTAAATCAGAGGAGACCTCGACTTCAGAGGAGCCCGTTTCCCGGCCTGACGCACTGAGAAGACGCTGTCATCCCTGCACGCAGAGAGTCCAGCTTCCGGTGATCTGACTTCCCTCGCGGGGAGTTGGGGTTCGAGTCTGGCAAGAGATTCCCACCTCTCTCATTCTTAAGGTATGGAGCTGACTAGAAACCTAGAGGGACTCTTGGCATACTAGGCATACTAGATATACTAGGCTAACATACTCTTAGTATACCATAGTAAGGAATACTCCACCTACTTCCTACCTCTCCCTACCCCTAGGTTAGGTTAGGTACATTGGGGTAGAACTAGCTTAGAGACGCATCGTATGAGTACTCGCATTTTTAGTCTATGTTATTTATGTAAATGAATATTTACTAAAGATCATGCTAGCGCAGTATTATTTATTTCTACTGCTTACGCTGTACATTATTTATCTTGCATATTGTCTTGTGATCATAACAGCACATATTACTTACATGAGAAACAAGACTGTTCAATAAATCTTTTATTGAAACGCCCGTCTATTCTTCCTGTGTAACTTTGAGGAAAACTAAGCATGCACGATTGAGCTGAGTGAAATGGTTATCTATTGTTTCCACGACTCTGGGACACATTCTGATTCTAAAAGGGAAACAAAGTTGTCATGTTTTGCGGCTGCCAGAAACTACTCCCTTCTTGTTTATCAAGGAGTTTCTAGTGGCCTCTGAGCTAGCTGGCACAAGTAATTAAGTTTAATATACTCGATAGGGACATATTGACCTTAGTCCTATGTCAAACCTATAGGGTATATTATTCCAATGCGCAGAGCCTATTAGGGAAATAGGAGCTACACTACAACATGCTTCTTGCGCAGAGTCCATCTACATTGCACAGACCTTGGCACACTTGCTGTGTTGTACAAGTGTGTCAGATTCTTCAGAATTAGATGTTCCTGTGCATGGAGGCAGAACCTCCGTGCCATGCAAGTAGTAGTCTTTCTGTGTGTCCATTGGGAAATGCATATGGCAGAACAGTGGTCCTGATTCACAAATAAGTCATCTGAGAGTAAGTCATGAGTTTAAGTTTTCCTGTATTCACAACAGGCATTTAGCAGTAGTACAGTTAGATGTACTGACTTCACTTCTCCTATATGCCTCTTGGGAATCAATGGAGTTGTGAAGTCATGATTTTGTCACCTTTAACGTTTTGGGCCATGCACACAGTTCTGCTGCCCACAAAAGGTAATATGTTGCATTGCTCCCTCTTGTGCCAGTGTCATGGCATATTCTCACATCTGTTACCTTTTGGCTCATAGTGATGGATTTAGGCCCAGATCTCTGTACTGGGGTGAATGTATGACATTGTTCTGCATTCTGTCCATCAATTGTTGTTTTTGCAATTGTCACCCTGAGTGGGACGGGTATGCCCAGACGTGGGTCCCGTGCTCTCCCTGCCGCTGGAGTCAAGCTATCCTGGCTGAAGAGGGGTGAAACCCCGAAACCGGTCCTAGGATGCTTGTTTCCAGTCCAGGGAGGACCTGGCCTGGCAGTTCGGGCTGGACTGTTCCCACAGGGTCAAGACTGATTTGCATATGGCTGGGTTCAAACTGGAATGGCATGGTGAGCAAAAAAACGATGGATTTAGGCCCAGATCTCTGTACTGGGGTGAATGTATGACATTGTTCTGCATTCTGTCCATCAATTGTTGTTTTTGCAATTACCCTTGAAATGGTGGCACTGCTTCTGACTTCATGGTCAGTGCAGTGCACCACGCATCCCTTGTCACATTGCCCTACCCGCTCACAGTGGTCACACCATGTGAGGGTTCCATAGTCAGTAAGCATTGGTCGTCCACAGGAAGGGGCTGACTGACGCCTTACACTTTGGGGTGAGTACCTGTTGCCAACTCTACTTCACTGAGGCCGACATTGTGGTTCAATTAGTGGCTGGTAGACATGTGCCCTTACGTATCTTCATCAATGCGTATATGGTGTGCACCATCTTGGGATGTGAAATGCAATGTGCACCTTCACAACAGGCTCCGTCCAGCCTATAGGGTGTGAGTAAATATGCCCGGAGATATTCTTCCTGCAATTGTAAAGGGTGACACTACTTGTGGCCTGCAACAGACTTTGCCTTTTGTCAGACATTCCTATTTCCTCCATGGATGTGGGGCTAATTTGGGATACTGCCAGATTGGTGTATTGGAGCAATGGGGGCACAGCTGGTCCACACATACCCAGTCCTCTCACTGCCTATCAGGATCACAGTAAAATATTGACACTTGTATTATTTACCTGGATGTACCTTTTGGTGGATTCACTGCTCCTACATTTAGCGAGACAGCTATACTGGATTGTTCATGGACAACAGACATCTGTGTGATTGAAAGATATTTATTCACATGTCTGTTGACATAGTTGGAGTCTGGACCAGTACTTGGCCATGGAATCCCCACATTACATTGATGCCCAGTGGAGGGCCAGCCAGAGTCCTTTAGGGTTGACAAATCCAAAGGATGAGGAAGAGTTCAGTCAGCAGTCTGATTGCTGTGTCATTGGTAACCAAACGAGATATGGCAGTCCATGTCGAGGTCCAAGGTGAGTGTCACAGAGTGTATTGGGGGACAGTGGTAGGTGATATTCCGTGGCATGATGCTCAGCCCAGAACCAAGTTGAAACTGGCCATTTGGCCTAGATGAATGCTACCGCTTCCTTCTTTGCAACAAAGCAGATTCATCCTCATCTTCGTCCTCATCTTCGTCCTCTGATGTGTCATGTGCCTCACATGGGGGTGGTGGTAGATTGCACTGTGAGGCACTGACACATCAGGGGGCGGAGATGTGGATGTAGAAGCAGCAGCAGCAGCATTCATCTGCGCCAGACCTTGCTGCAGTAATGCATTGATGATGATCTGCAGGGCATGGAAGATTCCAGCTACATCTCGCTGGTGTGCAGCCGCGGCAGCCATTTGTTCCGCCTGCATCCGCATCCGCTCCATGTTCTCCATTAT
This sequence comes from Calotriton arnoldi, assembly GCA_963921515.1. Taxonomy (NCBI): domain Eukaryota; kingdom Metazoa; phylum Chordata; class Amphibia; order Caudata; family Salamandridae; genus Calotriton; species Calotriton arnoldi. Next base: position 335,302 of record CAWUFW010007744.1, on the reverse strand, counting down.
CCTCCGCATGTGGCCCAACTCCTGGCTGCCATCACTGGAGCCACCCTGACTGGACAGTTGTTCCTGTCTCTCAGTCATGACTCCAGCGATGGCAGCCAAGGAGTGTTTGAGAGCATTGAGCGGACTATGGGTATCCGTGATGTTTAGTACGTGGTCCCGGATGGAACTCAGACGCCCACAAACGGAATCAAGTTTGGCCGCCAGGCTGTCAAACCCCACCCGCACCTGATGAGCCATCTCCTGCTGGACCTCTAACACACGGCGTTGGAATTCAAGATTTGGGTCCGGGAGGTCCTGGGAGACAGCCGTGGTGGTAGGTGCTTGGTGCTGTGTGGTTTGTGCAGGGGGTGGGGTTAGCACGATGCAGCTGGGTTGCTCTGCTCCTGGAGGTGGGGTGCTGATGGAGTCTAGCTGCTGTTGGAGGGTGTCTGTGTTGCTGGTTGAGAATTCCTCCTCTTCATCAGTGAAGATTGGGACAGGCTGCTGTTCAGGAGGTGATGTTTGTCCCTCTGCAATTTAAAGGGGAGAAGCATTTTAACTGTGGGTTTCTTGGATGATCATGCATTGGATGAGTTTACAAGCAGATTGCATGACAATGTTGTAGTGATTAACTCCAGGTAGACGTGATGAGTTTCAGAAGGACTTATTGAAGATGGTTACAGGATACAAAAATGAGTAGTATAAGCCCCACCAGGAGCAGCCAGCATGCTGCTCAGCCCACTCAACTGTGACTTCTCGGGCAGATTCCCAAAATTCTTCAACAGCATCATCACAGCAACATTCCACTGGTGGTAAAATGGCAATGCATTTACAAGAGCAGGATACAACATATCCCCCTTTCTTATACGGGAAAACAAGAAAAATAGAAACGAAAGAGGAGAACCTGAGATAGAGAAGGCAAAATGATTATACAAAGGTAACGGGAAGAATGAAGCGAAGAGACAACGAGAGAGATTAGACAAAAGTAACGAGAAGAATGAAGCAAAGAGACAGCAAGAGAGATTATACAAAAGTAACGAGAAGAATGAAGCAAAGAGACAGCAAGAGAGACCATGAAATAACCCATCCTCCCTTCTACAAAGAAAAAGGAAGAACACGAAAACACCAACGACAAACTCCCAAGCAAACAAGCTGGCCAGGCAAGTACGTGAGGATGGATGAAAAAGAAAAGAGACAACACTGAGAAGAACCCAGACATGGATACGATGAGGCAAGCAAAAGATGAAAGAAAAACAAGCACGTTGGACAATGAGAAAAAGAAAACAGGAGACTGAAAAGAAAATAGAGAAAAAGGTAAAACACCAGAAACTGAAAACATGAGAGTCAGAGGACAGATGAGAAAAAATAAAATAAAGTGAAATAATCAATACATAAAATTACGTTGCAAAATTTAATGCAATAATGAGAAAACATGACATCGGGAAAACAATGGAAAAATGAGTGAGACTAAGGAACACCCCCTTGTAAAAGTAAAGATGTGCCCAACGCATTTGAACATGGGACGAAAATCATCAAACAAAAAACCATGTTCAGGCAACGTAATCTAGAGTTGACACTGAGAGCAATGCCGTAATTGGACTTGGACCCCTACAACACACATGTAAGAGAACATGTGACTAAAAACCACAAGCAGGTTAGCCAATGTCAACAACAATATATGGGTCAGAACCCATGATCTCTCCGAATACGAGAGATTAGTTAAAGTTAACCAGTATATAAGGGTCAGAACCCATGACTTAACCCTAGGAACAAAAATGGTTAACAAATGCAAAAAAGATGTAAATCCATGCATAAATAAGCAGATGGGACTAAAACCCATTGTCAATGAACGTACAATATAGATCATAAATCAAACTACACTTATTGTACAATCCTATGAAGGATAAAAATGGAAAGTAAACTGAATGGTGAACAAGAACATTGAAATAATGGACTCTTAGCTGTGAGTACCTACGGTACATGAACGCACAATGTAAATCCAACTGAAATCATTGTACAATCCTATGAAGGATAAAACACGAGAAAACTGTAATTCCATAAAATGTAATATAGGTCAAAACACAAATACACACAGTAAAAACCTACCACTAATAGACGACCTATATGTGAACGTGTCACCATATGTATGTGACACACACTAATGTCCGAACAAAGACACTAGAAAACATAGTTCGCAGCAAACTGTGAATAAAGATTTTGAGGAGCTGGCGAAGAAGATGCAAACACCCACAAATAAACCAAGTTGGCAACGTGAAAAATTGCATGCATACAAAAATAAATATACTGCCAACGAACATTAGTCTCTGCAAAACAAAAATCTGGCACCTGCAAGAAAAACTGTTGAGAAAAGACACGTGAAATGGTACCAATGAACAAGTACATGCAAATACATTTGGATCCCAACATATTGACAAGAAAGAAATGAAACATGCACCATAAACTTAGCATATCTAAATAGTCACAGGTGTGCCTGTCACTGTGATGATGGTGGACAGGTGTTCAAATAACACAACCAGTACCATGTAGAGATGAATCAACCCCAGGAGACTGGTAGGAGGACTGAACCTCGCAGCAGCAAAGACATGGCCCACGGAAGATGGAAAGGCACCAGGTCAGGTTACAAAATAAAAGCTCTCCAGACGGTTTGCCAGCAGAATTGAATGTCAAAGGAGTGTATCCAAAGAAGACTAAAACTCACCACCAAACTGCTTGGAAAACGAAAAGATCCTCAAATGGTGGCAAACGTAGTAAAAAAAAAAAATCATGTAGAGCAAAGCGACCATCTCGTTGTGAGTTTGAATGGTAGAACCGGAAAAGAAGATCCTCACATCGCGATGCTGCTGAAGAAATTCAAGTCGCAATAAACTTTAATTAACTGTAACAAAGTGGTTGGCAGGAACCAAACGCACACCACAGACAGTAACAGGCATTATAGAATGCCTGCATCTTCCAACTCCAAAATGGCAGCACGCACAGGAGACGCACGCCGGGTGGCTACAGGCATGCTCCTGCTGCTATGCATCTGACAGCAGGATTGAAGACTAGCTAGACGTCACGAAGGGTTCTTGAGTGGCTCCGCGCGATACTGTGGACAAGGTAAGGTGCGCGACCCGTTTTTGAATTAAAAAAAACCAAAGTGCAACTGTTTTCTTTTACAGGCCTCACAGTAGGGAAGCAAAACACTCATTGAAACGAAAACAAAACTGCACAATGCTCACCAAGACAGTCCCCATATGCAGAAGGCAGGAAAGCATGGCAATAAAAGTAAAGTCCAGTTGTATTACTTTAAAAACGCCAGTAATAGAAAGTAAACTGGCACAAGTAGAGTTCACACCGGTGCAGCGCTGGCACGGAGGAGCACTGAGTAGTGATAACACATCAAAATCCACACAAAGGGAAGTCTTGAAGTGGAATACAGTCAAACCGAAAACAGAAGCACTTCACTCGACACTGGAGGCAAAAACTCAGGCAGCAACTGATTACCTTAGCGCTGTAGACGTTTGTTGTAGCGTAATGTGTCCAAATGGAGGAGAGCAAAACAAGCTTAAGCAGGGGCTGTCCGAAGTAAAGGACACGTAGAAGTGTTGAACCTCTCCCTCCACGTCGTTATTGTCAGGGACAGCAGCTAAAGTACAGCAATCAATCAATCAATCATGTCACTTATAAAGCGCACTACATACCCGCGAGGGTCTCAAGGCGCTGGGGGAAGAGGGGGGTGGTGCTGCTACTGATCGAAGAGCCAGGTCTTGAGGAGTCTTCTGAAGGCCAGTAGGTCTTGGGTCTGTCGGAGGTTGGTGGGGAGGGTGTTCCAGGTCTTGGCGGCGAGGTGGGAGAAGGATCTGCCGCCGGCGGTCGTTTTCCGGATGCGGGGGACTGTGGCGAGGGCGAGGCTGGTCGAGCGGAGCTGGCGGGTGGGGGTGTAGAAGCTGAGTCGTCTGTTGAGGTAGGCTGGTCCGGAGTTGTGGAGTGCTTTGTGTGCGTGGGTGAGGAGCTTGAAGGTTATCCTCTTGTTGACAGGGAGCCAGTGCAGGTCTCTCAGGTGGGGTGTGATGTGGCTGCGTCGGGGGATGTCGAGGATAAGACGTGCAGAGGTGTTCTGGATGCGTTGCAGCCGTCTCAGGAGCTTAGCCGTCGTTCCTGCGTAGAGGGCGTTTCCGTAGACCAGCCTGCTGGTGACGAGGGCCTGGGTGACTGTTTTTCTTGTTTCGGTGGGGATCCACTTGAAGATCCTGCGGAGCATTCGGAGGATGTTGAAGCAGGATGAGGAAACGGCGTTGACCTGCTTAGTCATGGAGAGGGTGGGGTCGAGGATGACCCCTAGGTTGCGTACGTGGTCGGTGGGTGGCGGGGCTGTTCCCAGTGATGTTGGCCACCAGGAGTCATCCCAGGCTGAAGGGTTGGAACCAAGGATGAGGACCTCCGTCTTGTCCGAGTTCAGCTTCAGGCGGCTGGTCCTCATCCATTCGGCGGCGGCCTTCATTCCTTCGTGGAGGTGGGCTTTGGCGGTGTGAGGGTCTTTGGTGAGGGAGAGGATCAGCTGGGTGTCGTCGGCGTAGGAGATGATGTTGAGGTTGTGCTGTCGGGCGACGTGGGCGAGGGGTGCCATGTAGATGTTGAACAGCGTTGGGCTGAGGGAGGAGCCTTGGGGTACGCCGCAGATGATCTTGGTGGCCTTGGATCGGAAGGGGGTGAGGCGGACGCTTTGTGTTCTGCCGGAAAGGAAGGATGTGGTCCAGTCCAGGGCCTTCTCTTGGATCCCGGCGTCGTGAAGGCGTGTTCGTAGTGTGTGGTGGCAGACCGTGTCGAAGGCGGCTGATAGGTCCAGGAGGATGAGGGCTGCTGTTTCTCCGTTGTCTAGCAGGGTCCTGATGTCATCGGTGGCGGAAACAACTGGAACTGGCACACTTAGGTTGTGGGCGACCGATGGTGAGGTCACTGGTGGTGCTCAGGGGTGACAGTTGGTATTATATACGCAGGTTAGTTACACAGAAATTCATTCACCTTGACTGAAGCTTGCCAGGTTCATCAGCTCCTTCAAGATCAGGGGTACTTCATGTTTGAAAATTAAGGTCCTGACAGGTAGCACACGGAGGTTCTTTGCTTGTTCGTCACCATAAATTTGTAGTGATTAACTCCAGGTAGACGTGATGAGTTTCAGAAGGATTTATTGAAGATGGTTACAGGATACAAAGATGAGTAGTATAAGCCCCACCAGGAGCAGCCAGCATGCTGCTCAGCCCACTCAACTGTGACTTCTCTGACAGATTCCCAACATTCTTAAACAGCATCATCACAGCAACATTCCACTGGTGGTAAAATGGCAATGCATTTACAAGAGCAGGATACAACAAATGTACATTGCGACTGTTTGTGAGGGGCTGCCTATTTCTTGCTGTATGTTGCCTTTTTCGACTACATCACGGGTATGAGGTTGTACTCGTACATTATCATCTCACAATTTACAGCTATGACTAATCTGATTGGGCAGTTCATACACACAGGCGGCACCAGTTGTGTCCTCTGTTCAGTTGTGAAGGTGATGCAATTTGTCCAACATTGTAGTCAATGTGGTTGAACTCAAATTTTTATGTGTGTGCACTGCATTGTGGAATACTCGCCCATGCAGCTTTTGTTTTTCTGACCATTATCCCTTTCAGGCAGTGGGCCTCCACATCTGTGCATTTCCAATGCAGAGATTTTGCAAGCTGGGCTAAATATGTGTCATGGTCAGAGTTGGGACACTTGTGCATTGTTTACGAGCAGATGTCTTGGTTACGTCAGGGGTTGTATGTACACGTGGATGTGTCAGAGTGTGAACTGCTCCTTTAGGATGTGGCCCACACTCAGCCACCTCTGTGACGTGGCCTGCACTGTGTGGAGATGTTTGGGGTGCAGGCGTGGTATTCATCATGCACTGGCACTTGAATTATCAGTGTGGCTCACAGACCCGCACCTTTTCTGTGTACTGCACATGTGCATCGGTTGATTGCAAGATTAGTTGTGTGTGAGGAGGGCCCCCTTTAGGCACATTGGCTACTAAGGCCTACTTGCTGTTTCAATGTGTGCTGCACTATGCTGTATACATGTGCATCCAGGTAGCTTTGTCTATTGCGGTTTGTATTGTGTGCATTGCTTGCTGCCCTCCTGTTGGCTTACCCGTTGTGAGTATGGTGCTGCGTGTGTTTATGTTGTTGTGGCTGGCTGGACAGACAGTGTCAACAACAATGGCCCTTTACGTTGACCCCACGTGTGATGTGTAAGTGGCCCGGGATTAGATGGATGTGGAATTCCAATGCATATTTGTGGTGCTCAGGCCTTGGCACCACCACCCTGCCAACAGAATCAATTGGCAGGGTTATGTGTGTTTGTGTATGTGACACGCAGCTGGTCACATGGATGATACATGCTGTCCTGGTTACGGATATTCAATGCATGGATTTACGTGTGGGTGATAACGACCATGACTGCATATTTGGTCACTGACACAGTTAACTTAACAAACAGCTATGTTTACATGCACATAATGGTGTCATGGGCATCTGACACCACGACTGATGTGGAATGGTGTTTTCTTCATGGCAGATGTGTACACTTGGGAGTGGAGGTGTGCAATTCAACCTAAGGGGTGTGTGTGCCATTTTGCTACTTGTCATTCTTTGTTGCTACTTTGCTATCCTTGCTTGTTGTCATGCTTTGGTTGTTTAACGTCTTTGCAGGGACATTGTAGTTCTGTGAGTCTGGCACACAGACAAGTCATGCAGTACAGATTTGGTTGCCACATTCCTGATATGCATTGTCCCCGCCCTGTGGTGTTGTGGGCATAGCCCCCTTGCTCATTGTATTACATCACCTTTTGAGTGGAGTCTGCTGTTTGGGTGCATTGTGGGATATGCACGTTTGTGCCATTTGGCTGCATGGTCAGTTTGTTGTGACATTGCGGGGCATATTCAGAGGCCCCTATCGCCACCACAACGTCATTTTCTGTGACGGTGTGGTGGCGATAGAGGCCTCGCCTATTCACAAGGCAGCGTTAAGCCACTTGACGTGGCTTAACACTGCCTTGTGATTAGGCCCACTGTCACGCTGTGTTTAGCGTGAAAGGGGCATGCAGTGGGTGTTGTGGTGGGCTTTCCCCCGCCACACACATTGATATTTACACTGCCCCATGATCACAAGGGCAGCCTAAATAGGAGCCAATGCAAAACTTGAGACCAGGAAAACCTCGTCTCAAGTTGGCGATACGAGGAGGACTGCTTTATTTCTCGCCGTTTTTGCATTGTCCATGTGTGCTGCCTTGTGCAGCACACATGGGAAAAGCAAAATGCCATGTTTTTTTATGTACAGGAAGGGAGAGCTTGTGACTGGTCGTGTTGAGCAGTATACTTTCCCGGGACTCCGACCACTGTCTCCTCACTGATGACTTGGGACACCTGGTCCTCCAACGGATCCAGCTCCTCCTGTGGCGCTGGACTCCCACCTCCAGTCTGCATTGCTGCTTTCAGGTTGGCTGCGAGTTTCAGCTTGGTCTTGCGCTTCACATCATGCCAGCGCTTCTTGCAGTCGTCCACTGTCCTCCTCACCTCTCTGACAGCATTCACCTTGGCCACGATGGACTGCCATATTGCATTTTTGGTTGCCAATGACAGTGGAGGTGACAAAAAGTTGTTGTTGGTGTTCTGTCACCTCCGCAATCAGGACCTGGTTTTCCTGCTGACTGAACCGTGTCTTCCTCTTCCTCTTCTGCTTGCCCCCCTGGGGCTCTGGCTGGTCCTCCTGGGTGTTTGTGGGGTTGTTATTGGCCTCTGTGCTGGGTCCAGCCTCCTCCATGGTTCTTCTCATAGGTTTCCTCCTTTTTTTTTTGGGCTGCTTGGCGGGCGGGCGGGCGGGCGTGCAAAAAGGTGCGCTGATGCTGATTAGCGTGCCGTTCCTGGTCGCTAATTGGCCCATCGCCACTTTTTTCACGTTAGCGTTACGGATTTTATCGCCGTGACTCTAACCTTATCGCCTGACTTTTGACCCGGTAGGGGAAAGTATCGCCTGTTAACGGCGTGTTGTGAATGCGCCGCTAACACGACGATAGTTTCCCGCGTTACACGGCGATAACTAAACGCACGCTAACTGAGGTTAGCGTTAGTTATCGCCGATTCTTGTGAATACCCCTCAACGTGTTTTACAGAGGAAAGAAAAAATGGTGCCAACAATTCACTGCAGCAATTGCGTTTTAACTACTAACATGATTATAAATGCATTTTAGGATAATCCAACCATGGGCAAATCTGCATGTTTATTATAAACTGCATCTAAGGAGAGTGCAGTGCAGTGAGGCCTAGGAATACTTTGAAAAGGCTAACCAGAAGACAATAACGCCTTTCCATGGTGTTATTCCCTGCGAAATATTGCACCCAAGGCGTCCTATTTGCTTTGTCAATGTAACGTTGTTTCGAGTTAAATCCCAAAGCGACATTACACTTTTCATCAATGTGCATATCTCTTACAATAAAAATACTTATTTGTGCACAGCTAGTGAAAATGAGAACACTGCTTAAAACCGATTACACCAAATAGATTTTGCCAGAATAGACTCAAAATATAGAAGAGAAAAAGTTAAATATGTTGAAAAAGCTTCCACTGAAAATCGGAGAGCAGCATTTGAGTTCGTTGGCACCAAGCTGCCACCGAGTTTGTCAGTTTGATTAACCGCCTTTCAGTCTGCTGAAAACAACGCAAAGCTTTTTCATTAATAAATTAAAATCAAGTGACCTCGTGAAGCTATGAAGGCAGAAGACAGGGCAAACAATAAACAGAATGAAAAACAACAAGTATCATGTATTTGCCGCAGGTATTACCAAGGTCTTCAAATCCTCGGTCCGCACTAGTCTCTGTCCTGCCATCCTTTTTAGTGGAAAGAAACTCAACCATGGCCCCTTCCTGTCATCCATTTTGAGTTTATAGACAATTTTCCAATATTAATTTGCATGTTTCACTATTAAGGCTGCTCTGTGTAACCAGCAGAGTTCAAATGAGTGTGAACACTTTTTGGATTTGATTGCTGTAACCAAGTCCCATTCATCCGTGGAAACGCAGTACAAAAACACCACTGTTGCAGGCTTCAATAACTGAAAAAGAACCAGCATTGGAATGAGTCGAAAGTAATTTATACCTTCATGTTGGAAAAGCACAGCGCTGAGGATAAATTGTCCTATCTTTTATTATTTCAGTTACTAAATTTGTGTAATCCGACATGGACCATTTACCATCCCACCCCTTTGTCTAACAAGCAAATATTGCATTTCGTTCTTCGCCCAACAAATGCAAAATAATTTAAATTATTTGATAGTGATGACAAAAAGATACAGGGCCCAATACTTAAAAACATTCAAAAATCTGTATCGTAGGTTTATTACCATATTTCAATTTATAAAGTCTATGAATCACACAGCTTTTAAGCATACGACTAGAAATCTGTGACACACACAACTTTCTATGAGTACTCCTGGCTTTGACAGAGTTTTATCTAAACCGTTTTGAGGGTGGAGTTGAGCTGTGGGAATGTTTTTTTTTAAATACACACAAAACATTGCTTTGCGAGTGCTCCCAAACTTGTTTTTAAGTGAAAAGACATGTCTTGAATGGCAATACTTGTTTAACACCCATATAAAAGGCTATTTGTGTTGTTATCTGAACTTTCGTGTGCAATTAGCTTTGCAGTCAAGAATCGCATGAATACCATGTCTGACATAGTATCATTCTCCTTGTGTCTTCTTCCAGAATTCAAATCTTAGGCCATCTAGTTCTCTATGCTGATTCTGAGAATTATTCTCAATCATGCAATTTTATGTAGGCAAGCTGTTTGTACATAACCCCTCAAGTCCACCAGGGACAACCTAAACCTAAGTTTTCTATAAGGGGATTATTGATATCTGTGTAATCTCACCTGTAAAGTGGTGGGATGGCCCCTCAGAACACCTGGCTGATTAAGTATGAAGCTCTATTCATATCTACGTTTTGGAAATGGAAGCAATTTAATACTATCCCTGCACCTGACACTCTTGCCAACTGTACTTTTCATGATAATTCTGAGCCGGCTGCCTCTCCCTTTAGAGTAGCTTATCAGCAAACTTGGTACGCTAGCCAATAGTTTTGCAACCTTACCTCTGAACCTGGGGTCTCATAATCAGGCATATAAATCAGTAGATGGTTGACTCTCGAACTTAAAGACAGCTGAGAGAAATTTGAGGCATGATTATTCACCTGACTTGCAACACACATTTAAAAACAAATGTGTCACCATAAAGCAAGCCTTCATGCAGCTAAAGTAACTTTTATCACCTTGCCTTCTCGTCCAACACATCAAGGGATCTTTTTAAAGTGACTCACTCCTTTAAAGCTTCTGACTTCATGACCTGCCTAGTTGTGCAGTCTCGAACTGTGTCTTAATGTGGCTTCTTTCGTCTATGAGAAATTCAAGAATATGCGTAACATTGGTTACTCTTGTAAACCCAATCCACCAACCAATGCCACACTGAGGACACCACCACCTGCTAGCCTAAGTTACCTTTCCTCTATGTCCCAATCTGAGGTGCTCTCTACACTTGACTTAAGATCAGGCTTGCAAAATAATCCATGTAGACCCACTGATTTAAAATCTTTGGCCCCAGTGCGGGCATCTCAGTGGTGCAAAGCCTTTAATGTATTCTATAACACAGCAAATATGCACAATTTTTGCAAAAGGGAGTTGCTGTTGCTTCTCCCTTGCTGAAAGAAGATGGTAAGCTCCCAATGAGTTGAAAACATTTAGGACCATTACTCTCCTTCCTGCTTTTTCAGAGATTATGGAGAACTTTCTGGCAAAGTGGCTGGCTGAATGGCTGGACGACTAAGATTTCCTTGATGAGGCCTAACTCAGGTTTAGACAAGAAAACAGCACTATAGCTGCCTTGGTGGTAACCTTTGATTCCTTGCATGACATCTGCAACCAAGGTCCCCCCTCCATCCATTTGCATCTTGATCTGCCCACAGTGTATGATAAGGTTGACTAGTCAATTGCCTTAAAGGAGTCAGGCTCTGGGAAGGCTCTGAATAGATTTAAGACCTTTCAATATGGTCATACATAGCCTTTCTTTCTCCCCTATGTAGTTCCAAGTGCTCAAAGCTGAACTGCAGAGTCCCACAAAAGTCTGCACTGTCTCCCATACTTGTCAACATCTATATTTAGCCTTTGGGATAGTTGACTGGAGGCCTTTCTTTTAGGTGGTGGCCCGGGCAGATGATATACAAATTATCATTAAATTCATAAAACAAAGCTTTTGATTCAATGTCACCCATTTAAGATTGCCTTATCATGGCAAATATTCCTATAACCAGAGACAAAGCCTCAATCTGGACAAAAGGCCAGATTTATGAAAGAACTAGGCACAAAAAGTGGTCACAAATTGTGCACCGACATTTTTGACGTATTGTGCCCAGCAACTTACTTTCTAATCACAGCTATGTACTAGTAGGCCTGTTCATAAAATGTGGAACCAGAGTGGATAGCAACCTGACCTACCTAATTAATATTCATTAGGAAGGTTGCTTGGTTGCAAATTCATTAAAGGAAATAGGACTACTTTATAAAACATAAGTTTTATTTTTAAAGGTTTCAATGAGAGTTGACAGGGGCCCTTAGATTACTGCCTATTTCCCCTGAAACATTTAGCCTTCTTCACAAATGGTAAAAGATCCAAAGGGGAACCAATATCTTTTGTGAATAAGTTTCCACCCCTGCTAGGGGAGCGGTAACTTTTCAATAAATTGTGAATGGAATTCTAGTGGAAAATCATTGGTACATCAGGGACGATTCACAAATTTAAAGGGGCATCCACAACATGCGTATTCCAAATTAGAGCTTCACAATCCATTTTTAATGGACTTTTCTGAATCAATAAATGTATTTATTACATAAAAAATGAATTTTTAGTTGCTGCAAACCCTCTTATTGAGCGGATTGAGGGTTTGTAACTGTTAAAATGTTTTGCACATCCGGCCCGGGGTCCCTTTGTCTGTCCTCCTGACGAACCCTTCCTGCTACTGCCATGGAGCTAAAGAACCTTGGCCTTTGCATAGATGAAGATCTTTCCTTTAGGGCTCAGATCCAGGAAATATGTGCCTCCTGATTTGGGCTCCTGAAAATATTAAGGAAAATCCTTCCATTTCTCACACAAAACAACTGGGACTCCATGTTAAGTTACATCATCGCTTCTCTTTCTGGACTATGGGAATGCCTTACACTTGGGCGTAGTGGAATGGCAGATCACCAAACTTCTGATAGTAAAAATTATTTCAGTACGGTGGGACGATTTCTTGTGAATTTTAATAATTTCTTAGAGGCCTGCCATGCTCATCCCTGGCCACCCTTTAGGATGAAACTTCAATTTAAGGTTCCCTGTGCCATCCATCCTGCCTTTTATAAGACTGACCCGAAGTTACTGTAGTCTTTGAGCACTCACCATACTGTGGTTAAATTCTGGTTGCTACTTACTTTTTCATTTTTTCTAGCAGCAAGATGGTAATACATAATAGTTGTGCTCTATAGATTAATAAATATTTAATTTAATAAATAACAGAACAAAAAAATCTGTTGTTTTTTTTATATTAGTTTCCTTTGCTAACTTGAGTACTCTCCTTCATACCCTTAACTTATGGTTTCTACTGGGAAACACTCCTGCTTCCATAGTCACTAAGGATAATGGTGCTTGTCCTGTTTATTTAGAGAATAACAATACCCTCATCAGGCTGAATTTCCTATTTGGTGATGATGATTTTTTGATCTTAAAAAAGTAGAGCGTCCTGTACTATCATCTCATGTAATTCTTTATATCATAACCATGGGCAACTTTTTTAAATGCTAAAGAAAAATATTTGCGCCCCCGCCAAACATATTATGAGTTTCCTCACTGCCACACTTTTCATGACTGTGTGACTGCCGTGAAAAGTGTGGCAGTGAGGAACAAACGGGGCCCTACAGGATCCCCTGGTGCCTCACGCCATGTGGATGCACACAGGGGGGCACAACAGCTCAACATGTGCTCCACTGTGTGCATACACACCAGTACTTGCACGGCATGGACTGCAACAGTCCATGCTGTGCATGTACTGGCTTTGACATTCCCATTGTGGTATCTATTTTATAGGCATCGCCCTGGGAACACCAAAGAACCGCCCGCCAGACAGGAAAAAACCCTAATCTTGTGGGCGGTTCCAACATGGGTATGGCGGAGCGGTAGCAGAGTGGACCTGCTCTCGCACCACCAAACTCATAATAAGGCCCTTATTCTGAAGCTATTACAGAATAACTTGAAAAAATGAAACTCTATAAGGTGACAGAATTATTATTAGAACATTGGAATGTGGAGCACTCCATTGAATACAATGGAGTGCTCTGAGCTTCTACGGGCCGGTAAAGGCCCGCAGAGCAACATTCCAATGTTGCTTTTGTTCACAGCTATTGCTGTGAACAAAGGCCTCTCAGAGCTCAAGGGGATGAGGCCTTTGTTTTATTTGTTAGAACATTCTGCCCTCTAGTGGCAGAATGTTCTAATAGCCTTATAGCCCTTCATAGCTGGGCTATACCGGCTATTAAAGTCCCGCTCCCTTGTTTAACGCTGGAGAGGGCCTTTAATAGCCAGTATAGCCCGCTACGGCGGGCTATAAGGCTATATTATAATATCAAGCAGAGATTTGCTAATGAATACAAAACACCTTTCAAAACAGGAGAAATACATAATGCTATCCATATATTTTCAAACAACCAAATAAATATTCATTCATGAATAAAATGGTAAACTAAACATAACTTAAGATGTGAATAAACATAAGAGGAAGATTTCATTGTCAAACATAATAATGGTATGGAGTGGATTGAACAAACTCCTTCTAGGATGGAGGAATTCACAGACCTTTTAGTGATGTTCTAGGATAGGCAGCTGAATGACAAATCATCCTCCAAGAAGCAGGGTGGTCAACATGTGACAAGAAGCCAGGCAATAGAAAGCAAGAAGGAATATTTCCAGGTCATAGTAAGTAAAATAGCAAGTCAGTGATACAATACAAGGCTGACTAATGAGGTAACCAAATGATGATAGAAATCAGTTACCCTATGCTCACTGGAGGAAATGATGGTGAAACGGAAACAGGAAATTAAGTGGACACTGACGGCTACAAAGACTCTGGGAACATGTAAATGTCGTATTGTACTTATTTCAACATTTTCTTGATTCCTAACTGAAAGGAACATAAGAAGGACATTTTTTATTGAAGTAAATAGATACATTTATCATTAGTTAAATGGTTGATACAGATGTGTGTTATAATATTGTCATAGCTTATTACATATGATTTTTTTATCTCCTGAATGTGTGAATATCAAAATGTAAATATTGACTATAAATTAACATGCAAAGGGAGCAATACACTATTAAATGCATTGATACTGTAAAAAAGTGTATTCTTGTGAAATTAAAACAACGGTTTTGTTGCAAATCAGTGTGAGCTGACAAAGAAATCTGAAAAGATAAATCGAAAGATGTTTACAGTGATTATGCATTTCAGGGTACATACCAGTGCAATCTCAGACAAAAAAGAATAAATAATCTATGTGAATGAATGTTTATATTGTCATGAAGGGAAGTTAGTGGAGCATTGCATAGATGAGAAAATTAAAATTAAAATCACTAAATTAGTGCTGAGGAGTGCGAAAACATTACATTAGGAAACATGAGCTATTAGATATCAATAAAATATGTCACTCCGATTTTGAGCCTAACTTCAGAATCCCACTCATCTTCTTTCATCAGATGGCATCTTTAGCATTGATGGAACCTCTTTGAGACTTCCATTCATGCCCTGACTTGTGTTTGGTGATCTGGATTTTAGAATCACAATGCAATAAAAATCCCAGAACTTCAAACTTGTTCAATTTTACAAAGCCAGCTATTACCGCCTAAATTTCAAGGTGTGGATTCCCATTCATATTTGTGTGTTGGGTAACTTGGTTTTAGACATGATCACTGCATCCCAGGCTCAGCACCGAACACTGAACTATCTATTTTGAACTCTTGGCTGCAGGAAAAACTTGGACAAAAAGTTGAGATATAAGGAAAAAGTGTCCCCTGCCATACATGATAAGGATATTGCAAGACACAGAAGAGTTCCATAACTATGTAGAGGTTATGGAACTCCGAGGTGACTTGCAATATCCATATCATGTAAGGCAGGAGGTACTTTATCCCATATAATACATGGTCACGCCATCACCTTTACCACAAACCATATAAAATCTTGGCGTAGATCTTTCATATGAAAAAGCAAGCATGTTTGCAAACATGAAGAATAAAAAAAAACTTCTAGTGCAAAATTAAACACATCAAAACCTGTTAGATATTTGTTGCAAACAGATATTAGAAACAGTTCAATACAAGTCAGTTTTAAAAGAAAAAATGCTGCAGTAGCTCGGAATGTGTAAAAGCATGCAGGAAGATTCTAGCTTATTTCTATCTAAGGAGTGCAAAAAACAAACATATTCGCTCTGCTTGTCATTGTAAGTTATTAAAATAGAGCAGAAGAAAGAAAAGCGTCATTCCATTTTCATTGCTGCTTCAATTATGCTCCATGACCTGACCTGCCTTTCACATCAGCTGATGGCTCTGGTGGCAGGCATTGTGATGTCAGCACTCGACTGAACTAACTAATAGTCGAATTCTGATGTATTTTCTTTATAATCTGGGACTGGGTGCATAACTAGTTGCCAATTATAAAGAAATTAGAGATTGCCATTTAAACAGGGATTATGAATCTATGAGATTTTTCAATGGCTTCAGCTAAATAAAAAATAGGACTTTGTTTGCAACCCTCCTCCCCTAATTTCCAAACTGAAAGAGACAGCCTTGTTGGAAGACACTTGTAAATCCATTGTAACAGAGGCAGCTGCAGTGGAAGATTCATTGGTGTTCGCCAACCCTCTCAAAGAAGGAAAAAAATAGTCTGAGGACAAAATTCGACTACCAAGACCAATTCTCAATTTTCCTCCATGATTAAAGCCAACACATTTGAAATCAACAGGTAAGTGGGGAAGGCATAAAGGAAATTCTGGGTCTACCTGATTGTTAGATCATTAACCCTCAACCTTCCGCCTCTGGAATGCAGGAACAGAAACAAGGGCGCTGAAAATTAGACTGGGCTACAGACAGATCCAAAAATGGGGTACCAAGCCATTTGCATGGCCTGAATGGTTAGCAGAGACAGAGATAATTCACGAAACAATGGAAATATTCTGCTCAGATTGCCACTTCCGAAACTGTCTATCCCTTTGATATTAGTGGACTTTGATGAAAGGAAATTATATTTTGGTGAGGACATCTACTGCATTGCTACCGTCTCCAGATATCTGGACCGAATTCCACCCTGACGGTTGATATAGACACTGTTGCCATTTTGCCATTTTCACCACAACATTTCTTTATAATATGAGGGATTGAAATTGTTTCCAAGTCCTAAATACTGCACTGCCTTTAGGCCTCTCGAACTGGACAAGCATTGACTCTCCACTAGAGACCAATGACCCTGGGCTGCCAGATCCTCTAATGTAGCATCCCACTACAGGGAGCTGGCCGTCGGTCAGCTCCTCAGTACGTGCAAGGAGCAGATCAAAGACCACATGGAAGCACCCTGTACTGGAAATGAAGATTCTGCATAGAGACCCTAAGGAATCTCTCATGTGATATAACTATTGGAATGTGAAAATATGCTTCCAATATAACTATTGATGCCATGAAGCTTTCTAGTGGATTCCTCAATTAGGAAGAAGGCCCATCAAAATGCTCTATGAAATTAGCCAAAATTAAGGGGCCAGCAACACGTGTGGTAAAATTGGAATCAATACATCGAAGTCCTGAGAGGCTGGTACACAGTGAATATCAAAGTGGGACAGGAATAGCCTTGGTTAAAGAAAAGTCCAGACCACAATCAAAGCCATGTGCCTCTAGACTCTCAGAACTTCCCAAGGTGGTGCTAGATGGAAGCGGAAGAAAAGATGATCCCAGTCTTCAAATCTTTTTTCTGGTGTCCAGAAGAATAGCCATGCCCACAGTGTTCTGAACCTGGCTTTATAAACACCAATTCTTTTATAGAGATCGTTTATTTTAATTGAGGAGGAAACCACGTCCAGACAGACACTCCTGAACTGTAATCAACTGTTCTACTACTAGAGATTCAGACCGTGCATTTAGAAGCAGATTGTCCAGGAATGGGTAAGTTTGCCAACCCTGAAGATGGAGAGGAATCTTTGATGGGGCTAGCATCAATTCTACACACAAATCCTGAGGCATGCCTGTTGTGATGGAGCTATTGGAATATGACAATGTGTGTTCATTAAGTCTATTTTCACAGTGAAGCTCCCTGATTCATCTAGTAGAATAATTTTCTTAAGAGTCTATATTTTGAATGTTTTCACCTTCATATATTAATTCAGGCTCTTGAGATATATCACCATTCTGTAACCTCCTAATAGTTTGGGTACAATGAATATGATGGAGTATACTCATATTCGTCTCTCTTCTATTAGTACTGGCACCATTGCTTTCTTGTCTTGCAAAACCGTGAAGTAGGAAGGAGATTGCTGCGCCTCTCTCTGCCCAGCTTGTCCAAGGAGTCTGTTTGATTCCTGAGTTCGGGGAACTGTTGACATTTCTTTTTGATAGCCTTCCCAGACTTGAAGCACCCATCAATCTGAATTAAACCTTTTCCCAGCTTCCAAGAAATATTGGATTCAACCTACTGCCATATAGCCTTGGCCATTTCCAGTATACTTAAGATCTAGACAGTTTTGCTGATAAACTTGACTTCGGCTTCTGGGAGTCACAACCAGAAAATGTTTTACCACACTGTTTACATAGTTGGGAGGACTGCTGTTGTTACCCACAGGGCTGTCGAAATTAAGATATTCAATTTCCAGAAGTAGAAGACATCTGAGGTTGTTGCTGCTGTTGGAATGAAAGGTAATGTTTTTCCTTCTTGAATAAGAGATGTATTTTTTCTTCTAATACTGAACCAAACAAGCAAAGAACTTCATAAGTCATCCCTAAAGCTGTAGCCTTCTATAATACATGTCTGCCAATTTCTTAGCAACTGTTTGTTTTGGCTGCTATCGAAGCTCTTCCTGTCTGAGGAGATGCTCTGACCACATAAAAAGATACATCAGATAAAACTTCAGCTTGTGTCTCTATTCCTTCTAAGAGAGAGGAACATTTGGTGCTTCCTCCCACTTTCTTATATCACTGCTCAAAGTCAAATATCAAGGACTGGGCAGTGGATGTTTCATAAAGTCTTGGTCTCATTGCTAGATGGGTACTGGTATATTTTTTTATCAAGGTAGAATCCACATTTTTTGCCTGTTATATCTTTTAGGATGGCATCTTCCACCCACGGTCCGTGTAGGTAACAGCGGTGGGGCCGGGTGGGGGTTGATTTCAAGGAACAATGCCGAGGGAAAATTAAATAAATAATTAATTTTCCCTCATCGTAGTTCGTCCGAATCCCCCCCACCCGGCCCCACTGCCCAACCGCTGTTACCTGCACGGACCGTGGCTGGCATCTTCTGACACTAAAGTGCACCCCATTAGACTGCCCACTAGAAAATCTATTGGCAGTTTTGAATCCATCTCTCCAGAGGGTGGAGTCTTGCCATGATTCTTGGCATATTCATTTTGTATAGATCTTTCCACTTCCTCGGTATTACATCCAGGACATATCAGTGAATGGGAAGACAAATTTGGGGAGTGTGCTCAAATTGACAAGAAATAGCCTCTTTAGAAGTAGTGGTGACTTTAAGGGTTGAGTAACTCCATGGTTTGCCTGACATGTGACAACATTCCAGGTATCACTTCTCCTACAATATATAGAATGTCTTGAAGGAGTCTCTGTGTTCCGTTTACTGGAAGCATCATGAAAGGAGTTTCCTTGAAATGCTGCATTAGTTTTCAGCAAACTTGTCAACATTTTTCATCCTCAGATTATTATCTCCTTTTACTTCTAGGTGAAAGAGACCTCAATTTAGATAATGGAGATCACCTAATAGCAGAACAGCAGCAACAAGTGAAACAGTCAGTAAATAAACAGACCACCAAAAAATATCACTTTCTGATGAGGACACCAAACTAAATACTCTGCACTCTCTATCACCTGGGAAACTTGAAAGACCCAAGTGGGTTCTGCCCACAGCACTGACACTGCTCGTACGAGTGTAGAAACATTAATTACAAGCTGCCGGTATCGCATTACTCCCAAATCCTAATGCAGGGCATGAATCTATCAGTAAGCATCACCCACTTACAACTGGCCCTAATCTTGGTGAATAACTTTTTAACCATGATTGCCCATACAACAAAGTGGCTTCCTCCTTCTAAAGTCATGCAAGGATCACCTCCTACAACTACCTGGCACAAGAAACCAACGGGTTCCCCTTGTTTAAGCCTTAAAGGGAACAAGTGATGGGAACCAGCACTGGAGGCCCAAGCCCTGCAGTGGCCTCTGCATGCCTTAGACTACTTAGCTCGACAGATAAAGATGAAGCCAGGAGGATGCTAGGAAAGTCAACCTATTTATAGCACCTAGTTGGGACTGGGAGAGCTTGTATCCAGAGCATTTGTTTGATTTTCTCATACGAATTGGAGTTTACCCTCAGAAGTAATAATTGTGATGGGCTGAATAGATTAGAGGTGACCATATTTGTTTGAAAATATCTAGGATCTATCTACAGTGATGTTGTTTCATCTGTTCCGGTGTGCCAGCCTCTACCTGATTGATAATGAGTGGGTGTCTTGATCTCCTGCTGACAAGCATTGGAAGAATTACAGTTTTAACCAACCAAAAGATGAAAACACTTAATGAGAATTAAGCAAAATGTGACAGAGAATCAAACAAAACAAACTTGGATAACGTACTGTAAGGTTACACTTTATCCCTAAAACTACTGTTACAGCTTAAGAACTGCTGCTACAACTCTGCCATTTTGACTCCTGTGAACAAGCAGATGCTGCATTGAAGGCAACTGTTAATGGGAATCTGATTTGTAGGCTAGTCCTTGCAGTTCTGCATCTGAGGCAACTTTTATTCCACCACAATAACTTTAAATGATAATTATTCAGTAAATGTAGTCACTCCTTAAGAAAACAAAAACAGCAAAGAGACATTTAATTGGCAAACAAGAGATACTAGAAAACAGCATCTTCAAAATGGATGGCAGGGATCAATCCTGCACAGCTTTGGGACAAATTAAGTACCCTTTATTGCCTATCTCATAAGTAAAACAAGGAAACTGTCAACTAGAACAGAAACAGCAAGAAATTACAAAATAGCAGTATATTTAAAAAATGAAAGGTATTACCAAGAACTCCATCGATCCATGATTGTCTCAAGCATGTTTAATAATCCCTCATTCACGAAGTGGATTAACAATCGCCCTAAACACATTCTGTTGTTATTTACATTTCTCCTGCACAAAGGTGGTACTTGGCCTGATTTAGTATTTATTATTTATTTATTCATTTTATTTATTTATAAGCTTTATATAGCTCTAGCTAGACCTGAAGGTATCAGAGCGTTTACATATAATGCAATAGTGTTTAATTGAAGCACATAAATATATACAGACAAAGAAAATGGTTAGGTAGTCAAGGTAGTTACAATATGCGGACCTCAGAACAGCATAAGTTAAAGGCATAAATGACCTAGTAGATACCTGAAACAGTCAATCGACCACCGAAACTGGTCAAGTCGGTTTGGGTGTGAGCTTTGGGAACATAGCTCGGTTTGTGTGCTTGTTGAAGTATTTGTTGCGCAGTAGGTATTTGAGGTCCCGTTTGAAGCAGGAAAAGGAGGGGTTGCAGTGGAGATCTATAGGGAGTGAGCTTCCGTTCCTAGGTGCATTTCCAGAGAATGAGTGGGTCTGGGAAGATTTCTTTTTCAGTTTGGGTGGAATGAGAAGAAGTGAGTTGGAGCTTTTCAGAGTCCTGACTCTTCCTGCTTTCGAATGTTTGCCATCTAGATAGTTAGGGTTATGGGAATGAAGGGCTTTGTGGGTGATGCAAGCAGTCTTATATATACAACTTCCTTCAATGGGAAATGACTTGAGGTTCTTGAGGGCGGTGAGATGTATTCAAACCATTTAAAACCAGTCAGGAGCTGGGCTGCTGTGTTGAGAACTGTTCTTAGGAGATTTTTCTGAGTTCCTGTGAAGATGTAGTTGCCGTAATCCAGTTTTGAGAGGACTAGAGATTGCACTACTGTCTTAAAGTCATCTGGGGGAATGAACGGTTCGATTTTCTTGCGATGTTTTAGTATGTAAAGCGCTTCTTTGGCTGAGTTGTTGATGTGGTCCTTCAGTGTTGTGGCGGTTGAATTTGTTTCTATGTTGGTTGCGTTGTACTATGATGCACTTCTCCATTGTTGTAGCTAGGAACAGGAGGTTGGCGATAGATCTGAGGTTATTGAAGTCATTGGGGTCTGCACCTAGTTTTTTGAGTATGGGTGTGATTTGGCCTAGTTGAAGGGAGACAGGTACATGGCCTGAAGAGAGAGAGATGTGTTGATGATTTTGGCCAGAATGGGGCGATGATATGGTTGAGGGTTTTATTATTGTGGCTGGGAGGGGATCTGTACTGTGGGAGGCGGGCTTCAAGTTCACAATTATTTTGAAGACTTCACTTTCTATCATAGGTTTGACGTCAGACCAATTAGCATCATTTTTTAGTTGTAGATCAAAGTTGACAATGGTTTTTCTAGAGGGCATTACGGCATTAGTTAAGTCTGGGGCGGAGCTAGCTACGGTGGTGGGATGTGAGTCAGTAGGGAAGGTTGGAAGGTTGGTAGGGATGTCGGATTTGTGACTTGGATGAGGGATTGCTCAATTTTTGTGACTTTATCCGTGAAAAAGGTGTTCTAGAATTTGAGTTAGCCTACCAAGCTCTTTTTGATGCAATCGTGGAGTGATTGACCAATTGGGGTCAGTAGCATTTGAACTCAAGTAGATTTATCTATCGGCTGAATCTCTAATCCTCTTGAATTTTGTTAGGGGAGCGTTATGGTTCGTCTACAATAATATACTCGGTTTTCATAAAATCTTTTTGTACGAAGTAAAATGTAGGAAATATTAGAGCCCTTTTCTCCTTATCATATCGGCTGGGTCCTTTTTATTATTCGGTACTAAATGTAAGGCTAATATCGAAATCTTGGTGAACTTGTATATAAATTACACGTTCCAATATGGCGTAGGTTTAACTGTTTACGTAGTACTCGAGTTAGTGCGAGTGAACTTGTGGTCTGTCTTTGATCTCTACACATAGAGGCTATTTAACATATAGCTCTAAGATGGCGCGTGTTCTGAACGCTGATACTCTTACACGAGGATCTTCTACCGATGAAGTCGGCTTTAGGTAAGCTGCTGGATATAACGTGAGAGTGTCTTCAATGGGAGGCTATGCTTAGAGTTTCAAGCTACGCTGGTTTATTTAGTATAAGTTAATCTTGGACTGATTAGATATATAATTCTATTGCATAACGCAGTCGTTGGGGCGGTGAGTTTAGGGCTACATTTTTTCTATAAATCTTTGTAATTTGTTGTGCCCTTCAGATGCGGAGGTAGTGACTTGATCCTCCCGTTTTTCGCAGTAACTTCCCGTAATATATTCAGACTACGATATGCCTTTATAATGCGGAGGTAGTGACTCGATCCTCTTGCTTTTTGCAATAACTTCCCGTATTATGTTCAGACTACGATATGCCTTTATAACACAAAGACCCTTTATGAAGTCGGGTTCCTCTCAAGAGACCTCATGTTTATTTTAACTTATTAGAATTTGATATTACGGTCGTGTATACTCCTATTTAAGGCCTAGACACCTATTTGAGATAGTTGCACTTGCTCTTTCTGAACTTCACTCTTATATCCAATATATAGGATATGTGGCTGACCGCGATGAATTTTAATTCATATTACTGATTGTTGGACTATGGGGTGCTATTAGAAGAAAGGACACATTTTAATTTTAGGTATGAATTGTAATTTTTCTTTATGAGTGCATAATTATTCATGCACGTATATGTGATATCTATTATAGTTACTATTATTCGTTTATAAATGGATATAGTTCAGGATATTAGGTGTGGAATATTAGTTTATTCTTAGAGTGCGCTTATTGAATCATGTACTCAATTGAGAGAAATTTAGAAGAGAGCTTATGAAATCTCGGTTATTTATATAAATACTTAGTATAGTTGTATCACCAACTACGAAGCTTTTACTGGACTATACTTTTCTTGTTATTATAACAGACATTAAGGAATCGTGTTCCCTTAATTTTATAGGTTTATTATGACCTCTTTCTTGATGCGACCGTCAATTATTTAAGGGTTCTTGTAATACTGATCTTTGGTAAGTGGTAGTCAATTTGACTTAGCATGCATTAAGGCGCATGGGTGTTTATTATCTTAAGTTGTATTAGTTTTGCTGATTTTTATTTAAGGTATCAGCATGTCTTAATCTTTTCCCTTCTTTTTTCCTTTTTTCCTTTCTACTTTGGGAATGTATATTCACTTTGGAGGTGATCTTCCTTTAAAATTTACTGGCACTTGGTACTATCTATACTCTCAGGGACTTTCTGAGTAACAGATAGTTGCCCTGTTCTGCTGACTTGGAGATATCTCACTTGTAGTATAAAGTACCATGTTCACTGCATTGGTGGTATTTACACTATGGGAGAAGAATGTATATTTTCCCATATGTTTTAAACAGAGTACTGTATTGTAATTAGGTCAATTTTTTCTTGTTTTAGCCCTGATGAAGTCCTAGGCGTATAGCCGTATGGACGAAACACGTGTTGGCATGGCTTGTGTTTTAAAATCATGTTGCTAAAGAAGATGGATACCAGTGAATGATATCTTGTCAATTTGGAATAAACAAAGAAGAATACATTCAGGACGGATATTTGGACTTTATTTTGTTACTACTACATGCATGCTATCTGCTCGGGCTGCCAATTATTTATTTTGCACTCTAGTGGGCAATTTTGTCCACAAATTGCAACGTGAGGTGGTCGTTGCATGGTGACCTTTGAGCACTAGCATCTAATAGGATACCTTTGAAGCTACTGTTATCACTTACCTGCGCGGATTTCCCCTACTGCCTGTTCTGTTTTTGGTTTAAGTAATTATGTTGTAGAGCTCCCTTGGTCTGTTCTTAGCGCTGTCAAGTTTGTTGTGAAAGAAAGTGTCTTTTTCTCTAAAGATGTGTTTCTTATAGGAAAGCTGTGCAGTTCTTAAGAGTGAGAGGTGCACTGCAAATGGGTTCTGTCTCCATAATCTTTCTGACTGTCGTAGTTGTCTCCTATCGTTATTAAGATCTGTGTTGAACCAGGATTTCGATTGGATTTTTCTAGATTGTTTCAGTTTTAATGGTGCTATTTGAAGGACATTAGTCATCACTGTTTTATAGTGGTCAGTGAGGTCATCAAAGGTGTGAATGAGAGGTTGAAACTGCAGTTGGTCACATATCCTGGATTCCAATTCCATTATTGGTATTTGTTTGATGTTCCTAGCCCAGTGCATAGGTTTGTTGGATGGGGTGGGTGGGATCTGAGGTGGGTCTTAATATTAAACAGTATGAGATGGTGGTCTGACCATTCGATGGGTGTGACGTTTGAAGTGAGTCAAGTTCATTTTTGGTGATTATTGCATCAAGAGTGGAACCTTTATTATGGGTTGGTACATTGCAGAGTTGTTTGATGTAATTTATTTCAAGAAGGCTTATAAGGTTACGAACTGTGGTGTTTTCTGAGTTGTGCCAGTGAATATTAAAGTCCCCCGGGAACACGTCTTTTGAGTCAGTTAGGGAGAACTGTGTTACTAGGTCAGTTAGTTCATCTGAGAAAAGGGTGCAGTCACCAGGTGGGTGGTAGATGGTGTGGAGATTGATAGGAGAGGTGCCTTTGGGTGTAAGTTTTACTTCGAGGTATTCGAAAGTCAAGTAGTTAGAGATCTTTAAGGTGAAAAGCTGCTTTTCTTCTTTGTGGATGATTGCTAGACCGCCACCTATTCTTCCTGGTCTGATCTGTCTAATGATGGTGTAGCCAGGTTGTGTGAGCAGGTCTAGTACAGGGGTCGAGTGTTCGTTAAGTCAGGTTTCGGTAAGGAATACAATATCTATTCCTTCATCAAGTATAATTTCAGAGATTTCTGTGGTATGTTTAACTGCTGATCTGCAGTTGAGAAGCATGCATGTTAGGGTGCTAGGACTATTGTTTGTGGTATGCAGTGTCTGAATGGTGGTGTATTCAGCAGGCGTTCTAGGCAAGGTGATCATTCGAGGGAATCTGTTTGTGCCCATAATTACTGGGATAGTGGAAGGAGGCACGCAGACCATTTTTTGGTTCATTGTGATGTCAGATTCACTGAGAGCATCATTCCAGAGTGGATATGGGGCTGAGAGCTCGGTGCGATCTGTGGGACGAACGGCTCAAAGGAGTAAAGGTCAAATGGGTGTGTTGGGTGACAGTTGGAGAACCTATAAGGGCAGACAACAGCTCAATTTCCAGGAGTGTAATAGTGAGTTAACTTGGCCTGGATTGAGAGATCCTTTTTTACATTCAAGATGTCTTTAGCTAGTGAATACATTTTTTGTTTTAATCGGCTCAGGAGCTGTGTAAGCATGTCGGTGAAGCTTCCTGCTCTGAAAGTGGGTGGATCAGCGGCAGATCTCATCTTTAAGGAAGGTGAGTGAGCTTCACTATAGTGGAGGCCAGTGTCATTGAGGTTGGAAAGGCAGACAGTTTATGAGGGCTGAGTAGGGTCTACAGTGGGGGAGAGGATTGACCCTGTAGGGGACCCAGCGGCAGATGGACTTAAGTTGGGGGGGCTGCCATTGGGATCAGGGTGTGAGTCAGTGAGTGTTGTTGTTACCGTGTGGTCGTTTGTTAGGGTGGGTGCCTTGGATGTCATTCTAGTGATTACTTGGTGAAGGCGTGTGTCAAGGGGGGAGCAAGGTTGCTTAGTGTGTCAGGGGTTGCAGCAATGGTGCATAGCGAGTCAGTGTAGTCAAGGAGACAAGAAGGTTGTGGGATGACAGTCAGGGTTAGAGGGGAGGGGGATTTTGGGGCGCATGAGTATGTTTTGTTAATGAAGTGAGAAGTGGAAGGAAGTGTCGGTCAAAAATGGTGAGGTGATAATCTGTAGCTTGTATGAGTATGTTCTCTGTCCTGAAAATAGAAATGGATAATTCTCCTCTAAAGGTTAGGGAGCGGGAGGTGGTGAGTTTAGTTCCATAAGTGATTTTTATTGATTTAGTAACTTGAAGGTGGAGGAGGAAGATGTTTCTCCACTTTGTAGGACGTTTTGACAAAGTCGGTTTTCTTGTTGCCATTGTTCACGCTGTCGAAGGTATGTATCGGCTATTAGTTTTTCTGCAAGTGGTTTCAGTAAGCTGTGTTTGAAATTCTTTTTTGCATTATTAGAAAGATTTTTGGGATAGTGAATGCTCCAAGAGTTGGTGCCATATCTCTCGAGTGCAGTGTTAAACGGTTTGGGGGAGAACATTGTTAAAGAATTTCAAACTCTGGTTGCAGTCATCCAGTAAGTTTAGGAAAGTTAAGGATGTGCCGATAATTAAAGGCTGGTAAAGGCACAGTGAAGGGGTGTTGCTTCACAATGAGCAATAAATTAGCTAATGTGTAGTGCAGGGGTGCTTCAATAGTGATTACAGCTTAGCTTACGTGCCTATCATCTATTAGCTAAATTGATTTGGAAGTATACCAAGTTGCAACTCTAATTATTCTCAAAAACACAAGATAAAAAATGGAAAAATATCAATAAATGGACAGGGAATAAATATGGATAAATACCAACGGAAATGTTAAGGAAAGAACCAGGAGCCCTAATAATAATGTAGGCCATTGTTCATATTTAGGCCAGTAGGTGGAGCTCCAAGCTGGGGAAGGAGCAAAGCCCTCTTTAGTTTCCTTATGATGTTTTTAAGTCTGCCTCGGGAGAAACCATATAAAAAGACTGCCCCTCAGTTATGTCTCTATGGCATTCACTCCTCTCTCTCAAGGATGAAAGCCTTCAGGTAGTCCTCTTTCTTCTTTCATTGGGAAAGTCACTCATCCTGTGTCTAGTGCAGGGGCCTTCAAGGTAGTCCTTCAGTTTTTTAGTAAGATGAAAGTCCTTTTTTCTTGTCAAATTGTGTGAGGGGGGAGCATTTATCCTCCCATCTGTATCAGTAGCTCTGTTCCAGATCTATTAGAGGAAAAAGTCCTCTTTTGAAATCAACGTGTGGGAGGGGGAAGCATTCCTCCTCAACATTGGCAACGTTCTCTCTCATGTCCACACTCTCGTGCCTGGCTGTTAGAACATCTCAATTACATGGAAAAAATCATGTTGCGAATAGTGCGGCATTGTTCCTGCCATGCAGCAGGATAGAAAGAGCACAAGCCGCCCAGGCAGAGGAACTCGTATTCCATCCCTTCCTCTCCACAAGCAGGCAGACGAGGAAATGGTGGCTCCTTGCACCACAGCAGCTCCTGGATATATGCCTTCAAGGATGTGAGCAAACACCGTACACACGCAAGCCGGACAGAGACACTCTGAGACCTGTTTGTCCCTCTCCCCTACCAGTAAAACGCATTTGTTGCAATGAGTTTTATTGACATTTTCTGTGAACTGAAAATGTTCTTTTTGGGTATGTGAAATGCAGGTTCATTGATTTATGAGTGCAAGGGGAAGAAGATAGGGAAATAAAAGAAGACAAGCTGTAACTGGGCCTCCCGCTTGGGGCACTAGGCCTAAGCGCACCGTGCTAGATCAATGACAAACACACACAGAGATATAGTGTGAGCCAGAAGATCATATGCGGTCTCTGACTGTTTATTATATAGCCTCTGGCCATGCCTGACCAGCGGATGCATTAGATGCAGTTCCGGGGCATGTTGTCACCATGGTGGCGGTACCTGGTAGTTGTTACATCCCTCCCCAACCTGCCATTGGACTTTGCTGTTGTGCTTGGCATGCAAAGTCTCTGAGCCTCTGGCTTGGGGGTGGATTGGGCCTGAGGTTGTACCACTGGTGATGGCAGCGGTTGCTATTGTCCTCAGACTCTTAGCTGCTCTGGCAGGTGTTGAGAACATTGTCTCTCAAGTCACTGAAACAGGGGTAGTGCTGTTTGCCGCCCCCCCAGAGACCGGCTGCCAATATGAGCTCTCCCACTCAATCTCAAGTCAGGCTGTGTTGGGGATTTGACTCTCCGGAACCATGACACATTTCTGGTGACTGTTTGGTTACACTTACTGGCTATGGTCATGGTACCATCTGAGCGGATAACTATCCCGGTTCCAGGCTCAAATGGGGTTTGAAACTTCCACTCCAGTCTCCTGTCCTTTATCAATACTTGGTCTCCAGGGGATATTACTCAGACTCTTGCATGTCACCTCACACTGGTGCTTATATTGGTTTGAGTGCGCCTGGCTTGGGCACATTCTGATCATATGTAGGTGGAGTCCATCCTGGGGAGACTGGGATTGTGTCATGGCTGTGTCCATTGAGCATTAGGGACCATGGGGACCATTGCGTGGTGTCTCTCAGTATTCTCTTAGAAACGTGTGGATGCTCAGTACGGGCTTGACGCTGTCAGCAACAGCGATTTTGAGGGTTTGTTCAGGGTGCACATGAAGCGCTCAACTTTGCTGTTGGCTTGTGGCAATTGAGGGGTCATTTTACGATGTTTGATTCTCAAATTGTCCAGAAGTTCTCTAAACTCAGATCCCTGGAAGGGTGGGCCATTGTCAAAAGTTAATTCGAGCATCAGGGCTATGTTTGTGAAGGTTGTGGATTCTATCACCTCAGCAATGGGAAACTTGGAGTAGCTGTTGACCATTATGGCAGTAATGCATTCATCTTGTATGCTCCCAAAGTCTAGGCTCACCTGAGACCATGGGGCGGTGCTCGGTTCCTCAGTGATGATGGGCTCTGGTGGTTCTTGGAGACCTGTGAGTTGAAACGTGGGACAGCGTTTCGCGGCTTCGTTAACGGCTGCTTGTAGCCTGGGAAACCACACCTTTTCTCTCATTCTGGACTTCATTCAAACTGTCCCTTGGTGGCCTCCATGAGCCTAGACCATTACCTTGTCTTGCAGGTTTCGGGTATACCAATGCAAGTCCCTCGCAGCACTAATCCTTCTGGGGTGGCACTCAGCTCATCATGAACTCTCCACATTTAAATCAGGCATTCCTTTTCAGGACCAAACCAGTCATTGGCCTCTCTTAAGAAATTTGTCGTCCATAACATTCATTAAGACTGAGTCTGACTTTGTGCATTGCGGATCTCCTGGAGGGTGAGTGTTTGCGGGCATGCACCTTGTGTCACCATGCTGGCGTACTCCTCTGTGGTTTCTGAATTGTCTTGTTTGTCTTTGGCATGTGCTGGTGGGTCTCGGGGGAGAAAGTCAGCTGGATTCTTGGCCCCAGGTCAATAAGTTATTTCCATGTGGTAATGTTGCAGTTGAATGGCCCAGTGATTGATCCGTGGAGGAGGATGTAGAGCTGTGCCGTGAAATAGAGGGACAATCGGCTGATGGCCGTGACCACACAGAATGGCCTACCACTGAGGTATAGATGGAAGTGGCCACACGCCCATTTGATGGCCAATGCTTTTCTCTCTACTTTGGAGTATCGGGTCTCTGTTGGCATGAGGGCTTCGCTAGCGAACGCAAGGGGTGCCCATTTTCCTGGCTCCACTTCTTGTGTGAGGACAGCTCCCAGGCCTATGGGGCTGGCATCAACTGGGAGTTCAGTCCATCTCTTGGGTTTGAAATAGGCTGTTGTCATTTTACTCAGCAAGGCTTCTTTCACCTTTTGGAAAGTCTCCTCCTCTTTCTGGCCCCACTGCCAGGGGACATCCTCTTTCGTCAGGGTGCATAGAGGCTCAGCAATAGTCGCTAGGTTCAGGATAAACTGGCCACAATCGGTGGCCATGCCCATGAAGCCTTAAACTTGAGATACTGTTGTTGGTGCTGGGGCTTGCTTAATGGCATGCGACTTGCATGGATCACTCTGGACTCCGTCTTAGTTGAAGATGTAGCTGAAGAACTCTATAGAATTTTAAAAGAAGGAGCGCTTCTCCTGATGGAGGGTGACACCGTGCTCTGACAGCCTCTTCAGTGCTGCTCAGAGGTGTCTATGGTGCTCCTCGGTGGTTGCATAGTGAACCAGGATGTCATCACTCACATTCATGACTCCTTGAAGGCCAGACAGTGTCTCTCTGATGGCATCTTGGAAGACTTCAGCTGCGGACGAGATCCCGAAATTCAGCCTCTTATATCTGCGTAAGCCCAGATGCATTGAGAAGGTGGTGACTCTCCTCCACTAGCAGCAGCTGGTGGTATTCTGCGTTGAGATCCAGCTTACAGAACCACCTTGACCCATTCAGGTCAGCAATGATGTCATCCCCTGTTGGAGTGATATGTCCTTCCCGCTTTATGGCTTAGTTGGGAAGTCGCATATCAGTGCAGAGCCGTAACCTGCCGGGCTGCTTTGGTTTTCCAGCGATGACCATTGGGGACACCCACAGGGTTGGACCGGAACCTTTCTCTATCACCGCTAGGCTTTCCTGTTTGCTTAGCTCTTGCTCCACCAGTAGTCTCAGATGAAAAGACAAACACCTGTGGTGAAGAGTGACTGGCTTCACAGTTTTCTCGATGTGTAACTTCCCTGGCGGGGCCTCAGGCACCCGAGTCTTGGGAACAATTCGGGTAACTGACTTATGAGTTTGTCTATTTTTAATGCTTTCGCGTTCCTTGCGAAAGATACTAATTCAAGGTCTTCCTCAGCGATGCTGCAGTTGAGGTTGTCGGCCTCTTTGACAGCAACATGGACAGTTGGTGTGACTTCTTGGTCTTCGGATCTTATTTGTACTGTCCATTTTCCTCTTAGTGGTAGCGGCGATTGGATTCCATACGTGAATAATTTGGTATTCGTACTGACTAGCGGAGACCTTGGTCACAGGCGCTGATATTGTTGGATCCCCATTACATTCACCGAAGCACCTACATCAGTGAGGGCTTTGACGCACGACCCTGAGACGTCAACCAAGCAGGTCGGTTGGCGCTGTCAGTGTCATTTAAGTTCCTTTGTGAAGGATATAAGGAATACTTCTTCATTGTCATCAGGTGAGGAGTTCTCCAGCTGCTGTGGAGGTACCTTGGTGGCCCCTAAGGATGTATGGTCAACCATGGACAGCTTCAGGAATTGACTTGGACCGGGTCTTGCCTCCTCGTGTGTCTTGCCCTTTCAAGGTCACTTCTACAGATGGAGGCAAAATGATTTAGTTTATCACATTTTGAGCGTATGCGACCTTGGGTGGGGCATTCGTTGAGTGAATGCTCACTGCAGCTGCAGGGTTCACAGCTTGATCTCAACTGACGTGGCACTGATGTCACCGTTTTCCTTGCATTGCTGCCAGTGTGCACAGTGTCAGTGTGTTCCACTCTCACCGTAGGCATGTGTCCTCGCTGTTGCGTGATCATAATACTCATTTCAGCAGCTCCTTCCGCGGACAGGTCATGAGGTCTGGCCAGAACCAGAATATCATCCAGGCTGATGTTCAGTTGCTTCAGGATAAGCCCTCTTAGTACTTTGCTCCTGCATCCCTGGATGATTTGGGCCCGCACCTCTTTGGGTTGATCGTAAGCTGTACAAGTACTCGCTAGTTCACACAGTTGTGCATAAAAAGTGCCTATTGACTCACCTTCTCTCTGGTGAGCTTGATGGAGCTTGAAACACTCTGGGTTTATCTGTGGTTCAAAATGTACATTGAGTGCTTTTACTGCAGCCTCAAAGTCAGTCGCAGCACCTGTGTAAGGGAAGTGCTCAAATAATTTGTAGATTTCTTTGCCTGCATAATGAAGCAGGAGAGAACGCTTTATGGCCCCATTGGATTCACGGGTGGCTACAAAGTAGTTTTCTAACCTTCCAAGCCATGCCTTCCAAAGCGGTAAGGCTATAGCTGGGTCCACTAGCTCACTAAAGGGTGGCAGAGTGCCGTCTATGGCATGTCGTAGGGCAAGCAGTTCTTGTGACACCGTTGGCTGAGGTGCTATATTAGCGTCATCTGGATGTGACATGATATCATCTCCTGGCATGTCCCTTCACTCTCTTTTGCTTTGTTCTTTTTCTTTATGATCCACTTATCAAGTATTGCATCTCCTATTGTAACGGGTTCTTTCTGGGGTTTTTTCTCAGGGTGCTGGTGTTTCAATGTATCAGATTGTTGCTCATTCTTCTGATAGGTGCCCTGGGGCTGAGTGTGGCAGCAGTTGGGCATAACTATGCAGAGGGAGGGGCCGGGCCCTCTCAACAGGGCATCCGTGGCACATGGAAGCGAAATAGGAGGAGGGTCGCTGAGCGCTCCATGCAGCTGAGCTGGGCCGGGCAGCTGCAAAGAGATCGGCTGAGACTCGTGCTCTGTTGCGTGCTATGTGATGTAGGCAGGGGAGCGAGGAGGCCGGGAGCAGAGGCTTGCATGGTTAGCAGAAGTGCAGAAGCAATGCTTAGTATTGACGATGGTTGGGGGTGCAGTTCTCACCTCTGGTTGGTGGCCCATCACAGTGGGCACTGGATAATGTTCTCTCTGCTATGGGTGTTCTGCACACCGCTTACATAAGTTGACTAGACCGGAGTCAATACAGTCCCCCGGACTCCACCGCTGAACAGGTCGATGGCGGATATCGGTAGTCGGCAGTGCAGTGACCACTGAGCTAGAGCGGTCGACCTTGAAGCTAGGGAACCGGGTTCGAGTCTCGGCAACGACGCTCAACATCCTGTGAATCTGGGCAAATCACTTAATCTCCCCGTGCCTACCAAAAATGAATGTGTCCTTCTGTAACAAAACTAGTGCTCATGTAAAGCTCTCTGATACCCGATGTCTCTGGTCTAGTTCACGCTATATAAAACTCTAAAAAAAAAAAAAAAAAGTGACAGGAGTGTGGCCCTCATTGCAGGTGGGGTTGAACATCCCACCCTCGTCACCAGTGTAACAGTGCCTCCCGGTTTGGTCAGTAGGCCTGAGCGTGCCGTGCCTGATCAATGACACACACACAGATCTATAGTGTGAGCTAGAAGCCCATGTGCGGTCTCTGCTTATTTATTATATAGCATCTGGCCACGCCTGGCAAGAGGATGCATTAGGTGCAGTTCCGGAGCATGTCATCACCCCGGGGCAGTGCCTGGTGGTTGTTACACAAGTTAGTAAGACATAGCATTTTCGTTAATAATAATCTTATGATAACTAATAGGATACAGGCTTGCCACAAGAATGCAGGTGTTTAACAAATCTTTTCTAAGCTTGTTGGAAATGTGCATTACCTTGCATGAAAATGGTCAAAGTGTCACCAGGTGAACTTATGTATTGAAGCAGTAATTCAATTTGTGATCATTCCAATTCCATGCTTTAATGCATTAAGCACACACTTGTACTCACTAAAAATATAAATGGTAAAAATAAACATGTTCAAACCATAGAAAAACATTTTTTAACTACAAGGATTAAAGTTAGGGGTCTTGTTGATCTTCTGATGAACCTTCTTAGTGTTCAATAATGAAAACCATACACTCAATTTTTTTAAGCCTCTGATTTATTAAGCTATTGTGAAATCAATGTCTTTGCTCGTGGCAATCTTCAAATAGATGGCATATCTCCACTGTAATGTAAGTATGGTGAGACACAAATACATGTTCCTACATTCAAAGCAGTTCTTTTAAAGGTAAATTATTACTGTAGCATTTTATGAAAGTAGGGCCAGATTTACTAGTGGTTCAGGCAACGCACCACAACCCGGGAACTTGCTGCACTGTGTCATGTGGAACGGAGAGAGCAGAAATGCACCATTTCTGCTGACATATGGCACATTTCTGCTTCCTTGTGGTGCTGGCAAACTGTGCTGCCTAGCACCAATGTGCCATCATAGCGAAAGGGTGCCTGCGTTATGAGCAGGATTGTTTTTATGCAGGCAGGGATACCTTCCAGCACAAAAACAATCCTTAAAGGCTTATTCCTCTTTCTATGTACTGGAGATCACTTATACAAATGAACACCAATCTCACACAATTACTTTTACATGCAGTATTCATTGACTTCTGTAGTAGGCAGAAACACAGAATAACCAATTTTATAAAGGTCTCGCATGAATATCTTGCCTCATTTGATGTTTTAAATATACGCTAGCCTTAATCTCCTTTGAAAGTCTACTTATAGCTTACAGACTTTATACCATTCCAATTCACACTAGGATTGACATGAGTAACAACAACATTAAGACATTTTTGACGTATTTGAGACCTTTCAGCAAATCTCATAGCTGCACTTTGTGCCATTCCAATTCACGTTTTGGCCAATTAAAATTCTCACTTTAGACATGGGTAAAAGACCCGCCTCCATCACAGCAGCCCACTGACTAATTTAAGGGGCTGCACAAAACAACATAAGCAAATAATATGTAGACCCATGTTGAGGATGTGAATGGTAAGGTGACATCTAATATCAATGATGATGTCATCTGTGATAATATCTGTGGCATCGTCAGACCCTTTAATTTGGTGCAACATGTAAGTTACACTTTTGGAGTAAATTTACACTAAGATTTTGTGACTAGACAAAAAGTAGTAAACCTACTCAAAATTTGACAACCATGTCTTTGGAATACCACTGGTGCCCACCATACTGCCACACATGTGCAGAAACATAGCAGTGTTCCCATGATTTACCAACTGAATGGGTAAAGAAGTCTTACTGAGCGCTACACCACAATGCCAAGCTCCACCTATTCTTTTAGAATCACTGTCACTAAATCCAAAACGTGTCAATTTACTCAAAAAGTGTAACTTGCACTCAGATTTTGTGAATAGCCAAAAGGTGTAAATTACTCAACAATGTATAGCCGCTAGGCTCTTCAAATTGGGGGAGATATATATGTTTTTGGAGTCAATTTATACTTGGATTTTGTGACTACTCAAAAAGTAGTAAACTTATTCCGAAGTGGACAACCATGTCTTTAGAATACATTTGGTGCCCACCACACTGCCACACATGGGCAGAAATACAGCTGTGTTCATGAGATTTCCCAATTCCATGGGTAATAGAAATTTTACTGAATCCTACACCATACAGCCAAGCTCCAACTACTCTTTAAGATCCAATGTAATCTCATCTGGTCTGCTTTTTGTCCTCTTACTTCTCTTACTTCTTTGTTGTGGAAGGTAGCAAAGAACATCTTCCTAGACCTGGTGATTCCCTTGTAAGCATATAACTAGTCCGCCATGATTAGCCTGATGGGTCATTATCCTGGATGTCAGATATTATGTTCTGTTAAATAATGCAGTTTAGACTTCACCCATTGGATCTATTGCAGTGTAGAGATCTGCCAGCCTGACCTGGAAAAATCCATTTAAATGCACAGTTAGTAGTTGGTAGCCTATGGTGGAGATGATATCTCAACAGAAGGAGGCTACAAACATTTTCCACCAATATCTAAACAAGGTCCTATAGTCTTGTGATCTAGTTTCTTTACTGACGCATGCAAACCATTCTCACATAGAGTTGGAACTCTGTGTTAGTATTTTTGAGTTATTGGAAGTGATATGAATTTCTACCTTGATTAGCTAATTCTTAGTGTATATTTCTATAAAGTGTTTTTATGTAATAACTTGTTTTTAATGTGTTTCATACCACATTTCTGCCATGTTCATGCATTGTAACAGGTGGCACTATTACCCAATCTCTTCTTCCTCTAAAGTGCCATCAAATCAAGGACAATTCTGTTTGATCTTATCTACAATCATCAGAATGCCTTTTCTATTATCGGAGTCTTCCAACTTACAAAGGTGTGTTTATTGTTGTGATTGAGTAATCCTGCTGGTGGTTGGCCACTACCAATTCCTTTGACCTTTCCAAGGATCACAATCTTTTCCTGGAAATTGGGTCTTCACATTATATCCAGAGTATGAGAACTGCAAGCCTGCAAACCTGCCATCTGTTCTTCAAGAGAAAGGTCTGACTCCACTTGATACATCTATTTGTTTGTCTCGCTATCCTCGGTATTATTAGGAGCCTCCTCCAACACCGCAGTTCAAAGGCATCCATGCTCTTTCTGGCCTGTTTCTTCCTTGCCTAACTTTTGTGGCCATACTGTGTAACAGGAATAACATTGTTTGTACAGTTCTGATCTCTGCTCTTGTAGAGACGTTGATGCATTTGAAAATCTTTTTCAAGTCTTTCATTACACCTCCGCCCCATGTAATCTGTGGCATATGGTTTGATTGCTGAATTTTTTACTTTATTTGCAAATAGTCAGTTACTGAACTACAGGAGGATGAAAGGCTGAGTGAGACTTGCTGACGTTGAAACTGAAGGCTTGTTGATCACTGCTTGTTTGAGTTGCAAGCATTCAATGCATTGAGACATCCTGATCGCCTCACCTTATGATATTCAAACTCTTCCAAGCACAAACCTTTGCTACCTAGGCCCATAAATTAAATGATATGCAGACAAAAGTGTTTCCTACATGTAACGTGTTATTGTGCTAAGAGAACAGATGCCAGCCCCATAAAACTATAGTAGTAAAAAAGATGAAACACTAAACATCAGTACATGGTGCCTAGTGAAAATAATGTATGTAAATTATTTAGTGCCTTATGACTGTTTTATTAACACTATGCATTGCATTTTTAAAAGAAAAACACTAATAGCAACACATATAGTTATACTATTGTATTAATGTATATGACTCGTGAATGAGTTTATTAGGACTATTAGAAATATCGATTAAGACTGCAAAATCTGGCAAATATTGAAAATATGGCATTAGACACATTTTGTGAAATTCCTCAAGATTTTGTAGATGTAGTGAAATTATAAGCAAGCCCTATTGCTAGGCTGAATGACAACTCTACTAATTTTCTGAGCTCCAAATCTTAGTAGCTATCTCCATTTTCAGTTCGTCTCTTCCAAACAACACTCCTTCCCGATCACTCTTTCTGCTGCCCTAAATATTTATTCACTTTCGTTCGACCCTGCATTATTTCCGCACTACAACAGGTCATGCCAGGAGAGAAGACAGTCCGTAGTGTGCATGTAATAAGTATCCAAAATACAGATCAGCACAAAACTATGCTTCACTGGGCACGAATGACAACTTTAGCTTTTAAATAAAATGACCTGTTTTTTAAGCACAGTATTACAAATGTCTTCTGTTTTCAATGTATCTCTCTCAAACATCCTTATTCCTGATGTCTGTCTCTCTGCAACTCTGTATTTCTACTCTCATAGCCCAGCAGCACAATACTGAGGATCACGCCCAAAAGGAGAATTCTTCCGACAGTGTTCATGCAGTAGCCAAAACAACCGAGTGACACAAAGGTACATTCACCTACATATGAATGAATTAATGCACAAACCAGTGTGTAATGACCACATCGGTCCATTCACACGCAGACCATTGCAATCACACATGTCCATGCATTCTTGTCCATATCTAGGTGTCCATGCCTATATTTGTGCTTTCATAAAAAATGCTCAGGCATGTATTAATTGTACCCCCTAGCATGTTTACGTACACTGACGTGTCTTAAGAATTTGTGGCGCACTGGAAAATATATATTATGGGGCCCCCTGTTTGAAGCAACTTTAAATGTATTACCCCATTCAAGAGACAACCCTCGTAATCAGTGGTGGCTGACATCTACTGAGGGAGGTGGGGCGGGCAAATACAATTTAAAAAAATGAAAATTAAAAACACTTTCCGATCGTGATGACAGCGTCCTCTTCTCACTCCAATCTCTTCTGCAGGGACCGCAGTGCAGGCCCAGCAAACTCCCTCAACCAATATTGGCCTGCTCACGTGCTGGTAAACAGCATGCAAGCAGTGCCCGGATTGGTGGGAGCGGCCTCTGTCGGCGCTCCCGAGGGAACTGGATGCTTGCACTTGCTCTCAACCTAGCTGTCTTAAGACAGCTGAGTTGAGAGGTTTAAAGTGTGCATGTTTGGCTGGCCATCGCAAGACGGCCGGCCAAATGGACAATGGCACTTTAAACAGTGCGAAAGCAGGCCTTTGCCCTCTACTCCTCCCTGCTGTCACTCAGCAGGCCCCGCCCCGTCCTGATGCTCCGTTCAGGACAGGAGGATGACAAATAAAATAGTAGTAAATTTCCATTTTATTTTTCATCTCTGGGGCTGTGGGAGGCACTTAAGTGGGACAACGCTCCTCCGCTCCAATGGAGGAGCTACCCCTCCTCGTAATGTCCAACAATATTGAGCTCTATGGTAAACCTTCAGAAAAGAGACACACAAAAACGGCTGAAAGCTCAAGTTGTCTAGTGTCCGCTAGCCAAAAAGTACCAAAAGAGTGCTTGGATAAGCATTGATAAAACTACTGCTTTTTGAATTTGGATCCAGATTTTCTTTTATTTGCAACAGCATTTTATGTGGAACTCACAAGGCATCTAACTAGATTGTTACTTCGATTGTAGGAATAAGCATGCTAAGGGTGATTTGTTGCATGTTTTGTGGACTAGTGCATAATACTAACGTTAGACATCCTCACATATCGCTAGCAATTGTAGCTTTAGTTGCTGAATATTTGTAATCACAAATGTATCTGCCAACACAACTGCAGTTCTTTCTGCAATAGTGAAAATAAAAGCACTTCTCTGAGGATTTTCACGATTCCATTGGTTAAAATATAATACCTTTCTCCTAATTTATCTTCTCTTGCCTTGTCTCTCTTTTCCTCTTTATATGTATGCACTTCTTTGAGTAGACAGTTAGCTGTGACCCTGCTGAACAGGAGAAATGGGATGAGGCTGGATACAGTAGATGGATAGCGACATAACGAGAACCGTACACTGAAAGACGAGAAGTACAGGGAGCGATAGAAATAATGTAGAAAGATAGTAAGGTAGGGGGGAAGTAATGTAAACAGAGAAAGGTGAGGTAGCAAGAAGGAAGGATAAGAAGAGATATTTATTTATTTATTTATATATAGTTTTATATAGCGCGAACATGACCTAGGCGGGTATCAGAGCGCTTTACAAATGATCAAGGACAAAAAAGAGTGAGACAAGTGGGTCAGTAACAGCAGCAGTAGTACGCAAGATACTAGTGCATACAAGAGGAACAATATATTGCGACACTGCAAAGAGGATATAAATAAGCATATATGAGAAAAAACAAATAGGGATGTTGAAAACAGTCATAGGATCAGGTGCGAAACACATTGTAGCAGCGCCACTCTGGACGAGGAAGTCCATACAGGAGGAGAAAAACAAGCTTGTTGAGGAACCAACATCAAATGGTACTGAGTGGGTGTAGGTACATTTCAGATCAGAGAGTATTTATCAGCAGTGCTTTCACTTCTGTTTTGAAAGATGCCCTTGCGGGATTCAGTCTGATTTCCAGAGGCAAGGAGTTCAAGATTCTCAGGGCAATACCTGAGAAAGCTCAATTAGAGGTTTTCTTCCTTTGGAATTTTTGAGGTTTTAGCAGCCGGGTGCTGGAACTCCTAGAGGATCTGCTACCACCAGAGAGTTCCAGTTTTTGAGCTAGGTACACAGGAATGTTATGGTGAAGGGCTTTGTGTGTCATGCAAGCAATTTTAAGATGTATCCTAGCCTCAAAAGGCAGCCAGTTTAGGGACTTCAGATACAGTGTAATACGGTTATTTCTTCTGGATCCCGTGATAAGCCTTGCAGCCGAATTCAGGGAGGCCCTGAACGGTGCCAACTTGTAGCTGGGTAGCCCACAGAGCATTGCACTACCATACTCCAATCTGGAAATTACTAGCGCTTGAACAGCAGACTTGAAGACGTCCGGGGGTAGGAAGGGTTTTATCTTTCTTAGGATACTCATTTGGAAGTTTGCTCCTTTGGTGGCTGAGCTGATGTGCTCCTGCAACACTCAAGCTCTTTTCAAGTATTATTCCAAGAGACCTTGTGGAGTCAATGATGTGTGGTATACAGTTGAGGGCCATTAGGTGTTTCATGTATTCAACAATGACAGGAGCCTGTTTAGGTGGAGAGATAAGAAGGAATTCGGTTTTGAAGGAGTTTAGATTGAGTTGTTGGGAAGTCAGCCAGTGTTGTGTTTTGAGTAGGGTTGAGTTGAGTGACCTGATGTCTTCCGGGGAGGAGATATTCAGGTACAGTTGGGTGTCGTCCGAATACATGTGATAGTGAATGATGGATGATTTGATCATTTCCGTTAGAGGCTCCATGAACAAGTTGAAGAGCGTGGGTGAGAGTTCAGACCCCTGAGGGACCCCAAGTGTGGACGGCGTAGAGTTGGAGAGGGTTTGATTGGCTTTAATTCTTTGCATTCTGTTGTTAAGAAAGGAGGCAAACCAGTTTAGCACTGAACCTGATAGACCCATCCTGCGTTCCAGTAGGTCCAGGAGGTTGTCATGTTTGACCGTATCAAAAGCTGACAAGAGGTCAAGGAGGATTAGAAGGCAGGCTTCATTCCGATCCAGCATTCTTAGAGCGTCATCCACTATGTGAGTAAGGGCCGTTCCAGTAGTATGGCCACATTGGAAGATATGATTTCCATGATTTGTTCAACGAAGGGAAGGTTATCTCCCGGCGGATGGTAAAACATGTGCAATTTGCACAATGGCCTGTGGTTGCTTGTAATGTCAATACACAGGTATTCGCCAGAGGGTACAGCATCTGTGTGTGACTGTTTCACTATAAGGCTATTCTATTATGTACAAGGGATGCCTCCACCAGGCCTGTCAGATCTGTCCAGTCTGATGATGTTATAGCTCGGCGGGACTAGTATGTCAAGGACCGGACCAGAGCACCAGAGGACCAGAGGAATCCTTTAGCCAGGTTTCCAAATGTATAAGGATGTCAAGATCCTGAGCAAGGCTGAGGTCAGTGATGTCCTTGGCATGTTTCACTGCTTATCTACAATTGATGAGCATGCACTTCAAATGGGGAACAGTGTCGGTGGAAGTGGACTCTGTGATGGAAATTTGTTTAAGGTTAGAGGTGTTTAAAGCATTAGCGTTGTGTCTGGGTCTTCTGAGCGGGTTTGATTGAATGGCTTGAATATGTTCCTGCTTGTCCATGAGAGTAGCATTATAAGAACGCAGGCGATAATCAATAACCCTCACTGTTAAGGAATTCTGAAATCTACAGGGTGTAGAGGGACCATTCAGGTAGGGTATGGTTCCCCGGAGGAGGGACGCATAGTTCGGAGATAATCCCTTGACTGAAGGGGGAAATGACAGCTTAGTGTAGAAGTTAGTATCTGGTACTAGATTGTGTCTGTTCTTCCCTGACAACCTGTCAGCCCATCCGTCGTTAGCCAATTTTGAGATGATGACTAAGAGCTTTTGTAAGTCAGCCTTAAGTTGTTGCAGATCTGGAGAGATATCATCTAGGGTGGATGAAGGTAGAGGGTGGTGATGAGTGTGTCAGGGCTCCAGTAGGAGGCGAAGGAGTCTGATGGAGGAGATCAGGTACTGCTGGCCTGAAAGTTCCTGAGAACGGTCAGTTGAGTTGGAAAGGTTTCTAAGATTGCCAGGGAGCGTGGGAGAACTCATGAGCTGATATCCTAGAGACTCTGGGGTTGAAAGCATATTGGTGTTGTTAGTGATTAGGGAATCGGACTACATGGTAGTCCCCTTATTAGCCAAGGGACGTGTTGTGGAGACATTAGTATCAAGTAATCATGGGCTAATGCCGGTTGAATGTAAGTATGGAATGCCTGATAAGGATCCATTGCTATGTATGTCAGCTGTCAGGGAGTCATCAGTCACCCCGAGAGACACCAACCCCATCAGCAAAGGAGGGGAGATCGGAAAAAGAGACCAGCACGCAGTAGAGGAGTTAAGGGGGGAGCGGGGAAGAGTGACAGTGTGGGTGGAACTACAAGAAGTGATCGTTTGGTGGACCAGTGTGGAGGATGGGGAGCTAAGCCCCCTCTTCGAATTGTCAGGATCCCTGTTATGTAGTTTTTGATGATGTGGAAAATTCCCTCAAAAGATCTTAGATGGCGGTCTGCAGCTTTATCCCGTTGTTATATATGGTGATGGTATCATCAGCTTTGAAAGCGGATGAAGTGGCTACCGACAGCCTAGTTCTATGTGCAAATTGTTTGGAGGAATTGATCAGGAGTTGT
Organism: Calotriton arnoldi; assembly: GCA_963921515.1. Classification (NCBI taxonomy): domain Eukaryota; kingdom Metazoa; phylum Chordata; class Amphibia; order Caudata; family Salamandridae; genus Calotriton; species Calotriton arnoldi. The sequence continues at coordinate 293,059 of CAWUFW010007744.1, read as the reverse complement.
GAGTAAAATCCATTGCTCCATGTAGCTCTTCTTTTCGAGTAGAAGATGAGATCACAAATTATAGATCCTTTATTAGAGGAGAAGTAAGGGTCCGAAATTAGGGTTTCTGTATAAGATTTAAGAATTCTATATTTGAGGTGTTTGGATGCATTTTTAAATAGATTAGGTGGGTATTTAATAGTAAATACATTGTGGCCAAATGGCTCCAGCTTGTCTTCAAGTAATCCCTATGGGTTAGGATCCATGACTGTGCATGACAATGGAACTAAAATAGCAACGAGGGAGGGGAGATGAGGGTAGAAGTTCGCCTCCCATCCAAGATACTCATGGAGCACCTATGCTGCTGTAATGGACCCCTATTGCTGAGGTAAGGATATTCGAGGTAACCGAGCCATCCAGTAGTAATCAAATCCAAAAAAGGCCAGGTGGGAACCTCTTTCAGTGTAAGAGGTAAAGAAACACAAATTTGGGACTATTTTGAGAGAGGAGACAAATGAGGACAAAGCCCTATTTAAAGAGAGGAGACAAATGAGCACAAAAGCACTACTTAATATGTCAATAAAGAGATTCTATTGACCTCCAAAGGTGAGCCAGAGGTCCACAGGAGTAGAAATGACAGGGACAAAGACCACTCAGTAGCCGTTACAAGATGGCTGCCCTATTAGCTCTATTGATGTGGAGGGCCGTAGCAGTCCTTTTTAAATTTCTATTGCTGGAAAAGGAGGCTTCATTTTGAAGATGGGTCCTCGTGTAGCACAGGAGAGAAGGGATCTACAAGATGGAGGGCAGTTAGCTCCAAAGAGCCCCATCCCAGGAGTCTGACATCAGCGCGAGGGAGGGAATGGCTCTCCTAAGCCCCCAGCAATTCAATCCCTTGCATGGCGCCTCCCAGTACCACCAACAGCACCCGCTCACTTGGAAATGAGACTGCTCTCCAGACTCCCTGGAGCTACCAGCTCAGGGCCTCACGCCAATCATCATAGGGGCCAAACAGCAGCCGACGGTGGGCTCGAATGAGCAGAGGCAAGCAGCGAAGCAGGCATCTTCCACCAGCGCCTGTTGTGTAGTGGGAGCAAGAGACTGCTGAAGGCACGCACACCCGTGCCCACGGTCTTGTCGATCTCAGGTTGCCAAGATGTTTGACAGTAGTCAGCACCCTTCCCTTGGCACCATGGAGGCACCGGCACCATCAACGATGGGCAAGGGCAAAGGAACTGGCACCCGGACAGCCCTGGGCAGCAGGCAATCCTCAGGGTCATTATTGGCTCCAGGAGGGGGGCCTTTGATTTTCAAGGGCCTGCCCTGGGAAGCTTGTGGTTCTCGGGGTTGAGAATGGCCCAGAAGGGAGGAGGGCACTTGGCCCCTCTCCCATTGATTTTATTGTATTTGGCCGTGGGGAGGTGGTGGTCCGAAGAGCCCGCAGGGGTTGTGGGACCCCACAATAGGTGTTTTTCAGCGCTGGGGAGGTAGTGGCTCCTGGAGCTCAGAGGGGTCTGTGCGGCCCCTCATCAATGTTTCAAAAGCCCCAGGAAGTGTTGGTCCCTGGAGCTTAAAGAGCCCATGGAGGGAGGGCCCCATGCCCCTACTTCCTTCAAACAATACCCTCGGAGCTTGGCCCACACGGGAGCTTCTTCCTAAATGTGCTTGTTTTTTGTGTTTTTTTTGGGACCGCAGCACCACAGCTAAGGGGACAGTATTCCTACCCTGCCCCCTTTTCTTTGTTATGGGATGGCTACCAATACTTCCTGGTTAAAGTGTTGGCAGCCAATCAGATCTCAGCACGAGATCGGGAGCATTCACGGAGCCTTCTCATTCCAAGATATGCCATTTTTTTTCTTTAATATCTCCCAAACTACAGAACAGATTTGCACCAATTTAAAAAAAAAAGTAGCTTTCTGGACCAGCAGCTACCTTTCCGCCAAATTCGGTATAACTCTGTTGTAGTCGACCTGTAGTCATGCCTAAAATTCCTATGGGAATGAAGATGAGAAACACACTTTTTTTGACCCACCCCTTTTTCTCAGACCCTGCTTGACGTATCGCCCCGAAACTTTGCATGCTCAACTAGAATCACAGGCATACATTTTTGGGAACATTTTGTGAAGATGCGTCAAATGGCACCAAAGATAGGTAAGTCAAAAATCACTTTTCCTACGGAAATATGGTCCTAACTATTACTACCTACTGGCAAGCACAAGTACATAGTTATAGTTACGTCATAGTTTCCATAAGAAAAGCATTTTTGACTTGCCTATAACTTTGGCGTCGTTTGACCAATCTTCAAGAAAGTTTCTAAAAAAAAAGTGTCAAGGTAGGTTCTGTGTGTCATGGAAAGTTTGGGGATGATCTGCCTAGTGAGGACCGAGAAATAGGGGCGCGAAATAGTTTGTAGTGTTAATTTCCATAGGAACGCGTTGTCGAACCTACAGCCCGAACCGCTGGACTGAATTACAACAAATTTGACAGAAAAGGAGATGTTGTTATGCACATTGTGCTTTTTGTTATTTGGTGTAAATTTGTTCAGTAGTTTTGCAGAAATGTAAGAAGAAAAAAATGGATATATCTTTTCGCGAAAAAAGATGAGCTCATGCAGGGAAATGCACCACTCTGATTGCCTGCCAACACTTCATCCAGGAAGTGTTGGCAGCCATCTTGGAACTCTGCTTCATCGAGTCTCCCCAAAAAAGTGAAAATAAAGAAAAGGGGGCATGGTAGGAATACCCTGAACCCCAAGCCATGGTCTTGGGGTCCCCCTGCCACAGCATAAAAGCATTTTGAAACAAATAATTGCCCCGAAATTGCGATATTCGGGAATTTGCTGCAAAAAATTTAAAAGAAAGCAAGCGCTTGCTTTTAAATAACCCCTGGTGGGCCAGGTCACAAGGGCATATGATAAATATAGGAGGGACTCACACGGGGCTACCCTTCTAAGGCTACTCAAAGCCCCGGGGTCCGACACCTGGGCAGTTTTCATTATGAATGTGGGCGGGCCCACTGGAACCACCCCCAGCCCCGAGGACTGCCAACTCCCCAGGACTTTTTCCAATTATGTGGGGGGCCCCCCTTCCTCAAAAGGAAAACAAGCAACAACAAAAAAAGCCAGCAACTCACGGGAGGCCCACCCACTTTCTCCACTACTCTGCAAATGCGCCTCCTGGTGCTCTCCTGGTTTGGGGATAAAGTCCAATATGCCCCACACAGTGGGATTGCTGAGAGGTGGTCGGAGGCCACGCCCCCATTCTCCACCACTCTGCAAATGTTTCTTTCTGTGCACTGCTGGTGGTGGGATGAGGTCCCCTTGCCTTCTGAGAGCCTCAGGACTAAAGTGGACTAAATCCCCAACGTAGTAGTGCACCGGGAGCCGCATAAGCAGAGTGGTGGAGAAATGGGGCGTGGACTCTGATGACCTCTCAGAAATGCTGCTGTGTGGGTTTTACTGGAGGTAACTGGAGGGCTGGTTGGTTCCAAGGACCCTGAAGAGCCAAGGGGACTCTATCCCCCCTAGTGGTGTGCCAGGAGGTGTGTTTGCAGAGTGGTGGAGGAAGGGTGCGTGGACACTGAAAACCTCTTAGCAACCCCACTGTGTGGGACCTACTGGTGGTAACAGCAGGGCTTGTTGGCCCCCAAGGACCCTCTGGAGCCAAGGTGACCTCATCCCCAACTAGTGGTGCACCTGGAGGCACATTTGCAGAGTAGTGGAAAAAGAAGGCGTGACCTCTGACAACCTCTCAGCAATCCTGCTGTGTGGGACTTACTGGAGGTAATAGGAGAGGTAGATGGCCCCCAAGCATGTTCTTGGGGGCCAATTACCCCTCCTGTTACCTCCAGTATGTCCCACTGAGCGGGATTGTGAAAAAGTGTTCGGAGGCCACGTCCCCTTTCTCCACCACACTGCAAACACGACTCCTGGTGCAATACTGGTTGGGGGATGAAGTCCACTTACCTCTTGAGGGAGCTTGGTGGCCAAGAAGCGCTCCTGATATCTCCTGTAAGTCCTACACAGCGGAATTCCTGAGAGCTGGTCAGAGGCCCGTCCCCCTTTCTCCACCACTCTGCAAACGTGATTACTACTTTAAAAACCATGAAAATTCACTGAAAAAACAAAGGTTACAGGGACTTTATAGTTAGGAATTAGCATTTAAAAAACCTTAGAAATTCGCTGAAAAATCCAAAGGTTACAGAGACGTTATAGTTAGGAAATTTAATTTAAAAAAACTTAGAAATTCACTGAAAAAGACAAAGGTTGCAGAGACGCTATAGTTAGGTGGACATTTCACTTGTATAAGACCACAGAAATTCAGCAGTTATAGTTTGCTGAGCTAACTATAACTCGCGCCCCCTCAATGCACTGCTTATGACCCCACATATTACACCACTCATGACATGGTCAGTGACAATGCTGATGACATCAATGATGACCTCATCCACCGAATATCTGATGCACCCACTCACACCCCATATAACCTTTCATACACCCACTCCAACTTCCACACTACAATTCTCAAAACCATTGACACACCCATACCAATACTTACACACACCCTCACTGATTCTACAAACACTTCCACTCAGGCACCCATACAGCCACTCATACACCAACTCACTCACTAATACAGCCACTGATATATCCACTCATATACCCATACAGCCACTCACACACACTCATAGAGCTACTCACACACCTACTCACTCACCTAGAGAGTCAATCACACAGCCATTTATTCACCTATACAATTATAAACACACACAGTCACTTATTCACACAAACACTAACATATACCCACTTGCCAATACAGTCACTGACACAAGCACACACTCACCCATACAGCCACTATCAAAATCCCTCACTCATACATACAGTCACTCATATACTCCAACAGTCACCTATACTGCCTTTCACAAATCCAGTTACTCACCCATATACCACTGACACATCCATTCACTCATCAGCACAGCCATACACACACTCAGTCACCTATTATCATTATGTTATTTGGTGCAAATCCGTTCAGTACTGTTTGCAAAATTCAAGTAGAAAATTATAGTGATTTCTCTGGCCGCAGATATTTCATGATGGTTTCGCGATTAATCACGAATGCGCACGCCATCAGGAATGCTCTGATTGGCTAGATGCAACCTGAACAGAAAGTTGCAGCTGCCCTTTTATTGATCGGGAACTGTTCCAGAGCCTGAAAATTTCTGTAAAAGCTAAAATATGGTGTCAGGGTGGAGGTACTCTGACCCAATGTTTGAGAAATTGGAGTATTAGTAACACAAATTATATGTTCAAAATTGATTTTATTAATCTAGCATGATATTCGTGATGATGCTGCGATCGCCAGCGTGGCCCCCCGTGTTTTGTCCCGGGGACATCATGAATATCGCGACGTCATCACGAATATTGGTGAAAATATAAAAAATATATATATTTGTACACACTAACTGGTCACTGTCACACACTCATGTATACACTCACAAACTGACTCACTTATACACCCATTCACATACCCACTCACATACTTATACATTCAGTCACATACCCACTCAGATACTCATGTATCCACTCACATACCCACTCAGGTACTCATGCACCCACTTACAGATTTAGTAGAAGAGTGATGCACCCATGTACAGACCCACTCAGAGACTCATGCACCTACTTAGAGACCCACTTATAGACTCATGTGTGCAGTCTCATACCCACTTAGAGACTGTAACCCCCTCACAGACCCACTCAGAAACTCATGCACCCAGACTCACTCAGAAAGTCACGTATCCATGTACAGAGAATCACTCACCCACTTACAGACCCACTCACTTATGTACGTACTCACAGACCCACTGAGACACTCATACACCCACTTACAGATCCACTCATACACCCACTCACATACCCATACAGTCACTCCCACACTCAGTCACAGACCATCTCAGAGACTTATGGACTCACTCATACACTCAGAAACTCACACACCCACTCACAAACCCAAGCAGATATACATGCACCTGCTCACTCACCCACTCAAGGCTCATGCATCCACTCACAGACCCACCCAGACACTCATGCATGCACCCTTTCACTCATCCACTCAGAGACTTATGCTCTCACTCGCAGACCCATTGAGACACTCATACACCAACTCACAGATCCACTCAGACACTCATACACCCACTCACGGATCCACTCAGACACTCACACACCCACACAGTCACTCAGACACCCACTCATAGACCCCGACAAAGGCTTATGCACCCAGTCAGTTATACACTCAGAGACTCGTGTACCCACACACAGTTGCATTCAGAGACACATGCAACCAATCACAGACCCATTGCGACACTGATGCACCCACTCATAAATGCACTGAGGCAGTCACGCAGTTCATTACAGAAGCATTGATAGTCTGATGCACCGTCTTACAGATTCACTCAAATACTTATACAGTGAATGAGAGACTTACTGATACAGTGACGCATGCAGTTATTGATTACACTGAAAAAGTTAAGAACTGTGTTATGGAGATATTAAGGGAGTTGTACATGCTATTATACAGTCATTTAGATAGTAATGTGTTTAGTCTGTTGGTTATAATCCATTTTGCAGGTATAAGTTTTGAATGTGATGGTGGCTATTGAATGTCTTCATTTGTTTTGTCATTTCGCGACGTATTCGCGGCGAACGCGGCTACCTATATTATCGCGACGCACGACGTCACAGTGAAAATGGATAATCAGTTTAAATTATTGTTTTTATACAAACTCCCTACAAAAATATGACTTTAAACAGTGCAGTAACCCCCAGTGTCTAAAATACTGTGAAATAAGTGCATATATGTGTTTTACAGCTCTTAAAAAAGGCGCGATCGTCACGGTTACTGAAGTCATCGCAACTCTTGGCGTCATCTCAAAAACAGGAAGTATGGTTCAAACACAGTTTTTTAAAAAGTTACCACAAATATATCTGTAGAAACATGTTCTTTAAGTTAATAATGTGTGTATTGTAATAGTTAGAATTCATTTTTTAAGTTATAATTTTTTTATGTGGTGGTGGTCGTTGAATGTTTGCATTTGTTTTCCAATTTTGCGACGTGATCATGATCATCAACTGATATTAAACCATAAATGTGGATCATACAATATAATATGTATAAATATGTGTTATACACTTTACCAAAAACACTCGTTCACTGCTGTTGCCGATGTCATCATGACTTCCGGCATCGCCGCGATCACGCAAAACACCAAGTAAAAGGCTTTTAATTGAAAACTTCTTCCGAAAGTCAGGTTTGAAGAGTATATCAATAAACAACTTGTGTCAAATATTAATTAAAATATGTGTAAATATGTGTTCCCGAGTTTTAAAAAAAAACACACACACTCAGCGCCTACCGATGACGACGATGTCTACAGAGTCACCGCGAATATATAAAACACCACAATGAAGAGGTTTTTTCACAAAACCATCACACAAACTTAAATATAAACTATACATTACTAAACAACTAGTGCCTGCTATTAAGTAAAATCTGTCTATATATATTTTTAAGACTTCCTCAAAAACATGCACCATTCGCGACGTCACCATGGGTATCGCAATGCCTTAGCAAATATAAAAAATGCAAAGAAAAAAAGACCTACGCTTATTAATCCACTGAAGAAAATACAAGGTTATAAAAATACACGTTATAGAGCCATTTAAGTTTGAAAATACAATTTAAAAACCTTAACAATTCAATAAAATATTCCTAGGTTACATGGACGTTATAGTTGGGAAATAGAATTTTAAAAACCTTAGAAATACACTGAAAAATCAAAGGTTATAGGGACGTTATAGTTAGAAATTAGCATTTAAAAAACCTTAGAAATTCACTGAAAAAACCAAAGGTTACAGGGGCGTTATAGTTAGGAAATTGAATAACATTTTTTTTCCAAATTTACTGAAAATCCAAAGGTTACAGAGACGTTATATTTAGGCTCAATTTTCACTCATACAAAACCAGTGAAATTCAGCAGTTATAGTCAGCTGAGCTAACTTTAACTTGTGCCCCCTTTTAATCATCTTGAGCTTGTTCCTCTCCTGGCCACTAAGCCTAGCATCATCCTCCTTAATCTAAAGGGGTGCATTTTGTGGGAGCTTGATTTTCTAGCTCCCTGCCCCAGCCTTCTCTTCTGCCTGGCTCCTGGTGCTCCTCTCTTGATGATGGATGAATCTTGTGGAACCCCTCCATGAGCACCCAGCAGAACACCCTAGATCCACATTCCCCAGGTCCCAGATCCCAGATCCTCTCGGCTGTCTTGCAGAGCACATGTGATGGGCTTTTCCATAGAGATTTTAGGGGAACCCTCCAGGGTCCCCCAGCAGATTTTTCCCCCCAACTGGTCCTCACGGTGCATAAGGTGACTAGTGCCACTGGCCCTGGAGAGACCCAACCTAATCCAGGGGTTTAGCTGGAGACAAAGTCTTTAGTCTATCCTGGTAGGGTATCAGGTAGATTCTCCTTCCAGCTGGGCATCCTTTCTAACATTGTCACCTCCCTTGTGAAAGTAGTTTTAAGTGGTAGTTAAAGGTTTTAAGGGGCAGGCACCCTGGGATGCCACATCATCCATCCACCTCGGTCCCAACCACCCTGCACTGCAGTGCAGGGTGACTTTGAGTTTTCTTTAGAAAGACTTCCTATGAGACCTCAGCTCCAACCCTGTCTCACATCACTGCCTGATCCCTTAAAACCAAATTCTCACAGGGAAGCCCCTACTGGGTTAGTTTCAGAGGTCTGGCACTCCCCCTTTTTTCTAGTGGGCCCAGACTGCCCCTGCTCAGGTGCAGTGTGACAGGCTAATTATGAGATGAAGATTTCCTCCCCACTGCTTCCTTTCCTAGGAGCTGAATCAATCACTGAAAAGTGCTTCTTTTGTCTAGGGAGGTTGTGGTTCCCTCTGCTGGGGAGCAGGGTAATTAACTTGGCCGAGTAGGATGGAGAGAGGCCTGGTTTTGAGCTGAGCCAGAGAAATATGATGATTTCTGAAGTCCCATAAGATGTGGATGTGTGTTATAGAGAACTACAAATTCAAACTCAGTGTGCACATGTTACCCCAGTTTGATAACTTGCTCTACCCAGTAGGCCTTTGTAAGCACAATGGTTGTGTTATACATACAGCCCATACTCATACGCAGACTGTGTGTGCACATGTGTGCATGTGTAACTTGTTCATTGCCTCTTACCCTAGCTGCGCAGCAGTGACCTGATCTTAAAAGGTAGAGAATGGTTGTAAACACGCTGAGTCCAATTACCATGAATTTACAGTGAATGAGACTTAGGTAGTGATACTCATTCACAGTAAAAAGTCAAAGAAAGGTAGTCATAAGTTAATAATCCTGGTGGACTAATTAGGCAGAACCCATTTGCTACACATTATATAATTATTCAATATCTCCACACAATCATCGATTCTTGAGGAACTCCATCCACTGGGGCCGCCATGTCTTTATTCAACCTCTGTAAGTACACTTGCTGAAAGGAGTGATCCTTACCATGCCATAGGCTGCATGCTTAGGTTATATATTTCATCATGCTTGTACACTATTCATTTCAGAAACGGTGATGCCTAGAATATTAATATGTTTAATTTCTCCTTAACTTATCCTAAGTTGCATTTTTTTAAAGTGTGCCTGGACATTTATTTCCGAAAATTGTGCTTCTTTTTGATCAGTAATTGATTTTTTGTAATGAAATTTTATTGGGTTATTACTGGCCCCTTGATCTGACTCTGTATAGAATATTATTTACTAATTTCATTCTAAGGTAACCCTTTTGATAAGAAACCTCTTCCATGTACTAATTTATTTTTTCTATTAAGGAGTTTCCATATTTTTTCTGTTTTATCCACTAACATCTTTGATATAGTCCTTATTATGACCTTAGGAAAACAACTATTGGGGGTCAAAATGCCGACACATTACACTCTTTGAATTGTTGCTCTGTTCCTTTGAATGCCATGTAGAGTCCTAAAATGACAAATTAATTGTTTGTGTATTCTGCTTTTAGTCATTGAATGCTTATTTTTTGTGTCTGTAATCTTGCTGCAGTCTTTTTTTGCACTTTTTGACAACTGTGCCTCATCTCTACCTCTTGTTGGTTTATTGTGTTTGAAACTGAGACCCTGAATTTAATTCGGAATAGGCAACATTTACTTTCCATCCTTTTCCAGTTACCGTAGATGTACTGAGAAAATCAACCCAAAAAATCAACAAAGAAAGCACGGTTGATTGTTCTTATTTTGGTCCAGGTCTACGCATCTATCGAGTACTTTGTGGGGTGCAGATTCACTGCCTCTCAGGCACACCTGATGATCTGGTAAACCAGGGGCAGGTAGCAAACTAACATTCTGCCTGCAACAGCTGACAGAAAACATGTTGTCTAAAGGAGTGTACATAAACCCCTTGCCTCATATGAGCCCTGAGCGGTGCACGCTGCCTCCTATCATGAGTACATCCTGGCTAGCGTTCTCTCATGCAGCTGACTGGTAATGGTCAGAAGATCACTATTACCTCCTCGTCCGTCTTCCTGGCCCATTCCTTAACAGTGAGCAGCTCGTCGGCTCTACAGAAACCCTATGCCTAGCAGAGCTTTACACTTCCCCCAATATGGCGCCACCTACTCGGTGTGCATAGAGGGGAAAGTACATCACGAAGAAATCCTGAGAATACCAAAGAAACCCAGAGAAGAAAACCAAACACAAAACAATCACCTAAAAACAAAAATAGGGAGGGAGGGAAGGGCTCAGGAATGGAACGGGAAGACCAGGACTCGGAGTAATGAATATTACCGGTGAGCAACAGGGCATCAATACACACTCTGAACATTAAGGCACAGGATCATAGTTGGATTAAATGTTGTGATTAAAAATAATGACTCAATATGAATACATCATCCGAGCAGGTTTAGAGCGCTCCAACCCCTGCAAGCATTGCAGTAAAATTGGGATTATTGATGCAGAGTTACAAGAAAGTGACTCAGTGCGTGCCGCAAGCCATTTGGCTGCGCCACACTGAGTCACTTTCAAAGCACAGTCATGCGACATATTTACAACAATATGTCGCATATCTGTGCTTCCCCCTGCGCTGGAGCACAAAATGCTGCCAAGCGCCGGCGCAGGCACCCTTGCACCATGGTGCAAGGATGCCTGCGTCGTGGGGAGGGTTCCCTTCCTGCACAAAAACAATCTGAAAGGCCGTTTTTCAACTTCAATGTGTGCTGTATTAGCACACATAGAAGTTGAAAAACGTCATTGTTTGACACCTTCCTGTACATAAACAATCATTAGTGGTGATTTCCTCTTTCTGCAGCACGCATAGAAAGAGGAAAAAAAACGAGGAGAAATGAATACATTTCTCCTCGCTGGCCTTCCTACGCCTCCCCTGGGGAGGCGTAGCATTCACACTCATTTCCAGATTTACGATTCCTCGTGAATCTGGAAATGTGTCTGGTTCCATGGGTGTTGCGTGGGAACACTCACAGCAACACCCATGGAATGCGGCTGCCCGCGGCCCCCTTAGGGGGCCACCCTAAATGGGCGGCCCCTTTAGTGCCATTTGGGCACTTCCCCACCCCCAAATGATAATGCGGGACTCGAGGAGGAGTCCCCTTACCAGACGCGTCACTTCCGGCACGCAGAGGAGGTGGGGAGGTATTTATGCCTCCCCCGGCCATCTTGGCGTCCTCTTTGCGCCGGACACGCCGTCTGTTGGTCGTGCGGCGGGTTGCTCCTGCTGCCTTTTTGCCCTTAGGTCGTGCTTCGGCGTCTTGGAAGTGAGGTTAGTGCCATTGAATATCCACCCTACCCACCGCCTCCCCCTTTGGGTCCCAGCATGCCAACCATGGCCCGCGTGGGACCCCGTCCCAGTAGCAATTTAGCTGGCCCGACCCCGTTAGAGGCCCGCCGGGTGTGCCTGCAGGCGGGGTTGTGGAGTGGGACGGGGGCAGGGTAGGGGGCGGGTTCATGCTGCACGGCCTCACGCCGTGCAGCCTTGTCCCAAACCAAGGAGCTCGTGCTCCTCTTGCTTCATCTAATTATGGCTCCTCCCGGCACCCGCAAGGCCATAGAGGCCATCCGGCACAGGGCAGCAGGCGGGCAGTGGGCCTGATTGAGAGGTCGTCCCGTCTCACATCTTCTCCCGCTTCGAATCCGACGGTGAGCCGTCGGGTCGGGAACCTCCTCTATCACCCCCCCTCCCACGACTTGGCCTTAATTATTCGAGGCATCAGCGCTCACACCCTCTTTATCCCCCTGCTGGGCACGCTGGCATGTCCCTGGTCTGACGTCTGTTCCGTCTGAGGGGGTGTGGCATAACTTACATAGCAGCAGACTTTAAGATTGGAGAACCGGGTTCGAGTCTTTCTGCTGTCGTGCCTTGGCGTCGGCTGTGTCCCGCTGAGTGCAGGGGTATGGGAAGCCCCTGCCACCCAAGTATTTCCCCCTCAGTGTGCGTGGGGGGACAGTCGAGCGCCGTGGTGGGTGGCCCGAGGCCCAGTGTGCAGTTGAAGTGGGCCACTCGGCTGTCACCTTGTGGGTGTTTAAATTTGGTCTAATTCGTGGGCGTTGGATTGGGTTGCGGTGTGTGTCGGGCCAGGGTTTGTGTTGCGGGGGTTGGGGCCAGGCCGGTGCCCGCGACCGCCGTATTGATGTACTTTTCCCGATTGTTTAGGGGCAAGAGAACTGCATGTATGAGGGCCCGCGGCCTGGCTGTGCCCGGGACCAACGGGTTTGTGGGATGCCAGAGCGGGTTGCGGTGAGGCTGCCGGTGCCCCGTGAGTCAGCGTGAGCTGTGTCCAAATCAGCGGGGGAGCATCAAGAATCCATCAGCCCGAATCACTGCACACTCCCGGTTGAGGCTGTTAAAGGGGTAGAGTTAGGAGATGTTGGCTTCGACACAACATGGAGCATGCGCAAATGCCTAAGAGCCTTGCGTCACTGAGCTGCTCATGCGACTTGTTTCTCCTCTTTGAGCGCGCGCAGTTCAACTTACGTCATTTTATCGAGTGCTGAGGACGGAAGCTCACCGGCGCCAGGGTGCTGCTGCATCGCGGTAGTTCACTCCCACTGGTGCTGCGGTACAGGGTGAGTGAATGGAAAGGCCGTGGGGAAGGGCTTTAAGTGGGCTGGGTCTCACTGGGTCTGAGCACCAACAGTCTTTTAAAGGTATATGGCTCATTTGCTGAGGTTTCCATAGGGTGCTGTGGTTGTGCACTACTGTTCGGCCACTTGGACCCATCTGCTGCCCATGCAAGGGTTGTTGGGCTGCCCTGGTATCTTATGCTTATCCCCGGTCTGGCCTGGGGCGAGCTGCGTGCTCGGTCACATGTCGCCATCAGATAGACAAAGGTCCACATTTGCCTTGCCGGTATTTTCGCAGCACTTAATTTGAGCCGATGGTTTCTAGGGCTTGGCACGGTCGCCGGCGCTTATGACTGTGGCCACATGGTGGTGCTGTTTGTGCGATTTGTTTGTGGGATTTGAAGATGTAGCACAACTATTGTTGTTAATTCAGGTACATTGGAAATAACTAGTGCCTACTCCAAAGCCATTCTTGGAGCTGTGGGGGCCAGAGCGGTCTGATTTGTCGCACTTATAGGAGTGGCATGTTGGTAGTTGTGCGGGCACTGTTTTTGCATTACGCCACGGAGGCAGGCTTTTACAAGTCCAGAAGAGGGCACCCTGCATTTCCGAGGGGCCGTTTCAGACGGGCATGGCAACTCCCGCCATGGGCATGCCTCCCACAACTTAGCCTGCGTATTGCTTGGAACGTCTACCCACAGGCCTGGGGGAGTGGGCAGTCTTTGAACCTTCTGTCCAAATTGTTTTCTGGTTGTTGCTGTAGTACCGATGTCTCAAATTGAATTAGACGTTGTGCCACCCTGGCTCGGCCTGCACTGAGCCAGTGGTTCCTGGCGCTCCAACATGGGTGATTCACTCGGCGGATGTGAAGCGGGTGAGTTCTGTCGACACTAGCACCCTCCGCTGCTCCCCCCTCTTTTCTTAAGGATCTATTGGGGGGGGCAGTCTAAGCATATCGTTTATTGCAGCATTTTACTGTGTCGTCCCCCTGTGTGCAGCACCTTCCTGCCAGATGCTGTAGCTCCGCGGAAGAGTGTTATTCCCTAGTGAAATGGTGTCGCTCTCGCAGAGCGGTGGGTGGCCTGGAAAATATTTGCGGATATTGAAAGGAAACCGACATTGAGACGTAACGCTGTTAATTTATTAACAGCCTCTTGGGACTCTTGTGCTAATTGTTTCCATTGTGTCCAGAAGTGGATTACATTGACGGGATTGAAGCGTTGTTACTCACTGATTAATGCACAAGGGCATAAGTTCTCAACACATATTGTCCTGCCATGCTTCAGATGTTGGTACACAGACAGGGGCCCTTAGGGGGAGCGGGATAAGTGTCCACCGCCTTAGCGGACTTCCTCTCGGGCCCGAGTCGGACTATCACATAGGGTGGAGGGTCCATTTTGTTTGTGTCCAGCAATGTCTCTTGGCCATGGAGGGAGGTGTTTTTTCTCTGTTATTGCCTGCGCGTGTTCAGGTAAGGCTGACCTATGGTGTCAGTCCCTTGTGTGGCCATGGGGCGCAGCCTTGCGGCCAGGCCCTGGGCTCTCCAGGAAGCCTTTTGTCCAGCTGGGAGGGACGCACCTGGATTGGTGAGCGTAGTTCATTTCCACTGAAGGCCTTGCTTTTCATTCGCTGTGAGCATAAGGATAGTTGTGCTGAATATGTATGTAACTGGCGCTCAAGCATAGCGTTTTATACCTTGGCGTAGCTTCATTGCCCAACAGTTTAAAGGGAGTGTGGTGCCAAACCTGTGCAAGGATCTTGCGCTGGTTGATTGTCTACAGCCTCTTCTAAACTAGGGGGCCCCTACCCCCACGGTTTGGTCAAATGTAAAGCATTTCAAGGGCCCGCCCATGATCAGCATCAGCGTGCTTGCTCCTCAATCCGGGTTAGCAAGCTGTTTGTCCCTGATGGAAGCATTGTTAACTGTGCCCACTGCACTATCCCTCTCCCAGTTTGAGAGCAGGGACTTAGTTTAAAAAGCAGTAAGTTGCACAAGAGTAATTCATCTCTGGTGTCTAGTCTGCTTCTTCTATGTATGTACGGAGCAGGGAGTGCACTGCAGTTTGCTAGTTCCCCTGTGGTGAACCCCCTCGATGATTGTCATTGCGGCCTTGTAGATTGTGTAATAATTGGCGGGCCCTACTGCCACGTGAGAGCTATATGTGCCTGAATGTGGCGTATGTCATGGTATAACGTGACGGGTGCTCATGCAAGGCGCCTCGATACCTTCAGCTTGAGTATGTGCTAGATAGCTGCATGAGCTGTAGCGCAGAGGCACATTGTAGATGCGCGTGCGGTGCACTTTGCCTTTTAAGTTGAGTACAGGAGCCATTCCTTTTGCGGGATGGTGCACATGCGGCAGGGTTAGTGAAGCATGAGCGGTAGCGCAGAGGCGCATTGAGCAAATACTTCGCTGGGTGGCAAACAAGGTTGCAATCATCAAAGTATTTCATCCTTCTGAGGTCGATAAAGCGAGTACCATGGAGCTGAGTAACAATAAACATGTTACAACGTTTCATTAGTGCCGCATGTGCAGTGGCATTGGGGCCCCAGGAGAGTAACTAGCCCACTAGATTCTTGTTTATGTACGGTGCAACCCAATCTGTTAGGAAAGGGGGTATTTTACTTGTGCATTAGCGTACATGTAGCCAGGTATACAGCGCGGGGCTCTGCTCACACTATAGTGGGCCTATAGCACACAGAGCATAGGATGAGAGAGTGCGGTGCCAGTCAGGGCTATGTATGAAATTATGCCAGATGTTGCGAGTGACATCAGACTTTGATCGTGATAATATCATGGTTCATCCTGGTCCCAATATAGACAATAGTCACGGACAGGCCCTTAAACCACTTTATACTGCCAGGGTGCCCAAAGTGGGAAGGCCACTTTGGGGCTGGGTCCCCCACTTTGGTGTACATGAATGAATAATGCCTTCATTCACTAATACCGATAAGGGGCATTGCTCCATCCTCCTCAGCTAATTAGACCTAAGCGGTTTGATATGTCCTTTGACTTTGAGCGGGTCATTCAATGCTTTTCTTTCAAAGAACTATTCTCGCCAATTTTAATTTGGCAGTTTGGATGGTGCATAGGTCTCAAATCCATCAATATTTCTTTGACGATCTGGTGACCCGCATTTAGGGGATGTCCATGGTCTTGGCGGGGCTAAGTAATGTTTCCAGTACACAAAGATACCCGTTGCTTAAGGCCTCATGCTCCTTTTGCTTCAGCCTTGGTTTGGTCACACCATATTGGGGGCCAGTCACTTACACGTATAAACCGTCGGTTGGCTACGTTAGAAAGACTTTTCTCACACCTGAGATTATCTGGAGCCCCTATAGCTGCGTAATTCGGAGGAGAGTTGGAAAGACCACTGCCTCCAGGGGGTGGCTGCCCACTGGAGCAACAGGTGGCTAGGGCATGCGGGCATGTAGCACATTTGTTAATGGTGCAGGATAATCATTGTTTTACTCTAGGAAACTGGGATCTCATGACCAGGTTCTGACTTGTTGGATGTCAGTTACCAGCCCAAGGGTGGGAAAGCACAATTTGTATTTACTCTGTGCTGTGTTATGCTAAGTACAGTTCCTGCCAACAACTACGGGGTTGTGCTATCTGAGCAGTAGGATGGTGGCCCGATTGACCTAGTGAGTTATGTAACACCTGTGATGTCATGATGAGGTTTGGTAGCACAGGGTAATAGGGGCAGATGGTACTAAGTCTCTCTTGGGTGGACGATACGTAGGGTAATTAAAATTGCCTGGTATGGAGTCCCTGCTGTAGGTGCCACTGTGGGAGTGCGGATGGCACATCAAATTTACACTGCCTCCGGGATAAGCCAGTCTCTGCCTAGCCACCTAGGGGGTGGGCAGAGTCAGCATAAGTGTGCACCCCCTTCTCCTGACTAGAGGGGTGGCTTCGGCCAGGCTTAGGCGCATACCCTAGCCAACCTGAAACTCCATTTACAACATGGGTAGAGAATGCCTAGGAGTGGTTTGCAGTCATTTCGCAACCTTCCCACAGGGCGAATGTTTTAGGCCACAAGGTTGTGGATAGCTCTTGCATGGGAGCCTGGTGAAGAGCCAAGGTCAGGCTAGGAAGTCTCGTGCTTTCGCCGCACTGTTGAGGCCCAGTCACGAGCGCATTGTATCAGGGTGAGCTGGTTGTGGGGCATTGAGCGGCTTGCAGCCAGAGGCGGTATCCGATGCACGGGCATCTGTTAGAGTAGAGCCCTACTCTGAGGTACCGCCTTTAGTGCTAGGAGGTCTGTTGGCACCGCCTTTCATTGGAAGCCATTGTCTAGCGGGCTGCTCTGAGCAGAGCATTTGCAGGCGTAAGTTACAGTATCCGCGACCATTTCAAATGTGCATCTTTCACAATTTACTCAGATAACTGGGACAGGAAGTAAGGTGGGCTGGATAACTCTTGCTTCTACCTGCATTGGCACATCTTGGCAGGAGTGATTGTCAAAGGGCTTGCACTTCAGCCAGGTAATGTTAGCACACATCCACACCAAGCCGATCGTTTAAGGTCACCCTGAGCCGTACTTACACAGCCCAGTAGGAGCCCTTTGTGGTGGTCAGTGCCAGGAATTACTACTTTGAACTGACAGGAGGCGTGACCGTGGGTTTCAACAGCAGAAGTTTGGGGAGAGCTAGACTCCACCCATGGTCAAGATGTAGGTTTAATTAGTTGGAGTGGCACTCTTATTTGACCAGGGGTTCATTGCTACACGAGGGCATAACTGAGTTGCAGCCAGAGCACGGGCATTGTGTGTTTCCCAGGGAGCAGCAAGTGAAGGCAAGTCTCTTCCCAAATCTGGCACCAGAACACAAAGTAGTCAGGGCCTACTTGTCTGTTGGGTGACTTGTGTAGGCACAGGTGTAGTTGTCACTCCACAACTACACATGAGGGGTGAGTTGTCTCCAATAGAGGGCACAATGCATATATTGTTTCAAACCAGAATTGACTCCATCATTGTGTTCACCAGGGTCTAGCAATCAAAGAGGCCTGTGAAATTGTCTGGTCAACGGCGCGGATTAAGTGCACTCTAGAACAGAGGTTAGGTGACTCAGGAGGGTGATTCGAGATACACAGGTGGTGTGACGGCAACGCGAGACTGTCCGCTATGCTGGGTAGGAGGTTCCATATCACCAACCAGAAGGGTGCCATGTGGCATAACCGTGAATATGTTTAAGAATGACATAGATGCCAGTCAGGAGAGGTTTGTCAAAGGCATTATACTTATTGCAAGGCATTGCTAACAACCCATCCACACCAAGCCTGCTCTTTGGCTTCCTGGGCCGCATACACACAGCCCGGTATTAGGCACCTGCAGTTGTCAGCGCCAGGAGTTACTAAATTACAACTGTACTGTGGGCGTACTTGCTGACCGCAGTATTGCCACGGCCTCCAAGGGCCAATCAGTCAGACACCAGTAGCAGTGAGTGTGGCTTGCCCTCTGTGCAGTTGGCGGGGGAATTTAATTCCATGTACAGGCTATACTAAACTTGCTTCTAGCAGGTCTCGTGGTTGAGCGGGTTTACTGCTTTGAATAAGCAATAAAAAGGAGCATGGCAAGACACATAGACTATTAGGAAGTAAATCAGGGACCAGGTACCTTTACACACGGATTTCGGTGGAGGGCAATTAGTCCGGGATAACCAAGTGTACCGGGTGTAGTGCCTTGCATCTTGGGACAAAGCGGGTTGGCTCACAGGGGGTGTCTAGGATCGTCCAGGCACACCCTGCAGGGTAGTATGCTAAAGAACTGCACGTTGCCACTATTTTGAGTGCAACAAATTGATCCCTCCGAAAGCAAACCAAGGTTTTATGGTCAGATGCACAACATACAACCGTTCACCCCAGCTTCCTGAAGGCAGTCTGTTAGAAGAGGTGTCAATCGGGACGTCCTGCGCCAGGGTGCGGACATTGCACGGGCGACACAGCAATTAGTGTGCGGTCAGACGAGGGTGCTTGCCGGCTAGGTGGCCAGGCAAGATAGCAGAACCAATTCTAGGACCTCTCCCCCACCGGACTGCCCGAGAATGTGAGTGCAGGGGGATTTGCAATGTTACGGGTATTTTCCCGCCCATACAGGGGCAGAAGGGTACATTGCAGGTATTCGGCATAAATAGAGTGGGGGCAAGACCTACAGACTATGTGCACCAGTAGCCGCAAGATGTTGGCGTTAAGAGCAAAATCTCACAGTGGCAAGGTAGCAAGGTGGCATGCGCCAGCTGGTTAGGCCAGAATGTGTGCTGTGGCTCCAATAGCGGCTTGTAATGTGTTTGGAGGACCATCACTGACAATTCCAGAGCACACAATGCACCTCTGCCCAGTAGGTGAAGGCCATAGGCTCATGTGCGGCTTGATCTTGTGGAGGGCAATTTTCCCTGGAATAACAAGGTACTAGGTCATTAGCTGGGTTGAACATCAAGGGTCACAGCTGGTTAGCAGGTATGTGTGTATCTGTCATCGTGCTTTAGTTAAGCAAGCCTGGTAGGTGGCGTAAGCTGTCACTCCAATTGGTTGCTGTGACGGAAGTAGTGTGCGCTATGCGATCAGTCCTGTTCGCCATGGTTTATTAATCACAAAGGTCGGTGCACATGTCTGGTCAACTTCAACAAAGAGGGTGCGCTCTGCTCCCAGGGCAGGTTATGGGTTGCTTCAGTTAAGCATGAAATGCCCCACCTGCACAGCCAGAGTATATAGCCTGGTTGTGGAAGCGGTCTTCAAGCAAGTAATAGCGCTGTTCCATGTATTGGGGAAACAGATGTTAGGGAGCACGAACTGCTAGAAGGCCTGCAACTTCAGATTGCAGGAGGTGGGAGCCACATCAGCTTGAAGGGTAACATAGCGATGTTTAAGAGTAGAGCTCCCTCCTGAGAGGCCATCACACTCTTGCAGGTCATGCGAGGCACTGGTACATTCCCAGAGAAGGATAAACCGCTCCAGGCGCAAGTTTGCAGAGCAAGGGGCGTTGGCTTCATCAGGCATGAGCTATGCCGGGCGAACACCAAAGGTAAATTTGACAATGTTGGGGTGCACTTGGCACAGGTGGGCTTGGATCTGTCCCTACTGGACATGAAGGAGGCCTGGGAAATTGCAGGTTGCAGTGAGACAGGAACCGTTTTGGTGGGGGGCTCTTTAGGCGACGGTGGCCGCCTCCAGAGCTTTGGCGGAGTTACAGGGCGATCTGGAAGCATATGGGTACAGAAGGGTACCTCTGCAAGAGCACAATAGGGGTGCTAGAGCTAAATCCCAGGAGCCTCAGGGGAGAGTCCTGGAGTAATTACGTCGGCGCCCGTTAGTCCTTCGGGCGGTTGTGGGCCTGAACAACCGGGGCTTGCCTTGCTACGCTCCGCCCTGAAAGGGGCGTGAGTAATAAGGGACCGATGTGTCACGTGATCCAGTAAGGGGATCACCCCCATAAGGGTAGCGCTGATTGGTTACTCCACAGTGTTTGGCTCATCAGGCGGGCAGGGCAGCATAGGTTGGTACAGCTGCCTGCCCTTGGATCGCCCGTAAGATAACCCACCATATTCCATACTTTTGTATGGAATAAACCTGCAGCAATATTTTTCCCAAACAAAAGTTGTGTTGTGTATTTATTTATGCATGCATACCCTGTTGTGGTGTGGGTGGGGTGTGTTGCAAATAATGGGACTATGCGGCTGCCCGCGGCCCCTGCAGTGGGCCACCCTAAACAGGCGGCCCCTTTAGTGCCATTTGGGCACTTCCCCACCCCCAATGATAATGCGGGACTCGAGGAGGAGTCCCCTTACCAGACGCGTCACTTCCGGCACGCAGAGGAGGTGGGGAGGTATTTATGCCTCCCCCGGCCATCTTGGCGTCCTCTTTGCGACGGACACGCCGTCTCCCACCCTACCGCTTACCCGGCGTGGGGTTGGCAGGCGAATTACATAGAACGTTGTAATGTTTTCTTTCTCGTTGCAGACGGAGTTACAGGGCGATCTGGAAGCATATGGGTACAGAAGGGTACCTCTGCAAGAGCACAATAGGGGTGCCAGAGCCAAATCCCAGGAGCCTCAGGGGAGAGTCCTGGAGTAATTACGTTGGCGCCCCGTTAGTCCTTCGGGCGGTTGTGGGCCTGAACAACCGGGGGCTTGCCTTGCTACGCTCCGCCCTGAAAGGGGCGTGAGTAATAAGGGACCAATGTGTCACGTCATCCAGTAAGGGGATCACCCCCATAAGGGTAGTGCTGATTGGTTTCTCCACAGTGCTTGGCTCATCAGGCGGGCAGGGCAGCATAGGTTGGTACAGCTGCCTGCCCTTGGATCGCCCGTAAGATAACCCACCATATTGCATACTTTTGTATGGAATAAACCTGCAGCAATATTTTTCCCAAACAAAAGTTGTGTTGTGTATTTATTTATGCATGCATACCCTGTTGTGGTGTGGGTGGGGTGTGTTGCCAATAATGGGACTACACCCCTTTCACGCAAAGTGCTGCATGCAAAGGGGCCATATTTACAAGGACAGGAAAAGTCACGCAGGGTGGCTTTTCCTGTCCTTGTAAATATGGAGCAGTAAAATGTGCCACCGGTACGTCACAAAAAGTGACGCACCGGTGGGGCAAGGGGCTTGTAAATCTGCCCCATTGTATTTTGGTACATTTTGTAGGACTTGAATGCACCTATCTTCTCTTTGAATAGCATGACATATGATATAGATGATTTTTAGGAATTATAAAGCAGAGTTTTCGTATCAAACTGTGGAGACTGAGACAGGTTAGAAATCAGTCTACTGATTTAGGTGAGGGGGGCACTGTTATCTATATTCAATGTTTAGTATGGAATTATGAGTCCGAAAAATCCATTTCTCAAACGGTGAGAACTCTTAGCGTGGTGCACCAGTTCGAACTGCATTTTTGGTCATGCTGCGATGAGATTCTCCTAACACGTATTACGGGAAGTGATTGCCATTCCCTGGTGTTTTGCCGTCTGTGAATTGGGGTTCTTTAAAGGGCCAGCACGTGTTCCCAGTACGGGTCCTTTTTGCTTTATACACGAGATTGTTTTGCCGATTAGTCAAAAGATGACTGACATTTTTGAGCTGATGTGTGATGGTGATATTTCTGAAAGGGAAGGTGTCTCAGTGCACAGAGCTTACACCCTGGTGGTTCCATCAGACAGATGGAAGCCTCCCTAAAGTTGTATGTACTCATGCACTAGCAATGGGCTGACGGTGTATCATTTGGGCAGAAAATAGACATTTTTGACTCCAGGCATGACCACCAGTCGTTCCTCCCATACTAAGAAAGTCAAGTAACTCAGTGTATGGACGTTGTGTTTTACAAACAAGGGGCCGATGCAGGTCTACACGTGCACGTGTGCTCGCACAGACACCCTTATGGTCTATTTTGGTGCAATTACGTTGTGTTCTGGTGATTACACTTTCCTATTTACATAAACATGAATTCTGAAGCTCTGCAAAACATGTAATCAACCATCCCTAGAACTTTGATGTCGCATGAAAGGCAAAAGCATTCTGTGATCGACTTTTGAAAGCTTATTTGCATTGTACGCTGTGGCTGCTTTTTGACAGTAGCAATGCAAGACAGCAAACATGCTTTTACAGTCACTATTTTGGATTTTTTTCTTACCAGAAAGGACATCCCTCATTCACTGTAAAAGGCATCTTTTAGTAGTAAAACGTATCAATAACTTCTCTGATCCTGGACATGTGGATTGAACAGTTCCTTTTCAGATAACAGGGCCTAATCATTTAATTGATCTTCAGACTTTCTGCTCCTTTGACACTGCACCTGAAGCTGACACCACGATTAAAGGAATAGGAGTATATATTTTTTCATAGCCGGATTTAAACTGTCAATCCTGTTACCTAGTTAGCACTGCTTATTACCATGTAGGGAAGCTTCTCAGACATCTTTTGCATTTAACAGGATCACATCTGCAGCTTGGTGACCTTGATCCCCCTTTTCTCCAAGCCACATTCAGCTGAGCAGGGGATGATATGAACATCCAAGATCTCTGGCTGGGTGGAGTAAGTTCCAGGAGAGTTAACTGTAACGCACCGCATATTCTCTCTCAAAAACGGAAGACAAATAAACAGCAAATATTCATCGGTTAGAGTTCAGGTAATAGGTAGAAATGCAATAGGGGACCAAAAAAGGCCTCGTATGTCTCATTCATGGTAAATATGGAACATACATGAGCACATTAGGCATTCTTTTTAACTTTTTGGGCTTGGTTAAAAGTCTAAATTTGTCATGGAACTGCACCATTGACTTGTTTGGAGGGGGTTTCTGCCGAAAGGGAGCGGTTCTACTTTGTGTCCCATTCTCCAATTGCTGTCTGGGGATTTTGTTGTTCCTACCCTGCCTATGAGACAACAGAAGCACAAACTGCAATTTCCCAACCTGATCTCTTTCCCGACTCTAGTTTCATGCCATCCTTTTCATTGGAGTTGACTCACCCAAATGCTAGGGGTAAGGGAGATGGAATTCCACTCTGTAACCTTTCAGAAAGTTATGTTGCATGATCTTTAACCCCCAATGGCAAGAAGGCATGTAACCATTGATCCTGATGACTTCCCAAGAAGTGTCATACTTGAAGTAAAATTACCAAGTGTAGGATTAATAAAATCAGTTAACTACAGCAGATACAGTGTACATTTATGTTCCTACCTACATATTGTAAGAAATCAAATTGCTATTTCGGGTGAGCAACTGCCCACCTCAAGGAATAATCACAACTCTTGTCAGGGTGAACCGTCAAAGTCACTAAATTAACCTGAGTTCTACCACCTGGTAGCTATGGTAGAGAGCAAATATTCTTAACTTAGGGCAATGAGTAAAGTATTTACACATTACCAAAACGGTACTAAAGTCATGGACCAAGGAATGGAAATTCCAAACCAACTTAGACAAATTGAGTAAAAGTTACTAAATAAAATGACACAAATCCAATACGGGGAACTAGAGATAGGATGTTTTAAAGTTTTAAGGAGAAATAGTGCTAAGAAATAGTGAAGTTATAATGATAGTCAATGGTCACAGTAAACTGGGACCAATGTGAAATTTCTTGTGGACCACGATGGAGCTCAGGTGAGATACATCCAGTGAATTAGTCTCAGCGAAAGTCTGGAAGTCAAAAAGTTTGAAAAAGTTTCTAAGTCCCACTGGTCTGGAGGAAAAGTTTTCAGATTTTCTTGAAGCACCTAAAGAACCACATGAGTACATTTCTAAAGCCCCAGGACTACAGGGAAGGTATTTAGAGACTCACAGGGTGTCAGGCAGAGGCAACAACAGGCTTAAGTCTAGCTCCAATTGCCACTGGTCGGGTGGGTGATTTGAGAAAAATACCTCTTGCAGCATGTTGTGTCAGCAGTCTAGCCAGCATTGCATTCTGTTTTGCGGCGACATGTACCGCGGTCATCATCCAGCCACAGTAACATCACCAGTCCAGCGGAAAGTTATAATGCGGCAGGCAGGGAGACCACCTGCTTGGCGCAGTACTCGGTACCGCATCCTCAGCAAGATGGGAGTAAAACTGCTGTCATGGTAATTTCCTCCTTAGTTTTCTTTCCCAAATCATTGCTATCATGTGTGCTATCAGGTGTATGTAAATTGGTTCAATTGCAGTAAATCAAGACTACAACTTCCACAATACACTGATACCTTTAATGAAAATCCAGGATTGGAAAGTACCAATCTGGTAACCCTTGACATTGTTTAATTATACCAAGATACATTGCAGCTCAGAATTAGCACAGCTGCATGATGTCTAGCTTCACAACATTCAAAGGAATAACATGTCTCCATCAAATGAAATGATGACGAAGGGCTCTTTAGGACCGTCCTCTGGATTTTTGTCTTCACAGAGAATGATGTTTCTAGTAGGTGTAGCGTCCTACTCCAGCTCTGGTACATCAAAATGATCACACCACACACAGAGCTTGGTATTACTTGTCTTTATTCCTCAGCGTGTAACCATTAACTGAACATTGTACGTCATGAATTCTATCACTCATACCCACGCACTTACGTCACTGTTCTATGGAGTCCGTCAGGAACCAAAAGAGTCCTTTCATCTCTAACTCACAAGACACTACATCTTCCCCTTTGTTAAATAAAACGTACCAGTAATACATATGTACATTATAACTCTTCAATAAGTCTTTTTGGGGCTCAAATCAATAGCCCAGATCTAGTCATGTGAGGCTACAGAGTGCGGAGATACCGGAGAAGTGTCCATGACTGGCAGTGGTGACAAAGACATGTGTACAGTCATTGGACTCTCTGGATTCTCAGGTAGACAAGACTCACTCCTGACATCTGGAGTTGGTGAAGGTTGGGGCAGGTGCTTGAAATGCGAAAAATCTCACGTAATGTCCTTTACTAGTCACAGCCCTCAGTGGGTCAGCATCAAACTAACATCAGACTTGCGCTTCCATTTCTGGCTGACGATAACTTGGTATCCTCTGTTGAACACACTGCTCCGAGCACAGCTGCATCTGTCCGCATAGGTCTTCATTTTGTGTTTGTGAGACAAATCAGTGGTTTGAGGTTTTTCAATGTCAATAGATCTCTTAGTGGTTCATTGTAGCAATTTGGTTCCCATGGCTCTCCCAAAGATTAAGGTGGCAGGGCTCTCACATTTGGTAGAAAGGGGAGTTGACCTGTATGCACAAAGTGTAGACTGAAGAATTGATTTGACTTCAAGCTTTCCCTGCATAGCGTGCTTAACGGTCTTATTGAGGATATTCAAAAATCTCTCGACCACAGCATTTACCTGTGGCCAGAGAGGTGTGCTGTTCTGATGCTTGACATTTAAATGAGTGAGGAAATCTTAAACTTTTTGACTATTGAGAAGCGGGTCATTGTCAGATTTCAAAATCGAAGAAACACCCCATGTTGCAAAAATGTTTTCTAGTCTCTTAATGACTCTGTCATGAGTAGTTGACAACAGATCTTCCACCAGGGGAAAACAGGAATATTCCTCAACAATTACTAGTAGATGATGTCCATTGTCATGGGGTCCAAAGAAATCAATTACAATCTTCTGCCATGCATGCTTCGGGAGATTAGATGTGTTTAATGGATGTGGGGTTGTCGAAAATGACAAACAGCTGCACAAATGGCATGCCTTTAATTCTTTTTTAACTCTCATCAAGAAAAGGAAACCACACTCGGTCCTTTAAAGCTTGTTTCATAGCAACAACTCCACGGTGTCCCTCATGGGCCAGTTCAATGACTTGTTGTGTCACACTCTCAGGTATCACAATTCTTGACCCACATAATATTATGCCTTCTGGGGTAACTGAAAGTTCTTCTTGCACATTTTTGAATTTCTGTTTCCGCCATGACTGGTGTGTAATAATGTCTTTGATTATTAGCAAATCCCTGTCAGTGTTCGTGGCAGTAATGATTTGTGCTACCGATATGGAAGCAGGGATAGTGGACTTCACAATGAAGTTAACATAGGCATCAGCAACTTTAGAAGTAGGGCCATGACACGGTATTAGCACATGTGAGAAGTAGTCAGCAGGGTTTTGATCATTTCCTGGGCGATGCACTATCATGTAATCATACTCTTGTAATTGCAACCTCCACCTCTCAATACAAGGGGCATCTTGACTTTAGGACTGCTGAAAATGGTGAGCAATGCTTGGTGGTCAGTTACAACTGTGAAATGTTTTTCATACAAGAACACATAAAAATGTTCACCACAGTGAGGCTTTCTTTTTCAGGTTGTGAATAGGCACGTTCTGTCATTGACAAACATCAGCTAGCATAAGCCACAATGTGTCTTGGGGCATTGAGATGCCCAGTATGCTGGTCAAGGATGCCACTCAACCCCACGGGGCTTGCATCAATAACAACCTCCATCTGCAGTTTCGGATCAAAGTGTGCTATTTCAGTTGCGTTCTCAATTGCATGCTTGATCTTCCTGAAGTTTTGTTCACATTCACTTGACCATTGAAAAGGGACATTTCATTTTGTTAAGTCTGTCAATGGGGCACTTACAGTGGCAAAGTCACGTATATACCTTGAACAGTAGCTGTCCATCCCAAGGAAGGATTTCAGCATAGTTACATCTTGGGGGGTAGAAGTGGATGACAAGGCCTTTACTTTATTGGGATCCGGAGTCATTACTCCATCAGAAAAAATATAACCAAAGAACTTGAGTTTGGTTTGATGAAACTCACATTATGGTGCATTTAAAGGGAGGCCTGCATCATCAGGTATAAAACACACTTGGGCAAGAGCTTTATCATGTTCCTTTTGTGTGGCCCCAAAAACTAATATGTCATCACTGTATTCTAAAGCATTTGTGAATCGCTGTATTATGCAACGAATGACATCCTCTAAAAGTACTGCAGCTGATGACACTCCGTAATGTAGTGTTTTGTATCTAAATAAATGAGTAGAAAAGGTAGCAATGTACCTGCAATTTTCTTCCAGTTCGAGCTGGTGATATCCTTTGCTCAAGTCAAGGTGGGAAAAGACTTTGGCTCCATTTTTCCTTTTGACGCTAACTCCTATCTAGTGTGCGTCACTAACATGCAACATCGCTTTATGTTAGCAAGATTTCTATTACATCTGATTCCGTGCATGCCGGGCCACCCTAAGGGAACTTATTCACCAAACGCATTGCCAGTTTGCCTGTGCAATGGAACTTCTCCTCAATCCAATTTGAACCTCATCTTTTTTTGTAAATTTTATACGGTGCACCGCAAAAAGTATATTCTCCCTCTTATGCGGAAATATACATTCACACAATGTCGCCCTGCCTTATACTTCCTTCAAATGTTTCTGATCATTTTGTGTGCTATTGCCTTGCGTCCTACCTTTGTTTGTCATTAATGACTAGGAGATAACTTGACGTTTAATGATAGCAATGTTCAGTTTTATAGATTATATATTTTAATCTAATAAGGTCCTTTTTTAATGGAAAAATGTATATTACAATACGAATCCTTTTTTGATTATGTAAAGATAGCAACACTGTTCTATTAGTTTATGAAATTCGGGAGTGTCTTGGCGGTCTTCTATGTGAGGTTTATCTCCTATATTAATAGCCACGTTTTTATTCCTTTTCTTACTATTTGCTATTTATGCATAAGTTTCTTATGTAAACTCTGATCTGATGCATTATGTAGGTTTTAAGTATATGAACTGACACTTTATGAGATTGTAGTCCATGCTGTAATGATTTCTATTTTAACTTTTATGATCTTTATTTTAACAAGATCGAATAAAGAGATTTCTGATTCTGATTTTGACTTTGCTCCATTCAGCTGCGCAATATTGTCAGCAATATGCGGACCTGGGTGTCATTCTCTTTCAGTCTCCTTGTTTGCTTGGCACATATCCATGCAGATACGCATAGCTCCTCCACTATCCTTTTCCGGCACTACCACTATGGGTGATACCCATGGTATCATACCAGTGGAGCGCTCAATTTTGTCATGCTTTAATTGTGTCTCAAGTTCTTTTTCAACAGCCTTCTGCAAATAAAATGCAATTTATGTGAAGTTGCACTTTTATGGTCTTAAGTCTTCCTAGTCCACGAAACAAGGATGAAAACCGATTCACTATCTCATGATATGTATTGAGATTCTAGTTGAAAGAAAACAGCCCCATGACAACACTAGTTCTGAAACTGAGTAAACATGCACTCGATGAAGTGCCTTGCAAGACATGAACTGACGCTTGTACTTTTTTATTTTTATGCTTCACAGTTGCTGTGAATGAACCTTTACTTTTCAGTGGCAACAAAGCATCCCATGTATACACTTTGATTTTCGACGGAGTCAAAAGGGGCATTGGAGACAGTTCATTGTACTTTTCCACTGGCATAATGTTTATTGACGTGCTACTGTATATGATAAAATGTATGGAGCGCCCATTCACTTTCAGTGTGATCTTGGGACAGTGTTCAAATGAATTCCGCACTTTCACTTGTCGGCCTAGCTTCGACTGGCATTCTTCCTTGCAAGAAGCTAATCGAACATGAGCACCTTCCTTGTCCAGCAGTCAACATTGACAGCGTACACCCATCTTCCTCACTGTCTTTTGACAATGACGTTGATGAACTCTTAGATGAAGAATTGACAACTATCGACATCATTCAACTTCTACGTGCCTCAACTGATATTGCTTCTTGGCCTGGTGAGCATGTGTAGAATGTCGCATCTGGAACCTTCTGACATCCATTTTGTTTTCTTGATGTGACACACTTGATCTTGCCTCTATTTTGTTTTCTCAGTGTGACACACTTGATCTTTCCCTCGCTTTGCAGACTGTTACAAAATGGTTCTCTTTCCTGCAGCCTTTGATTACCTGTCCGACTGCGGGACATCTACCCTCATGTGGAAAGTAAAATGCACATCAAACACACTACTTCTTTTTCTTTGGAGACATTAATTTATGGCCTTCTGCCTTGTGTTTTGACCTACTTTTCACACTCAGCGCTGATTCCTTTTGGGCCATGTCGGCCTCCATGTTAACTGCCTGTTTGTCAGCTCTCTCCTCTGCTCTGGCAGCCATGAGCACTCGCTCCAAGATGAGTGTCCCTTTCATCATTTGTCGTCTGAAGGAATCAGAGAGGCAACCATCTATTACTCTGAGATGCATAGCCTCTTCATTATTGAACTCATTGAACTTGCAATGCTTTACGAGCAGATCAAGTCTTTCTACAAACTCATCCATCGTTTCATCAGGTCTCTGCCTTTCCTGACTGAAGATGTACCTTTCATAGTCAACATTTGGTATTGGATTGAACTTGGCGCTTAACGGCTCTTTGATTTGACTGTCTGTCACTTCATTACCTTGTGGTATTTTCTTTATCACTTCTTTTCCTCCTTCACCCGCTAAATTCTTTAGATATTTCATGATCTTTTACCATTTGCTTCTTCCAGTGCATCAATGAAATCGTCAAAGGTTTCAACCAAGGCAATCCATCTGTCTCCAATATTTTGCTCTCTGGTGGTATCGAAGGGAGGTGGTGTTTCCAAGAAGGCGGTGGTGCCATATTTTGCGCTCCTTTCAGCAGCCATTGAAAAATGTCACTATTCTGATCGCCGTTCATGGCCTTTCAGTCTGTCCAAAGTGATGCACAAGGCTGTTGCCGCTTTTATTGTATGAATGACGGCTGTGTCGCGTTGTGACGCATTACCTCTTGTCTCGACATTATCAGCAGATTTCTAGCCAACGATAAAATATTCTGTAAGTCCTTCACTTTCTTCACAGGCCTAGCCAGTACTGGCTCGAGTAGCTCTTTGACTCTAGATATGCCAACTGTCGATTCTTACTTCAACTGAGGCACACATGGCACATACGAGCAGTTTGCTGGACCACACCAAAACTCTCTGTGAGAACACTCTTGGTTCTTCGGGTCGAGGTTTACGTAATACCCCCCCTCGTTGTGAGTTGTAGCACCCTACCCCAGCCTGGGTACATGTAAATGATCACACCACACATGGAGCTTGGTATTACATGTCTTTATTCCTCAGCGTGTAACAGTTAACTGAACATTCTGAGTCATGAATTCCATCACTCACATCCAGCACTTACGTCACTTTTCTACGCAGTCCTTAGGGACCAAAAGGGTCCAGTCATCTCTCACTCACAAGACACTACAGTAGGTAGTCAATTAGGGTTGAATGCCTGATAACTTTGTAGCAGCTAGACTCTGCCTGTCTGCTGCATATTCATATGGGACCATGGGATATACCATGACCATGTGCGCTGGATTAGAGCATACCCCTTTTGAAGACATTGCTCTAAGGGGTTAATGTAAATGTAAATCTGTATTTGTAAAGCGCGAACTACTCACCCTTACGGGTCTCAAGGCGCTGGGGGCCGTCGTCGAAATTAAGTGAGCTATTGCCCAGAGTCACATGGTGCTGAGCTGAGCTGCCGCCGGAGCCGGGGATCGAACCGTGAACCCTGTGCTCCGAAGTCAGCTGCCCTGGCCGCTGCACCACACCTCTCCAGGTTAAAGTGTATGCACCTGAATATGGAATTCTCCAATGTAGTGCGTGAGCTACAGAAAGCCTAGCTTAGAAGCAGGGACCAGTAGTTGCTTCCCCCATTACAAAGCTGTGCTTTATGCACACCTCTATGCTAAATGCACATTCATGGTATGTCCCCCCACAAACATAACCTGTCAATCCCATTGTGTGCTTTGAAGACAGAGGCTGTATCATGAATGAGAATGCTGGTGCAGAGCTATTTACCTGTCTGTAAGACATTTTGTGCATATTTATGAAAATAGGGGTGCAGGGCAGCGCAGCAAGTCACCTTGCTGGGCTGCCCTGCGCACTGGGAAAGGGTAGGAAAGTATCGTATTTGAGCAATTCAACTCATTCCTGTCCTTTCCCCCTGTGCTGGTGCCGTTTCATCAGCCTAGTGCCAACGCAGTCACCCTTGCACCATGGTGCAAGGTTGCCTGTGTTGTAGGCAGGATTGTTTATGTGCAGGAAGGGGCATCTTCCCGCACAAAAACAATCCCTAAAGGTGTTTTCCTCTTTCTAGGTGTGCTGCAGAATGCAGCACACCTAGAAAGAGGGAAAAACAAGAAGAAATAAAGGTATTTCTCCTTGTTACACCTCACCTAGTAAGGTGTACCTTATTGACGCATTCCCAGGTTTATCAGGTTTGGCAAATCTGTGAATGCTTCAAAAACCCTGGGATTTGCATGGGAACACCTATCGCAATGCCCATAGAACGCCTTTCTTGTGCAGAGTAATGCAACGCAGCGATTTCCTCTACTTTGCCTTACTGCAAATTTGTGAAGCAGTCAAAGCCATGAAATGTGGCTTTGCGTGGATTCATAAATCTGACTAAGAAGGCTTGCGTCACGCATGTACCACTTTCCGTGGTGCAAACGTGACGCAAGCCTCTCATAAATATGCCCCTTCATTTTCTAAAGCACATACACTTGGAGATTCTCAGAGTTAGTGCATTGTAGTAAGATGGCACTCTATATAGTGTGCTAAAATAAAATACCCTGTGCAGAGAGTCCTGTGGATCCCCAAATGGTACACAGAGGTAAAAGCAGATAATTCGAATGCTTTTTTGAGGTAGTGTGGGTGAGCAGTTAGGCTTATCAGAGGGTAGTGCTATGCATATGTTGTACTCACAGAGGCAATAAATGAGACACACACTCAAGAATAAATCTGAGGCCAATTTATAAAGGTTATAGCGATTTTTATGTAATTTTTTATGACTAAGAACACAGTTCTAAGGTAAGTACTTTCAGAGTTATGGTTTTTCAAATTTGGGAAAATATATCACTTTTGTGTGCAATTATGCACCATTGGAAACAATGGGGAAAAGCAAACAAAAAGCATATAAAATCAGGCAATGCTTTCACAAGTTCGTTTTAGGTCAATGTCGGGACTATGTCGAAAGTTCCAGCAGGAGAAGTTCGAGAGCATTCTGGATAGGCTGGGAGCAGAGTGCTGAGGGTTTTGGAAGCTGGTGCGCAAAGATGAAGGTGGTCACTTGAAAGTTCCCTGCACAGGAGGACTTACAGGTAAGTCCGATGGGGCTCCTTTGAGGGAGGAGATTGCAAGGGCTTGAGGACCATGGGAGCACAGCTGGTTGGTCGTTGCCGGGCAGGTGGGGCCGGGTGCAGAGTGAACAAGTCAGCATTGTCCGTCTTGAGGTCCTTGCAGTCAGGAGCATGAAACTTGGAGAGGTAATCTCGGGACAGCTGGGCCACTCAGGAAGTGAGTCGCAGGTGTCTCAAAATCACTCAACAGGTGCTTGCTTCTGTTGTTTTGAGAGTCCGGTGTGCACTCCTCTTCTTGGTGTTTGCCGTTTGGGGTCCAGTACCCTGGGTATTGGTATGCCGCGGCTACAGTAGGTCTTGGTGTCTTTAATCTTGGTCAGGGGACATATATGACCCTCTGGAGTTGTTGTACCTCTTCTGGCTTTGGTGCTGTGTCGAGGTTTTTGGGGAGCAGCAAGTCGACAAACCGTATTTCAAGGGATTTGTTCCTGCGGAATGCAGGGGAGTGATACCTTCACTTCAAAGGTGCTTCTCAGCAATTTCGTGAAGGCTGGAGGTGCTCTGGAGTTCTTGGAGTCCTTTCAGGTTCAGGATGACACAGCTGTGATTGTTGAGTCCTTACGGCAGCAGGCAGGGTTTGCCATCTTTTTCTTCTGCAGAAGGGCTTTAGTTCTTGTGCAGCGGGCCTTCTTTGTCTTGGTCTTCTCTTGTCCATTGAATATGATGTTCAGGTCTCGGGGTGCCACCTAAATACTAAATTTAGGGGTGTTACAAGGGGAGACAGGTAGTAGCCAATGGGCTACCTACCTTTAGGGTATCTACACCCTCTAGTGACCACTTCCTGTGGGAAGGGGTACTACCCTAGCACTGATAGGTTGTTTCTTCACCATTCCAAGATGGTGAAATTTCAGGAGAGGGGCTCACATTGCCTGCCCTGCCCTGGTGGTGTTGTAGGCTAAGTGGGGACCCCCTCCTACTCTAACTAATTTCCCCACCTTTTCTCCAGTCAAAAGTGGAGCAGGAAAGGGGGCTTAGCTTCCCCCACTATATGGAGGTTCCTGGGTTGAATTTCAAAGGCTGCATCTCCTGTGAGCTTCCTGCCCAGGAAAGCCATCTAGTATAGGTTTTTTCTTCTTTCCTTGTGATGAGATATCAAAGAAGAATTATTTGAAGGAGTATTTCCTACAGATGTCTATGTCCAGATCTGGTGAAGTACAATCTTCTTCCTGGGCATTGGCAACTGTCGGAGGACAAGGAGCTTCTTAAAGAATCATATGTGGATCATTGATTGCCGTCAATAACACTGATTGAGGGGGGCCTGCTAAGGTCGGCTGAGAGAGTGGGCTACTTACACCCCCGGAACACCGTACAAGAACTTTCTGTAATATAGGCAGCCCCCCCTTAACATCAGGATCCAGGGGATGCAAATTGACAGTAGCATTTGCATTAACATTTGCATTGACAAAAATATTGGTATTAACATTAGACCCCTCATCTAATTCAATCAATACATTTGGTTCCACTTGGGGTGGTTACTCCTTTTCCCTTTCCTTTTCCCATAAACTGAATATCTTATTCTTCCCTTTCAGCAACATTCATTCCCGCCGACTGCCTTGCATGGCAGCCACAACTCCTGGCGGCTTCGCTCTGTTGCTTCGTCACTTCACTGGCGATGTCTGCAATGCAAATCGTTAGGTCCATGAGAAGTGGAAATCAGTTGTAAGATATGAGATAAGTGAAAATGGGCAAAGTCCCTTTTGCATCTAGCTTAGAGATAGAGAAACGGGGCCTCATGGTAGTTGTAGTCATTTCAATCTCTACTTGCCAACACTTGACAAATTGTTGGTGTTAAATGCCTGTGCCAAAATGCAGTTGGGCTGAACCATACATTTACATATTTACACATATAATTGGCCCTGGGATAAGAATTTCATAGTAATACACTTACAGACACCATTGCAACATGTGCAACAATACACTTGAAACTGACAATAAAACATCTCTGATATTTTGAGTACTGCATGTTAGGAGAGTAGATAGAAAACAAAATAGCAAAAGCTGAAATGGGGGCAAACAGGAAATTGAAGTGTTGTGACAGTTAGTGAGGTGTAACTTACCAGACTCCACCCCCCCACGTTCTCCTGTCAAGCCCTCAGAATGCAGGATGGCCAAGACCTTCTTCTCCCTGGGAAAGCGTTGTAATGGGGTGCTGGAAGGAACACTGACAGTCTTCTGGGCCTCCAGGGGGTGCTTGGAGGCCAGGGAATGCACCTTTGCCCTCAGGTTGTGCCACCTCTTCCTAATTTCCTCCTTTGTGCATAGGGTGGTACCTACCTACAGTATTCACTATCCTGGATCACGTTTCCATTTTCCAACTTAGAGGAGTATATTGGACTTAGGCTCCAGACAATTGTGGCTCTACTCTTATGAGTTCATCCAACATGACTGACAGCTCAGCCTCTGAAAAGCGTGGATTTTTTGGGCATAAAGTAACTCTTAATTAAAGTAGGTGACTATGACTAACAAAAAACACCAAGGGATATTAGGAAAAAATGCAAAAGAAGTATGTGGACAGTTTTAAATTGAATAGGGAAAAAATGGAACCCTTATGTGACCAAAATTGCTGCTCTGTCTTGCTGTGTTGCAGTGAAGAGACACAGGATCATGGTCTGGGATTGGGTGTTTTTTATAGTGTGATTTGCAGGTGTGTTAACTTTACCAATGGATATCAGCATTGCTGTTTTTGTGTCCATTAAATGAGCACTGTTCTTGTGCTTTGTTGAGAGAGTACCACAGTGGCCTATCTCAGTTGGGGAACTTCCGCTAAGGGACCGCCAGTGCAACTGTGTTTTCGTAATCGGCTTGGTGTGAAACTGCGTCTGTGACGGCATCAGAGTATGCATCGCCAACATTGCAGTCTGCCGTGGCCCAGGTGGGAACCACTCCGTGGACGGCGGTCAGTGGTTCGGGCTGCATGTATCAAAATATGGTGGGTGGAACACCACCGGTTCAGCGGTCTTCTTGGGACCGGTGATGTGGCGGTAAGACCGTCAAAGTCATAATCGGCCCCTTAGTCTTCTTTGTGTAACACTATTGCGAGATTTCTGTTTATTCAAAACTATTTCATTTTCCTCAGCTGACTCTGAGAGCCGTAGGTTTACTTTGGCCCAGCACAGCAAGTCAATCAACTTAGGGGCCGATTACGATGGCGGTCGGAAAAGCATTCCGACCGCTGTGGTAGTGGTAATTAACTGTCCGCATGTACCACGGGAAAACCGGCGGTCAGCTTAGGATGAACCGCCAGAGTAATCCGACCACGGCGGGCGGAATCCACGAAAGTCCACCGGGAGCGTGCGGAGCGGGTGAAAATCCGTCCGCGGCGGTCTGATTTGATGCGGAAAGACCCAAAACCACCGCACGGCCAGCGGATTGGCCGCACGTGAAATTACGATACGATTGCGGTGACAGCGTAACGATCCGTTGTTTCCGACCGCCGCGATCGCAAGCATCAATGAATGGGAGAGCCGGTGGAAGGGTTGTTGTATTCCGACCGCCGCGGTCGCTCCGGAAGAGTAATGGCGGCTGAAAACGACCACACAAAAAGGCCACCAAGTATGGCCAGTAATCTGGCTCAGCCACAAAAAACACCTAACATACCCCAATTACACATTCCCATGGCAAGTAAAAAATACAAATCCCAGGTCAACCCACACAACACACCTGACATGAATACTCCATTTTGACCCACCCACATAGCTGAGTATAAAACTAGCCCCTTCCCTGACCAGAATCCTTTACACAACTCCACAACTGAAGGGCCCAAACCCACAGCACAAAGGAGAGGCACATCTACACACATCACACCATCACAACCACACACACACCACACACATCACCACCACCACCTTCACACCTGCACCTTTAACCCATTCGCACATCACACACCATGGCACAGAAGAAAATGCCCAAATTCACTGACAATGAGTTGTCAGTGATGGTAGATGAGGTAATCAGAGTAGAACCACATTTGTTTGGAAACCTGGTCCAACAAACACCATTAGCCACCAGAAATCAAATGTGAGCAAGGATAGTCAACAAGGTTAATGCAGTAGGGACCATCCCGCGCACCCAGAAGGAGATCAGGAAGAGGTGGAATGACCTCAAGACCAAGGTGAAAGAGCGTAACAACAAGAACCGGAAGCTGGCTCAGAGGACTGGCGGTGGCCCTCCCATTCCACTACGAACATTCACCGTATGGGAGGAGAAGGTGCTTGCCATACTGCATCCAGAGAGTCTCACAGGAATACCCGGGGGAGTGGAGGCTGGTAAGTACCAACAAATGGCAATCATTACACTGCTATTTACTGTCTTGCACAACTACAAAGCAACACCTCCTAGGCCCAAATGCACCCATGTGCACCACACTCTCCCCAACACATGTCTCACAGATCTAACATTTACTACCTCTGATTCACCCCAAAGGTAGGTAGCAACATTTCCACGGGGGCATGTGTACAGGCAGCCAGCACTACAACTCCCACCAGGCACCCTTGTCCCACCCCTGAGCAGGATGGTACACTCCCCCCACCCAGAACCATGTATCAGCCATTGCATTTCTCTCTTCAAACTCACAGGTAGGTAGCCATCTTAACAGGGAGGTGGTGTTTGTGGGTGGGAAGGCAGCACTACTACTCCCACCATGCCCCCTTGTCCCACAGCTCAGCAGGATGGAAAACTCCCCCCACACCCACAACCATGTGTCAGCCATTGCATTGCTCTCTTCAAACTTACAGGTAGGTAGCCATCTTAACAGGGAGGGCTGTTTGTGGGTGGGAAGCCAGCACTACAACTCCCACCAGGCACCCTTGTCCCACCCCTGAGCAGGATGGAGCACTCCCCACACCCACAACCATGTGTCAGCCATTGCATTGCTCTCTTCAAACTTACAGGTAGGTAGCCATCTTAACAGGGAGGGGTGTTTGTGGGTGGGAAGCCAGCACTACAACTCCCACCAGGCCCCCTTGTCTCACCGCTGAGCAGGCTGAAGCACTCCCCACACCCACAACCATGTGTCAGCCATTGCATTGCTCTCTTCAAACTTACAGATAGGTAGCCATCTTAACAGTGAGGGGTGTTTGTGGGTGGGAAGCCAGCACTACAACCCCTATCAGGCACCCTTGTCCCAGCCCTGAGCAGGATGGAGCATCCCCCCCACACCCACAACCATGTGTCAGCCATTGCATTGCTTTCTTCAAACTTACAGATAGGTAGCCATCTTAACAGTGAGGGGTGTTTGTGGGTGGGAAGCCAGCACTACAACCCCTATCAGGCACCCTTGTCCCAGCCCTGAGCAGGATGGAGCACTCCCCCCCACACCCACAACCATGTGTCAGCCATTGCATTGCTCACTTCAAACTTACAGGTAGGCAGCCATCTTAACAGGGAGGGGTGTTTGTGGGTGGGAAGCCAGCACTACAACTCCCACCAGGCCCCCTTGTCCCACCCCTGAGCAGGATAGAGCACTCCCCACACCCACAATCATGTGTCAGCCATTGTATTGCTCTCTTCAAACTCACAGGTAGTTAGCCATCTTAACAGGGAGGTGGTGTTTGTGGGTGGGAAGCCAGCACTACAACTCCCACCAGGCCCCCTTGTCCCACAGCTCAGCAGGATGGAACACTCCCCCCCACACCCACAACCATGTGTCAGCCATTGCATTGCTCTCTTCAAACTCACAGGTAGGTAGCCATCTTAACAGGGAGGTGGTGTATGTGGGTGGGAAGCCAGCACTACTACTCCCACCAGGCCCCCTTGTCCCACAGCTCAGCAGGATGGAACACTCCCCCCCACACCCACAACCATGTGTCAGCCATTGCATTGCTCTCTTCAAACATACAGGTAGGTAGCCATCTTAACAGGGAGGGGTGTTTGTGGGTGGGAAGCCAGCACTACAACTCCCACCAGGCCCCCTTGTCCCACCCCTGAGCAGGATGGAGCACTCCCCACACCCACAACAATGTGTCAGCCATTGCATTGCTCTCTTCAAACTCACAGGTAGGTAGCCATCTTAAGAGGGAGGTGGTGTTTGTGGGTGGGAAGCCAGCACTACAACTCCTACCAGGCACCCTTGTCCCACAGCTCAGCAGGATGAAACACTCCCCCACACCCATAACCATGTGTCACAGGACAGGTAGGTAGACAGTGCATGCACCCTGCCATTCCTCCCAAAAAGCATGGAGCCATATGACCACACCAGCCCTCACATGTCACCCAACTTGGCATAGATCCAATAGCCACTTCCAGTGTGCAGACAGTTAAGCGTATGCAACTGTCACAGAAATTAAAGTTTGAACCACCAAGTCACATGTTGAAGAAAGTCAGGGCTCAATCATGCACAGCACTGAATGCTATGTGTAAGTGTCATGGTGGCAGAGCATGAAGGCCCATATGAACACAAAACATGCATGGTTAGTTGTTAAAAGGAAGCAAAGTACATTACATGACAAGGGCAAGCATAAGATTACAATGGCCAGTTCTTGCTCAGATCTAACGTCTTCCATGCAGAGCAAACCAAAAAGACGCATCACATAAAGTTGATGTGCTGCAAGTCATTAGACGACGACATGTCCTTGTAAACACACAATCTGTACATGGAACATGGTATCTATTTACATGTCACACCATGGACAAGTAATGTAGGTACCTCCACATCATGTCATGATGCGCAGTACCTTGCAGCCATACAAAGTGATATCAATGTAAACTTTGTGGTGTATCACATGTAACATCCAAACATCTAACACCAAGCTTCTGGGGTACACTTCAATGACCATTTCACCTCTGTTCAACAGGAGATCAATATTTGACTGCTGCAGAAGACAACACCGACCTGCAGAGCCAGTCTCCCTCCCTGGAACAAGGACTCTCGGATGCAGACTCCCTACGTTTCTCGGATGAGGAGCCCGAACCTGGCCCATCCGAACTGCCAGGGTGCACCATGTCCCAGGCCCCCACTGTCCCCACCACCACCACCTCAGCAACAACAACCGCGCTGACCCCTGCTGCAACGACCTGTGCGGCCTCAACTACCACCATCACCACCACCACCACCAGTGCTGCCTGCAACACTCTCCCTGCCTCAGTGGTTACCATCACACAATCAGAGGAGGGCAGGGCGAGTCTGCGGGTGCATCGAGTTGCAACGCCACAGGTCCGGGACAGCAGGGCAGGTGGGAGGGCAACTGGTGGCCAAATTTGTGTGGACACTGGGACCGAAGCCCTGGCCAACATCGCCAGAGTCCTTGGGGCATACGAACAAAGCCAGGGACAGATGGGCCAGGTCGTGGAAGAAGTGCGTGAGCTCCGCCTGCTGATGAGGTCCATGGACACCCGTATGGGCCAAATCGTGGACCTCATGGGCCAGCTCGTGGGTGTTCTGAGGGACAGTCATGCAGCCCAAAGGACAGCTCAACCCCCCTCCAGTGGCCAGCAGGATGATACTCCCAGCACCTCAGCTGCGGCCACAGAGAGGGGTGAGCTGTAACAGGATGACTCCTCAGACACCGCTGAGCCTGCAGCAGTGCCCCCCCCCCCTGAAAAATGCAAAAGGGGCCGTCCGAGAAACACCACGGGAGGAACACGTGGCAAAGCACCATCCGAACGCCAGTCGCACAGCCAGCCATGATGGCACCTCTGATCCCCTTCACATTGACTTTGTTGACTATTCTTACCCACACTGCCATGTCGATGGCAGGTGTCTGTTGGACTGGGTCACTACATCAATGTGGTGACTACTCTATTGTCTCATTTACCGTCACTGTCAACTCATTAATTCACTTAGCACCTGTTTTGGAAAACATCACTTGTTGTCACAAACACTCATTGTAAATAAACACACTTTACACACCTATGTCTTTGTGTCAGCTCCATGTTTATCACAGTATGTACAATGTTGACTATGATTCCAATGTACCAGAAGCTCTGATTGTGATGAGGCATTGAGAGGCCGAAGGGACCTGGAAAGACACAAGAGAACAACATTTACTTGTCAGGTGATGGCATCACAGCCAGTACACAACACTAGTTATCAAGGTACACAAACCAGCACACATTACAATGAGAAACAATATCAACATAGACATCATGTGGCTGGCCATGACTACCCTGTGCCACAAACATCAGCACAGAGCCAACAACAGGCAGCAGTCAAAAAGCTCTTCTAGGCCTTTACACTACCATCAAAGACAGCAGACAATGGCACTGTTGGACAATGTCACTCACACTCAAGGGAAGTAGTGGTTGATGAGCTGTTGATGCAGGTCGACACCTTCCTCATCTCCACCATCCTCGTCACTGGACATGTGTGGGTTTGCAGGGGGGGTGGGAATCTGCTGCTCATCATCGTCCAGGAGCAGGGGGATCTCCTTGCGCAAGGCCAGGTTGTGGAGCATGCAGCATGCAACTACGATCTGACTCACCTTTTGGGGAGAGTAGAGTAGTGCACCTCCGCTCTTGTCCAGACACCGGAATCTAGACTTAAGAAGACCAAATGTACGCTCCACCACACGACGTGTCCTCCCACGGGCCTCATTGTAGCGGACTTCACCCGGGGTCCTGGCATTCCGCAGTGGGCTCAGCAGCCAAGGCCGGTTGGGATATGCAGAGTCACCTAGGTGTGAGATACACAGACCGATTTTGTAATATAACTGTGGCTGAGGACAGCATGTCACACATACAGCACACTACTTGACTCTGCGTACTCACCCACAATCCACGCACGCTCCGGAAGCAGATTTGCCATCAGCTGTGGTACGATGCTGTTACGCAGGATGTAGGAGTCATGGGCTGATCCTAGAAATCTGGCACAGACATGGGAGATTATCATATCTGCCTGGCATACCACTTGGACATTAACGGAATGGAAATGCTTCCTGTTCCTGTAGATGTGCTCACGTGCCTGTGGTGGAACCAGGCCAACATGTGTGCAGTCAATGGCGCCAACAACATTAGGGATGTGGGCAAGGTCATAGAAATCACCCTTCACAGCTGCCAAATCTTGTCTCCTGGGAAAATGGATGCAGCGGTTCTTGTATGTCATCATGGCGGACAGGACATCACGTAGCACCATGCTGAACGTTGGTTGAGACATCCCACCTGCGCTGGACACCGTGTACTGGAACGAACCAGTTGCAAAGAAATGCAGGGCCGCCATCACCTTACATGTTGGTGGCAAAGCAGTTGGATAGGTCCTGCGAGGCCTCAGATGGGGCTCCAACTGACCACATAGCTCCTGAAGGGTAGGTCGATCCAAACGGAATTTACGTATGATGTCCTCATCCTCCATGTCGGCCAGCACTGTGAATGGACGATGCACATTTGGTCGCCTCCTACATAAGATAAAAGGGGACACATGTCAATTCAATTCCCCTCTCAGATGTGTCCAACATCTTACGTCTTGACTGACACAGCGCCAACAATGACTGGCCTGAAACAACAGCTTACAGCACAAGGCACATGCAGACACTTTGATCTAAAGTAGTTAGTAGTGTTCAGTATGTACATAGTGAGTACCCCCCAAACAGATTCAGACTATGTGAATGTAAAATGGTACATTCCGACATCTTGTCTCACCAGCCCTGAGAGTAGTTGACACAGCACATGTCTGAAACAGCAACACTGCTGGCTTGTACGTAGCTGCTGTACCTGCCACACCTTCTTGCGTGAGTCGGACAGGGCACACATTAACAACACAATGAGCACAGTGTGTGCATGAAGATCAAGTATCAACATGAGTTCAGAATTCTACACAGTGAAATTGGCACAATATGTAGCCAGTCCATCATTACTGTGGGTTGCTCAGCCATTTCACACATTGACATGTTAACATATTTGAGAGTCCATCACACAACAGATCTGTGTACATGCACAACAACATCATAAGTGACATGTGAGGGAGTACATGCCAATGCATGTAATCCTGTGCACTGACATGGCATGTGTAGTCATCAGTGAGTTAAATGTCACACTAGCATTGGATATAACCATCTGGTGGCATGATTCATTGTAAGTGTCTACTGTTCAATGATGAGAACTGGCCATTGCCATTGCTACAGCAAGATGTGTCCATAGGTGCCGTAAGCGTGCACCGCCACCGCAATCACAGTCATTGGCACCAATCTAAAAATGCCAATTCGCGGTCGCGACCGCCTGGGCCCCGCGATGTAACACCGCCAATACCCATGCCCTTTCAGCCAATGGGAACCGCAATCGTGGTAGTGAAATACACCTTTGAAACCCGCGGTAGGCGTGCTCCGCTACCGCGGGCCCGGTCATTGGGTGCAATTGAAAGATGCACGATTGCGGTCGCGACCGCCTGGGCCCCGCGGTGTGACACCCCCAATGCCCATGCCCTTTCAGCCAATGGGAACCGCGATCGTGGTAGTGAAATACACTTTTGAAACCCGGGGTAGGCGTGCTCCGCTACCGCGGGCCCGGTCATTGGTTACATTTGGAAAAAGCTGACCTGGAACACCAATTGCAGCAGCTGAGTACCACTGGAACAACCCCAGGGGGCTATATATGTCTGTGAGTGAGCTACACATTTCCACTGCATCCAGACACTGCTGCCTGCCATTCTTCATCCCCAACTGCTGCTGTTCCTGTCTCCTGGACCCAGTGATGGCGAGAACTGAGAACATCAGGGCCCGTCCCTTCACCACAGAGGAGCTGGAGGTCCTGGTGGACAAGGTGCTCTCACAGTATGGGAGGCTATATGGTGCTCCTGATGTACTGGTAAGTGTTTCAGAGTGAACGTTTGAGACTGCAAAGAGTGCACACATGATGTTGCTCTGCTGTAGTATGTGCCTGTGAGTGCAAGTTAATGTGGATGCATCCTCATTTTTGGAACACCATGCTCCATACATGGCCTAGTAAATATTGCACTTGAGTATTTGGGGAGGATGGCAACATGTACATTTCTACAGCCCTTCTTCAGCAATGACAATACAAACGTTGGACTGAGCCTGGGTAATGTAATTGTGTGATACACTGCCTAGCATGCTGACTTCTGGTAAATGGGGTGTGTAGGCTTATTTCCACAGATCCATGGCTGCATTTCAGGATGGGAGGGACATGCAGTGTTTTTTCAGACATACAGAAACACTGCTGGTTTGGGCAGTGGAAGTCTGAACAAACATTGCCTGTGCAAATGGATGTCAGAGTCCATGATGTTTTCACATGCTCATTTGTGACATTACAAATGTGTTTCGTCCAGAGGGTACTGAGGGATGTGTGTACAATTTTCATATTGCCCCCATGGATATGTATGCATTACGCACAAGATTGAAATGCCTGAGTGTAACACTCTTGGTGGAAATTCACCTATGACATATCAGATTAATGTACTTCAGAGAACTCATCCTTCCATTGTTTTCATTATGTGCTCTGACTCGCATGTGAAGGCACTGTTTGCCCTCTCATATTGTACACGCATGTGAATGTTTGGATGGCCCACGTTTAACCTCAGTGTGAGTTACCCTGGCCTGCACAGATACTGCCCAATTTGCCAAGGACCCATCAGTAAATGGACAGAGTGAAACATATGTGTTGTCTGCCACCCTATTTCTCCATGAGCTATCTTAGGCCTGAGGAATGCACAAGACAGACCTTCTGAGAAGAGTGTGAGTATGTAAGATCATGTCCCTAAATGTGACCTCCATGACACAGGTAGCCATTCACAGGCCAAGGACATTGAGAGGTGTGTAGTGTTGGACACAGTGAGTCTGCCCCGACACATCATTTCCATTGTATTGTATGTCTTGCTCA
Organism: Calotriton arnoldi; assembly: GCA_963921515.1. Taxonomy (NCBI): domain Eukaryota; kingdom Metazoa; phylum Chordata; class Amphibia; order Caudata; family Salamandridae; genus Calotriton; species Calotriton arnoldi. The sequence goes on along the minus strand of CAWUFW010007744.1, from coordinate 248,611 downwards.
CCCACATACTGCATCACAGAAGAGGGCCTTCTTCACATTGCATTCTGTGCTGGCATTCTGCATGTGTATGAGATGGCCATGTACTGTGTCCATCATCATACCTGCATACATTTCTATGTGATAATCTGTTGCAAATGTACTACGTGTCCTGCTGTATGGCCTCTGCTCAACATTTCTGTATTGGTGTGCTATGTTTTTGCATGCTCCTGTACTGACACATAGTGGTACATAACACAGTGTCACTGAAACTTCCTCTTCTTGTCTTCCATGCCTGCAGCTTAAAGTCTGCCAGCTTGAGGCCTTATGGAGGGCCATTGCACGCAAGGTGCGGGCTCTGGGTGTCTCCAACCGACGGCACACACACTGTCACAAGAGGTGGGATGACATCTGCCGGCTGAGCAAAAACGTGGCAGAGATGATGCTGGGGATGCTCCCTCGGACTGGAAGGTTGGCGCGCAGGAGCATGACACCACTAATGGCCCGCATCTTGGCAGTGACACAGCCAGAGCTGGATGGACGTTTGAGGGCCCATCAGCAAGTTGGGGGGGTGTATTCTGCGAAAGGTGACTTTGGGTGTGAGTGACTGCATGTATCCCAACCCTGAGCCAGTGCGGAGCTCTGTGATGTTTCTAGTGTGATGCAATGGTTTCTAAGTGGCCTCTGTGTTGAGTGCAGCTGTCATGCATTTTCGCTACATGTACTTTCTCATGTGTTCAATACAATGGCCCTTGACATTGCAAGATGAGATGTGGCCTTATGACATCTTCTGCATTATGGTTGTCATAGACACCACCGGGCAGTGAACAGCAGTGTGCATCATCTTAGTGTGCTTTCGTAGATGTGTGCAGTGCCTGACTTGGAAATTGTGAGAGCTACACATCTGACAGCAATGTGCAACGGTCGTTGTGCTTCAAAGCACGACATGGTAGATATAAGTAGCTCATGGCCATTGTAAAAGGACATTTTGGAGTCAGTATCTGTGTTGTTCCCTTAAAGTGACTCCATGTGTGACTGAGACAACATGTTGAGATGTATATCTATCTCACCCACAGGCACGTAGGTATGCTTACAGAGATCAGTATGTTAGGTTACAAGGGGGCATGGGCCAGCTATTTGGCTGTGTCAATGTCACATGGTTCATTAATGTCAACTATACATGTTTCCATGCATCTTCTGAGTTTTGCATTACGGTTGCACATGCAGACTGCACAGGGTGGTGGGCAACATGGGTGTATCACATTCTAGTCTTGTGCATTGCTTGCATCTGATGTTTGTGAGTATGGCACTATACCGAACCTACGTCTCTGTCTATTGCAGCATCTACAGAGGGCACGGAAGGACAGGGGACGGACACCAGTGGTGAAGCTTCTGGCACGACTGCCACATATGAGCTCACTGACACTGATGTGACCAGCGCCTCGGAGGGGGACAGGAGTGCCCTGAACGAATCACGCCCGGAAACACCAACCTCAGCATCATCTCACACCAGTGGTGACTCCTCGATGTTGGCGGGCCCAGGGAGTTTGAAATCTGCCTCTTCTTCCACTGCACATCGTCCAGTGCCCACCCTCCCGGCTACTACCAGTAGTGCTGGCCATGCCCGCAGCCCTACGAAGGGTAGTGTGTCCTTCTCCCCAGGCACCCCTGCCCCTGTCTCCCCTGCTGCCCTCAGTGTTGAGGCGGTGGACCTTTTGTGCCAGCTGTGTGTGGGTCAGACTACTCTCCTGAATGCCTTCCAGGATCATGACAAGAAGCTGGCACAGGTAGTTGCCTTCATGGAGGGCATTCATTCTGACGTGGGTGGGCTACACAGAACTGTCCAGTCTGTCTTCCACAGTGACGGCAGCCATTCAGCTGTCACAGGCTCCCAGTACAGCTCCAGTCCCTTCAGCAAACACCCTGCCAGTGGCACCACCTGACGAGAGTGCCCACACACCACAGCCCTCAGGCGCCAAGTACTCCACACGCAGCACACAACAGCAGCAGTCCAAGCGGCCAAGAGCACAGACATCATCCCCCAAAAATAAAACAGACACACAGGAGCGCAAAGGCAAAAGCCCTTGACATGACACACAGGGGCATCAGGCCAAGAAGCAGGCCTCAGGCTCACAATCATCCAAATCACCACCATAAAAGGACACTCCCATCCCCACACCTGCTCCCAAAGACAAAAAAACTGTTGCCCTGTCTGCTGTGAAGAAGGTGCCTGCAAAGAGTCAGCGCAAACAGCTCTCTGAGGCAGATTCACCCACAACGTGTACTCCCACCCACACCCCTGTGAAGCTGGGACAGGAGAGCAAAGTGGGGGGTTTACCTGGACAACAGGGGATGGAGGGGAAAAGGCAAGGCCAGCCCAAGCGAACCACCAGATCCAGCATATCCCCACAGGGAGGGGCACCTGCACCAGATACACCTTTGGTGGAGAGTGAGGCTGTTGTGCCCACACCACTTCCCACTCCTGCCAAGACAATTCTTACCTATCGAATCCCCAAGAAGTGGAGACCCAGCCCTCCACATTCACCCTCACACACTGTGTCTCATGGCAGCTTGTCTCCGCCTCCCCGTGCCACCATGCCACCTGGTCCAGCCAGCCCTCAGGCTCACAGAGCCACTGATGCCTCTACCTCAGCTGGTCCTCTCTCTCCTAGGTCCAGTCCTCCTACTGGCCCTGACAATCAGCCACCTCCCAGTTCAACTGACAGCCAAGTCTGAGGCAAAGTCCTCCTTCCAAACCCATCTCTCCCACAGCGGTGCCTGGACTGCCCATTTGTATCCCCGGAGATGTGTTGATTCCCATGGCAGTGTACGGTGTTACCCATTCCCTGTGCAGTTTCTCATACCCACATGTACATGCTTTGAACTATGGACTGGCCAATGGCCTTGCTGTTTGTCACTTTGGATGCCCATTCCCTGTGCAGTTTCTCATGCACACATGTACATACTTTGAACTATGGACTGGCCAATGGCCTTGCTGTTTGTCACTTTGGATGCCCATTCCCTGTGCAGTTTCTCATGCACACATGTACATACTTTGCACTATGAACTGGCCAATGGCCTTGCTGTTTGTCACTTTGGATGCCCATTCCCTGTGCAGTTTCTCATGCACACATGTACATACTTTGCACTATGGACTGGCCAATGGCCTTGCTGTTTGTCACTTTGGATGCCCATTCCCTGTGCAGTTTCTCATGCACACATGTACATACTTTGAACTATGGACTGGCCAATGTCCTTGCTGTTTGTCACTTTGGATGCCCATTCCCTGTGCAGTTTCTCATGCACACATGTACATACTTTGATTTTGGACTGGCCAATTGCCTTGCTGTTTCCTACTTGTGATGCCTATCTGTGTATAATGTAATAAAGACAGTTACTCCTGTTGTCTGCTTTGTCAATGTCCTTGCTGAATTAAAGGTTTTATGTATGGGTATGGTTTCATGTGACACATGCTCTGTATGCCACTTTAACATTGCCAATTGCTTGTTTTACTTTTTCAGAGTTTGCCAGAGGTGACAGGCACTTTAGTTCTTCTTGACTCTTAGGCTTGAGGGTGCAATGATGGTTGTTTGTGATGATCTACTGTTATCCTAATCATTCTATGGTCAGGTTTGCTAAATTGTACACATGTCATGTTAGGATGCAATACCACAACAGAGGTGAATTCTATCCACAGGATTACTTGCAGGGTGGCCAGGGTCCTTCATATCTGTGGGATCTTTCTTGATGTGTGAACAGAAGTGTTGATGTGTAGTCATCTTGTGTAGGCCTGTCTTCATAGTCACCTGGGTACATTTGAATGTGTGAACTTGAGTAGTCATACAGTGTGAATGGGCTGTCATTGTCAGTAGTGTTGATGTGTGTGTGCCCCTGCAATGCCAACTGCACACATGTAGGATCCAGGTAATGAGTGCCTGTTTGTTTCAATTGTCAGCCATGTGCTTCAGATTGTGGGTACATGTAGGAGTTGTAGGTTGGGCACTGTGCAGTGTGTTGTTGTGTCCTTGCACTCCTGGGGGACACCTACTTGTTGTCGCTGCCTGTTGTGAGTATGCAGAGTGTGTGACTGCCAAGTCTGTGTTGTGTTTTGTTTCTCAGCCATGTGTCTTGTTACTGTTTGTGCTCACTGTGCACACCTGCTCAGCCACACTGACATTATTTGTGAGTTTTCTCATGCATTGCTGTCACTTGACCCATTTTTGGCTCCAGTATGGTATGTGGTATGTGGAGTCATGCCATCCCCTATTTGTGCTTCTGATGCCTACACATTGTGAGTAACTCCTCTATGTGTTTGTGTACTGTGCACTCCTCACCTGTCCACTACTGAGGTACACACCACTTCAATCTCATGCCTTCCACACCATGGCTTGCCAGTGTGTGAGCCTCCCCAACACTTCATAGTGTGACACTATACTGTGGGTGGATGATCTGTGTACAGGACCAATGTGCCACTCAGGACAGTTTCACAATTATTTATGTGTTTTTTTCTTCTACTATTTTGCAGTCATGGTTGCTCATGTGCAGTGCATATGTTTGAGCAGCACAGTTCTCTAGTCATGATGTTTGCATCTGGGTTTCCCTGAGTTGTGCATCTGTGGGTGATGGGTAAGCTGTATGTGTGGTTGATGAGGTATTGCTACCCTTCCTGGGTGTGATGTTATGGTTGTGCTGTGATGATTTGTGTTGTGGGAGTTAATGGTGTGGCACTCAGATATGTGTGCTACTGGTTTGGTTGGTGTGCACACACTGCTTGGTGTGCATGCAGTGCTGTCAGTGTATGTTGCCTTGTACTTGCCTGGTGTGCATCCCCCTGATGTCCAGCTGAGTTTGCTATGTGATGGATTGGTATGTGCATCTGTTGTGTTTTTGTTGTAGATTTATGCAGTGTTTGGCCTGTGTTGGCTCTTTCTACTGACAGGTGTGATGTTCTATTTGCATGACATTGTGTGTGAGTAGTTTGTGCATTGTGATACATTCAGATGTGTGTTGCATGTGTGGTGTGCATTACTTGTGTGTCTGTCACATGCAGCAATGTGGATTCTTGTTCATGAGCTTGTTTTGAGTGCACAATGGTTGTTTGTCCTCCTATTTTTGCCCTGTCACTTGTCAGGATTGTGCATGTGCATGTTTGTGGTGCACTATGACACCATGTTCACTTGATGACTGTGTGTATGTGTGTGTTAGCTGATTTGTCACATTGATTCCAGTTAGTGTTCATGATTGGCTTTTGAAGATGCAATTCTTGTTTGTGCTGGGGTATGGTGTCTGTGCATTGGTCCAGAGTGACAATGTTGTGTATTCCTGTTCTGTCTAGGGTCACATTGCCTTTCCACTGTTTGGCTGCACATGTCTGGGCTTGTTGGACTTCTGTGGATGTTGTTTGTGAGATTTGTGTTTGGCTATTGTTTTTGTGTCAGCATTGGTTCAGGCATCCCTGAGTGTGAGTCTGATATTTGTGAATGCACCACAGGGTGCGTGATTGGTTGTCAGTGACCTCACAGGACATCATTTGCACCATTCTGTGTGTTTCTCACAGGTGTTGAGTGTTGCAGGTGTGAGATGGGTAGATGTGTGGCATGTGTGAAGGTCCTTCTTGTGTTTGACAGTCAGGGAGTGTGACAATGAGCCATATGTGTTGTGCTGATGGCATACACATGTCAAGTAAGTTGACACAGATCTTTGGCTGGTCACTGTATGACTTCAGACACTTCCTATCATTTCTGTGCCTATGCATGGCTTGCCTTGATGTATCCCTGAGTTGTTGCACAGAGGTCACTTTGGTTTAATTTCACTCACTGTGCCACCCATGTTTGATTTGATGGCCTAAGGGTGGTGTGATATGTTCCTTCTCTTGCATGTGATGTACACATGCTATGTGGCTTGCTCCATGGTTTTTCAGCACTGTCCACTTCACTATTGGCTGGCCCATTTATTGTCCTCCATTGCTGCTGACCTATGGTATGAGTATGTGGCTGGGTATCAGTGTGGGGTGTTTCTGAGTGACTTGACAGGCAGTGTGGACAGTTCAGTGGTTGTTCATATGCAGTGTGAGTCTTCATTTTGTAATTATACTCAGTTTGATTCACAAGAGTGGAAGTCAGGTGTGAGGAGGAGGGTTGTCCAGCCCCTGTGCTTCTGTGGAGGGTGTTCCTCTTCACCCCCACCTTCCCAGTCAATCTCCCTTGTCCTTTGATGTGTGAGGTGCGAGGTCTGGCTACACCTGGCTGATTAATTGTGCAGGGGGGGCACAGGAGGGGCATACAGCACGTGCTCAAATGGGTGTGTGATGCGTACAGTGGGAAGGGTGAAGGTGGAGCCCTGTGAATCTGGCCGGACTGCCCATGCCTGGCGCCGGCCCTGCCTACTACATTGTGCGCATGTTTTCCCGCGTCTTCACCGCTGCGGTGACTTTCCCGGGACATTGCAGTGATTTCGCGGTTGATGGGTGACCCGGATGCGGAGGTGTGGGTTTCTGACAGGTAGGGCATGTGTGGGTACACTGGGGGATATGTTCCTGTCCCCACCAGAGTGTCTGATGTGGACAGGAACCGTTTGTCAGCACTGGAGTTGTGTGTTGTGGTTGTATGCAGAGCTGTGTATTTGCGCACCTGCGGCGTTGTCCGCGACGGTGTATTATTTGCTGCTGGTGGATGAGGTACAGCAGCGGAAAGGCTTGAAGGGCTGGATCCATAGCGGTCACGACCGCATGGAGGGGACCGGGAGTCGAGTTTCGCTTGCCGCTGTAGTACTTCTGCCGTCTCCGGGTGGGTGGATTCTCCGCTGCGGTGTGATGGGCTGTTTGCCCCATCGTAATTTGTACGGCGGACGGGACGTCATTCCGCATGGCGGTGTGTCTCGATTGGCTCCCTCCGCCGCGGTTGCGGGAGGAAATTTCTGGCGGTTCACGTAACTCCGCAGAGGACGGAAAAAGGGCTATGTTTGCCCATCATAATATGGTGGACACGAGGACCGCTGCTGGAGTGCAGAAAAGGACATTTTCCGGCACCGCGGATGTGCCTCTGCCCGCCATCGTAATGAGCCCCTTAGTCTCTACTGAAATAGAAATTGAAGAAAACCTAGTGCCAAAGAGTAGCTTTAAAAAACAAAGTTGAAATAATGTACAGTCAACATAACCTTTGTAAATATAAAAAAAAATCATGCCTGTGAAGACCAAATTTACTTTGCAGTGAGGGGAAGGTTTACGTGTCTAGCTTAGATGCAGATATAATAGTTCAATGATTACTAGTTTGTGCCATTTCTGGAAGTTTTTTTCACAAAAAATAGTAGGCAACTCTAGATTTAGAGTAAGTGAGTGAGGTTCGTTTATATGTAGAAATCATCTAATGTCATACTAAACCATACCTAGGCAGCGCAGCACCTTGATTCTTCCTTTCTAGAAGAAATTTGTTTCACCAAATCTGCAGATGTGGATCAATGGATGCTATTATTGATCCAGCAACCACCTGGTCAAATATTGGAGTAAAAGAACTTTAGTAGAATCTCCTTGCAGGACCAGTAATAAAGCTTCAAATGAGGGAAGGGCCTGAGGTCTCCAATTAGGAAATGTTAGAGATTTCAGTAATCTGTGAGGGAACCTTATTTCTGCCACATATAACTATTATGGCCACTGCAGCCTCCCAATCCCTGCAGAGGTGTGTGTGGACTTGGAAATGTGGCTCTCAATGTTGGTTAAGAGTGAAGCCTGTGAGATACGAGTTGAAGTGTTGTATATCAGGACTTGAGAAGAGCCCTAAAATTGCATGTTAACCAATGCACTGTACCTTATACACAAGACAAGAGAATCATGTTTATTGCTATCTTACAGAGCGTCCATTATACACATCACTAAAAGCACTAAAGTACTATGAACAATTGATCACCAATATGCGGTTCACCTTAAGCTCTAATGTGCTGTGGACAATGGTTTAGAATAAGGTGAAGTGTTAGCAGCAATGTATTTGTGAAGGGACCATTCAGAAAACCACACTTTGATGATTGCGAGAGATTGCAAAATCTAGGTGGCCATTGCAAACTGAAAGGTACATAAACCCCACTCTGGCCCAACCATGCCTTTGCTAGACAATGAAGGCTCGAAGAGAGACTCACCTGAACATGTGGACCACCAATTCAATCTGGAGTGACACCATGAATGAAGGATACAATTTTGAAATATGTTCGTAGAAATGATGGATGTCCACAGAAGATAGTAAACTCCTCTTTATAAAGATACATGTAGCAAACCTCAGCCAACAGCAAGAGCTCCTTCTTCTTGCTCCTCCTGCCTTATTCTCGCTGCAACATTCTCTCCAAGACTCTACAACTTACCAAATGATGACATACTGTGCCATCTCGTATTCAGGAAAAATCACACATTTCCCTTCATATAAAAAAGAATCACCATAAGGAAACATCACAAAAAAACTAAAACTCTAATAACAAGAAAAGAGAGCGAGCATACGGTTGCTGTAAGACATGCATAATAGAGCTGAACAAAGGTTATAAGTTTTCTTATACAATGCAATACAATAAACATTTGTAAAGTGCACAGCTGCTGCCGAGGAAACGTCCCGGTGCTAGCAGCAGGACCGCAGAAAACAAGCAACCGTCCCTTGATGAGCCTTCAAACTTTTTATAAAGGCAGTTTCAGAACAGACAAAATGAAGAGCAGTCGGACGCGAGTTCCAAAGTTTCACTATTAGGAATGAAAAAGATCTCTCACCCAGCCTAGCATTGCAGACCCAATGTGTCTGCAAGAGCTTCAAGGAGTTAGACCCCAGGGATCTTCTGTCCTGACAGTAGGCCTTAAGTTTGCTTCTAAGATAAAACAGACCCTTCTGCTCCAGGGCTCTGTAAGTGAATATCAAAGCTTTAAATCTGATGCAGCCAGCAACTGGTAGCAAGTGCAGCTGGGACGATAGGCAGACACAGAATGACATTTAGGAACTTTAAGAATGAGGCATGCTGCCGCATTTTGAATAATCTGCAAAGGTTGGAGTAAATAAGCTGATAAACCCAGATATAGAATAGACTATTCGCATAGTCCAATTTTGAGTTCACCAAAGTATGAACAATGCTCTTTCGAGCCGCAACCGGAACCAAGCATAACATCCTCCTGCAAGACTTCAAGGCTGCAAAGCAACCAGCCGAGAGTGCTTTGACCTGAGTGTTAGAAATGGGGGTCTCTAGTTGGCAGAGGTAGGTACCTTTGTCCAAATAGGGACCCTTGCTTCTAGTCAGGGTAAGGGGGATACACACTTTAGATAACCCCTGCTCACCCCCTTGGTAGCATGGCACGAGCAGACAGGCTTATCCCAAAGGCAATATGTAAAGTATTTGTAACAACACTCACAGTAACACAGTGAAAACACCACAAAAGGACACCCCACCAGTTTAGAAAAATAAAGTATCTTTATCTAAACTAAACAAGACCAAAACGACAAAAATCCAACATACACAGTTAAAATATATGACTTTCAAAAGGTTTCAAGAACTTGCACCATAGAAAACTATGGATGTGTGACTTTTCACCAAAGTACCTGGAGATGCGTCAAAGTCTACAAGCCAAACAGCCGCAGGGTCAGAAAACAAACAGATGCGACACTCCTGAGACCTTGGAGAGGCGATGCGAAAGTCCTGCTGCACGCAGAGGAAGGGTTGCGTCGAATTCGGTCTGTACGGGGAGTGATGTGTCGATTCTTTGTGACGGTTCCGGTCCACGGGTGATGCGTCGGAAGAACTTGCCGCACAGGTACGATGCATGGAAATCCGGGATGCGTCGGCGATCAATACGGCGGCGTCGAGCGGCACTGCATCGGTCCTCTTCAGCCGTAATTCCTCGATGCATCGATTCTTGCAATGGCGACAGGCGCTGCGGCGGTTTCCGCAGCGGCACGGCGATGCGTGGAAATTCTTCTTGCGCCGTGGAGATGCGTCGGGAAAACAGCCGCAAGAAGAGCGATGTTTCGATTTCTGTAGTTCTTTAAATTTCCTCTTTCTTCCAGGTCCCAAACAGCATCAACAACCTCCAGAGGCCCAAAACTGGCACAGGCACCTCTTGGCAGGCTAGAACTCACAGCAGCAGAGCTCAGGGGAGCTGGGGTGAAGTCTTTGTGTCCCTGAGACTTCAGAACAGTAGGCCAGCGCACTTCAGGCCCTTGGAGATCCCCTTCAAGCAGGGGACACAGCACACAGCAAAGTCCTTCTCCTTTCCTTGGCAGAAACAGCAACTGCAGGCCAACCCCAGACACACAGCAAGGGCAGTACTTCTCCTTAGTCTCTCCAGCTCTTTTCCTTGGCAAAGGGTCCTCTTGAATTCCAGGAATGATCTAAAAGTCTGGGGTTTTGGGTCTGATACTTATACCCCAAAATGTCTTTGTTCTCTTTGTGCAAGGGGCTCTGAGCCCAGTTCAAACCAGTTCTGGGGGGCACCCTGCAAGTGCACAACAACATCCATTGTCAGTGTGAGCCTTGGCTCCAGACACACCACAGGGGGGCGGAGCCAGCATTGTGGAAGGCAGGCACAGCCCTATTCAATACAGGTGCTACTCCTCCCACCACTCCAAATGCAGTCCAGGCCTATTCAGCCTAGTGCTGACTCATCCAGACTCCTGGAGCCACTGCACCTCCCCAGCCCCTGTCACTCCAAAGCCAGACAGTCAATCCACAAACAGGCAGAGTCACACAGGATGGTTGAACAAGAAAATAGCCACTTTCTAAAAGTACTATTTTCAAACACACAATTCAAAAACCATCTTTACTAAAAGATGTGTTATTAAATCCTGAGTTCAGGGATACCAAACTCAATTTTTCTATCTTATCCCTATGGGGAGATATGCTTGTAAAATGTTACAAAGCATTCCCCATTCTGTCCTATGGGGCAAGATAGCCTTCCAACAGTGAAAAACAGATTTGGCAGTATTTCACTATCAGGACATGTTACACACACCAGTACATGTCCTACCTTTCACATACACTGCACCCTGCCCAGGGGGGTACCTTGGGCCTACCATAGGGGTACCCTATATGTAAGAAAAGGGAAGGTTAGGGCCTGGCAAGTGGGTGCACTTGCCAAGTTGACATGGCAGTTAACAAACTGCGCACAGGCATCGTGGTGGCAGGCCTGAGACATCTTTTCAGGGCTACTCATGTGGCTGGCACATTCAGTGCTGCAAGCCCACTAGTAGCATTTGATTTACCAGCATTGGCACACTCAGTGCACTTTACTAGGGACCTACTGGTAAATCAAATATGCCAATCATGGATAACCAATCACAATACCAATTTACACAGAGAGCATATGCACTTTAGCACTGATCAGCAGTGGTAAAGTGCCCAGAGTCCTATAGCCAAGAAACACAGGTCAAGAAAAAAAGGAGGGAAAAAAAAAAGTTTGGGGCTAACCCTGCAAAACGGGCCATTTCCAACACTGAGGTTCAAAAGACAGGGCGGAATCAAATTTGAAGCCCAGGTTTCTCATACTGGAGGATGGAGCAGGAGGTGCCCCAAGCTCCAAAGGCTAACAATTAAGAGAAGCAGGGAACTGGCTAGTACCAAAAAAATTGATTTCCGTTTTGTCAGAATTCAGTTTAAGGCAGCTCTCACTCATCCAATCGCCCACTGACTTCAAGCACTTCTTGAAAGAACTGAAAGCATCAGATGCTCTATCCTGGAAGGACAAAAGAAGCTGGGTGTCATCAGTGTAAGAAATCACTTTCATGCCCCAAGATTCTATCACGTTAGCCAAGGGCACCAATAAACATTAAACAAAGAGGGGCTCACAGCAGAGCCCTGGGGAACCCCATATTCAAGAGGCTTCACATCGAAAGTAAAAGGGCCAAGAAATACATCTTGAGACCTTCCTCAAGATATTATTTTATCCAGATCCTAGCTTTCCCTTGGAATCTAATATTTAACAGTCTATTCAGTAAGATAGGATGATAGACCGTATCAAACGCTGATGACAAATCCAAGAGTACATCCATTGCTGATGCACCATGATCAAGATTAGTCTTGATACATTTGGAGGCCTTCAATAAGGCAAACTCTATACTGTAGCCTGTTCAGAAGCACAATTGTGACTCATGAAGAAGATAATTGGATTCCAGAACGTGGGAAATTTGTCCATAACCGCCTTTTCCAGCAATTTAACTACTGCAGGTAGGAGTGAGATAGGTCTAAAGTTTCTAAGAATCTTGGCATCTGCATTTGTTTTGTCGCAAGGATTTCAGGAGGGCCTGTTTTCACCCCCGCAGAAATAATGCAGACTCCAGAGAATCATTCATCAACTAGTTCAAAATTGGGTTGACTAGTTTCAGAATATCAGGAGGGCAACAATCGTGAGGCAAACCAGATGTGCAATTGGCCAGCAGCAACGCTGAGGCCTCCAAGGTGATAGGTTCAAACTCAGCCAGCACAGGGACGGAGGAATGGATTCTTTCTGCAGTTGTTGCTAATGATCTCTGCCTAGGGAACTGATCATAAATTGTTTACATTCTATTGGAAAAGAAGTCAGCAAGCTCCTCGCAAAGTGAGCAGAAGAAGTAATCCCAAAATGTTCCCACGTTTTTTTTGACGCTGCCTCAATGGCTGAGAACCCGACAGAGCCTTTTTATACTCCAGTTTTGTAGCATTCTCCTAGGATTTGCGCTAGCTGCTCTCCAGCCATTGCAATATGCCCTCTCCTCTCTTAAGGCCTCTGAAAACCAGGGGTATGCTGAGGTGAGATCTGAGGATGAATTTTTTTTGCACCTTTCAACATAATTAACACCTCGGAATGTTTGGTAGTGGATAGTGATGTACCACAACACTTCTGTTGAGCTCACACAGATCCACACATACTCTTACAATTGGGGAGAGACACTCAGGGGCATATTCACAAGGACCTACCGCCGATTTATCTCCACCTTAACTCATCCAAAGTGGAGATAGATTCAACACCCCATTCACAAGCGGGTGCAAACTGCAGACATCACCAGTATTCCCGCGATAACTGCCCCAAAATTTATCTCCACGGTGGACACCACCAACCAACCCTAATGAGATGCAGAGTAGGTGTTCCCGTGCAAAAACACATGAAAACACAACTACACCACTTTCACAACGAACTGCCAGATCTGCGATGCGAACCAAAAACAGGCGATAAGCCGTGGTAGCACCAGGGATTTAACACCTGCCTTTTGCTGGTGTTATGCAGGACGACCACCTGCAGTATAAAAGGGAGCCCAGCCAAGAGCCACACCTGAAGACCCACAGATGCCATGGAGACAATTATCATGCAGCTCGGATACCCATGAGGGCCACAACACCCACCGCCACCACCCCATCACGCCCCCCGGGAAAAACACATACCGTGCATGACACAAGAGCCACAAAAAGCGCATGATGACGCACATTGTCAAAAAATAACACCCATGTGTGGCCAGAAGAACGAGAAACAGTCACACAGCACTGAAGTAACAACCAAAAACTTTATTGAAATCCAGCACAAAACACCAATGCGGAAGACTCCTGTCTGGTCCCTCCGGGACAATCTCGATGTCACAGCCTGGAAAAAAAAGCACAAAATCAGAACGTGTGCCATGCGCACATCAAAGGAGCGAGCCACAGAGAAACAGAGAATGAAAGAAAGGCAGAGAGAGAAAGAGAGAGAAGGAAAGGAGAGAGAGTGAGAGAGAGAAGGAAAGGAGAGTGAGAGAGAGTGAGAGAGAGAGAGGGAAGGAAAGGAGAGAGAGTGAGAGAGAGAGAAGGAAAGGAGAGAGAGTGAGAGAGAGAGAGAGAGAGAGAGGTAAGGAAAGGAGAGAGAGTGAGAGAGCGAAGGAAAGGAGAGAGAGTGAGAGAGAGAGAAGGAAAGGAGAGAGAGTGAGAGAGAGAGGGAAGGAAGGAAGGGAGAGAGAGACACCGCTGCCCCTGCGCACCCAGGCCCCACTGTTCACCTGCTGCCACCGGTGTGTCTCCAACCACGTGCCGGGATACACTGCAAGCCACCAGGTCTGCAATCTGTAATCAAGGTCAGAGTCAATCATGGCAGAGTCCATCACACAGCACACGGTAACAACACCTGTTTGTTCCTGCGCACGCATGAAGCCGCACCCTACCCCCTCCCGCCGGCCAGCGCGGGCTGTCTGCACTTGCGCACCCCGGGCCCACTGCTCACCTGCCGCCAACGGTGTGTCCACCAGTGGGCACACCACGTGCCCGTGCAAGCTCCAGGCCCCGGTCCCGCCACCATGGTTCACATCATGCGGACCCGCCCCGCGGCTCAGCAGGTCCCACACATGATGCTGAGTCCTGAGGCATCAATGGCAGAGACCACATCAGTGCACACGTCATCATCGCAGGCTGCACACCCGCTCAGCTATTTCGGTGCCACTAACCCTGTGCAACCCCAGTCAGCGCCACATGGTGCTAGGCCCGTGACGGGCGCAAGGCCTCGGGTGCGGCCAACCCTGTGCAAGCCCAGTCAGCGCCACGTAGTGGTAGGCCCGTGACGGGCGCAAGGCCTCGGGTGCGACCAACCCTGTGCGCCACAACTCACGGGCCCTTTATGATTGAGAACCATGGACCGTCCGTCATCCAGTCACCACCGGCAGTGGGGAATGTGACATTGTCGGCCCCTTATATTGGCGGGGTCACATGGCCTGTTACGCCTGTGCCGGATGGGTGTGTGCAGACCTGCCCTCGGGGAGTGGCCGTGACATGCTGACAACTAGACCAGTGACCTGCATACCACCAGCGTGTATGCCTGCGACATGTAGCTATGTGGGCCCCCCCTCGGAGCGTAAGCGGAGTGGTCTGGCCTGACGTATGCCGGACCAGCGCAGGGCTTGCAACAATGACTCGGGGGCTCTGGGCGTGGTTCAGTCCATGTCCGGACAAGGGAGTGACTAATGCTTGTGTCCCTGTTGTAGTGTCCACGGCAAAGCGGAACACAATAGGCAATGTAGCACACTGTGACTGGCATCCCACTAGATGAGCATCATTGACGTAAGGGAAATCACTGTCCCTACATTCATCCACACATTCATACATGAATGATGAAAGCCATGACACAGCAGTGCGTTTCTGGATGTTTATTGCACATCCAGTGGAGTTTTGCAGCTGGAGTGGTACAGGGCCATGCCAAGCACACAACACAATATGGGCCCATGGAGGGCCAGCCAGAGTCCATCCGGGGATGACAAGTACTGCGGAAGAGGAAGGGTACAGTCCGCAGTCTGGTCGCCGTGTCATTGGTCATCAAACAGGATATGGCATTCCATGTCGCGGTCCACGGTCAGTGCAGCGGAGTGTATCAGGGGTCAGTGGCAGGTCATGGGGCCATGTGCGGCACCAAGCAGAAACAGGCAAGGTGGCGGAAATGAATGCTAGTGCCTCCTTCTGAACTCAATCCCATCCACGTCCTCGGATGTGTGCTCTACCCCACCTGTGGGTGTTGCAGAACCGGCTGCGGCACTGTGTGCCATTGACACATCAGGGGCCGGAGGAGGATTGTCGGCTGCACTGTGTGGCAGTGACACATCAGGTGCCGGAGTGGATACTCCTGCCGCACTGGAAGGCACTGACACACCAGGGGGTGGAGATGTGGATGGTGGGGGCAGCAGCATTCATCATCGCCACGCCTTGTGGCAGCAATGCCATGATGAGGATCTGCAGGGCCTGGTAGATCCCAGCTACATTTCGCTGATTTGCAGCGGTGGCTGCCATCCTTTCCGCTTCCATCCGCACCATGTCCTCCATGAGCCTCCGCATGTGTGCCAGCTCACGGCTGGGATCGCTGGAGCCACTCTGAGCAGACAGGTGTTCTTGTCTCCGAGTCATGACTCCAGCGATGTCAACCAGGGATTGTTGGAGACCATGGAGTGGGCTGTGGGTGTCCGTTAGGGACTGGAGCTGGTCCCTGATGGGACCTAGACACCCATGGATGGCGTCCAGTTTGGTAGCCATGAGGTCAAACCCCATCCGCACCTGCTCAGCCATCTCCCTCTGGCCCTCCAGCACACTGCGTTGGAAGGCCATGTGTTGTTCCTGGGGGTCTTGGGAGACTGCCGGTGCTGTGGGTGCCTCCTGCTGGGTGGTTTGGGTAGTGGGTGGGTCTCCTCGATGCAGCTGGGCTGCCCTGATCCTGGAGGTGAGTTGCGGATGATGTCAATGATGTCTTGGAGGGCTTGGGTGTCGATGCTGGGGGTGTCCTCCTCGTCATCAGTGAAGAGTGGCTGGGACTGCTCTGCAGGAGGTGTTGACGGTGCCCCTGCAATGTGAAGGGGAGATGGTGTATTACAATGTGTCCGCATGTATGTACATTGTGACAGTCTGTGGATCAGGGCCATGATCCAGAGTCATTGTGGGTGTGCACTGTGCTCTGCTTGATTGTGCATGTGTGCCATTGTGGCCATCTCTACCCGTCCCCCCAGTACCTGGTGGTCACTCATCCTGTTGCGGTTGTGTTGTGTCCTGTCGAGCAGTGTCCGGTCCCCCAACTCCGGCCACAGTCTCCACACTGATGACTGTCGACACCAGCTCCTCCATGTCATCCAGCTCCAGCTGTGGCGCTGGGCTCCCACCTCCAGTCTACATTGCTGCCTTCTGGTTGCCGGCTAGTTTCTCCTTGGTCTTGCGCTTGATGTCAATCCATCGCCTCTTGACCTCGTCCACTGACCTCTTGTGCTCTCTGACAACATTCACCTTGTCCACGATGTCCCGCCATATTCCATTTTTGGTGCCCAATGACACGTTGGAGGTGACGAACGGTTGTTGATGGTGTTCCATCACCTCCGTGACCAGGATCCTGTTTTCCTGCGGACTGAACTTCGTCTTCCTCTTCTTCTTGTCCTTGCCCTTCCCTGTCCCCGAGGTCCCAGGCTGGTTGTCCGGGGTGCTTGTGGGGTTGCGCTCGTCCTCTGCGCCTGCTCCGACTGCCTCCATGGTGCTTGGGTGTTGGCCATTTTGTGTTTGTGTGTTTTTTCTACTTCTATAGTGGTTTTTCCCGCCTGCCATGTGTGTATTGCAGGCCTGGCACTGCTTATCGCTGATTTCCTCATCGCGCTTTGGCCCATCGCATGTTTTTTCACGTTGAGGTTTGTGTTTTTATCACTTCGCGGTTGTTGTATCGCGGACATTGGCCGCGTTTTCGGGGAACTATCGCATGGTACCGCCGTGTTGTGAATTCCAGGTTAACATGGGGTTATTTTCCCGCGATCGGCTGCGATGTGTAAAGTTGCGTTAACATTTTTTGGAGATGTTTAGCACACGTTCTTGTGAATATACCCCTCAGTTGCTTCAACATCTTTATTTATACCACAACATTTTAGTCTTTCCACTTCTTGTCCCATCTTGTCTTTGACCACCAAAAGGAACACCTCTGACTTTGCTCAGAACTGGCACAGAGTTCTTTTTTAGTATGGTTTTGTGAGTGCAACCTTTAAGGCACCCTAAACCATCTTGGAATATCTCCAGAAATTCCTTTTAATAGTCTGGTCTACTCATGTCAAATTGATGAACATGTTATATGGCCTTCAATCACACCATTGAATTCTCATTAGGTTCTAAATAGACTAATCGGTCCCTTTGATGGCACCAACTGATAAGTGAATCACCTCTCTCACGGAAACATAGATTTTACCTACTTTATATCACCCTTTGAAATTAATTGACCCTGTAAAGTAGTTTAAAAATGTGATTGGTTCACCACCATACCCTTTATGACGAATGTCAGGCTTGAAAAGAGTGACCTTGTTTTTTAACTTCTTTTCATATTCTTCTCTGGGAATTAATGTTTTCTTGGCCCCAGAGTCAAACAACATGTGTCTTTGGTTTAGGAGTTGCGATGGGTCCCAACACATCCGGTCACCATGCGGTTGAGCAGATGGAGGGCTGTTTCCCTACAATCAGTACCTCTGTTTTTCCAGCATTAAGTGTCATACAACTGTGGTCCATCTAGTCAGCTAAGCTTACCAAGCAGTTCCTAAAGCTGACTGCAGAAAAACCTTCATCCTGTGCTAGGGAGATGATTAACTGTGTGTCATTGGGATAAGGCCGATTTTGACACCAAAAGGATCCACCACATCAGCCTGTAAGACTAATTATTCACAATTCGTTTCATCATCATGTTACTTCACAAATTTTCTTTCTCCAATTGCTACTTCTACAACACTGCCTCACATGACTTTTTCTCCCACATGTTTTGCAAGTAGCTTCCCAACAGGTGCACTACCTGTTATTGGCTAAGTGACCATACTCACCACACCTAAAGCAAATACCTTGAAACATCTTATTTTCCCTCTCACTATCTTTTTTTTGTAAATGGCAAAACTGTCCCTTAACATTGCTTTTAGTTTTAGTATTAACTATTTGCATTTCTTCTTCATTCCCATTCCTCAGAGCAGACCACTTTGTTTTATCTTTTCTACACACGCTTGACTATGCTCACAGATCTTCTGTCAGCATAGGATTATCTTTTTGCCAAAAGATTTCTTTGGCTTTCTCCAAATTACATCCTAACATTAACTGGTTTCTGAATCTTTCTTCACAATAAGTAACAAAGTTGCATGTTGATTCCAGCTTCCTCAACAGTGTGATGTATTCTTCCAATGTTTCCTCTCTTCTTTGCATTCGCTTACCAAAATGGTACTTCTCAAGAACAGTGGCAAGCTTTAGTAAAAATGCAGATTTAATTGTTTTTAAGCAACTCATATTCATTCAAATCCTGTGCTTCGGCATTTAATAAATCAGGCAAATTTTCAAAAACCTCTTGACACTCTGGTCCCAAGCAATGCAATAGTAATGACGTTTTACGTTCTGCACTCAGTGCCATACCACACACACGTGCATAGGGACTAAAAACATTATTCCACTTCCCCCATTTTAATGGAGGTTCACCAGGGTTCACTTAAAAAAGGAGGAGGAGGAGGTACATTGTGCATTATAATATAACTTAACAGAGATCACCAGTATCTGTAATGGTACCCGAGTCACTTTACCTGCAAAAGAAACTAACTGGACTAATATGAACAGAAAAATATAGATGCTTATAGAAACACTTGTTTCTCTAGTGTTTAAATATATGACAGAATCACCCTTAATTTTTTATACTACTGTGAAACAACAGATCCATTTAATTCTACTCAAACAAGCCCAACAGACTCCAATGTTTTATCCTGCTGTGGAACAACAGATCCATTAACAGCTGATCCAATCAATACTGCTCCAAACAAGCCCCATCAAATATGGTGTCAAAGTTCCTCAAAATGTAGCCAAAACATGTAAATTAATGACTGCTGGAATTCAGCTGATCCGAACGATGCTGATCCAAAGGAACCCAATGCATGGCATTTCAGTATGAGGCAAAGAAGAAGAGGTCGGACGTAACGTGTTTGCTACCGTATTATACACAGCCCCTCCAAGATGGTGGCGAGCAAACGAAACAAATGCCTGTGGTTGCGGTAAGCAAGCTTTACAACATGTGACACAGTATCAGTCACCCTGTGAATACGTTGAGTGCCGAGTGCATGAAGGACATGCGGGTAATGATGAGCGTGGCTCGTTTTTTTATTTAAAATAAATTCAGGCAGCACATTGAAAGTTGCAGCTGTGCAGTCAAGGCACGTGATGAACACAGTCAATAAACAGAGAGGAGCATGCAAGGGCAATGGTGAACTTTGCAGAAAGCAGCGCACGTGGGAGCAACAGCAATCGTTTTGGTGAACGGTGCCTGCCGCTTAAATCCAATGCCGCATGAACAGAGACAGCATAAATACAGTATTAACTCAAACCTGTCGCAACTTGTTTTTCACAATGTCCAATCGCTGGTATCTCAGGTTGTGTCTCATTAAAACCAAAGTGCGTACAATGTTGGCCCCCGGGGGAAGTGAGGGTCGCAGGCCAGTCTTCCCCCAGGGTACTTCCTGCAAAATACTGGAAGCAAAAGGTGGGGGGTTAGGGCCGGTTAGGGGAAGGGGCTGGTTTTAGGAAAGTTATAAAGGTGTCAGGAGAGGAGTATCTGGCCTGTTCCTGATACTAAGCACCACAGTGAGGGGAGTTATTAAGTTAGTGCGTTATTAGTGCAGGATTAGTAGTGGTCGGGTCGGCCTGGCTTTGTGGAGCAGCGACATGTGGGCGATGTCGGCGCAGGACAGCGATGCCGTCCGGGCTGCCCTGATCGTCCTAGGTAAGGTGGGCCGGGCCAACCTCCTCGAACAAGCCTGGGTCAGGATGAGTCACCCAACGCTTTCCGCGTCAGGCAGGGTTGCAGCGGCGGTGGGGGCCTGCATGCCTGAGCAGCCACCTGCCAGGAATATAGCTTGGGGCCGTGGGCAAGCCACAAAGAAGGAGCTAACAGGAGCCAAGCACAGGGGCAGGAGAAAGAGCCTGCCTGTGCAGCTCCAAAATAGTGGAGACTCTGGTTTGGAGGAGGGCAGGGGGCCGGGGCCTTCAACCTCAGAGCCGGCGCTGCCTCGTGCAGATGCCGGACCCGCAATGCTGCAAATGATCTCCCAAGGGAAACAGGCCGCATGACCTCTCGTGGTGGACCCCCCTGGGAGAATGGAGGAACAAGGTGCTGGAACATTGGGCCCAGCCAAGAAAAAATCCAACTGGGCTGGCCTTTCGGTACCTGGGCCTTCAATGGGAACAGAACACATGAGGGCAGAGGGCCCAGGTGGGGAGGGGGGTGGCCCACAGGTCCCCAATACTTAGCAGATGGCAAGGAATGAACCTGGAGGCATGCATCAAGCAGCAGTGCATCATTATACAGCAGACGGAGGAGAGGTGGGCACAAATGTGTGAGGCCAGGGATTGGGCATCGGCCCCCTTACCTGGTCCGGGGGACCCCAGCCAGGAGAAGAATATGGGAAGGGAGAGAAGACAGGTGGGCATGCTGGGAGGGGGCAGCAGGTTTGGGTGTCAGGTGGTCGGATTAGTGAGGAGGTCACAGGGACAGCCAGCACGGCAGTGAGGCCCGGTGGTGCGCATGACCCCCCAGGTTGGAGCAGCCTGGTGGGGGATGGGGGAACAAGCCCAGCGAGCGAGGCCGGTAGAAAGGTGGTTATGCCAGCAGGGCACACAACGGCCTCAGGACATTGGCCCAAAGCAGCAGGAGGTTCTGCGGCGGCCTGCCCTCCGGCGAGGGCTTGCGCACTTGGAAAGGCAGGTAAGGACTGCCCGCAAAAGAATGAATCAGCTGTGCATTGGAAGAAGAGAGTGGTGCAGGAGCTTGTGTGTGGTGTGCTTGAGGGTGAGGCTAAGCTGGTGCTGGATTATGAGGATGAGAGCGATGGATGGGAAGAGGGTGAGCTCCGAGATGAGGAAAAGGAGGTCGAAAAGGGGCGATCTGGGGCTGTGATGCAGACAACCGGGAAAGTTGGTGTTTTGCAGGATGCAAGGGCGGCCAAAGACAAGGTGAAACCTACGGGGCAGTGGAGCACTACCAGCCATCTCAAGGTCAAAGAGGCTGTCAAGTAATGGTGAGTGGTGGTCTGCATGGGAGCCAGGGGATATGGGTCCCAAGGGAAAGACTTGCAGGCCAGTGGGGGTGGGGGATGGGGTGGTGAGGGAGCTGGAGGCAATAAAAGCAGGCGCAGCTGCAGCAATTGCGGTGAGCACAGAGAAAGACGGTGATAAGGGTCTAGTGGGTACCGGGGTCCAGACGGATGGTCTCACCTGTCGGACAAAAATAAAAATAGGATCTGAAAACTCGAATACGTTGATGTATTCAAACTCCTCCATAGGGAGATACAAGCACAGGAGGACTCTAAAGAAAAGGAGTGAGAGTTGACGAGGAGGCCGAGGGTGCCCATCAACATGGAAAATTGGACCTTCGCTTTCTTGATTTTGCTAGCATTTACTACAAGCGGCATTTAGATAGGGCAATTGCCTTGCTCAAATACATGGATATTATCCGCAAGGCACAGATGCATTTTGTGGGATATGCCTGGTTGAGCTATGATGAGGAGTTTAGGGCCAGGGTCAGTATTAACCCGGATAAACCATGGGGCAAAGTGGATTCAGAGCTCTGGATACAATGGATGTCGTCCACCCAATCCTCGGCATCCACTCACACCGCCAGCGGCTTACCAATGACCTATCGGTCCTTTCAGTCACGTCCTGGTCCACAGGGAGGTGGGGTCAGGAATTTCACAGAAACCAGCAGGACACACCATGTGGGCGTGCTGGAACTTTAATAAGTGATTCTGCTCCAGGCACCCCTGTAAGTTCAAACATGAATGCTCCAAGTGCGGGGGACGGCACCCGGTCATACAGTGCTTCACTTTGGCCACCCCAGCAGAACAATGGAAGGCCTATAGAAGCCGGGGGCAGTCTGGACCAAAGGGCCCCTACCCCAGTTAGAGTGGAGGCGATGGGCCCATTGCTCTTGGTTTACCCCGATAGGGAGGCGTCATTGCGGTTACAGTGGGGGTTCATCGAAGGGTTTTGGGTGGGTTAGCAGCATCCAAGGGGCGCAGATGGGCAGACAACTTGAAGGTGGTGCAACAAAGATAGAAAAGGAAGTGGTGGAGGGGAGGATTGCTGGACCTTTCTCAGAATGGCCATTGGAGAACCTGATCATTTCACCTTTGGGCATGGTACTAAAAAAGGAGCTGGGAGAATTTAGAATGAGTCACCACTTATCCTGGCCGGATCGGGGGTCAGTCAATGATTTTATCGCAGAAGAAGATTCTAGGGTGTTGTATGCTTTGGTGGATGATGCTATCCACGTGGTGCGGATGAGTGGGCAGGGAGCTGAAATGGCAAAATGTGATGTCAAATCAACCATCTGCTTACTGCCCATCCACACTGTGCAATCTCATGTGCTTTGTTCGAGGTGTTCAGTACCTTTTTACAGTGAGTGTTCATGAAAAGCAGTGGCCTCCTTGGGGTGTCTCATTATCTTGATGACTTTCTGTTTGTAGGAAAGGGGGCTTCCGGCGATTGTGCCCGGGTGTTCCACCATTTTGAAGTCTTAATGCAAGACCTTGGGGTGCCGTTGACACCTGAGAAGATGCCCGCTCCCAGTTGCAGGCTTACGTTTTTGGGGATTGAGCTGGAGTCGGTGCACTGGGTGGCTCGCCTGCCCAGGGAGAAGGTGGAGGACATTCAGGCCTTTCTGCTTCAGGTGGTGGGAGAGGGGAAGATTGAATTGAGAGCAATGCAGAAGTTGCTGGGCTTCCTGAAATTTGCGTGCAGGGTGGTGAAAGCAGGGAGGACATTCTGCAGGATTTTTGCCATGGCCATGTCAGGCGCGGTGTTGACACATCACAGGGTACGGATATCCTTGGGGTGAGAGCAGATTTGGGTGTGTGGCAGACGTTCCTGGATGATTTCAATGGTGAGGCCTTTTTTTGGAAGAGAATACAGTCTGACAGGTCCAGATCTTCTCGGATGCAGCAGGATCACAGGGTTTTGGGTTGTTTTTGGGATGGGAGGTGGCGTGCTGAGAAGTGGCTGGCACACTGGTTGAGTCAGGAGCATTGCATTTTTGGAACTTTTCCCACTATTGGTGGCACTGGCAATCTGGGGAGAGGAGCTAAGAAATCGCACAGTACTGTTTCATGTGGATAACATGACTGCGGTGGAGCTGGTGAACAGGCAAAAGGTAAGGGATTTGAGGGTGTTGTGGCTGTTGCGAAGGTTTATGCTGGCATGCTTGTGGCTTAATGTTGTTTTTAGTGAGAAGCACGTACCAGGGGCCAGCAATGATATAGCCGTTGCCTTGTCTCGTTCGCAGTGGCAGCGTTTCCGCGGACTGGCGCCTGGAGCAGAGAAGTGCAAGACCGAACTGCCGGAGGACATCTGGGCCGGGGGGGAATGAGAGTGATAGGCCCGGTCAAGAAGTCGTTGGCGGAATCTACTAGAAGGAGCTACAGACTGGCGTGGACAGAGTTTGGGAGTTGCTCTGCAGAAGCGATGCACCTTAAGTGGCAGGACACTGAGCAGGGAGTTTTGAGTTTTGCTTTAAGTTGCATTGATAGAGGCTTATCGCATACGACCATTGCAGGCAAGTTAGCTGGGATCTCTTTTTACAGCAAATTGTATCATGGTTTTGACTTAGCCAAGGACGAAATACTCAGCAAAATGTTGAAAGGTTGGGGCAGGGAACTGGGGGGGAGGGGCGCTCCATGGGAAGCCATTACATTTGAATTGTATCAGGAGCTGTTGGGGGGTTTGCCGTTGTGCTGTTATGACTCATTCGAGTTGGCAATTTTTAGACTTTGCATGATTTAGATGTTTTTTGGAGCATTCCAGTTTTTGGAGTTGCTCGGTAAAGCACGTCAGGTGGGAGTGTTATATGAGGATTTGCGTCTGGACCAAGGGAGGCTTGGGATCTGGTTACGTCGGTCTAAGACAGATCAGGCGAGCAGGGGTAGCTGGGTATGCTTGACGGAGAGTGGCTGCAGCAATGTTATTGGCAGTACTGCACATGGCGTTAAGCAAGGTGGCTCGAGACCCGGCTAGTTTTGGAACCCACCCTTTTCGAATTGGTGCGGCAGCGGCGCGTCTGGGGTGGTCCTGGGGTAGAATTTGTAAGATTGGGAGATGGATGTCAAGGTGTTGTGAGAGATATGTGCGCATGAGGGGACACGCTACCCTGGGGGACAAGCATGGGGAGGTGGGGGAAAAAGTGAGGGAGTAGGGGTTCGCGAGCTAATGGTTTTTCCTTTACACTACAGGATGTGTGAGCGGGCCGGGAACCAAGACGGTTACTTGGATAGTGGGACACTGTTTCGTACACTGAGCAGCCAAGTATGCGGACCAGCAAGTGTATGGACGTAACCTGGGATTGCGGAGCAGCCATCATGAGGTGCTTTGGTGGGGCAAAGGGGGATGCAATGGGGGGCGCTGCTTCCATGGCTGCCGAAATTGATCCCGCTTGGACATGCTTTTGATACGGTGCTGAGATAGAATATCGAGTTGGAAATGTTGTCTTACACAAATTGGAAATATTGTCATTCAGAAATATCGACAGCAAGAATATTGTGGTCAAGAATATATAATTTAAGGTAAGAAATATCGTTTTAAAAAATATAGAAGTCATTAATATTGTTTGCAAAAGTATAGATGTTTAAAATATCGATTTTTTAATTAGTGTTATGTATTTTAGTTTATATTTTAAATGTATGTGATGTATGTTTTTTGTATAAGTATTGTATATGTTATGTGTTAAATTTTTAGTAGTTATGAACTTTATTTTAATTAACTTTGCATTTTTTAGTTCCGTAGTGGGTTGTGGGTTTATAGGGGAATAGGGTGGTAAGTAAATTAATTATAATAAATTAATGATTATTTTTTATTTATTTACTTAGATTTTATAGCGTTAATTGTGGGAAGTAATTTATTTGTAATTAATTATTAATTGGTTGTTAATTAATATTAATTAATTGATAATTAATTATGGTAATTGTGTAATTCTTTTAGGTACATGTTGTGGGGTTTATAGGGATAAAGGGTGGGAAGTAATTTATTTTTGATTAATTAATAAGTAGTTGTTAATTTATATTAATTAATTGATTGAAAATTAATTTTAGAAATTGTGTTATTCATTTTAGGTGCAGGTTGTGGGGTTTATAGGGGTGAAGGGTGGTAAGTAATTTATTTTTAATAAATTAATAATTAGTTCTTAATTAATATTAATTAATTGATAGAAAATTAATTACGGAAATTGTGTAAATATTTTAGGTGCAGGTTGTGGGGTTTATAGGGGTAAAGGGCAGGAAGTAATTTATGTTTAATTAATTAATAATTAGTTGTCAATTAATATTAATTAATTAATTGAAAATTAAATATGACATTTGTGTAATTAATTTTAGGTGTGGGTTGTGGGGTTTATAGGGGTAAAGGGTGGGAAGTAATATTTCTTTAATTGATTAAAAATTAGTTGATCATTAATATTAATTAATTAATTTATATTTAATTAGGGTATCTGTTTATATTTTTTGTGTGTGGGTTTTATTGTTATAGGAGTACAGTGTGGAGAGTAAATTAATTTTACTTACTTTATAATTAGTTGTTAAATGCTATTAGTTTTTTAATTGAAAATACGTTTTAATTGTGTAATTAATTTTTTTACAGTTTCATTTTAGCTGTGGGTTGTGGGGATTATAGGGGTAAAGTGTGGGAAGTTAAATAATTTTTATGAGTTTTAATTAATAAAATTTCTATAATTGGTAATTAATTATGTTAGTTGAGGAAGTACATTTTTTACATTTAGATGTGGGTTGTGAATTGTGTGGTGTTAAAGGGTAGGAAATAAAAAAAGTAATAATTCATGTTTTTGTTTCTAAATATTTTTTAATTAAAAATATTTATTTGTTTGGAAATATATTTTTTATTTTATTTAATATAATATTTGTAGGTATTTGTTATATGTACTTAACATTATAATATGTTTTTTTAAATTTAATATAAAATATATTTGTATTTGAATTTTTAACATATTTATATATTTTTTAATTTATTTTGTTTTTTAAATATTTTTATTGTTAAAATGTTGTTTGTTTTTAATTTTGAACGGACTGGAGTGAGAATATTAATTGTTACTCCTCTGCAATCCAACACTTTCCCTACTGTTGACTGTTGTAATCACTGGAGTGGGAATAGTAATTTTACCCCTCCGCTATCCAACACTTTCCCTACTTTTACAATTATTGGAGTGAGAATAGTAAATGTTATCCCGCCACAATCTAACACTTTCTCTACTATTGCACTCACTATAGTGGGAATAGTAATTTTTACCCCTCTGCTGTCCAACACTTTCCCTACTGTTGCACTTACTGGAGTGGGAATAGTAATTTTATCCCGCCACTATCCAACACTTTCCCTACTGTTGCACTCATAGGAGTGGGAATAGTAAATTTTAACCCTCCGCTCTCCAACACTTTCCCTACTGTTGCACTCACTGGTGTGGGCATAGTAATTTTTACCCTTCTGCTGTCCAACGCTTTCTCTATCAATCAATCAATCAATTAATCAGTCAGGGAATTGTAAGCGCGCTACTCACCCGTGAGGGTCTCAAGGCGCTGAGGGGGGGTCCGCAGATCTGTTTAGCCGAAGAGCCAGGTCTTGAGGGTCTTCCTGAAGGTGTTCAGGGAGGGGGCGCGTCTGATGTCTGCCGGTAGCTCGTTCCACGTCTTGGCTGCAATGTGAGAGAAGGATCTTCCGCCTGCTCTGGCTCTGTGGATGCGCGGGGTTTCGGCCAGTGCGAGGTTGGAAGATCAGAGGTTTCTTTTGGGTACGTGGAAGTTGATTCTGTCGTTGAGGTATTTGGGTCCGTTGTTGTGTAGGCATTTGTAGGCATGAGTGAGGATTTTGAAAGTGACTCTTTTCTCCACGGGGAGCCAGTGGAGACTTCGTTGGTGTTGGCTGATGTGTTTGTGTCGGGGATGCCGAGGACGAGTCTGGCGGCGGTATTCTGTATTGTTTGGAGTTTGCGGAGTAGGGACTTGTTGATGCCGGCATAGAGTGCGTTTCCATAGTCCAGTCTGCTGGTGATGAGTGCGTGGGTGACTGTCTTCCTTGACTCAGGGGGGATCCACTTGAAGGTCTTGCGGAGGATGCGGAGGGTGTTGAAGCAGCTGGAGGTGACGGCATTGACCTGTCGGTTCATGGTGAGTGATGAGTCGAGTACAATGCCGAGGTTCTTGGCGTGGTCTGAGGGTGTAGGTGGGCTTCAGAGGGCAGTCGGCCACCAGGTGCTGTCCCATGCAGAAGGGGTGGTACCGAGAATGAGGACTTCTGTCTTCTCGGCATTGAGCTTCAGGCAGCTGTTGGTCATCCAGAATGCGACGTCTTGCATTCCTTTCTGGAAGTTGAGTTTGGCAGTGGTGGGGTCTTTGGTGAGGGAGAGGATGAGCTGGGTGTTGTCGACGTAGGATATGATTTTGAGGCCGTGTTGTCGGACGATGGCTGCGAGGGGGGCCATGTAGATGTTAAAGAGGGTGGGGCTCAGTGATGAACCCTGTGGGACTCCGCAGGTGATTTTCGTGGGGTCGGAGAGGAAGGGTGGGAGTCTGATCCTTTGGCTTCTTCCAGTGAGGAATGATCGGATCCAGTCCAGGGCTGTTCCTTGTATGCCTGCGTCGTGTAGTCGGGCGACTAGTGTGCGGTGGGAGACGGTGTCGAAGGCCGCTGATAGGTCGAGTAGGATGAGGGCTGGGGAGTGGCCTTGGTCCAGGAGGGTGCAGATGTCGTCTGTGGTGGCGAGTAGGGCAGTCTCTGTTCTGTGGTTGCTTCGGAATCCGGATTGGGACGGGTCAAGGACGGCGTTCTCTTCAATGAAGCGTGTCAGTTTCCTGTTGACTGTTTTCTCTGCAACTTTGGCTGCGAAGGGGAGGAGCGAGATGGGCCGATAGTTCTTGAGGTCAGTGGGGTCAGCTGTGGGCTTCTTGAGCAGGGGTCTGACTTCTGCGTGCTTCCAGTTGTCTGGGAAGGTGCCTGTTTTGAAGGTGGTGTTGATGGTGCGTTGTAGTTCGGGTGCGATGGTGGCCGTAGCTCTGTGGTAGATGTGAGGGGGGCAGGGGTCGGTGGGGGCCCCCGAGTGGATGCTTTTCATGGTTGAGGTGGTGTCTTCGGCCGTGATCGGTGTCCAGTTGGAGATGGTGGGCTGGCTGGTGTTTCTGGGGGGCGGGGGGCCATCTGTGGCACCTGGTGGATGGTCGATGAAGTTGTCATAGAGGTTTTTGATCTTGAGGTGGAAATAGGTTCCAAGCTTGTCGCAGAGGTCTTGGGATGGTGTGATGTCTGTGTCTTCGCTGCGTGGGTTGGTGAATTCCTGAATGACACTGAAAAGTTCCTTGGAGTTGGTGGAGTTGGCCAGGATTTTGTTGTGGATGAAGTTCCTCTTGGTTGCTCTGATCTGGTTATGGTAGTCTGTCAAGGCGTCCTTGTAGGTGGTGTGGTTTTCGGTTGTCTTGGTGTTTCTCCAGTTCTTCTCCAGGCGTCTGCAGGTGCGTCTGGCTTCTTGGAGAGCGGTGGTGAACCAGGCGGCTTTCCTGGGGCGTTGTCTGTCGGGGTTGCATAGCGGGGCAAGCTCGTCTGTGCAGTTGAAGATCCAGGTGTGGAGTTCTCTGGCTGCGTTGTTTGCGTCATTTGCATCGGGTGCCCAGGTGTGGTTGTCTCGGGTAAGGGTGGAGTTAAGTTGCTCGTCGGTAACCTTGCTCCAGTTCCTTTGAGGTGGGCGTGGGGCTGGTTTGGGTGCCTTGGGTTTGTTGATGGCGAAGTGTACGCAGTGGTGGTCGGTCCATGGCGGCTGCGTTGTGTGGCTGAATTGGATGCTGTTTCCTGCCGCGAAGATGGGGTTGAGGGTGTGTCCTGCTCTGTGGGTCGGTGTGTTGACGAGTTGTTTAAGTCCGATGCTGGCGAGGTTGTCACGAAGGATAGTGGAGTTGGGGTCGCTGGGGTTGTCGAGGTGGAAGTTCAGGTCTCCAATGAGTATGTAGTTTGCTGAGGCGATGGCGTGGGGTGCGATGAAGTCGGTGATGGTGGTGGCGAAGGGTGTTCGGGGGCCGGGGGGTCTGTAGATGAGGGTTCCTCGGAGTGTGGCTTTGGGGGTGGTCTTTATCTGGAAGTGCAGGTATTCGGCGGAGGGGAAGGTTTCGCTGGAGGTGCTGAGGCGGAGGGTGCTCTTGTGGGCGATGGCGAGGCCCCCTCCTGGGTGGTTGGGGCAGTCTTTCCTCTGGATCTTGTATCTGTCTGGGATGGTGGTGCTGATGTCGGGGGCAGAGGATGCATTGGTCCAGGTCTCTGTGAAGAAGGCGATGTCGGGCGAGAGAGAGTCGAGTAGGTTCCAGATTTCCATGGCGTGTTTGTGTATGGAGCGTACGTTGAGGAGGATGCATTTTAGGGTGTCCCCGGTGCTGGCATCGGCGGTGTTGGAGGCTGGGGTGGCGGTGAGGGTCTGGCGGCAGTGGAGGCAGGAGAACTGGCCGTGGGTCGTGTTCGGCGAGGCCTGTTGGCATTCTCTAAGTCTTCCAGGGTTGAGTGCGAGGAGGGTGGTGGTGTCGTAGCGATGGGTAGTGGGAGGTCCAGAGTTCCTGGTGCTGGCCGCGGTCGGGTCATGGACGAGCGCAGACGGGCTTGCCTTTGGCGCGACGGCGGCGCGACCGCTGCGTGTGTCCGCTGCGCAACCGCGCAGTGGCCGCCATTAAGTAGGGGAGCTGGGAGGGAGGAGAGGCTGGGAGGCGGGAGTAGGGAAATTCTGGAGGGGAATTCCGGGGGGGAGGGGCCGCAGGGGCAGCAGCGGTGAAAGGCGAAAGTAACAGGCAGGCACGAGAAAATAAAAACAGCTGTGGAATTAGAGCAAGACACGGATGGGCACAATAACAGTGGCACAACAGGGATAAATTAAGAAAAAAACGGCTGAGAAAGGTTGCTTTGGTTGCAGGCAGTCTGGTCCCAGTTGCAGCGGGCAGCAGGCGCAGGAGCGGGCAGCAGCCTCGAACTTCCCAAGGAGGAGGTCGGGGTCTGGAGGCAAGAGACGGCACAGCGGAGCTGCGGGGAGAGAGTGGACCTAGACCGAGGGTCGGAGGTCTTACCTCCCTACTGTTGACTGTTGTACTCACTGGAGTGGGAATAGTAATTTGTACCCCTCCGCTATCCAACACTTTCCCTACTTTTACAATTATTGGAGTGGGAATACTAAATGTTATCCCGCCACAATCCAACACTTTCTCTACTATTGCACTCACTGGAGTGGGAATAGTAATTTTTACCCCTCTGCTGTCCAACACTTTCCCTACTGTTGCACTCACTGGAGTGGGAATAGTAATTGTATCCCGTCACTATCCAACACTTTCCCTACTGTTGCACTCACTGGAGTGGGAATAGTAAATTTTAACCCTTGGCTGTCCAACAATTTCCCTATTGTTGCACTCACTGGAGTGGGAATAGTAATATTTACCCTTCCGCTGTCCAAAACTTTCCCTACTATTGCACTCACTGGAGTGGTAATAGTAATTTTTACCCCTCCACTGTCCAACACTTTCCCTACTGTTGCACTCACTGGAGTGGGAATAGTAATTTTTACCCCTCCGCTATCCAACACTTTCCCTACTGTTACACTCACTGGAGTGGGAATAGTAATTTCTACCCCTCTGCTATTCAACACTTTCCCTACTGTTGCACTCACTGGAACGGGAATAGTAAATGTTATCCCTCTGCTATTCAACACTTTCCCTACTGTTACACTCACTGGAGTGGGAATAGTAATTTCTACCCCTCTGCTATCCAACACTTTCCCTACTGTTGCACTTACTGGAGTGGGAATGGTAATTTCTACCCCTCTGCTATCCAACACTTTCCCTACTGTTGCACTCACTGGAGTGGGAATAGTAATTTTTACCCCTCCGCTATCCAACACTTTCCCTACTTTTACAATTATTGGAGTGGGAATACTAAATGTTATCCCGCCACAATCCAACACTTTCTCTACTATTGCACTCACTGGAGTGGGAATAGTAATTTTTACCCCTCCACTGTCCAACACTTTCCCTACTGTTGCACTCACTGGAGTGGGAATAGTAATTTTTACCCCTCCGCTATCCAACACTTTCCCTACTGTTACACTCACTGGAGTGGGAATAGTAATTTCTACCCCTCTGCTATTCAACACTTTCCCTACTGTTGCACTCACTGGAACGGGAATAGTAAATGTTATCCCTCTGCTATTCAACAC
Source organism: Calotriton arnoldi (assembly GCA_963921515.1). Taxonomy (NCBI): domain Eukaryota; kingdom Metazoa; phylum Chordata; class Amphibia; order Caudata; family Salamandridae; genus Calotriton; species Calotriton arnoldi. Next base: position 216,957 of record CAWUFW010007744.1, on the reverse strand, counting down.
TTTCCCTACTGTTACACTCACTGGAGTGGGAATAGTAATTTCTACCCCTCCGCTATCCAACACTTTCCCTACTGTTGCACTTACTGGAGTGGGAATGGTAATTTCTACCCCTCTGCTATCCAACACTTTCCCTACTGTTGTACTCACTGGAGTGGGAATAGTAATTTGTACCCCTCCGCTATCCAACACTTTCCCTACTTTTACAATTATTGGAGTGGGAATACTAAATGTTATCCCGCCACAATCCAACACTTTCTCTACTATTGCACTCACTGGAGTGGGAATAGTAATTTTTACCCCTCTGCTGTCCAACACTTTCCCTACTGTTGCACTCACTGGAGTGGGAATAGTAATTGTATCCCATCACTATCCAACACTTTCCCTACTGTTGCACTCACTGGAGTGGGAATAGTAAATTTTAACCCTTGGCTGTCCAACAATTTCCCTATTGTTGCACTCACTGGAGTGGGAATAGTAATATTTACCCTTCCGCTGTCCAAAACTTTCCCTACTATTGCACTCACTGGAGTGGTAATAGTAATTTTTACCCTCCACTGTCCAACACTTTCCCTACTGTTGCACTCACTGGAGTGGGAATAGTAATTTTACCCCTCCGCTATCCAACACTTTCCCTACTGTTACACTCACTGGAGTGGGAATAGTAATTTCTACCCCTCTGCTATTCAACACTTTCCCTACTGTTGCACTCACTGGAACGGGAATAGTAAATGTTATCCCTCTGCTATTCAACACTTTCCCTACTGTTACACTCACTGGAGTGGGAATAGTAATTTCTACCCCTCCGCTATCCAACACTTTCCCTACTGTTGCACTTACTGGAGTGGGAATGGTAATTTCTACCCCTCTGCTATCCAACACTTTCCCTACTGTTGCACTCACTGGAGTGGGAATAGTAATTTTTACCCCTCCGGTATCTAACACTTTCCCTACTGTTGCACTCACTGGAGTGGGAAATTTAAGTTTGAAGATTTTTAAATAGTTGAATGTTTTAATTTATAATAGAATGTTTTTTTTAATTCAATTTTATGTTATTGGTACACACACATATATATATATGTAGACCGTCCGGTTTGTTCACTTTTTATGGTGTGAATAATAAATCACTTTAAAATTACCCTGCTGTGGTGCCGTGACTTTCGCAGGGAGAGGACGCGAAGGAATTGAAGATTTATATGGTGCAGTGGCTGCACTACACATCACTGGCACTCGAGGAGTGAGGCGAGGCGGCGTGGTTAAATTGCAGCCGCAAATTGAAGTTTTTGTTGAATTCCGGCCGACGCCTCTGCTTACTGTAAGCTGTCACCGCGCTGAGAAGAATCGAAAAACCAACGCGGCAGCCGGCCGGCGAAGTCTCTGTGGTGAGTAAAGGGCGGAGGGAGGCGTTGTTGTTTGCGATCTGAATCGCGGCGTAGGCGGCGTCAGGGGAACGAACACACGCCGAAAATCCGCTCTGTGAAAACCCATTGTACTTTTAGCCGTGCCGGGGGAGGGATGAATGGAAAATAGTGCGAGTGAATGCGTGAACGCTCGTAACAAACTGCCTTCACCTCCTAACTGAAAAATTACAACTGGGAACTTACCGAGCCTATCGAAGGAACGGACAGGATAAGCAACAACGGAAGTTGTCTTGACTTAGATCATCCCCGTAAGCATATCCTCGAACAGCTACAGTATAATACTATAGCGAGAGCAGCAAGGGAAGGAATCCTTCAAGTCTGAATTCAGACCTAGGACAACTGAGCATATAAATCAACACACCATAACTAAGGAGCAATAAATAGAAATAATCGAACTTCCCTGATTAAAATGACTGAGAAAAGTAGAAATCGCTTGCAAAGAGCCAGTGAACTGTTGAATGACGATGCCATACCCTCGACAAGTGTCAACACTGGGGAAACATCGGGAGAAAGGAAAAGGAGAACGATTATATGTGTCTTGAGGGAACTGCAGCAGAATCGCATCTTAGAAGTAAACAAATGGTGGGAAAAAATGACATTGGAAAAATACATTGAGTTTAAGAGAATACCAAGAGGACTGCGAATCCTGATTATGCCCACACTCAGTGACTTAGATGCAGATCTGATTAAACAATGGCAGTTAGACACAAATGAATGCTCATTTAAACTCATGAGGATATTAATCATACATGCAGAGAGGAAATTGGAGAAATTGGTTAAAATAATTGAAGATCTAGAACAAGAATTAACCCAATATCCAATAACAGAAGAGAACAAAGGATTGATTGAAAGCATGGAAAATAAAATCAATAAACATGAAGCAGATGTCGAAAAAAGAAAAGCAAATAAATTTAACAGAGATAGAATTGAGTACACCAGTGGACGAATATATACTTTTGCTAGAAAGTATGATATACATAGGAACAGGGCTGTGATGGACAGATATGCAGGAATAACAGGAAATGAAACATCAGAAATAGTGGACAGCTCTGATCCAAGCTCTGCGGACGAAGAGACAAGTGCAACAGCCTTGGATTTTTGTGGGGAAATGCGCTTGGCGTAAATGATAACGCGGCAAAGAGGAAAAGGAAGAGGAACTTCGTGGGGGGGAGGACAAACCAAAACATCACCAGAAGGGGCAGAAGACGGAACAAAACCAAAGAAAGGAAGAGGAAAGGAAAAGTAAGATTCAAAAGAAGCCTCACCGAAAACAACTTAGTAATTAACATATCTAAGAAAGTACTAAGTGAAACTCAAATTCGACTGCTCAACAAAGGATTAACTTTTGCCCCAACAAGGACATTGACATACCAAATTTACGGATTGACTTATACAAATTTTGCCGAAAAGTTAAACTCAAAAAATACTTTGCAGAAAAGACCATCAGACCAGACTGTCCAACAACAGACAAAAAGGAAATTTCACCCATAACACAAAAAGATGTACCAACCTTAAGAACACTGACATCCCTGGAGGAAGAAGAGGAGCTCACAACAGGGAGAATAGAACAACCTTATGAGTCCGATAAGGAATTGTGCAACAGACTAGGGATAGTCACAAATAGAGGGGGTGAGAGTGGTCTTAAAAAACAATCGACATACTGTCCACAACTCCCGCTAGGGAATAAAATTGACCTGTTCCACGAGATAATGGTAGAAGAGATTAACAAAATATCAACAAATTCTAAAAATAAAAAGTTAAAGAATAAGAAAACAAGGAATTTGATAGCAGGAGAGTACAAAGCACTGAAAGAACTAAGAGAAGATCCAGAGATCATAATTAAAGCCTCAGTTAAGGGCGGTAACATTGTGGTCCAAAACATGAGTGATTACATCATCGAAGCTATGAGGCAATTAAACAATGAAGATCATTATGAAAAACTCGTGGACAATCCGATAGAGCTCTGGACAAAAGAATATCATCAGATGTTACTAGAATGGAAAGAAAAAGACCTAATTGATCTGGAAGAATATTTGTACTTGAAGACACACTACCCAATTACAGCTACCATCTACTTTCTACCGAAAGTCCATAAAGCAATTAACAATCCACCGGGACGACCAATAGTCAGTTCTATCGGATCTCTATTAGAAAGAACATCGAGATTCGTAGACATTTTCTTGATGAATTACGTAACCTCCCTACCATCGTACTTGAGGACTTTCATCGTACTTTGAGGACTACAATGGACTTTCTCAACAAGATTCAGGAAATTAACTGGCAACAGGGTCTAATTATGGCGACAATAGACGTTTCATCTTTATACACGTCAATCCGCCATAATGATGGCATAGAAGCAGCAAGGAAATTCCTACGGACAAGATCAACAAGCTACTTGGAACATTCCGAAATGCTAATAGAAATGCTGACCTACTGCTTACACCACAACATTTTTCTCTTCAAAGGCGATCTCTATAGGCAGAAACAAGGTACTGCCATGGGGACATCCTTTGCCCCTACATATGCTAATCTACTGATGGCAGTCTGGGAGACAGAGGTCTTGGAAAAACAAGCACATTCAAAAATAAAAACCTGGTGTCGATTTATCGACGATCTCTTTATTATCTGGGAGGGAGATCGCGTCAACTTACAGCACTTCATTGACTCCCTTGATGAAAACAAATACAACTTAACCTTCACGTCGACAATCAGTGAAACAAGGATCATCTTTTTAGATGTTGAAGTTTTCATCAAAGAACAAAGGGTGTGCACCAAAATGCATAGAAAGCCAACCTCATGTAATAGTATATTGCATGCTAATAGTGGACACCCCCAGAAATTAAAGTGGAGCATACCGTATGGTGAGATGCTTCGCGCAAAAAGGAACTGCTCTGAAGCCACTGATTTGAACCATGAGATTGATGAAATGAGTTGCCGGTTCACTGAGAGAGGTTATCCCATGGAAGTCATTGAAAATGCAAAATCTAGAATTAAGCTGAAAGCAAGACCTGATCTCCTGATACCTTCACAAGCAAAAAAGAAAAGAAAAACCCATGATAAGAATAGCCAGGAAGACACAACAACACGATTAATTATGGATTTTAATAATCAAAGTGGAGAAATTAAAGGCATTGTCAGCAGAAATTGGAAAAACTTGAGGCTAGATGAAACCCTGAGAAAGACATTGACGCCAAATCCTAGTATCACCTATAGGAAGACAGCCTCCTTATCAGATATTCTGACACAGAGCCATCTACAAATACATGAACCAAAAACATCTTCTTGGCTCAACACTCCAGGCTTTTGGAAATGTGCAAAATGTCGAGCCTGTGAGCATGGTCAGAATCTCACGAAATATGAACTACAGAATGGGAGAACGGAATTTATCCATGATCACATCACATGTGAATCTAAATATGTGGTGTATAGATTAACCTGTCCGTGCAAAAAACACTATGTAGGAAGCACGATTAATAAACTCAAATTAAGGATCCTACAACATCTACGTGCCATAAAGAACAAAGACTTTACTTATCCCATAGCAAAACACTTTCACGAATTCCATTCAAGTGATTGTAGACAATTGAAATATTCTGGGATCAAGATTGTAAAACCAACAGAAAGAGGCGGAGACAGAACTGTGAAGTTGAGAAGAACTGAGTCCCGACTCATATTGACAATTGGTACTGAATTTCCTTATGGACACAACCAAGATGCAGAACTACATGTGCACCTGTAGACAGCAAATCTCGAGAAAGATGAACTGATGTGTGGAACTACTATACCTTCTCACATGAATTAATGTACATAATCGTCTAGTTCCTTCTCGATATAAAGACCATCTTGTATATATATTGTCTATTAGAATTTCGTCAGTTCAGCACTCACTCTCAGCTCCTGTATATACACATTTTATAGATCTGAACCAGAGTTGAACCATATAATGTATGAATAAGACCTGAAAAAGCAGGATATAAAAATGCCCTCATCCACCTAGAAAAGTTTATTCCCCCTCCCTCTTGCAACAACTGGATTTGTAAACACTAGAATTGTATAGAAAGTTATGTACTGCTGATTTTAAAGAAATTTTGTAGGTCTTTTGATCGGTTTTGAATTGAACGTAATATCAACTGTATTTTTGAAATTGGTTTTTATTGACATTTTAGATCCTTAATTTTAGCCATAGTCTGATTTTAATCTTGATTGTGTACTTTACATCTATAGATTTTAAGAGACTGGCAAATTATGGAGGGTCTTCTGAATGAATTTTTAAGCCAAATTTTAAAACAAAATTCTTAAAACCTGATCTCAGACTCGCCATAATAAGATTTTATGTAATTTTAAGAAATTGGATGAAATCATCAGTCATATACAAATCAAAGTGAAATCGTCTGCGATGTATTTCAGTATAAAAGAAAAAATGGTCTTGTTGTATGAATAGAGGGACATAGGTGGAATGAATTTGGGGATCTAACATAAAATAGCCATCATGAGGACCTTTTAGACTGAAAGAAATGTTGACTCTGTGTTTTTAATGTGTATTTACATACAGTTTTATCATGCACTTGCACTTTTCTTGATATCGAATGTACTGTACAAGAACAGCACTGTTTTCAGCATTTGCACTTTGTATCTGCCATCCAATGTACTTTACAAAAATTTGCAAAATGGCGGACAAATAATTTGCACCTTTCTTGACATTGAATGTACTGTACAAGAATAGCAAATTTCAGCATTTGCACTTTGTATCTGCCATCCAATGTACTTTACAAAAACTTGCAAAATGGTGGACAAATGATTTCACTTCAGTCAGGAAAGTTTGAAAGTCTAGTTGCCACAAATGAGGGTTTAAGCACAAGCACTTTATTTAATACAGTCTAGACGCGAGGGACTCTATGGTCCAGTAGAAGGCTAGTGGAGCCGAAACACGTAGACCGTCCGGTTTGTTCACTTTTTATGGTGTGAATAATAAATCACTTTAAAATTACCCTGCTGTGGTGCCGTGACTTTCGCAGGGAGAGGACACGAAGGAATTGAAGATATATATATATATATATATATATATATATATATATTCACTGAAAAAACCATAGATTTCAGGCACGTTATAGTTAGAAATTAGCATTTAAAAAACCTTAGAAATTCACTGAAAAAACCATAGGTTTTAGGGAAAGTTATAGTTAGTTGGACATTGCACTCGTACAAAACCCGTGAAATTCCCCCGTTATAGTTAGTTCAGCTAACTATAACTCGCACCCCACAATGCACTGCTGATGACGTCACATATTACATCACTCATGACATGGTCAGTGACATCACTGATGACATCACTGATGACATCTCAAATGACATCACTGATGACATCATCCAGTGACTGTGTGTTTCTATAAAGTTTAAATATGTTTAATATATATGCCAAGGTGTATTGAAGAATGACTGGGTGTATAAGTGTCTGGATGGATGATTTAGTAGGTGCGTGACTGACTCTATAAGTGAGTGATTAAACGTATCTTACTGAATGAATGGGTTAGTGACTAAACTGTGTGAATGTCTGTATCCGTCTGTCTGTTGCTGTGTAAGTGGCTGCATGGGTTTGTGAATAGCTACACGAGTGTCTATATGAGTTATTGATTGGTTGTGTGAGTATCTGTATGGGTGCCTGAGTGTTTGTGTGGGTGGGGTGTGTGTGACTCTGTGCATAGATGTGTGAGTGGGTGATTCACTGGGTGCATGGTTTCAAGAGTGCATCTGTGATGGACTGTATGGGTGGCTGAGTGTGTGTATGGGTGTGTTAGTGAGTGAATGTATATCTCAGTGGTACATGTGTGAGTAACTACATATGTCAAAGGCAGTATATATGTGTGTTGGAGTATATAAATGGCTATAAGTGAGAGTGTGTGATTGTGAGAGTGGCTGTATGGATGAGTGTGTACTTGTATCACTGATTGTATAAGAGCGTAAGAATGTGCTAGTATTTGTTTGAGTAAGTGAGCTGGTGTGTGTATAACTGTATAGGTGAGTAAATGGCAGTGTGATTAATTATTTGCATGACTGACTAGGTGTGTGAGTACCTCTATCAATGAGTGGCCGTGTGTGAGTGTCTATGTAGGTGTATGAGTGCATATGACAGTCCTGTACTGAGTGACCGTAAGTATGAGTGACTGTACAGGTGAGTGAGTGGATGTGTGTGTAGACCTAAGAATCAGTGAGTGTGTATATAGTTATTGGTGTTGGAGTGTCTATGGTTTTGACAATGGCAGTCTGTAATTTACAGTGGGTGTATCAAAAGTTATATTAGGGTGTGAGAAGATGCATCAAATTATCACATGGATGATGTCATCAGTGATGTCATCAGTGATGTCATTTAAGATGTCATCAGTGATGTCATCAGTGATGTCACTGACCATGTCATGAGTGATGTAATATGTGACGTCATCAGCAGTGCATTGCGGGGCGCGAGTTATAGTTAGCTGAACTAACTATAACGGGGGACTTTCACGGGTTTTGTACGAGTGCAATGTCCAACTAACTATAACTTTCCCTAAAACCTATGGTTTTTTCAGTGAATTTCTAAGGTTTTTTAAATGCTAATTTCTAACTATAACGTGCCTGAAACCTATGGTTTTTTCAGTGAATTTCAAAGGTTTTTTAAATGCTAATTTCTAACTATAACGTGCCTGAAACCTATGGTTTTTTCAGTGAATTTCAAAGGTTTTTAAATGCTAGTTTCTAACTATGCCTACAGAGGTAGGACATGTTAAGAAAGAAGAAAAACGCACAGAAAGAAGCAAAAGAAATGCAGAAAGAAGCAACAGAAGTCCACAAAGACGAAGAAAAGTGCAGGAAGAAGCAAAAGATGTGCAGAAAGAACCAAAAGAGGAGCAGAAAGAGGCCTTGTTGCAAAATCATCCTGTGCCCACAACTTTTCCGACGTGTACTGGTGGTAACTGACTCTGACTAACCAGAGCCAGTGCTATGCTAAAACAAACTTAGAATACAGTGAAAACACCTACATACACTAGGGAACACTATGCGTTGGGGTACCCCTGTGATTAGCATGACCTCCTCTGTAAGTCCCTAGTACATAATAGGGCAGGGGGATTAAAACTACTCTCTTAAAACGCTGCTACAGGGCGCGTTTGCACAGTGGTGAAGGGAGGGGGCCTGAGGTGACATGTGTGCAAACGCGTCCCGTGGCACGTTTTAAGTTGCGGATTAAGTCCCCTTGAATCCTGAGTGTCCCTGGGGCCCAACTAGCCCCCAGGTACCTACAGTTAGGACCACATAGCTGAGTTGCAGTGAGGCGTTCCGAGGCCACGCACCTTTTTCACCTCTCTGCAACGCAACTCTGTTGTGCTTACTGAAGGTACCTGGTGGGCTAGTTGGACTCCAGGGACCCTCAGGATTGAAGGGTCTTAATCCCCCAACTTAAAACACGCCACGGGGCCTGTTTGCACGCATGTCACCTCAAGCCCCGCCCTCCCTTCACCACTGTGCAAACGCGCCCGTGGCGCGTTTTAAGTTGGGGATTAAGTCCCTTGAATCATGAGGGTCCATGGGGTCCTACTAGCCCACCCTGTACCTCCAGTATGCACCAGGGAGCTGCGTTGCAGAGAGGTGTTCAGAGGCCACGCCCCTTTTACACCTCTCTGCAACGCAGCTCTGTAGCGCTTTCTGGACGTACCTGGTGGGCTAGTTGGCCCCCAGGGACCCTCAGGATTGAAGAGGATTTAATTCCCCATATTAAAACGCGCCACGGGGCCTGTTTGCACACATGTCACCTGAAGCCCCGCCCCTCCCTTCACCACTGTGCAAACGCGCCCCGTGGTGCGTTTTAAGTTGGGGATTAAGTCCCCTTGAATACTGAGGATCCCTGGAGTCCAACTAGCCCACCATGTACCTCCAAAAGCGCCACAGAGCTGCGTTGCAGAGAGGTGTAAAAGGGCGTGGCCTCTGTACACCTCTCTGCAACGCAGCTCCTGGCGCATACTGGAAGGTTCCTGGTGGGCTAGTTGGCCCCAGGGACCCCCAGTATTCAAGGGGAATTACTTCCCCTTCTTAAAACGCGCCAGGGGGCGCGCTTGCAGACTGCTGCAGGGAGGGCGGGGCCTCCGGCACGATGCCGGTCTTTTTTTTTTTTTGTATGGGATGGGGGCTGCGTGGCCCCCCTTCTCTCGGCCACTTTTGGCCCCGGGGACCCCATCCCCCGGGGCCTTTTTTTTTTCTTTTTTTTTTAAACGGGAAGGGGGCCGCTTGGCCCTCCTTCCCTGGGCCTCTATTGGCCCTGGGGACCCCATCCCCCGGGGCATGCCCTCTTTTTTTAAATTAAAAAATATTTGGAGGGGGGCTGCGTGTCCCCCCTCCTCAGGCCATTTAAGGCCCGGGGACCCCATCCCCCGGGGCCGGCCTTGACGTTTTTTTTTAAATTTTATTTTTGGGGAGGGGGGCTGCGTGGCCCCCCTCCCAGGCCACTAATGGCCCCGGGGACCCCATCCCCCGGGGCCTGGCTACTCATTGGGGACCATGGGGGGTCCCCAATCCCCGCACGGTCCCGCCGGCTCCCCGCGTCCTGCGGGAGCCGGCATTGCTTTTCCATAAGGGGAGCTGCCGACATGCAGCTCCCCTTATGGAAAGGCAATCTGCTTTGCTTCATTGAAGCGAGAGCAGGTTTCTTCTCTCGCTTCAATGAAGCAAGCAAGTTTGCAATGACAGGGCGGGAGCCGCGAGGCTCCGTCCTGCCATTGCAAACAGCAGTGTCCCGGGTAGGCACCCGGGACACTGCAGGAGCTGGCCCCTGGGGTGGCGGTCCCCAGGGCCACCACAGGCTCCAGGAGGGGGGCCGCGTGGCCCCCCTCCCAACAGTGAGGTGGTTGTCCCGGGGCTTCGGGGGTCCGAAACGGACCCCCACATTTCTTTAATTAGTGCCCCGGGGAGGTGGCGGTCCCCGGGCGTGTGGGGGGCTGGAGCCCCCCCACACAGGTAATTTTGTTTAATAAAAAAAGCCCCGGGGTGGCGGTCCCCGGGGCTGCGGGGGGCCTTGTGCCCCCCGCCACCATTATTTATTTGAATACCCAGGGAGTGGCGGTCCCCGGGGCTTGGGGGGCCTTAGAGGCCCCCCCTAAAATATAAACCCACCCCCCGCATGCCCCCGGGACTTGGCCCACCCGGGGGCAAAATAGCCTCGAAGCGCGGGAGACCGCGCTTCGATTTTTTTTAATCACGGCGGGATCCGCACACCCTAAGCGCATCCCGTCGATTTAAAAATAAATAAATGCTTTTTTCTACCCTGGGGGTCCTTGTGGGACCCTCTGAGCAGACCTAGGGGGTCAGGGTGTTTCTACCCTGCCCCCTTTTCGCGTTTTGCGACTTGCTTCTGTGTCTCGGTTCTACCGAGGCACAAAATGTCTGCCAACACTTCCTGATTTGCAGTGTTGACAGCCACTTGACAGCCAATTAGCATGCAGCTCGTGATCGGGAGGGTGCGCGGACCCTACGCGGCCATAGATATATATGTGATTTTACTTTTGATTTTCTCAGGAACTACTGAACGGATTTACACCATTTAAGCAAAAGGCACGACTCTGAACCAAGGGCTACCTTTTTGCCAAATTTGGTGTAATTCCGTTCAGCAGTTCGGGCTGTAACTGCGACTAAAGGTTCCTATGGAAAATTGCATGGAGAAAACACGTTTTGGGACCCCCCTTTTTTCTCGGCCCCCACTTGACGAATCACCCCGAAACTTTCAACATAGGAGCGGACCGGAGCGGGCCATAAGTTTTGAGAATTTTGCGAAGATTCGTCAACCGGCGCCACAGTTATTGGGAATAGAATGTTGCGGATTTCCTATGGAAAATAGGTCCTAACTATAACTATCTACTGGCGACCGCCAGTAAATAATATATATGTACCTTTTTATATAATTTTAAAATTATAAAATAAATTAAAATGAATATTATATATGTATGTGTGTTTACCTTTTTTTAATTAAGTTTATTTATTATAATTTTTTTAATTTATATTAAATCTACTTTGTTCCTTTTTAAATTAATTTTATTTAACATTTTTAATATTTATATATATATATATATATATATATATATATATATATATATATATATACACGGAAGAGAGCACGAGGACTGCAAATTTAAGGCTTTTTTATTTGATCAGGCCTTCCTCGGCGAGGATTTCTTCGTATGGAATATATTGGTGGTGACGCTCCACTTACAAGCCCCGGTCTGCCAGGAAGGGCGTCCTTCTCAGCGTCAATTTCGTTTGGATTTATGTGGTAAAGGACGCCCGCCGGCTGCAAAGTGAAGACAGGAACAATTGTCAGAGGTGAGGCCACTGCCAAACAGGACGGGGGGCCCACTCGAGAGTACATTGATTTTTTCACTACACCACTGGATTCAAGCTAGCCTGGCTGATGAGGGGTGATGCCCTGAAACCGGTCCCAGGATGCTTGTTTGCGGTCCAGGGAGGACCTGGCTTGACAGTTCGGGCTGGACTGTTCCCACAAGGAACACGGTCAAGACTGATTTGCATATGGCTGGGTCCAAACTGGGGTTGTGTGGTGAGCAAAAGAATGATGGATTTAACCCAGATCCTTGTGACTGGGGGTGAATGTTTGCATTGTCCAGCATTCAGTCCATCAATTGTTTCTTTTGCATTTGTCGCACTAAGTGGGAAGGGTATGCCCAGACGTGGATCCCGTGCTCACTACACCACTGGATTCAAGCTAGCCTGGCTGATGAAGGGTGATGCCCTGAAACCGGTCCCAGGATGCTTGTTTCCGGTCCAGGGAGGACCTGGCTTGGCAGTTCGGGCTGGACTGTTCCCACAAAGAACAGGGTCAAGACTGATTTGCATATGGCTGGGTCCAAACTGGGGTTGTGTGGTGAGCAAAAGAATGATGGATTTAACCCAGATCCTTGTGACTGGGGGTAAACGTTTGCATTGTCCAGCATTCAGTCCATCAATTGTTTCTTTTGCTTATTTTAAAACATATTTTTGCTGTGTTTAAAAAAAACAGCGAGAACCATCTCACATTTAACTTAATGTAATAAAGGTGCTGTGTAGCTTGGAGCATTAGGAAGGCTACAATTAATAAAATACAGAGGCAGCTGGATATTTAAGATTTACTTAGACTAATACTTTACGGCTTTCGGGGGCTGCACCACCAACATAGTTTCGATCAGTTAGTCATGTGCAAGTCATTCTCATAGTCGCCTATTAACGTTTTAGTCACTGTCCATCAGAACTATACTCTTGACATTTTCAGCATGTGTCCCATTGCTTTGCACATTTGTTCTATTTCTAGTCACTCACTAATTGTACCATAATCCTGATATCATGCCGGTTGTGCGCACTTGTACTTTTCGCCTATTTTTAGAATAACAGTGTGGATACCATACCGATTTTAGATGATATTCCAATTTCTTTTCTAGACCACAACCTCCTGGTGTAGGTCTTCGCAATTGGATTCGTTATACCCGGATCACTATCTAACAACCCAATAGGATCCTAGGCATCAATTCCTTGCAGTAAGCATTAAATTGCTACTACATTACACACTTTAGTCCGTTGGACTATTGGAACACACCTTACTTTGTGTCTCTAATTATTCCACAGGCTGTCCAAACACCCCCTTTCTCACAGTCCTGAAGAAGACCCGATGTTATTGTCACACTAGTCCATGCAGTTTCCTTGACCCGAATGTAAAATAATACTTGGGTCTTGTATTCTTGTGTAAAGGAACGGACAGGAGGAAATAAGTTTGTCTATTTCACTGTTTATGTGTCACTCATGTAGGTTATGCTTGTATAGCACTGTTGATCTCACATATCACCACAAGTCACTCATCCTGCACTACAGTCACCACTATATCGACGCAAATTTAATGTTTCGTTGACAGCCATATTCATTATTTGTTGTAAATAACAATTTAGTAAATGGCTTTATTTTTGACAAATTGCTTTGCTTTTGTGGTGTGTTTCCTTTTTCTCCCATGGTTTAAAAATTACTTTTTTAACCCACTTTGAATTGAGATTGTATTATATGCCTTTGGAAATTGAGATTTTAAACTGTATCCTAGGTTACAGTAACAGCACAGTGAAACATTTACAGTTCACCAGCGGGCACCGAAGGTTGATTACAGGTTTTCTTCTAGCAATATTTATTTTTCAGACTTAAACTGAATGAGAAGGCAGAGTCTGCTGGAATGAGAAGATGGCTCTCAAATATTGCAAGGTAATTAAAGCATAACTTTAGTGGCATGATTCAAAAAGACTTTGCATTTGCAAAGCCCGTTCAACTGCCTGTGATTTTGCAAAATCTAATTTCTTAGTGATTGGAAGAGCCTTACAATTCTTAGAAGGAATTACAATTTTCTGTAGAAGTATTGTGAATCCTTGCAAGCTGTAATGAAAAGAATTAAGCCAAGGGGCATTCATACTGTGCCACTGTCTGTTTCAACTTGACCCCTTCCATTTATCGACAGAAGTCGCAATGCAAGTATTTAGCAAATGTGAATGCCAGTCACACACCGCTTAGAGCATCTTTAACATCCCTGTACCAGCAGATTGAATCTTTTTGTAGCAAAACCATTTCTGATGTGAGATGTTTGAGCAGTCCTTGCACCAAAAAGAGAGATGGTTATTGCACGCAGTTCAAAATTTGCACCACAGCCAGCCTCCTTTATGCATCAGGCCCAATATTGTTTTTATAAAGCCACATCAGAGCCAAGGAGTTTCTTGACACTGTATAACTGATATTAATTTGTATTCAATTTGATTGCACTTATTATATCACCCTTAATAGCGCAGAAGGCTGAGAGGACCTGCTAGGATTCAAATTAGTGACCTCAGGGTATAGACAGATTCCTGAACCTTATGCATTAATCTCCTGAGCCAACAGAATGAACAATTATATGGAGATCCATATTCATTACAAGCAATGTCATCCTGACCTCAGGCCTTTTTCGCAACCCCTTTCTCACCAATCACAAACTCATCATTACTAGCAGGTTTGGCACATACAACTAGGGGTTTATTATTTGGGTGGGCTTCTGCCCATTACATCCCTCCCCTTTGGAGTTACTAATACTTGGGCAATCAGTAACCCTGAATAATGTAATTTTGGGCTTAACATGAGGGAGTTTTTTTTCAGTGATTCCAGCATGACTCTTCCCACTGTTTCACCTGAAGTTTTTGGTTGATCTCATCACTTAAAACGTCTGACTGAAACACCACAACTCATAATTCCAGTGGGGATGCTAACTTCTGTTGTTCACCCTATTGGGATTGCTGGGGCACTCAGAATAAGGCCACTAGTCAGTTCATAATGTCAATCTGGCTCATACACATGCAACAGCTTTTCCTGCCAGGTTAGTACTCCTCTAGTGCCAAGATACCCTTTTCAGGGCGATATGTAAAAATCCTATAATATAACACCCCATAACAAAACACAACATAACATAACAAACTGTAAAAAAAAAATGAATACATTTTTATTGGAAAAGTAAAGGCAATGATAATACAGAATAACAATCATATACATTTATGCACATGGAATGAAAAAAGAAGAGATTGCAATCATAAGATATATATATGTAAACAAGGGAAGAAATGAATGTTTTATGCAAAAAAGGAAGCTATAAAGAAGGTGAAAGATAGATGGAAAAGAAGAGAAATGGGGAAGGGGAAAGGAGTAGGAGGGAGTTGAGTGAGAGGAAATAAAAGTAGTGAGAGGTAACCAATATAAGTGAGATTTAATCTTTTGATGTGTAGTAGAAGAAGAAACAGCATGCATTCTATGCTCATCACATACGAAATTCCACCATGTGATAACTGACAATTTAGAAAAGTCTGTCCAACAGGAAAGTATTACTTTAAATGCAAGTGCAATGAAGAAGTTAAACAGTGGTTGTCTAGGACACATAAAAACAACATTAGGAGACAAAGAATCTAGAAACACATTCTGTAATGTGAGAGGAATATTACATTGAAAAACTTTTAAGCATCAAGACCAGACTAAACTCCAATAAACCTTAAGAACAATGACATAACATATGTAACAATAATCCATTATATTTAGAGCAAGATCAGCAAAAGGAGAAGAGAAGGTATCAAATTTAGCCACACGTTCTTGTGTAATGACAGCTTTATGATAAATTAATAAAAGGGACTGGGTAACATGAGCAGCTTTGGAAGTTGTAAAACATTTAATCCACATTTTATCCCAGAATTGGGGCGAGAAGAAAATAGACAGATCAACTTTCCCTGATAATCCCAAAGCACTTTTAGTTCTATTTAAAATTGGACAAAGTAAGGTTTTGTAAATGAGTGCAGCTTTGGCAATCGTATTGCCTGGAATACTAATAATAAACACATCAGATACTGGTATTAATGGTTCAGGGTTTGTGCGATATTTGGAAAAAAATATTAGCGGGATTGTGAAATTAATGTATAATCCCCAATAAAAGAATCAGGGATATTAAATAGTTTTTGTAGGTAATCAAAAGCAATACATTTCTCATTTATGAATTGGTTTACATAAATCATACCTTTTTCTTTTCAGTGTTTAAAATAGAGGGATTGATTACGCATTTTAAGAAACTTATTAAACCAAATGGAGGAATACAAAATTGACTGTTGAAAAGAACAATTGTCAAACAGCAATCTATTTATAAAAGATCAGAATACTTTAAAATGGTGTTTTTACATGTAAAGGTACAATTAAACATATAAATAATATCTCTGAAAGAGAAATCATTCAGCAAAGAACATTCAATGTTAATCCACATTGGTATAGGTTGATCTTCAAATTCATGAGTAAAGGCATAAATGTATCTTATTAGAAAGGGGGAATGATATAATGTAAAATTTGGAAATCGAACACCACCTTCCATTTTTGGACATTTGAGCTTAGAGAATGCTATATGCGGGGACTTATCATTCCAAAGAAATTTAGTGCAGATAGAGTCCAACTGTGCAAAATAGTAATTAGGAATCTTAAAATGTAACATGGAAGTCATATACAAATATGAGGGGCTATCATCATTTTGATGGTGTTGATTTTCCCCCATCATGATAAGTATAACGGAGACCCAGATGAAAATAACACTTGTATTTTAGATTTTAACACAGTAAAGTTATGACTGAGTGTGTATCGTAGGTTGGAAGAAACCCAAATACCTAGACATTTAATTTTGAAGGAGCACCATGTGAAATGAGTGTTGGCAAATATGTATTGATAACAGATTGAATATAGGGGTAAAATCTGGGTTTTATTAAAGTTAACTTTGTAACTGGAGACCCTGGATTATTAGGAAATTTCTTTTAAAAATGGATCAGTAGAGGTCAAGGGATTGTACATATGTATTAAAACATCATCATAATAAGCAGAAAGCTTGATATCCAGAGTGCCATGTTTGAAATCAGATATATGTGTATTGCAACTAATCTGTTCCAAAAAAGGCTCCAAACATAAAACAAATAGCAGCGGAGATAGAGGGCAACCTTGCCTGGTACCTCTATGTAAATCAAAATAGGTAGAAAAACAACCATGTACATAAACACTAGCATGAGGGTTAGAATATAATATTTTGATAAAGAAATGAACCTAGGTCTAAAGCCAAACCACTTAAGGGTGGAAATAAAAGCTGCCAAATAATACGGTCGGAAGCTTCTTTTAGCATCTAATGAAAAAGCTGTAAGTGGAGATTTGAATCAGGAGGGTAGGCTTACAATTTTGGAGAACATTCTAGCATGAACAGAAGCAGTCGTCTTTTCATAAAACCAGATTGGCCAGTTAACCAGGAGAGGGATGACAGACTCTAGACAGGAAGTCAGAATCTTAGCAAAAATCTTACAATCATAATTGATGAGGGAAATACACCTATAGTTTTTGCAAAATGTAGGCTCCTTACTTTGGGGGTGATTAGGATGGCGGGCGGACTTTAGTGCGCCCGCCACCCTAGCGGTATCGGGACCACCCGCCTGCCATGTGGCGGTCCCGCCAGCCTAATCATGATGCGACCGCCACCGCGGCGGTCGCATCTGGCGGTTTAACATTGTGGCGGGTGCTGCTGGCTGCAGCACCTGCAGCAATGCTAAAATGCCATGTTGTGCATTTCCACGCACAACGTGGCAGGCACCGCGCGGTGTCTGCCACCTTGTGCATGGACATGCAGGGGGTACCATGGGTATGCCCAAGTGCATCCCCCCACCCCCAGGGGCCCGCAACGGGCCGCCAAAGCAAATCCCCGCCAGCCTTTACATGGCGGCATCGCCGCCATGGAAAGGCCCTGTAATTCAAACATCATAATATGGATGGCAGTGCCTGCTAGGCACCGCCACAATATTGGGCCCCAGCTCCGCCCGGCCGGCAATCGTAACGATTGCCGACCGGCGGAAAAGTGATACCCACCGCCATCGTGATATGGCGGTGGGTAAATCACGTTACGATGGCGTAACGGTCGCCACCGCCTGCCCGGCGGTGGGGAAGGTTACTCCATCGTAATCACCCCCTTTGTTTGGGAATAATGGTGATCAATGCTTCTAAATAAGAAGCACTAGCTTTGGACTCAAAAATAAAAGAGTTATAAAGTTCTAATAAGTTGGGTGCAAAAAAAGGAGACAAAGATGCAATTAGCCCAGTTGAAAATCCATCAGGGCAAGGCGCCTTTACTTTTTCAAGGATTTAATTGTATCAAAGATTTCCTGGAGAGTAATCTCAGCCTTCAATTCAGCAAATGTATCTGGAAAGGAAGGTGGGCGGGGGATATCCTTAAAAAATCACCGGAGATTGTGAGTAGGTGGAGGAGCATCTTCAGTGTAGTGAGTTTTATAGAATGATTGATAAGATTAAGAAATATCAGCAATGGAAGTTGCCGTCCAAGTCATTGATAATGGAACCAACAGCCTTACGTTTTGTTTTGACTTTTAAGAAATTAGCAAGCATTTTACCAACTTTATTTTGACCACCATGAAATTCAGATTTCATTTTACACAGGATGTCACAGGTATCTATAGTAGCAAGTCTATTCAGTTCTGATCTAGCTTTAGTTAAATCATGTAGCATGGAGGAAGACTTGGAGAGGAAGTAAGCATGCTCAATAGCCTTGATTTGATCAGGAGAAGGATTTATTTCGCATTTAATTTTTTCTTTTTTCTGGCAGAGTAAGCAATAGTGAAAGCTTGAAATGAGGCTTTAAAAGCATCCAGTTGTTTGCGACAGATTTGTTATCAGAGTTATTGAATCAAAGAAATTCTTGTATGGACTTGTTGGCTTCAATATCAAATTAGTTCTCAGACAATAAAAAAATATTAAACGGCCATCTACTCATTTTAGATGCAATATTAAGAGATAGCTAGGGAGACCGATATATGAACATATATAGGAGTATGATCAGAAATAAAAATGGAGCCCATTTCAGAGGATTGTAGGGTGGGAAGTAGTGATTTGGTAACAAAATATAATACATTCTAGACATTGTATTACGCACATTGGTGAAAAAAGAATATTCTAAATGATCAGGGTGACAAGACCTCCAAACATCAAATAACGATTGAGGGGTAATTGCTGATTGAAATGCTTTTTGTGATTTATCAGGTTTAAACTTGTGTTGTGATGCTCTACTCATGAAGGGGGTCAACCAATTGATTAAAATCACCTGCCATCATTATATTACAATTAGCCAATTATATCTTGATGGAGCGCTGAAATCTTGTTCAGATTTAACAGGACCATAAATATTAAATAAGGTAATGTGTGTATTATCAATGACAACATGAGATAACACCCATCTACCATCAGTGTCACATTCCATTGAAACAACTTGCAATTTCAAAGATTTGTGTCAAAGAATAGCAACACCACCTGTACGGTCAACTGCTGTAGAAAAGAAAACCTAGCAAACCCATTGTCACTTCAATTTTGCAGATTCAGAGGCAGTGCAATGCATTTCCTGTATAAAAGCAATTGTTGAATTAAGTTGATATAAGTGAGACAATACATTTTGCCGCTTAACCAGATGTTCAAGCCAACGAACATTCCACAAGACAACGTTGAACATATTGAGGACATGGGAAGAAACATACGGGAAAAGGTATGACAAGCTGCAAAAAAGGAAAAGGGGAAAAAACAACATTAGGAATATATGTAGGATGATAACATGACAAAAAAGAAAGTCAAGGTCCAAACCAGCACTCACAGAAAATAAAGGGGAAGAGAGAAGGTGAAGTAGAAAAATGGGATATATAGGGAAATAGAAAAGATTTGCGATCTGAGCATGCTGTGAAAAAAAATCAGCATGAGATGTGTCAATACCACAACACCATCGACAGCCGAGTAGAAACAAGTAAATTAAAAAGCAAAAAGAAGTCGTCATAGGTGAGAACAAAGGGACACAATGCATTAAGGTTTCTGAGCAACAGTTTCCAACACATGAGAGGAAATCTTCTGGAGAAACAATTTCAACTTAGCAGGATCATCAAATAATTTAGCTGTGACCTTTTGGGTTATCTTGTACAAGCAGGGATGTAAGATATCTTAGCATATGTTAAGATGCCTCATTTGGGGCCTCAGTTGAGAAATTCCATATGCCTATCATTGGTGGCAGTAGAAATGTCTTGGGATATGACGATATCAGGTCTAGAGCAGGTAAGTCATCACTTGGTTTTAGCTGCCCTCAAAACACAAAGGATATCAGTACATTCTAGAAAAAGCATAATGATGCCTTCGGGTCTCGAAAAGAGGGGATTAAGGCGACCAAGCTGGTGAGTGCATTGCAAGTTAATGGGAGTAGTGGGGAGTCCCAGCAAGTCTGACAGTAATTTCTTCAAAAGTCAATAAGATTGGGACCTTCAAGAAACTCTGGCAGTCCACACAGAGGAAGGTTATTGCGATGATTCCTGTTTTCCAAATCCTATGTGTGAAGCTTGAGTTTTTAAATCTCTTGTTCAAGTAGAGGAATCTTCATAGCCATGCCTTGAAGAGAGCCAATACGTTGTTCCATTCCCATCATTCTCCCCTCCATAATAATCTATCTATCTACAATCTGCTGCAGTTTGTCATTAGAGGAACTCATAAACAGTTGTAAATCCCTCTATTCGTCATGAATGGTATCTAATATTGGATTACTGGAGGATGCAATTGAAGAGGGTGGGTCACTTTATGGCCCGCTAGATTTTTTACCTGATGAAAGCCCCTTAGCCATAAATAAGAGGTAAGAGGGTAGAGCACGAGAGCAAGAAAAGGGCAAAAATTATACACCATATAACTGCTCAAAAAGTAAGCACAGCAGGCTGTAACAGTAACAGGTCAACTTGGCAATCAATAACAGTCCTGGGGTAGCACACTCTCCAGCACATGAACCACATTGACTGTGACAGGAGGTCCAAACCCGCTCTAATGAAGGTGCTGTGGTATAGATAGGCATGAAGGTCCAGGTATTGTAGCAGTCTCTTTTATGATAAGCTCCAGCCCAAAATATTACTACAAAGCACTCCCAAAGCCTTTCTTTGGAAATCAGCCTCCTCCAATAGGAAAGTAACAGAAATGTTGAGAGTTGGCAGTCTGGCAGAATGTCACTTGAATTGCTGTGTGAGGTAAGGTTAATTGAAAATGGCAGTCATAAGTGGTAAATGAGGTTTGGGTTATAGAAAGCGCACAATGGGGCACAGGAAAAAAAAAAAAGAAAGTCATCCAGAGGCCTCAACAAAAATGAGGATAAAGGAGCCAGAAATACCTGATGCACATGTTCCTGTGAGGAGACAGCAAATTACAAGTGGCACTATACAAATGGCGCCCAATTGCATGAGGATCCAAATAGAGTGCACCAGTAAAAATGCAGTGATTTTCAGGGGAAATGAAGGGATCTCCTAGCATAGGAACATGTCCATGATGTAGCAATGCCCACAAGGAATCAGGAAGGCATCGGTGGATGGCTAGAGGAGGAGAAATGCTCTGCGCTGCAGCGAAGCTCACGGAATTGTCACCCCCATGGTTGGATTCAAGCCACGCATCCAACATAGCATAACACAGGACAACATAAAATGTCACCATTTACCTGTGAAGTGAATGCTGCCTTGTTTTTGCTAGGAGAAGATATAGCAACAGAAGTTAAAGTGCCTTGCACATGAAGGAAATTTAAACACACACACATACATACAAACCACATCGGGCTCGATTACGATGTTGCGTAGAAAGCCATTCGACACCTAGTCGGAGGCTTTCCGCCCGACATCAATGGTTTCCATCCAGCCACCGTATTACAATACTGGCGGTCAGAGGGAAACCTGCGGAGGGATTCTGCTCTGCTTCTGACAGGCTGACAGGGCCTGTCGGGGTGGCAGGCAGAGTGGTAATCCCATAATGACGGCGATGCCAGCCTTGGCCCTACCGTCGGGATTATGATGTCGCTTTCAACCTGCCCTTTCATGTCAACCATAAAAAGGCAGGCAGAAAGTTACATTGGGGGCCCCTAGCAGGACCCCCTTCTCCCCTGGCCCTCCGCTTTTGGGCCTAGGGGGCAGCGATAGTGCCCCTCTAAACATCACTGCACCATGTGACAGGCACCTCATGGTGCCTGCCACACAGTGCAGGGATGTTTGGAGAAGTCAATTTTACAATTGTTGCTTGTGCTCCGGCTCTTTTCGGCCCACCGCACAAGCTGCAATTGTGTTGTCCATAGGGTGGTCGCATCCAAATAAAGTGGGTGGAACTGCCGACCTATGATATTGTGGTTCCATTCCGCAATGGTGGAGCGTCCGACCGACATCTTAATTAGGCCCATAGTGTTCTCAGTCCCCACAAAGGTTACATTTTCATATTAATCAGGACCCCATGGTGATGCTAAATCGAGCCAACACATGCCCGCCCCTCCACACAGACACACAGACATACTCACAAGTACAATATCTGTCAAGCAGAATCATTCTGTTTTTTATGTTTTTTATATTCTTCTTTATAGAAGGATTTTGCGCTCTGTAATATCACAGCAAATGTTCCATTAAGTTTACACAAACTGCTATCTCTTAAACACTGCGTGCTTTCTCATCTTATTTTCAAATTACTAATTTATTAACTCAGTGGTTATCTGTAATTTTCAGACATGCCTGGCTATACAAACACACTTATGAGACACGAAATACTATTAGATCATAATTGGCTAGCATTAGAACTAATATAAGTAGAACACAAAGGTCTTCTAAACCCATCACGTTCTTTTAACTTGCGAGAGAAATAGTGAAAACAATTAAAAATGGAAAAGCAGTTTCAAAAAGAATAAATAGTGTATCTTAATACACATTTAGTATGGTATGCGCCGGTTCTCCAGAGGGATACAGTACACACATGGAGTATTTTAAGACGGTATATCACAAGTCCTCAGATTTTCAAGAATATTCACCTGTTTGTTTAGCTTCATGTCAGCTTTAGTGTTTTTCACACAAGTATTTATTTACCTACAGACAGGGATTGCACCACTTGCATGAATTCAGCACTAATACAAATTATTGTTGTTGATTATTGACAGATTTCCAAAAGAAAGGATAGGTTCTGCAGGTGTGGCAACTAGTTGTCAATTTAAATTGTGCACCAATTATGGTAATAAAATTGGACCACGAAATATTGTTTGTATTGACCTGGAGCAATGTGTAGCTCCTCATTACACTATTGTAGCACTGGTGTAATTGATGAATCCTGTTTCAGTTGTTAATTACCTCAAATTTCCATGTCCAATGTACATAATGTTCGCTATAAGTAGTTGGTATTGCTACGGAGAGGCTATAATAATAAAGCAAAAGGGGTTTCCGAAAGTAACCCCACACGACCTGGACATGAATAATGAACGAAAACAAAAGGCATCAAAAATGGAGACCAATTGTAAACTGCTAATATCTGATCACAATAGACATATGTCTGCCTGTTGGATCTGTGTCCTAATCACATAACGTTACTCAATTTCATTTATTCGTTATGCCAACCATGTACCTCTCAAAAAATATACAACGAATATACAACAAATTCCATGTGTAGAAGACAGACAATATTTACAAATAATCAATACATTCCTTGTTCAACAATGTTTTTAAATCAACTCATATATATACACATACAATTTCAAATGTATAAGATGAACACCGTATACACATTAACAATGCAATTAATTCCTTGTCCCTAGTTGCTCTTGAAACGGTGGTTATTCATTCTGGAACTTTTCTAGAGATACACTCCGATGGGTCTTCAAAGCAGCATGAAAGTGTGAAGGGGAGAAAATCATGAATGCACAGTCAATTTAGAAACACCACTTCTTCATACATAATAACCAAAGGACAATAGAGGAAAGTTAGTTCAGTTTATTACAAAGACAAAAATAATTTAACATAAATACATTTCAGCACGAGGGTATAGAAATACAAAGGAAACTGCATAAATCCAAATCTACGCACCCAATTCAGACTGTGCAACATAAATAAGACTATTAACTTGAGAAGGAGGATACAAACAAAAAAGAAGCAAGAGTACAAATTTCCCTGCATCGAGGACTGATGAATGAAGAGCATTTAAGTCTGTCCCTACTCTATTGCTATAGTGACATTCCTACATTAATGAGTGAGCATTTCGAATCAAGAGGAAAGGTGTCAGAAGTGGAGTCTTCGTAAGAAGTCTCTCCACCGTTGAGATGAGTCTAGCAGCATAAAGCCACTATCGAAAGAGAATGAGCTCACTCTGAGATGCTCTCTCTCCAAAGGCAAGGAAGATGTGGGGCACTATCCGTAATTCCAACAACCAGTTATTCCCAGGTAGAATTCCCATGATGCACTACTCGCACATACTCCATAATGGGTACAGTCATGAGCGCACTTTTCCACGGTGTTCTCCATGTATATCCCATTCCAACAATTTGCCCTAGGTTCCCGTGCCTTCTCCCATGTGAAACCAACTTTTTCCCTTATCACCTTGTAACTGTAACTTCTTCTCTCCTTGCTTAGTCACTAAAACAAAGACATTAGTTTGCCTAAAGGATGCTCTCCACCTGCAATGCAAAACATGAGAAAGAACAGCTTCCACAGTGCACATGAAATTCAGAACATTAACCCTAAAGCGAGAGTTTTCAGGGATTGCAATTCAGGCCTCCAACTTTGGCTAACATAAGAACGTTTCATTTAAACATTACGAGTTGTATAACTAATATTGCATTTTGACTAGCACATTTACCAAATTATAGAAAGTAGTATTATAGTTTCTCCATGTTAGTGTTTTCTGCTAGTTACATTTATTGCCTACGTTAACTCTTCATACTACTTGTCGATAAACTAAAATATGTCACATAGATACATTAACGCGGTTCACAGTTTTAACACTCACATTTACACAAGACAGGATTAAATGCGGGTGCTCTCTACACGTGATAATGATGCACCCCTAAAAAGGAGAAAAATTCAAATATGTAACTTGCACTCCATCACTCTATTATACAACATGTCCAAACAGTTTGAATGGCTGAAGTCCCACAGAGCCAACCTGCAAGCGGGTTGCAATGGTGCCAACCAAACAAGCCGACCAGAATTGAGCCACATGGAGGCAAAACTAAGCACAGAAACACTACACTAGCATCCCAGGAGGAGGCACAGAGGCAAGCGACTGCCCATCGGGCAGAGAGCCCAGGACATATAGGGCTGAAGTGAAGAGCTCAAAGTGACGTTGGGACTAGGATCGCACATCAAGCAAGTGACAGACATAAAATTTCTGAAAGCCAAGGATCAACAGGCCCTGTGTACAGTCAGTCAACATGCTATTGAGGCATAATTTAAGGTCTTACCCCTTTACATGTAAAATATGCTTAAAGAGTGTTTAACTGTATTAATGTGTGTGCACTTTAATAATCAATTGTAGTGAGTGGATGTATTTTTCCTTTTAATGACAGCAACCCGTATATTTAGATGAATTAGAATAAATGTATTTATCATGAAAGAAAATGTATCCCTTTCTTAATTCGCATTTGATATAATCACTTTTGGTAACCTTGAAACCTGTTTAAATTTATGGGTGGCCTAACCTGTAACAAGGCATCAGAACACATGACATTTTAGAAAATGTTTGCAAGTGTCTTTATTTTGTCTTCCTTGCAGGTGCCTTATCAATGTCCTTGTTAGCTGTGAACATATTAATTGTTCATTGAATGAGATTAGCAGGCTACTGATCTTTTTAATGAACTTTGGTCTCAGATATAAAGATTAAGACAGTGGGGAAACGATCCTGCACCAGGCACACTTGACTGATGCTACATTCAAGGTCGTCCAGATGACTGCTTTGTTGATGGTAGCTGGGAAAATACGGAGTCCACCTGCACCCCACGAACACTGTATTTTGATTATTTTTTTCAGGAAAAGATGATAAGGAGAAGTCTTCTAGAATCTTGTTTCATGATTTGTGTGCTCTTTAGAGTAACAGGTCAGACCCAATCCTGACTTTTGCTGAGAAAAGACGTCTTCTCGACTCTGCAGACTTCACCTGCCCAGAGTGTGAAGCTTTATGCTTGAATGCTCATACTCTTTCCTTTGAACCTTAATTCTGATTCATCTGATGCTGACACCTTCCTCATAGAATTTCCCCTTGCCAATTACGATATTTTAGAGAATAGGTGATAGGGAAGTTCCTTTATGGAACCTACTTGGGTCATATTTTGCTTGCTGTATGTTATTCTGTTTTGCTTATTGTTTCTGATTATATATAAATTTGGCATGCATGATAATTTAAATATGTATGCTCTTAACATAGTTTTCTGTCAATTCTACTGACGGATTTAACATGTAAACTGAACTAAATTTGTTAATAAAAGCCTTAAGGTTGGACACCATCCTCTCTGTCATTCTTGTGGAGCCATATTGGTTTGATTATACTTGTAATAAGGGGTGGGCTGGACACACGGAGTTTCACTCTGTGGAATTCTGCAGAGTTTCATAAAACTCCGTGAGATTCTGTGGATTTCTGTGAGGAGGCGTAATTTGCCACGTTGCGCTGTTCATGTTGATTTTTATCACCGGGAGCTTGTTCCGTACTGTAAAATCAGCGCCAACGGCACCATGCAATGTGCCAGAGGGTACTGCTTCTTTCTGCAGCTCGAGTAGATTTTCTACTTGAGCTGTAGCTTTCGCAATGCAAACGGTTGTGACCTGCTGCGAATGCCCATATTGGGAAAATCTCCCCGGGTGGCGGTCTAGTGCCCATAAATCGCTCGCGGGACACAAATTCTCTTGTGCACTCACCAACTTAACATTGGCTAGCAGCACTCAAGAAAAAACTCCTCCCTCTGGTGGTTGGCAGAGTTTTGCCGGAACTCCACGTTACAAGAGTAAAGCGGAGTGGCACAACTCAGTGAACTCCGCATTGCGGAGCGGAGTTTATCGCCCACCCCTACTTGCAATGTCCTTCTGATGTTAACTCCTTTCTTATACTTCAAGGCGACAACCAAAGTTCCATATGAACAGTGGGGGATTATGCCTGATGACTTTACCAAGAGATTAAAATTGAAGAAATCCCACTCTATCAATTTATTCTATATGGGTTGTAAGCAAAATCACAGAGTTAGAAAGTTATGCCATGATTCAAACTCATGACATGCGGAAGAAAGGCAGATGGTGAGCGTTTGCCACTAAGAACCAAACCATGTCCTGGTCTGCATGAGGCCACAGTACATGCAACAAGCAGTAGCCAGAGGAAACTTTCAGCTGCCCAGCCCACAGGCTAATAGAGCAAGGCCAACGTTCATGAAAAGGGGAGCAGAACATACTAAGATAAGGCGCACTGCCATGAGCCAACGCACACACCTTTGTGCCATAGTACAAGGGTGTGTGCATTCTGTAAGGAACAGTTTTTGTACTGAAAGGGGAGCATTCCAGTACAAAAAGTATCCTTTAACACTTTTCCTGCTTTATCTGTGTGCTGTAAATTGCACCAAAGCATAGGGTCTCAGTTTGTGCTGACACTCCATATAGCCCCAAAAAAATCCAGCTGAGGATTCCAATCTGAGCAAGGAAAGAGTAAAAACATTGAATGCAGGAATGAAATGAAACAGTATAGAAAACAGTTTGAAGAAATGTCGCACCACAGGTCAGTGTTAAACTCATCATTTGCAGGCATAATTTGTCAGAGATGAGAGCGGGGTCAGTAGGCTTTAGAGGAAAGCCATCAAGGACAGAGAACATTCACAACCACAGAACTTCCGACATAGAACATGTAAAGCACACCATGGTGGACACCCGCATGTCTGCTGACCTGAACCAGAAACACTGAACACGTGTGCCCATGCTGAGAAACTAAAAGAAATTCTTCTTAAATGTACAACTGAATATGTAATGGCTTATTAATTCTTTAATAATGTAGGAGAAATATACTTTATGTGTGTAGATAATTAAACATTAGTGTAGAATATTTATGTACCAATCTATTATTCTTAAACGTGTACATTTAGTTTAGGCCTGAAAAGTGCCTATCCATTTCAACTCTTGCTAAAGCTTAAAAGACACTTATTCAGATCATTTGCCTAGCACCAGCATCTTGTCTAAGAATTGCTGACTCCTATCATGTGACTTAGTTTGCTTCCTCACCTCATATTAGATCGTTCACTTTAACACACTGAAATGTGCTATGTTTGAGATATTAAATAATGATTTGAACATTTTATGTGTGCTTCATCAGAATACATTGCTAGTTTGCCTCCGTTTTCTAAGCAAGCCTTTGTCCTTACATTGAAACACGTAGAGCATCCCTTACCTTAGGTAAAGATGGTTCTCATGAGAACTTTTCTTCATCTATCGATATCCACAACAGTATTATAATAATGTACCAGCTTGAATGTTTACCTTGAGAATCGAGGGAAGAGACGCCGGAAGCTTGACAACACCAACAAATGGAAGAATAACATTGAATTAGAAGGATCGACTTACAAACAATGCTGTTAAAAATATTTACCGGTTTATATATTAATGAGTGTTACTGGCTAGATAAGATAGATGAAGCTTTGGAGGTGCCCAAATGCTGTACTGATAGATCCACCATCCTTGCCTTTTGACTCCTGGAGAGTTGTGTTTGCTTAGTTACCGACAGCAACTGGCAAAGGGGATTTACTTTCATTCTTAAATCTTCTGTTTAGATTGATGCTATTGCAGAGATCATCTTATTGCTGATGGTTGCTACTGCAACCGTGGGGAAACTTGGTTGAGTTTCTAGAATGGCTCTTCATGGAAAGTTCTGTCTTAATTCTATTTGCTTTTCTCCGAAAGGAACTTTTTATAGGTTCTATTTAAGGTAGGGTTCCTTTAGTTAGTTTAGTGATCATTTCCTTTATGGAACACTGCGTATTGATTTACGCTGTAACTAATCAATCTATTTATTGATTTCTGTAAACTGACTAATCTGAAAACATTTATTAATCTTTAAGAAAAATAAAAGGTGTTAAAACCTTTCGATATTTCTCATAATTGACTGCACATCTAAGATTCTGATTGCCGATGATATATGCCTGATTCATATTTTATTTTAGCTCAAATTCACCAAACGGTGGAAAAGGTCTGTTGACCTTGTTTGAAGTCAGGATTTCCTAAGGACGAAATTTGTAAGTTGGGTGTTAAGTTTTGAAACCATAATTGGAAATCCTTGGACTTTCCAGCACCACGTTGTCAGGGTCAGGCAACATAGCACAAAGCAGGCCTCCTGGTAGCTTTGGAAGCAATGTGAACCTCCCAGTTATGTTATTGCAGCATTGCTGTAATTGATAAATCTTGTTTAGTTCCTTGAAGGACTTTGAATTCTCATACAAAATGGTCATAACTTTTTGTAAGAGTAGTTGTGCTTTGCTGCAGACGTATGTGCTACTTACTCATGAATTACTATTGAAAAGACAAGAAGCCATTTCATATTTTTGTATGTGATTAGATTCATCTTTCTTAGTGATGTAGATACAAGATTAAGCCACCACTTTTCCCTCATTATTAGTGTCCATTTATTTCCACTGTTGCTGATAATAAATGGTGTGGTGTTACTGCACCAGCTGATCTCTGGTGTGGTGTGGAAGTTTTGTAAATGTGCAATTTTGGGTAACAAATCATTTTTAGTACTAATGACGTTTATGATTAATTTTATTCATAATCGATTCATTAATAATTTCACACACAAGTGAATTTGCTGAATCGTCTATAAGTGTGTTTATTAGTGTGTTTTAGTTATGCCACAGTTTTCTATTAGGACACCATTTTGGTTAAAATGGATGCTGTTTCTGATGCACTGTTCAAACTGCTCATTCCTCCTCTCAATTAATGTCCCCCTGCGTGACTTCCCTCCTTATGATTTCTGCATTCTTTGCAGAGCACATGAAACTGTGACGTAACTAGCTATTTTCCTTCAAGCCCATGTACTGTGATTTAAATGTAATGTAACAATTTGAAGGTCCTTCTGCTGTAGCTTCCTGATGTAGGCCTTGTTAAAAATATTGTTTATGGGCTATTGTTTGACTTATTTATCATAATGTGTTGAACATCTCCGTAGAGCAACAGTGTAGAAGGTGCTGGAGGCTACTATAGAGGTGGGTAAGTTCCAATATGAATTATAGTGACGTCTAACTCTCGTTGTTCATTTAGGGCTGTGTTATCACTAGTTATGCCACAGCGAGTTTGCAGCTTGTGCTAATTACATATGTAAAAAATGTGTATAAAAACCTTGGGGGTGAGCAAGAGACTTTCCCCTTGCCACTAGATATGCCGTGGGTCTCCTTTGTTATACTGACTATTATAATTAAGAGACCTTCCAAGTTCTTCCTGAGGATCTGTCTGATTTAATAGAGATTTTTTTATGCCTTTCGGGACTGTGACTGATTTATTAATTGTCCTTATTTCAGATCCTATATTTTGTACTTATATCTTCATGACATTTAACAATCATTCTTTATCCCCTGATTTTGAGATTCTGTAACAAAACCTGATTTTGAGATTCTGCAATAAACCCTTAAACATTTTCCCTGATCTAGAACCCAGCTATTGAGTGGTCCCACTTATTATTTACTCTGTTAAATTGTTGGGCCCGATGTTGAGGGGCGTGGTGAGTCTTATCATAAGATCAGGAGTACAGGAGCCAAATTGCCTGAGGTACGTTTTGGGGTGATATAAATATTGGGGTAATTTAAACTAACCGTGTGCGGTAAACACTGCTCCGCTTGCGGAGTTTGAAGAATTTGGGCACTCCGCGCTGCGTGGAGGAATGTGGAATTGCTGATTTCTGCCATTCGGGCACGAAGCAGAGTTTTTTTTCCCTGCTCACACACTCGAGTTTTCTTTTGGCCCTTAAACACGAGTGCCAAGACTCTCAAGCTGCTTGAGTGTGTGCGCAAGACTTCTCACACCATTAGAGAGCTCCCGCGAGACTTCCCTTCACTCGCACAACTTCCGGCCGAGGCGGCACCAATGTAGCATTCTTAGAGCCGATTTCAAGCGAAGCGGTCAAGCAGCTTTTCTTCTTGAGAATGCAGCTGAGAGGCATTTGGAGTTGATTTTCTTCTCAAACTGGCCATTGGAGTTTGTTTTTTTGTGCGAACCATAAGGAAATGCCCTAGAGACTCCAACTTCCTGTTCCTGTCCAGCAGTTTCCTCCCAATGCTTTGTCCCTCTCCTGGTCACTTTTCATTGGGATTTGGAGCTGGAAGGATCACTCTCCTTGTCTGATGCATATATACCATTGGATTTAAGGACTTTGTTTTTGAGATATCACAAGTAAGTTGAAAAACTGTTGTATAAAGGTGTTGTTTGCTTGGCTAGGGCGACCCATATGAAAAAACACCACACAATCAAGTGGGAGGAGCACCTTAAAAAATTGCCAAATGTGTTTATGGTGGTGGGGAGAGCAGCGCAATATCAGCTACAAGTCCAATCATGGTGGAAGGTGATGATGAGGAAGAAGAGTGTGACATCTTCACGTAAAGCACCCTGTCCCCAGCAGTGCACCAGCAGAATCACCCACCTCAGTGTGTTCACGATGGCACAAGAAGACTCAGAGTGAGATGATAGAGACACTGCAGCATACAGTGACTGCCCCACCACCACGAAGCACATTGAGACTACCACTAGCATCTACTTCTCAAAAGACACCTGTGTCGTGCCCCAAAAAAAGAAAAAAATACAGGCTACTATTACGGGCATGTTTAGGCAGGAAGGGCCCTACGAGCAAAACCACCCAACCGCACGTTTGTACAATGGGAAGCTGGCAAAAATGTTAGTGCTGGACCTCCTCCCTTTTTCATTTGTGGAAAGAGTGGGATTTTTTGAATTTGTGGCAGCCATCTGCCCAAAATGGAAGTTACCAAGTAGGACCTATTTTGTCAGAGTGTCTTTTCTAGCTCTGTATCTCGATGTGCTGCAGTTGGTTGGAAAAGCTTTGCAGCAAAGTGCTGTTCACACCGTCCACCTAACGACAGACATGTGGACCAGTTGTCAGGCGACTGATTACATGTGCATCACTGCACACTGGATCTCTTTTGCAGGGGAAAAGCAAAAGATATCTTCAAGTCTTGGACCTGAAGAAAGTTTTAGGAGCATTTGGCAGCAGCAACAGTGGCCATGCTCGCCATGGAGAAATCACAAACAGCTGTAAACATCTTGGAGGAATTTAACAGCAAGGTGTACGAATGGCTGCAACCCAGAGGTCTTAGAATTGGATTTGTTGCCACGGACAATAGCTGCAACATAGTCAAGGCCATGTCAGGCAGAGGCTATTTCAGGGTCCTGTGTTTGGCCCATTGCATCAACCTGGTGGTGCAAGACTTCCTCAAAAAGGAAGACATAGTAAGCAACATACTGACTACCTGCAGAAGAATCTGCATCCATTTCAGCCATTATTTTAAAGCCCAGAAGCAACTGCGGATTATTTAGCGTAATAATAGAGCACCAGTTAAAGCCCTGATACAGGAGGTGCCAACACGTTGGAACTCTACCTTTTACATGCTGCAACGTCTGTTTGAGCACTACAAACAGATCAATGAATATGTCATTCAAAGAGGATGGGATGAAGTTGGGAAAGCTATGACCATAGATGCCGACAAATGGGGCCTAGTCAAATGCCTGACACAGATGCTACACCCTTTTGTGGTTTTCACGTGGGAAGTTAGCCAGGAGGACAGTACGATGGGCCAAGCTATCACATTGCAGCATCTCCTACAAGACCAGGTAAAGAAGGTGTCCAAAAGGTTCGCCCCTGCAGGTGTGAATGAAAACACAGAAGTACATGCCTTGGTTGAGAGCTTAGTCCTGTGCTTGGCTTCTAATATAAGGCTGCAACATGACATCATCGAGTCCAAAGAGTACATATGTGCCACACTACTTGATCCACAGTACAAAATATTTCTGTCCACTTTCATCCCTTTTTCTGAAGTTGATGCTTTAAAATACAAGAGGTGGATTGTAGAGTAAGCCGTACACTTGGAAGAACGGCTTGAACTTCGAGTCCCACCCCGCAGTTCTGGGGTGCCGCCTTCAACTTCCAGAGAGAGCAGTCTTTTCTTGCAGCAGTCAACAACACCATCAACCAGAACATTGGCAACAAAAGCAAAAGAAGGACCGGACCCAACCTCTGCATTGTATTGGTTTCAATTGGCAGGGCTCAAGTCCAGTGCAGAGGTGATGTCAAAACAGGTAGAGCAAGTGGCAGCACCAATGACTATCCACAGGATGATCCAAATGAGATCTATGTGGATCAAAATCCATTGATGTATTGGTATGGGAAGATGCACCAATGGCCAGAGCTCAGAAGGCTGGCAGTAAAGTATCTGGCTTTTCCTGTCGCCAGTGTGTCTGTTGAACGTGTGTTCAGTGCAGCTTTTGAGGTTGTCTCAGTGAGAAGCACCAGTCTCTCGCCTCAAAATGCTGAGAGATTGACTATGATCAAAATGAACCAAGATTTTATACCACACAATTACACCATTCCTGAAACAGCAGCACAGGAGGAGGAAGAGGGTGATTGGCCTGAAATTGATTCAAATGAGTTAGCTGACCAACTTCCGGTTGAGTTGAGGATGAAATTTACTTCCCGGACTAAGCATACCAGTGACTCAATAGAACTTTTTACATTTTCTCGTTGAACTTAGTTCTTTCTTTGCAAAATATATATTTTTTAAAGTTAGCTAGAGGAACATTATTATTTTTGTGTCAGATTTATGCTGCTGCACATTTTTTTATTAGTCACATATATATTGCCGGATTGTATTTGGACCAGTGTGCATTAAAGAAGCCTCCACAATTCCTTCATGACATTGGGGACAATGCCTGCTCCCCTCGTATGCCTATTGCTTAATGCTGCCTATCCCATTTTGAATCACTTAGTACTAGAACGGCTGCCCCATAAAATAATTTATCATGTACAGGACTGCCTGCCAATACCAAATTCCAATTTACCCAATACCTGAACTACCCGTGTTTGCCTTGGATTGGATGAGGTAACTTCAACTATTGCAACGGTCAGTGACTGATTGCGTGAGTGATGATTTAAGTTGATTGATGATTCATGTGGTGGCAGACACTCAGGGAGAGTGTGTGTTGAACTGTAATATGGGAAATTTCTTAAGATGATTATTGATTTCCATTGTTTGGGGCTTGAGTGATGGGTGCTCTTTTTTTTCCCTGTAGGTAAAAATCAGCCCTTTCACACTTAGCCAGATTTAATTAATTGCAGGGGTGCTCTCCTTTTTTTCTGGTTCTTCAGACACCAGAACAGTCACTTTAGTTATCAAACAAAAACCTATGCAAAATACTGCAATTCTATTTAATTCTCTACTTGTTCTTCAACAGCAGTGCACTGCACTCAACATCTATCTTGCTCGGGTCCTCGTGATTCATGATGATGAATGATGATGACTGGTCTGGTGTGGGGTTACTCAGAGTCACTCAGGACTGGAGGAGTATAATGGAAGAACTCAGGGCAGGACTGAGAGCTGCAGGACTACCTCATCAACAGCAAGAAGGAAGAAGTTATTGAGTATCTACTTCAGTTCAAAGATAAACCAAGAGTCTGAAGCCTAGTACTACTCAGCTATTTGGAATAGATAGAGGTGCATTTGTGAAGTGCTGCTCTGTGTGTGTGTGTTGGACTTGTGGCAAGTGAAACTCTGAGTCCCCTCTTGTTTGTTTTGCTCTGCCACTGAGTCTTCTTATCTTGATACACTCCTCATGTAGCTTACCTTCCTTCTGTTCTTCTCCTTGACTCTAAAATACAGATTCTCTTTTACAATCAGCAGGCCTTCTTCTAGTCTCCTTCACGAACGAAAGGCTAAAGCTAGCTGAGCTCAACAACACTCATGCTCACCTACCGGAACAGTGCAGAGAGGCCACAAAGAGTGGACATTCCTGAGGAGATTGCAGAAGCACCACCCAATTTTGCAATACAGTATCAATTTTGTTTTAGCAATCATATCAACTAAGTGAAGTGGGTGGGTGGGTTCACTCCCTAACCTAGAAGACAGAACATTTAGATATATGGTAATATGGGTCTCGGGGCAGAAGGACTGTTTACAATGCATGTAAATGTACTCTGTCATACTCATTCCTTTCTTTCCTTCTAACAACAGATTGATGGCGAATGATGTGCTGCTGCTCGTTGCCCAGATGAATGTTGGCCTTGTGTTGTAGTGCTTGTCTTTGTCAAACCTTTCTCCAAATCCCATTACCCAAACATTCAACAAACCCCTTACCCTCTTCCCTAGAGCTGGGTGATTTATTGAGGTGTGGCTTAAATTACACCATCAATGGATCACACACTTGGTGGGGCACATGTGGTGAAAGCAACACCAACTTACTGTAGAATCTTCAAAGCAGTAGCCCACACCAGCCTATTACCAATCTGCACATTAAAAATGATCCATAGTTTTTTAGATATAGAAGAAATGCCTAACTTAAGCTTGTCGACTCCAGACTTTGAGTCCTATTTTCATAACTTGTGGATTTCACAAATAATACTGCTAGCTCCACATTAGCCAAGACTTACTAGCATTGCTTTTTTTTTCTATTTTACCACAATCAGGAATTTTCATTGTGTCATCATCATCACATAGTACTCAGGTGGTGTCAATTGTTTGTAAATCTTTGATAAATATATAACCCACTTACTCAGTCTTCCTACTTCAATTTAGTTGCCTACGATGGATAATCATAATTCAATAATTCAGAACAATCCTGCAGTTGGAGCTCACCTGGATAAAACTGGAAGTGGGGCCTCACTTGTGAAGTTGTGATGCCTCCCCTGTTATTGCTGCACTCATATTCAGGTAAGACAACTAGTATGGATGTAATTTAACTTAGTAAGAAATAAATTAACTGCTTCTTATTTTTATCTAGATAGTTCAGACCATATACACAATATACCCTAGGTCATCTGATCATGGCAGCGTTAAAATAGTTAGAGAAGTATAAGCCTAGACTTTATAGCTAAGTGCTACGCTATCTCTAGTCTTAAGTTACAAGCACATAAACAGGCTGCGTAAAACTACTTGAAGGCAGCAGTACAAAGTAAAAGTAAAATAAACTACTTCAGGCATGAATTTAGATTTAAAAAAATAGTTTCCCCTTACAAAGCAACCCACCATCTCCATCCAAACAACATGCCCACCCCTCTCCCAAACAAAACTGGCCCAAGTCTCAAAACTCAAAATGTTCAAGAAAGTCTCTTGAGTTCCACTCCCAACTCCCTTGACACCCTCTCCACCCAGCCCCAACAAACAACAAATCCCTCCCCCAAAACAAAATATTTTAAAAAGGGTTAGAAGAGGGCATTATGGACGTTGGCCCAAAGCTGGTCCATGCTCTGCACCATCGAGGTGAGCCAGCCCTTGGTAGTGTCCAGCCACTGCAGGATACGGCACAGCAAAGGCCTGTTGCCATTTTGGTGAGGGGTGGCAGTGGTTGGCTGGCAGCGGCACCAGCAATGGGATGGCCGGGAGGCTGAGGGGGACTGGCTGCTCTGGGGCCCAGGAGCTGTGTATTGATTTCCTTCTCTTCCTCTTCCAGGACCACCAGCCGGCGGTATTCCTTCTGGATGCGCTCCAGCCTCTGCCGCCGCAAATTGGCCGCTCTCTACTGCCTCTCGGGTGGTTCGGCTAAACCAGCAGGAGCAACTATATTGAGAAAAACAAAAAAGAAAAATTGTAAATAATGCTCTGTGCAAACAATTGTTTTAAATTACAGCGTGGCACAGTAGCAGTACACTGCTTTTCCCCTGGGCCCATTGAAATGTATTTAATGTGATGATTATGAGAATCACAAAGCCAATTTTATGTTTTCTTTTACTCACACATGTTGCCAAACATGAAAAATCAGTGACTGTGTGGCAGAAAAGTAACAGGCAGACTAGCAGAGAATAATATCACAGGATTAAAAAACAGTGATTGGATTATTTCATACTTGTAAAGGTTTTTCAAGTAACTATAAAAAGAGTCAGACACTTTGAGTTGAAAAATAAATGACTTCTTATTGATGAGTATGGCATTATGCACTATTATGGAGTACAAGTTGTGTGTGGTGCTAAAATAATGAAGCCATGCTCGTTGCTAGCCAGCGCCTCTGCTAGTTTGCTACTGGCTGCAGCTGTAGTTGACAATTATGTAATTCCAATGGCCCTGCTCTTCACCAAATGAATTTCTCTTTCTACCCTGTCTCAAAAGAGGCTGATGAATAATATACTACGTCAGTCACACACCTCATATATGAAATGCAGACATTAATATATATTATCCTGTCTGCCGTAAAGAAGACGTTGAGGAAAATTAATCTAATGGACTGCACTCCAGGTAA
Organism: Calotriton arnoldi; assembly: GCA_963921515.1. Taxonomy (NCBI): domain Eukaryota; kingdom Metazoa; phylum Chordata; class Amphibia; order Caudata; family Salamandridae; genus Calotriton; species Calotriton arnoldi. The sequence goes on along the minus strand of CAWUFW010007744.1, from coordinate 179,711 downwards.
AGGAATGGATTATATAGATTTTATTTGGCACATTTGTCACTGTGTATCCCATATGCCAAACTTGATATCAAATCATGCACTTCCTCCCACTTTACTATGTGGCCTCGCCCATCACCATGTTTTTCAACAAATTCATTTGCTGGGCAAGAACCAAGAAAAGAAGATTTGATTTTATCTACGGCAGGGTGTAGGGTAGAGGGATTAGACAGGTAGGGTAGAGCTTTTTTTTATACATAATAGAGGGGCCACTACACTGATCATCGATTCATCATCTTTGGCTTATTGAGTCACAGTTCAATTCACAAGGAAAAAATATGAACAATTGTAAATTAATCTGTTATGGGAAACCATGATATATGTTCTGGAATCACTTCACATGGGTATCGCATGATTAAAAAGGTGGCACATGCAAAGAATGGTCCACCCACCCTTTCACTCATATACCATTTCCTTTCTTTTAAGTTACCTTCTGTTCTTTCATGTCTCCCTCAAGCCATAAAAGCTTATTATGTGAGATTTTGCTGCATTGCAGATAGAAGAGTCCATAATAACTCAACCACCACTGCGGCTGGTAAAGCTGGGGGAGGGGAGGTTCACCTCACAGTAATTTTTGATGACGACGACGAGTGACGACGTGGAAATAGCTAGTGAGCATAGTAATTACAAGAAATATGTGACGTACCAGTGCCCATCCCTGCTGCTGCTTTTGCCCCTTCAACTGAGCAGTCATCGTGTCCTCCTGCAGCGGCACTGGAGGTGGCATCACCAATGTTCTGTGTGGCTAGAATATAAAACATTACACATAACTTAGATCCCAGATACGCAACGCTAAATACAACAGCAATGCAGCACTACAGCTCAGTTAGCACATATCTTCCAAATATCACTCTGGGCAGTTGATTGGTTGGTTCAACAAGTTAGACAAGCTAGGCGTGGAATAACGCTCAATGAAAAACCTATGGTGTTGGGTGGCAAATGCAATGCAAGTGGGACCTCATACTTTTTTTTCCAGCCCTGCTGCACTGTCATTGGAAATTGGTGGTGTACTGTAACTATAACACTGCACTGGGGGGGGGGTCCATGATGACCATGGCCACTGCCTCGTGAACTGAACTGTGTTAGAGCTAGGCATAATCAGGAAAAGGAAAGCCTTCTAAACAAACAAACATGGTGATTTTTTTTATTTAAAGTACTAGCTTACTTGAGCCTGCTATCTGAATCTTCACGAATCATGACAGAAAGCACCAACATTCTAATAGACAAAAAATACCCCAAGTTTCTACGGTTCTACCCAAAGAAGTCCACAATAATCATAAAAGGACTTACTGGGATCTGCAGAGCCCTCGGCAGCAGAGCTGGTGGTTGGCGCTGGCTGACCAGTTTGCCCCGGAATCTCGAAATTGTCCCTTTTCTTCCCCTTGGGTGCTGATGAAAGAAATTAAGAAGATAAATAAAAATAGATTAGTGATTCTGTTAATAATCTCCACAAAATATTTTATGAACGCAAACACAGTCGCTAAAACAGATCACCTATAGTACTACTAGTTTCTTTAGTTAAAAACATAATACAAATGTCCTTAACAAAAACTGCATTTGGAGCTAATGTATTGCAGTTAATGATCTTTGATTTTATTCTATTTCCATTTCTCAACACACTTGATGAGCCAACTCAGTCTCCCTTTTTTGCAATGCATAGATGCATACTTCACATCATCACTGTGAATTCAATTAAATAACCTGGAACTGTATGAGCTACATAAACAAGGTCACAGAGAGAACGCGCTACTCAGTGATTCACTATAGTGACAGAAGAAACAGTCTGCAATGGGTTCTTAATTAATCAGCCAAAGCGAGCGTCTGATGAATGCGATTAGGTACCAGCACCTGCCTAGCAGAAACTAGAAACTGGATCACACAATAAATAATATACCAGCGAAAACTTTACTAAACATAACTTACTTCTGAGTGTGAGGAGCATGCTATTCGGATTCATTTTTTTTAGCATTATAGAACACAAACACAACAAATATTTAATACTCACCCAGTCCTGGAATCTCGACTCCTAGCAGGTCGAGCAGGTCTTGTTCCTGGTCGAGACTGTCCGCCCAGCGGTGTGTCAGCTGCTGTGTGGTGCACCAAACCTGGCTGGTGTGCGCTCATTTGTGCCTGCGCATTGTTTTTCCCTGTTTTTTCCCCTCTTTCTCCCCATCATAAGTACATGCCACCCGGTTGACATCGACCGCGGGATCAGCAATATTATAATTGTTAGATAAGATTCGGGTATAGCTCATACCTTGCACTTACTTGCTACCATAATATGCATTGTATACCCCTTGATTCAATTGTGATTCTACCTCCAAATAATTGCCTTTCTTAACTATTAATATACATTTGACATTACCATCGTTGCACAGTTTTAGATCAATTGCGTCTTCGTTAACATACTTTGTTTCCCTTCGTGTTAAATGTCGAGATTTGCAATTGTATTACTAACTTCTGCCATGTAGTGTTGATACCACTGTTTTAATTCTTGAGCTCTCATTCATTGTTATTTAATTATTAATTGTTAATTTTTCGTTGTAAACAATTGAATGGCTGCTAACTGTGGATTTGAACCCTGCACTTGCTGTGTAACTCATTCCTACCGATCAACACTCCCTGGTCTCCCCGGGGCCCCTTGTGAGATCCTGCCACCTCCGGGCTAGTTTTCCTTTCCAACAACCCCCCCCCATGACTAGCGTCACCTGACCGGCCGACACGGCACATATTGCCGTTCGCCCTGTCTCCCTGCGCTCCTGGACGCTTCATTCGTCCGACGCCAGGCTGCAACACGGCGGTTTGATTCCTCCGCTGTAGCTTTGGATTCATTGATCCGCCACCGTGCGACTCCGTTTTCTGGATTGCCCCCAACTCAAGTAAGTAACGGCCTACTCCCGGCACCATGACAGCATTTTCCCTTACTTGACGCCGACCGTTCATTATGCACCTAATTACCCCTCCCCACCTTTCAGACTCTCATTGATCGCAAGGCTCATGAACTCTTCCCGTGGATGGTGAGGCCCCTCCCCGAAGTATCACGTCTAATCGTTTTGGGTAATTATATGCATGCCTACAGTGCATGCCATTTTCCTGCCCTCTACACTTAACGAGACACCCTATTTACCCATTTCCTTTCCCCCTTTAGAGCACCAGTGGACACCTGACGCCCAGCTGGTTCCACTACACCTTGATTGCTCTTGCCCGGATTTTTCACTCAGTCTTTGTCCAACTATGGTAATTTTCATACATTTGGACCTTCTTATCCTTTATCTCTTTCTTGGGCCTCTTAGTTGCTTATCTATTCTCCTCTCCCTTCCTCCCCCTACACAGCACTACTTTCAATCTAATGACCATTGTCCTGATGATGACCTGAAATCAATCAGGTTGAAACGACGCCGACTACCCAGCATAGAACTTGGACGCTGTTGTGGTCAATTTATTTATCCTGCATCCTAAACATCAACATTGTATATAATTTTGTAATTTTGACCACATTCCTCTTATCCCTCATCGCAGTTCACGCTGTTCTCTTCACCATTGTGTCACTGCGCCGCTCACCATCACTAGCACGCCCAGTGCTCACCTTGTGTTTTTGGTCATTGTATACATAATTGTACCATAGTGCTGTTTAAACTACTTACAAATATTAACCTTTTCACTCTACCATTTTCGTTGTGGTCTCCCTTCTTTTGTTCCCCGCCCCCATTGTGATTTATTTCTCGGTTTGAAAAGCTTGGCACATTTTTCATCAAAGTTCTAAACAAGTACGAGACAATTTATTTTTCTAAATTCATTAGATGGCTTGCAAGTAATCGTCTTTTGAAAAATTGCTACTTATGAAATAGTAAGGAACCACACCTCCCTCATTATCAATGAAAGATTCTAACTTTCAGCACTTATAACCCTATATTTGCGAAGTTTATACACAGGTATAAGAAAATGTCTCTTTTTGCACAATCACCCCAATTTTGGAACTGATGCTGTTAGTTTGTGGACTCTGTACATTAGGACCGTGCTAACCAGGCCCAATTTCATGTGCTCTGACCTGAAACTTGTAGAATTTCTCAGTGTACCCAAGGCCTGTAACTTAAATGTCACCAGTGGACTGCACTACCTATCCTGCCACCAATAAATTGACAATGAAAAACATGTCTTCAGGCTTGCACCTGGTGTCTGTGTGTGCAGTTTTCAAGCTGCAAATTCCACTTGGAAAAATAAACCTTTAATCCAGGCCTAAAAGTGTGTTTTTATTACTTATAGCTCACTCCTAAAGTATTTCCTAAATATGCATATGGCAGGGTGCATAGTATTTAAAATGTAGGACATGTTCTTAAATTGTACATGTTCTGGCAGTGAAAAAGCTTCACAGTTGTTTACCACTGTGGCAAGGCTGGCTCTCTCATAGAAAAGCACTGGGTTACATAATAACACATTATAATGCACAACTTCAGTTTGTGAATAGCAAGATCCATGATTCAAGCACTCAAATTAATAGTAGATTTAAATCCATTCTAATGGTCAAGTTGGATTTTAAATTACTATTTTGAAAATGGCACTTTTGGAAAATTGGTATTTTCCCACCTAGAACCTGATCGCACTTGTATCCAGGACAAAAGAGTGAATTCTAGGTGATAGTTGGCTACCCTCCTGTTCAGATCAAGGAACACAAATGCTGTAAGAAGTTCAAGTGCTAGGTGTATTAGGAAACCGTTTTGCAGTTCCCTAGTTGCGAATTCTTGCGATTCGCAATTGGGAAATCGCAAAACGGCATGTATGAAAGTGTGTTGAACACTTTCTGCGATTCCCAGTGAGTCGCAAAGAATCTACCTCATGAATATTACTGGGGTAGTTCGCAATTTCCAACCCATTAGGAATCGTAAAAATCACAGGGATTGTGATCTTCTGAGGTCAGCAGACCATCATGTCTGTGATTGCTTTTAAATAAAGCAATCTTTTTCTAAAGCAGCCTGTTTTCCTTAAAGGAAAACAGGATGCTTTACAAAAAGAAAAAGAAAAAGTTTTCCTTTCATTTTTAAGAGCAGGCAGAGGTCCGTGAGACTACTGCCTGCTCTTAAAACAAGATTTTGCATACATTCAAAAAGGGGAAGGGGTCCCCAAGGGGCGAATGGGTTACCAGCAACTTGAAGTTGGTGGTAACTGCGAATGTTTTGCGACCAAATTCATGGTCAGAAAACATTCACACATACTGCTGCGATTCAGTATTTGGAAGGGATGTCCTCAACACGCCCCTTCCCAATACAGAATCGCAAACCCATTTTGCGATTCAGTAATAGGGTTTGATACGTGGGAAAAGCATTTTTTTGCATTTGCAAATGGGCCAATTATGTGAATTGGCCTGTTTGCAAATGCAAAATTGCATGATGCATCTGGCCCCAAGTCTCTGCTGAGCCCAGTCGGCTTGGTCCAACAGGATTTGCCCTAGACCCTGCTGGTGGCTTCTGTGATATTGAGTCCTAACTCCCAAGTGGTGCACAAAAGGTCCTGAACCCATGGCTTGTGATAGACGTTACTCTTGCCCCATACAAAACGACAACACTGGACACTTAGAAACTTTTTCCAACCTTTCTGCAAAAAGAACCAGAGGCTACCACTGGACTGCCACAGAGTCACAGCCACCGACATCAAATTGCTGGTCGGGTTCAACTTATTAGTCTGCCCTGCTGAAAGGATCCAGACTTTCAGAAAAGTTTCTAAGTATGAATGTGGAGGACTTCACCGGGACCAATGCAGAGCAGCAACGCGTCGGTGAAGCTTCTTCGACCCTATTTTGGACTGCTTGGAGTTTTCTCACCCTTGACATTGAGAGCCTCAAACTTTCAGCCAGAGTGGTGATTCCCACCGAGGTCCTGCAATTACACCACCTGCTGTCGATGATTGCCACTTCAGATCCAGCTGGCATACCAACCCGCTGCCAAACTTTTTGCTGAGAATGTTTTCCAGAAAAATGATAAAGTCAGAAAGTAACCACTCCACCCAGATGAATGTGGTCTCTGTATCCAACTAGGCCTTAGTGGAGTTTGCAGAGTTCTGCTACGCGGAACTCCGCGAAGTGACAACAAAAACTCAGCGGAGCTCCGCAAGTGGCGAAGTGTGGCGTGAACTGCCGTTCACGCTGATCTTCCCGCCACTCGGATAAAAATTCTACCCAAGCGGAAGCTCGTGCTTGCCAACTTACCGTTGGCGAGCGCGAGCGGGGAAAAAACTCAGCTGTGCTACGCGGAGCAGAGTTTCTGCACTCCATGAGCTCCGCGAAGCGCAGAGTACAGAAAACTCCGTGAACGGAGCGGAGTTCACCACCCAGGCCTATATCCAACCTGTCCTGCATCTCAGTCAGCCTTAACTTTTGACTTTTACCAAATCTAGTGTGACTATATACAAGTGGTTGGTGCTTTGTGCTTTTTAGAGCTAGATTTATTTAAAACTTCTAAAAATCATATCTCCAGTTCCCTACATTAGATGTTTGTAATTTTGGTGTTTATTTGCTCATTAAAAGTCTCTTTATGTTTATAAAATGGAGGGGGATTGGTATTGTGTTGTATTTTCTACTTTTTAACTGTTTTGCTACTGATAAATGATTTACACATTTACCTAAGTTAAACCTGCCTGCTCTGTGCTATAGCTACCAAGGGTTGAGCTCAAGTTTAAATTATTGAAACATAACTGGACCTAGTAATGAATAGTGCCAATATTACTTGAAGAGGACTACCCCCACTTACATTTGCTTTATTGGGTCTGTTCATTGATTGTTTTGCTGTGAACTTAAGTACCCCAATACTACATCTCTGAAAGGGCTATTACAGCTTGCTATCCTGCGAGATAAGTGGGGAAAGGCTTGCACTTCATCCAGTTTTCCGAATAGGAGAGACCCGGGACATCAGAGGCAAAAGATTTCTAACGCCAAGGTTGCATCAGTACCTGCTTTCTTTATGACCCCCTGAAAGGGGTCTGATAAGAGTATAACACATAAACAAGCATTGGCAAAGCCAATAGCTCTCACCCATGCAAGAACTATTTGCTTTACCAACGTGTTTTAGCCATGTGTGGCATTGTGTTTTATCCATGTATGGCAGTGTGGCTGCAGTTTAGCATGGCTGAAAGTTAGTAACATAGAGGAAAGTGGTGTGGAGTGTCGTTGAGTGGAATGGCAAAGACTGGAGAAGAGTGCTGACGAGTGGAGTGGCACTGAGTGTTGTGTATTGGAGTGGCATAGAGTGGAGTCGTGTGGAGTGGTGTACAGTGGAGTGGTGAGGAGTATAGTGGAGTGGTGTAGAGTGGATTGGCATAGTGTGTTGCAGAGGATAGTGGAGTAGAATGCAGTGGCATAGAGTCCAGCGGCATAGAATTTAGTGGCCTACAATGCAGCGTCGTAGACTGCAGTGCCATAGATTACAGTGCTGCATAGTAGAGTGCAGTGGCGTAGAGAGTGCATTGGTGCAGAGTAGAGTGGTGCAGAGTAGAGTAGAGTGACGTAGAGTACAGTGGCATAGAGTAAAATGGGGCAGAGTAGAGTGGCATAGAGTGCAGTGGTGTAAAGTGCAGTGTTGCAGAGTAGAGTGACATAGAGTGCAGTGTTGTAGAGTGGCATAGAGTGCTTGGCATAGTGTGCATTGGTGTAGAGTGAAGTGGCATATAGTTCAGTGATGTTGAGTAGAGTGCCATTGAGTACAGTGGTGCATAGTAGAGTGCAGTGAAAGACAAACAATTGATGGACGGAATGCAGAACAAATCAAAACATTCACCCCCAGTCAAGAGATCTGGGTTAAATCCACCATTCTTTTGCTCACCATGCCACCCCAGTTTAGACCTGGCCATATGCAAATCAGTCTTGACCCTGTGCCTCATGGGAACAGTCCAGCCCGAACTGCCAAGCCAGGTCCTCCCTGGACCGGAAACAAGCATCCTAGGACCGGTTTCAGGGTTTCACCCCTCTTCAGCCAGGATAGCTTGATTCCAGTGGCACAGTGAGCCCAGGACCCACGTCTGGGCATACCTGAAGCGCACTTAGGACGAAAGCAAAAGACAAACAATTGATGGACGGAATGCAGAACAAATCAAAACATTCACCCCCAGTCAAGAGATCTGGGTTAAATCCATCATTCTTTTGCTCACCATGCCACTCCAGTTTAGACCAGGCGATATGCAAATCAGTCTTGACCCTGTGCCTCATGGGAACAGTCCAGCCCGAACTGCCAAGCCAGGTCCTCCCTGGACCGGAAACAAGCATCCTAGGACCGGTTTCGGGGTTTCACCCCTCTTCAGCCAGGATAGCTTGATTCCAGTGGCACAGTGAGCCCAGGACCCACGTCTGGGCATACCTGGCGCACTTAGGGCGAGAAAGCAAAGACAAACAATTGATGGACGGAATGCAGAACAAATCAAAACATTCACCCCAGTCAAGAGATCTGGGTTAAATCCATCATTCTTTTGCTCACCATGCCACCCCAGTTTAGACCTGGCCATATGCAAATCAGTCTTGACCCTGTGCCTCATGGGAACAGTCCAGCCCGAACTGCCAAGCCAGGAACTCCCTGGACCGGAAACAAGCATCCTAGGACCGGTTTCGGGGTTTCACCCCTCATCAGCCAGGATAGCTTGATTCCAGTGGCACAGTGAGCCCAGGACCCACGTCTGGGCATACCTGGCGCACTTAGGGCGAGAAAGCAAAAGACAAACAATTGATGGACGGAATGCAGAACAAATCAAAACATTCACCCCCAGTCAAGAGATCTGGGTTAAATCCATGCTCTCCATGCCACTGGAATCAAGCTATCCTAGCTGAAGAGGGGTGAAACCCCGAAACCGGTCCTAGGATGCTTGTTTCCAGTCCAGGGAGGACCTGGCTTGGCAGTTCGGGCTGGACTGTTCCCATGAGGCACAGGGTCAAGACTGATTTGCATATGGCTGGGTTCAAACTGGAATGGCATGGTGAGCAAAAAAACGATGGATTTAGGCCCAGATCTCTGTACTGGGGTGAATGTATGACATTGTTCTGCATTCTGTCCATCAACTGTGTTTTTTGCATTAGTAGAGTGCAGTGGCAGAGAGTGCAGTGGCGTAGAGCAGAGTGCAATGGCATGGAGTGGCATAGAGTAAAGGGGACTGGTGTAGAGTGCATTATCATAGAATGTTGCAGAGCATAGTGGTGTAGAGTGCATTAGCATGGAATTCAGTGGCACGCAGTGTCGTGGCATAGATTAGAGTGGTGCATAGTAGAGTGCATTGGTGCAAAGTGGAGTGGTGCAGAGTAGAGTGGCATACGGTACTGTGATGTAGAGTGCAACAGTGTAGGGTAGAGCGGTGCAGAGTGGCGTGGAGTGGCAGAGAATGCAGTGGCATAGAATGGTGCAGAATGGAGTGGCATAGAGTGCAGTGATATAGAGTGGAAAGATGCAGAGTGCAGTGGCTTAGAGTGCAGTGATGCAGAGTGGGGTACATCTGCATAGAGTGCAGTAGTGCAGAGTATAGTGGCATAGAGTTCAATGGCAGAGAGCGCAGTGCTGCAGAGTAGAGTGTCGTAGAGTGCAGTGGAGTAGAGTGGTGTAGAGAGCAAATGGAGAGTACAGTGGTGCACAGTAGAGTACAGCAGCCGTGGCCTGTGCAGTTAAGAATGGTGAGGCGGTATGGGCATGTTAGGGGGGGATTTGACAGACGACCATGAGGGAAAATTAAATAAATCATTAATTTTCCCTCATCATCGTCTGTCGAAATCCCCCCCACCAGGCCCCACCGACCCCCGCTCTTACCTGTATGGGCAGCGGCTGGAGTACAGTGGTATAAAGTGCAGTGACATAGAGTGAATAGGTGTAAAGTGCAGTGGCATAGAGTGCAGTGGCATAGACTATAGTGGTTTAGAGAAGGGTGCTTTAGAGTCCAGTGGCATTTAGTAGAGTGAAACAGAATGGACTAGAGAGCACTGGCATAGAGTGCAGTGGTGTAGAGTAAATTGTTTGAGACTAGAGTAGAGTGGTGCAGGATAGAGTACAGTGGTGTGGCAAAGAGAGCAATGGTGCAGAGTAGATTAGAGTGGCATAGAGTTTAGTGTTACAGAGTAAAGTGCATTGGCATAGAGTGTATAGGCATAGAGTGCAGCGGTATGGAGTGCGGTGTTGCAGATTGGGGTAGAGTGAAGTTGTGAAGAGGAGATTGGAGTGGCATTAACTGGAGTGATGTAGAGAACAGTGGCGAAGAATGCAGTGGTGTAGAGTAGAGGGGTGTACAGTGCATTTGCATAGAGTGTAGTATTGCAATGTAGAGTAGAGAGGCCTAGAGTGCAGTGCCGTGGAGTGCTGAAGAGTAAAGTGGAGTGGTGTAGAGTGGACCATGCGTGGTGTGGTAGCACAATGCCATTATAGACAACACATTTTCAATTGAAATGACCATTGCATTTGCACAGACATAGGTTTTCTAAAAAAAAATAAACAGCACACAAACAATAATGTGTGGAAATGGCATCACCTAGTCTATTGATTTGTTTTGATTATATAAAAGTATTTGTTTCCAACACACTTCAGAATTAACAAAAAAAGTACTTTGTTTGTGCGTTCCTAATTCTGATATATTCTGGAATACTTGAACAGTTCATTTAAATGTTGTTGTGTGCTAGAAAAAAGCCTTTCCTACCCTCAGTATCCAGCAGGATTGTCACATAAATGCTCTCACTTTGAAGTCAGTGAAAGAAAAGTAAGCACCCTGAAGACAGAGCCTAACATTTGACCTCTGTCTTTGACAGCACAGCAAATTTGATAAGATAAGAACAAGATTTATAGGCCTCTTTACAGAAAGGAGCACTCATGGAAGAATACAAGAAGAGTTGGTGTGAATTTTTTTAAATGTAAATCCGTATTTGTAAAGCGCAAACTACTCACCCTTACGGGTCTCAAGGTGCTGGGGGGCGTTGTGGAAATTAAGTGAGCTATTGCCCAGAGTCACATGGTGCTGAGCTGAGCTGCCGCCGGAGATCGAACCGTGAGCCCTGTGCTCCGAAGTCAGCTGCCCTGGCCGCTGCACCACACCTCTCCACATGTGTGAACAGGCTTTGCTCCTTGGGAGGGATGAGCTCACCCTAGAAAGCCTAAAACAAATAAGGCTAGCAAATAGAAAGTCAGAAAATGTGAGTTACAAACCACAAAGCCAATGGCAAGCAATGGACAGAATGCATTCCCAGGGAAGTTCTCTGAATGTGCCCAAGATGCCTTTAGCAAACCAGACAGCTGTACTGTCTGGTAAGCTTCGACCTAAAAATCAAGAACATTAGGTAGTCAATTTACATTCACAATTTATTGGTATAGAAAAGCTTGAAAGGTGAAAGGTCTTACCTCGTGCTTAAATATATTGTGATCTCATTCCATCAGTGACTCTGAAATCACACCATTCTTCAGGAAAAACAAAGCAGAACTGTTTTTCAAGGTTTGTAAAAAAAGTAGTTGGTCAACAGCCATAATGAAATAAACTATTACACTTTTGTGTAAAACAAGGACTATAGGGTGTAAATCGGCGTTGACTGAAGAGTATTTGACTTAGTTTTTGTAAAAAGATGACCCAAAACTCCTCTAATGTGGACAACTATCAAGCATGTGAGTTCTGTCTCCATGTGTATTACGGCAATAAGGGCATAATTTTATTTGTCTGTGCCATTTAGAAAGTCTGGATGGAGTTAGTTAAAAGTTAAACAGCATTAGATAAACATGAGTTCTTTATCTTGTTTGTGTAATAATATTGTGAGATTTTTGTTTATTAGAAACCATTTCATATTTCCTCAGTTGTCTCCGGGAGACATAGGACCACTTCTAAGCCCAGCACAGCAAGTCATCCAACTTATGGCCACAATAGTATTTGTGATGGCCAAATAGCAACTTTTTGAAATTCGCTAATTGGTAATCTCAAACACTAATGTACTAAAGTGTGTTTAATAAAATTTGCAATTCCCAGGGGGTCGCAAATAGACCTACCTCATGAATATTAATGAGGTAGGTATCAGTTTGCGACCCATTGGGCAAGGGCTTATGCTCTCCCAATTATTTTGAGCATAAACAGTTTTCCTGCCCCCCCCCCTGGGAGGCAGACAGGGGCAATAGCTCCCAATTTGCCCCCCTGGGGGGCCGAAAGCACACTAGCCACTAGGGATTATTTTTATTGGCATATTTTAGGGTGGGGGCTGCTCAAGATGGGCATGCCAATGCCCCCCACCCCTGCCTAATTCCACAGTCTTTCTGCCCCCGGGGGGGCAAAAAGCCCACTAGGCACCAGGGATTGTATTTTATTGTGGAGATTTGTGTCAGCCCGATGATCCCACAACTTTTCCACACAGAAAAGTGAGGAAAATGTGATTTTTTTAAAGCTAAATTGAAGGTTTGCAGGGGATTCGGGGAAGGAAAATGTTGGGAGATCCATGCAAGCCACACATCCTTGGATTCCCCTGGGTGTCTAGTTTTCAGAAATGTCTGGTTTTGGTAGGTTTTCCTAGATGGCCACTTAGCCTGGGACCAAAAATGCAGGTGACCCCCTTAAAAAACCAGGTTGTTTTGTGATAGATAGGTGAGCACCTGTGTTTTTTGTCCAGGGTTTGCAGACATCTAGGGGAACCTAAAAAACCCACAGGGATTCTGCATAGGGAAAAGTTGGGGGATCTACGCAAGTCATACCTCCCTGGAATCCCCAGGGTGTCTAGTTTTCAGAAATGTGTGGGTTTGGTAGGATTCCCTAGATGGCTGCCGAGTCCGGGGCAAAAAACTCAGGTGCCCCCCCTTGCAAACCAGGTCGTTTTGTGATCGGTAATTTTGATGTTTCCACAATATGTTTTTGGCCCTTGCCTGTCGCGGGTTCTTAGCCCACCTACACGAGTGAGGTGCTATTTTTATTGGGAGACCTGGGGGAATGCTGGGTGGTAGGAAATTTGTTTCAGCCCGATGATCCCACAACTTTCCAACACAGAAATTTGAGAATAATGTGATTTTTTTCAGCTAAATTTGAGGTTTGCAGGGGATTCTGGGCAGGAAAATGTTGGGGGATCCACACAAGCCAAATCTCCCTGGACTCCACCGGGTCTCTACTTTTTAGGAATGTGTGGGTTTGGCAGGTTTCCCGAGATGGCCACCGAGCCCTCCCCTTGCAATACCAGGTCGTTTACTGATAGGTAATTTTGACGTCTCGACACTAGGTTTTGGGCCCTTGCCTGTCGTGGGTACTTGGCCCACCCACATGAGTGAGGTACCATTTTTATTGGGAGATCTGGGGGAATGCTGGGTGGTAGGAAATGTGTGGCAGCCCGGTGATCCCACAACTTTCCCACACAGAAATGTGAGAAATATGTGATTTTTCAGCTAAATTGGAGGTTTGCAGGGGATTCTGGGTAGGAAAGCTTTGGGGGGTCCACGCAAGCCATACCTCCCTGGACTCCCCTGGGTGTCTAGTTTTAAAGAAATGTGTGGGTTTGGTTAGTTTCCCTAGATGGCCGCCGAGCCCGGGGCTAAAAACCCAGGTGACTTCCTTGTAAAACCAGGTCATTTTGTGATAGGTAATTTTGATGTCTTCACAATACGTTTTTGGCCCTTGCCTGTGGCGGTTTCTTGACCCAACCACACAAGTGAGGTACCATTTTTATCAGAAGACCTGGGGGAACGCTGGGTGGTAGGAAATTTGTGTCAGCCCAGTGATCCTACAACTTTCCCACAGAGAAATTTAAGAGAAATTTGATTTTTTTCTGCTAAATTTGAGGTTTGCAGGGGAGTCTGGGTAGGAAAGCGTTGGGGAGTCCACACAAGCTATACCTCCCTGAACTCCTCTGGTTGTCCAGTTTTCAAAGATGTCTGGTTTTGGTAGGTTTCCCTAGATGGCCGACGAGCGCGGGGCCAAAAACTCAGGTGAGCCCTTTGCGATAGGTAATTTTGATGTCTCCACAATAAGTTTTGGGCCCTTCTCTGCTGCGGGCTCTTGGCTCACCCACACAAGTAAGGTACCATTTTTATCGGGAGACTTTGGCAAATGCGGGGTGGTGATGGAAGTTTGTGGACCCGCGCAGATTCCAGAACTTTCCATCACAGAAATGTGGGTATGGTGTTTTTATTTTTACAAAGTTTGAGGTTTGCAAGGGATTCTAGGTAACAGAACCTGGTGAGAGCCATACAAGTCACCCCATCCTGGATTCCCCTGGGTATCTAGGTTTAAACAATATATAGGTTTGCTAGGTTTCCCTAGGTGCCGGCAGAGCTAGGGTTCAAAATCCACAGCTAGGCATTTTGCAAAACAAGGGTTAGTTTTCACTGTAAAAATGTGGTGTGTCCACGTTGTGTTTTGGCCCATTTCCTATCATGGGCACTAGGCCTACCCACACAAGTGAGGTGCCATTTGTATCGGGAGACATTGGGGAATGCAGGGTGGGTAGAATTTTCTGGATCCACGCAGATTCCAGAACCTTCCATCACAGAAATGTGAGGAAAATGTGTTTTCTTATAACGTTTGAGATTTTCAAGGGATTCTGGGCAACGGAACCTGGTGAGAGCCACACAAGTCACCCCCTCCTGGATTCTCCTGGGTGTCTAGTTTAAAAAAATGTATAGGTTTGCTAGGTTTCCCTAGGTGCCGGCAGGGCGAGGCTTCAAAATCCACAGCTAGGCACTTTGCAAAAAAAGGGTCAGTGTTCACAGTAAAAATGTGGTATGTCCATGTTGCGTTTTGGCCTGTTTCCTGTTGCGGGCACTAGACCTACTAACACAAATGAGGTATCATTTTTATCGAGAGACTTAGGGAAACACAGAATTGTAGAGTAACTGTTATTACCTATTGACTTGCTATGCATTTATGCCTTCCAAATGTAAGACAATGTGTAAAAAAGAAGCCACTTTGAAAAATGTCCTATAATTCACATGCTAGTATGGAGTTTTGGAGATGTGCAAATAGCTACTGCTTCTAAACTCTATATTTTGTTCCCATTTCGGAAATACATGGGTGTCCTTGATACCTATTTTTCACTCTTTATATTTTACCAGATTAATTGCTATATACCCGGTACACAATGAAAAACCATTGCAAGATGCAGCTCAGTTATTGGCTCTGGGTCCTCGAGTTCTTGGTGAACATAGAAGTCCTATATATCCTCACAACCAGAAGTGTCCAGCGGGTGTAACTGTATATTGCTTTCAAAAACTGTCATACTTAGAAGAAGTTACAGGTGAAAACGTTGGCACAAATGGCTGTTTTTTCAACTCATTTTCAATTTTTATTATTTTCAACTGTTAGTTACTAGAAAAAAAACCTTGAAAGATCTACACAAATGACCCCTTGCTGAATTTAGAATTTTGTCTATTTTTTCTGAAATGTATATCTTTCTGGGATCCTTTATTGCTTTCACACCCATTTCTACCACCAACTGGAAGGAGGTGGAAAGCACAAAAAGTAGCAAAAATAGGCTGTGTCCCAGTAAAATGCCAAAACTGTGTACAAATATTTGGTTTCCTGACAAAAGTCTGCCTGTCCCTGAAAGTTGGGAAGACGGTTATTTACGCACCACAAACCCTTTGTTGATACCATTTGCAGGGAAAAAAAACAGACGCTTTCTTCTGCAGCACTTTTTCCCCATTTAAAAAAATCCTGGGTACCTTTAAAATCCCCATGATGTTGGAAGAAAAGGACCCAAATTTGGCATGGATACCTTATGTGGCCAAAAGGTTACAGGGGCCTAAGCGTGAACTACCCCAAATAGCCCAAAAAAGGCTTAGCACGGGGGGAGGCCTAGCAGCCAAAGGGTTAAAAAATTGTGCTTGTGCAGACCAAATTCACTTTGCAATGAGTGGAAGGGTTAGGTATCTAGCCTTGAAGCAGATCTAAAAGTTCATTGATTCCTAGTTTGTGCCATTTCTAGAAGTGTTTTCACCAAAAAAGTAGGCAACTCTAGATCAGGGTAAGTGGGTGAGCTTTGATAGTATGTAGAAATATGTAGAAATCATCTAATGTCTTACTAAACCTTACCTAGGCTGTGCAGCATTTGAGTCTACCTTTCTAGATGAATTTATATCACCAAATCTGCAGATGTAGATCGATGGATCCTATTGATTATTGATCCAGCAACCTGCTGGTTGATTAATAGAGTACAGGACGTTTAGTAGAGTCCCATGTAGGCCCAATAATAAAGCTTCCAATTAGGGAAGGCCCAAAGGTCCCGAATTAGGTAATGTTAGAGATTTCAGTAATCTTTGAGGGAACCTTTTTCTGCATTATATAACTATTATGGTCACTGCCACCTCCCAATACCAGCAGAGGTGTGTGTGGACACGGAAATGTGACTCTCATTGTTGGTTTAAAGTAAAACCTTTTTTTTCTTTTTGTATTGGAAGTGTTCACATAAATACATCACATATCAATAAAAAGAGCAAATAATTCATAAAGGTACAATAAATATTGAAGAAGAGGCACTCAGTTTCCCCCCTTATGTCCTTTAAACCCCCTAAAATGCCTTGATTTCTCTTATTTACAAAATGTATATGCTTGTAGCCCTTCCTAACGCTTACAATATTTTGTATAAGAGCCTGAGCACACTGTATAGCTGTGTTGTAAACCCTTTACCTTCAACATTTTAGCCCAGCAATGTTCAAAAGTGGGAAGTACCTTAGATTTCCAATTTTGCTAAATTATGGATATAGCTAACAAAATAAACAAGAACAACTTGTTTTTCTCCCCCATTCAAAAATTTACATCTGAGGAATACCCCAATAAGATAGCTTGAACATCCTGAGCAAAATCAGTATTCCATGTATGTGTACAATATTCATTAATAGAGGCCCAATATCGCACAATCTTTGGACAATCGCGCATAATATGGCTCCAGCTCCCTTCACCTTCTTTTAGACATCGGAAACATTTCACCTGTATCTAGGGGTTAATACTATGGAAAAAATCAGGTGTTCTTTATAGCAGCCACTTCGTAAAAAATTGCATGCCGGGGAGGTTAGCGCTTTTTAACAAAGAAAAGTTAAAGACTAAGGGGCATATTATCAAGAACGGCGGTAAAATTATCGCCGCTTTAGCGGCAGAAAACTGCTGCTAAAGCGGCGATAATGGGCTTGATAATATGCCCTTGAGTATTCCAATAGAAGCCCATGTTGACACCAGAACATGGGCTTCTATTGCAGTTCTCAAGGGCATATTATCAAGCCCATTATCGCCGCTTTAGCGGCAGTTTTCTGCCGCTAAAGCAGCGATAATTTTAACGCCGTTTCTTGATAATATGCCCCAATAATCTTTTTCCAAACCTCTGTCGAAATTAACACTCCCTCCCTTGACTGCCATTTCTGTCTTGCTCCACTAGACAAATCCCCCTCCTTATACTTTCGAAATGTGGCTATCCAAGTTGAATAAAGTACAAACGAAGAAATGTCTTCCAGTACCTGACATCCAGTTCTATATCTGGCCACTCTTTCAAGGTATCTTATCTTAAAAAATCCCCAATAGTCTGATAACCATTCGTCCCCCATTTATGGGCAGCATTCCTGCCAAGAATGGAATGTGATCCTTTAAAAATATTTGTGAATCGAGTAGAGCCATTAATAGCTGGTGTATTAAAATATTTAAATAGTTGTTCCTTATGTTTTAAAAGTCATTGCAAATGTTTATAGTGACATTTTTTCAGTGATTTGATCAGGAATAAGAAATCCTTAAGTTTGTATTCCTGCATAATTAAGTCTAAAAAATAATTATCAATTGGTTTACCAAGACCTAGCAAACAAAACAATTTAAATGAAAAATGAGCAAAGTTGGCAAAATAATATTCTTTTAAACTTGGCAGTGCAATGCCTCCTTCTATTGCTGGCCTGTATAAAGTGCTCAGTGCAATCGGTGGTGTTTTATTAGCCAAAGTAAAAGTAGAAAACAGTCCCTCAATTTCCTTAAAAAACTTCATCCGTAGGGTAGAAGGTAATGCGACAAATAAAAAATTAAACAGAGGCAATGCAGACATACGAATCAGCGCGACCCAACCATTAAATATATTGGCAAACCTGTCCATGTAGAGAAGAGTGCCTCGATCTTCTTAATAAGAGATAGATAGTTGAATTTAAATAAAACATCAGCACCTTCCATAGTGTAGATGTCCAAATATCTCTTGGGCTTTGAATTCAACAGAGGGCGAAGTTCTGTGGGTAAAGAATCAGTCATACAATTGCATAGGAGAATCTCAGTTTTTAACCAATTTATTTTGTAACCACCCATAGACTGAAATTCCTGAGAGATGTCCGAAACCCCTTGTTAGGTGACCACAGCATGTTTTAAAAACTATGCCACATCATTGGCATATCATTTGATTTTTTATATTCCCCCCCAAAGGGGGTTCTATCCACTCATCTTTTCTAATAGCAAACGCTAAAGGTTCTATAAAAATTGAAATAAGGACGGGTGAAAGAGGACACCCCTGTCTGGTGCCTCGATTGATCTTACAGGTGCCGATATCGTTGGAGTTTATAATTAATCATGCCATAGCCCCCTCATAAATCTTTCTGATGGCCTGAATAAAATTAATAGTAAAACCAAACTTCTCTAGAATTAAAAAGAGGCTATTCTAACAAACCAGGTCGAAAGCCTTCTCAGCATTCAATAAAACATCTGTGCCAGTGTCTTTTTTTGTTTAATATTATCTAAAGCCTCAACCAAAAAATGTGTGTTCATTGAGAGTTTGCCTAACTAATATAAACCGCCACTGATCTTGAGGAATAAATGCTCCTACTAATTTATTTATTAGGTTGGCCAATAGCTTCATCACTATCTTATAGTCTGTATTCAAAAGACTAATTGACTGATGCGAATTAATGTTCTCTGGATTCTTATCCTTTTTCAAAAAGCTAATCACAATGGCAGTGTTAAATGATGATGGAATTCTACTATCATTCAAAATATGGTTAGCAAATTGTGCTACTTTAGATTTCAACAGAGATATATATTTTTTTATAAAATTAGACTGATATGCCATCTTTCCCACAGGCCTTATCTTTGGCTATTCATTTGATGACCTCCTCCATCTCCTCTGAAGTGAACTCAGCGTCAATTCCTGTGCTTGATTTTTGTTTAGTCTGGGAATAGAGAGACTACTCGGGAAACTTCCAAGATGTTCAACATCAATCTCCTGTCTAACACTATATTTCTGTTCATAAGGTTTCCGAAACACAGCCTGAATCTGCCTTGGATCAGTAATCTGGATCTTCGTCTCCTCATCGTGGAGTAACAAGATTTTATTCTGGGCCCTCCTCTCTCGGGCCTGCCAGGCCAAAAATCTCTCTGTATACTCACTCTCTTCATGTACTTTTTGTTACTAGGCACTATTAGCAAAATAGACTTGCTCATAATAGTAATCCTGCATTAACAGTTTTGCTTTCCTAAGCTCTTGTTGATTACTAAGACTGTTATCCGCAAAGCTTTTTCATTGGCTTCCTTCAGACCCTGCTCTAGTTCAATTGTTCTTCCCGTGAAGCACTATTTTTCAGCAATACTCTTAGACGTTATACTAAGAATGCAGGGCTGCTTTAGAGGCATCCCATGCAATTTCTAGACTAGCTGTATGTTGATTAACAATAAAGTAGTGGTCAATCTTGGCCTCAATCTCTTTAAACCAATCCTCATCTTCTAACTTGACCCTACTGAAAGTCCCCATTACTGAGACGGCTGCTAAACTCTATTGGCACATGTGTATAATCCCTTAAGGACACTTCCGGAGAGTGCAAAGAACAGTCCAAACTTGCTGCAGGCTTATACTGTTCTGAGACACAAGTGAATTTGCACCTGGATGGATATATATTTCGCCACACATCCACCAAATTCAGAACCTTCATACAGTCAAGTATAAGTTTGGCAGACCGTGGTTTCTTCTGTTTTAGAGTAATAGTGGATGAATCTAACATCAGGTTCAGAAGTAGATTAAAATCCCCTCCCAGGATTAATTTACAATGGATAGATGACAAAACCTGATAAAGTTCTGACATCGCGGTTGGATCGAATACAAAAATGGCATAGATTGTGGCGACCGAGATTCTAATATCATTTATTATTCCACTCACCAATGCCCACCTTTACTCTTTGTGTCTGTCTGGAAAGTGCTTATGCGATATTGAAGAAATGTATTAACATATGTAGCCATCCCCCTGTGGATTGCCCTGGCATTTGATAGACATACAAATCTGACCCAATTTCTAAACATCGCAGAGCATGGCTTCCCTCCATCTCTAAAATTAGCCTAAAAAGGGAATGACCTTTTTTCCATCCTCAACTGCCTTGCCCTTTTGCTTGTTATTTAGGCCATTGGCATTGTACAAACTACATTTTCAAAGCATCGTGTTGATACCTCAAAAATTTGCATTTAAGAGAAGGATAAATTATTGATATATCACATACCAGTGTTCCATCTTTCCCCACAGCGGCCACTAAATAAATGTGCTTCAGTGTTAAAGTGCAAAGTGCTAGCTGCCCTTTTAAATAGCATAGGTTCAACCGAGATTTCTCCACTTTGGTATTGCTAAGCCTGAAAAGTACTTCATTCAGCAAAGTGCAAACTGTTAACTGCCATTTTGATATCTTAACATATTTCATTTGCCTACATAATTGCTCTTTAAACAATAAATAAAGTGCCATTCAATAAAGTTCAATATCCGAAAGTGCTCAAGTGTTCGAAGTGCTTAAAAGGCCATGTACCTAAGACCGACCAGCAAAAGGAGCTTGGGTATACACCACAACACATGTGCTCCCCAAGAAACTCACCAGCAGCCTTATCCAATTATTCATGCTCAATCCATTAAATTTCTCATCATTCACATCCTCTTTCAAAAAGAGGTTAATTGCAATGTGCCAAAGTGCTAAAGTGTTTTAAGTGCTTAAGAGGCCATTTGCCCAAACCAGCACATCAAATGGTCCTTGGGTATACATAGCTTCACATAAACTTTCCTGAGTGACTCTCCCACAAACACATATACCTATACCTGCTCAAACCCTTAGTTTTCTCAGCATGCAAGCTCTTCCCAATTTGTAAACTTCTGCCCTCACACCTCGTGTGCTCCCAACACTTCTTGTGCACACCCTCTCTCTGCAGCCCTCCCATTGTGACCCTGAAACCCAACCTTCCCCTATCAGGCACCATGGTTGTGTGCCCTGCTTCCCTGGCCCCCCACCGTCCCATCCACCTCCACCACATGAAAATCCCCTTACTCAAAAAAAAAAAAAAATTCTCCCTGAGAGTGTAGGGATGGCGTGCAGGCAGGCCCCGTAGTACACTGCACGAAACTTACCTTGCCTCACCTTGCCCCGCCCCAAGACCGCCACCCCAGAGGATTGAGAGGCATGTCCACCGGCGAGAAACAAGGTGATAAACTTTGGTTACGGGCTAGCTAAATGGCCAAATTGCCGACTCGCTTTGACAAAATCAGCTCAGGGGGAAGCGGCCTCCTTGATGGGATCAACAACGGAGGAATTGGAATAAAGAGAAGACGACGCTGTATGCCGCACATCACAGTTTGCTCCAGTGCAGTCCATTAGAAGATCCTGCTGAGGAGGTTCAGTTGGTTTTCCCACCCACACTCTGCTAAGAAAATCTGCTGCACATAACAATTCATCATTTTCGGCATCTCTCTGTCCCCTCAGAAAAAGCTGACTACGCTCTGGACATTTTTAAAGCAAGCTAACGTAAGCCAGGCATTTTTGTTTAACTGGGGAGAGACATTGGTGGCATTTTTACTTGCCAGGTTTTCTCAGCATTGGGTATTGAGAGAGCTTGGTTAAAACTATGCTGGTAAAGTCAATCAAGGGAGTCACTAAAGCTAATAATGCAACCACTGCCGGGAGACATGTGTGCTTGACAGGGGCAGGTTTTAAAGGTACCGGTAGAAATTGGCTTAGTAGCATGAGGCAGAGAGCAGTTGAGAACTCTCACGGGGTGCTGAGTTAGAGTTGGTCAGGGGTGGAGCATATAACCTCTGAATCTGCATTACAAGACACTGCAGCACAGCTATTATACTCAAAAGCTACCTTAAAGTCCAGAACAGACCCTGGCTGACCTAGTGACCCACAGCCCGGCATTGTGCCAAAATATCGTACAAACAAAAGAGGGGCAACTCCCCGGGGACAACATAGAGGGAGAAGCAGTTCAGGCAAAGCTATCTGGAAAATCACACCAAGGGGAGCCACCTACAGGCAGTAGGGTCATTTTCCCCTCTTCCATATTAAGTCAAGTGCACGGGGTCCTACAAATGAGCCAGACTCAGAGACCAACTTAGGACTATCTCCTCCTGCACATGTGAGTGCAGATAGTTTATTGCGACAAATGGAACTGAATGTCTGAACCCCCAGCAGAGATAGTACCTTGAATGTGATACTTGAATCGAAGCACCAGAGCTGTGGGGGTGACATAACTGCAGATGAAGGCTCGAGAGTAATCGGTTTTCTGGATGCTCTGTAAGGGGTCCTACTTGAGATCCTTGAGGAAATAAAAGCAGTCAAAAGAACTCAACAAACAATTACTAAGCAGGTGACGGACTGCCTGTTCAGCCTGGAGGGGAAAATATCCCAAGCACTCGACAGAATGGGAGAAATGGAGTAGCGCATCTCAGATTGTGATGGTAAGCTAACCCAGGCCACCGGGACAATGCAGCACATTGAGAAACATCTAGCGGCACTAAGAGCTAAACAGGAGGAGTTAGAGAATCACTTGTGAAAGTCGAATCCCAGAATTACAGGCATTCATGAACACAAAGAGGATGCTGATGGCCCCATCACTTACATAAATAGCTTGATTAAAAAGTTTGTTCTGCCCGATCATTCACAAGATTTAGCAATTGTACATGTGCACCGGGTACCTGCCCAAGCTCAGGCCAACTCCAAATACCCTTGTATGTTACTGATAAATGTAGCTGATTTCCGGGTCAAAGAGACTATACTAAGGAAGGCAATCCAAGAGAAAGCATTTGATGTGAATAATGAATACTCGATTTGTATCTTTTTAGACATTGCTGTAGAATTTGCGAGAAGGCGAAAGGACTTACTACCAACATTTTGGCAGGGGGGAGTGCAGGCGACCATTATTCTCCCCGCCAAAATGAAAATTTTACATAAAGGCGGGGATAGTCTGTTCTCCATTGAGGATGGAGAAACTTTTTTCATGGAGATAGTGGAGAGCTCATAGACTTTGAAGACTTTATATCTGAATTGAAAGCCTAATTCAGTTTTGTTTTATTTTTAAAAGAAGCCTGTGAGATATGATTCAAAGTGTTGTATATCAGGGCTGAGAGGAACCCTAAGTTTGCATGTTTTCCGATGCACCATACCTTCTACATAAGACAAGAGAATCATGATTATTGCTATGTTACAGAGCATGCAGTATACATATCACTAAAAGCACTAAAGTGCTTATGAATAATTGATCACAAATATGCAGATCACCTTAAGCGCAAATGCACTGTGGACCATGGTTTAGAATCAGGTGAAGCATTAGCAGCAATGTATTTGTGAAGGGATCACACTGAAAACCACTCTTTGATGAGCGCGAGATAATACAAAATCTCGGTGGCCATCTTAAACTGAAGGGTATAAAAACCCCACCCAGGCCCAACAATGCCTTTGCTAGACAATCCAGTCTCTTAGAGAGACTCACCTAAAGATTCGGAGCACCAATTCAATCCGGAGCGACACCATGAATGAAGGGTACAATTTTGAAAGGTTGTGTCCTTTTGCATTGTATTTTTCTGATTGTGTTCTCAACTGACATATTTGTACACGTATGAACTTATTCACCATTCTTTGTTACAATAGAAGCCATTTAGTGGTCTTTTAGGTGTTCCTGCCACAATAATATGCACTGCGGTTTACTAGAAGGTTGTACTCCACTCTAAGAGCCTGCTCTAGTACTGATTATCAGCAACTGTCTCATCCTAGAGTCCAATACATTATTCACATAGCAAGACCTTCTTTAAAGTCATCCCCATTTTGGTGTCTTCCCCCCACAGTGTAATCTTGCACTTCTATTGTGGCTTATTTTCTTGCTTTACTAGATGCTCTTGTAATTTTCTTTCATTTTCTTCTCATCTGTGCCATTGTTGCTTATCAGCAAGCAGTGGCTTTGACTATTTAAATCACTAGCATTGAATCTTAAATTACAAGAAGTAATTCATAAGACCTGGTCTTTTTTCAAATTGTAGGTCAAAATCTCGGCATTCTTGGGAACAGCCCAAGAAAGGAAAGTGATACACTTCAGTGGAGTTCCAAATAGTTCAAGCTTTTGTTTTTTTACTGGGATTTGTAGAGGTCCAATCACCCTTATGTCTCTAAAGGTGGCAAGAAGAGGATAATGCATCAGAAACAACTATATCTGCTAACCTCTTTCAGTAGCAAGGTTATTCTTGGTTTTGACATAAAAAAAGCACTGATGGTACGTCTTTTTGTGGCTCTACTCCCATTTTCTAGTTTACCCCTAAGTCAAGCAGTGATTTGATTCTACTAGGTCCTGGCCCTAAAGCTAGAGTGACGAGACCAATGGAAAGACAGCATTGATGTTGCAAGAGGCACACTATTTGTACTCCTTGTGCAAATTGAGTAAATTTGCCAAATGCATTAAATATCCTAGAATATGCACATTAGTATCCTGGAGGATCTGAGTGGAAAATGAAATGAAGCCATAGTAGAAAAAGAAAAAAACAGGTTAAAAGCTCTAACAGATATTCGTATCAGTCAATCAGTGGGACCTTTCTCCAACAAGTGTACCCGAATGCGTAGGTTACAGTAACAGCATAGTGAAACATTTGCAGTGCGCTAGTGGACACAGATAGTTTTTTATAGGTTTTCTTCTGTCAATATTTATTGTTCAGTCTTAAACTGAAGGAGGAGGCAGAGTCTGCTGGAATCAGAAAATGGGTCCTAAATATCACAATGTTGACAAAGGTAACTAAAGTGATAGGGTACTTAAATAAATGCAAATTTGTGCAACTAACGTGTTGAAATATCGTGTAGGCCTAAAACGAGAAGCCACATTTATTATGACAAATGGCACTATGCTTCCATAGTTAGTCATGTCAAGTTAGAAATGCTTTATGATGCAGTTCTACTTTCCTTTTCATTACTAACCTTAGGTCAACTTTTTTGGTATTTTGAATAAGTGAAGAGTTCAATGATAAAATGTGTTTCCATTGAAAACATGACCCATAAAAATAGAATTGTGAATATGTGAGAATGTGGAATGACAAACCTAACCGTGAACTGTTTTGTTTTATAGAAGAGAGTTGAGTGAGAACCGAACCATGACTTGTACAATGTTGTCAATAATGTTACATATAACACTTAATAACTGTGAGTCTTCGTTTCATGACAGCGGAGACGGTGCAATATTTCTGATCCAATGAAGACATTTCGATCCTATTTGACAAAGGAACCAGGCTACTGCAACAATTGTATTAGTTTAGATATTAAAATGTTATATTAGTGCATGTTCCTAGACGAGAGAGAGAGCTTCTTTGTCAGATTCAGATTTCCCTTTCTCCACACTCAGGAGAACTTCTCAGATTCTCTGTGGTCTGAAGCCCTGTGCTCTGAGCAGAACTTTATTCATTTCCCTCGCCAAATTTATGATATATTTTCTGAGACTCCACCGAATTTCTGATCTTCTCTTCATGAGAATTACAAATTGAATTGCTTAAAACGTTTTGCTTTCACCTCTTGATTTCGAACTCTTTTTGGGTTCAAGATACTTTTTTCGTCTTAATATTTATAACAGGGACTCTACTTATATTGAACGTGCTTATGCAGTTGTTCTGTATTGTATTATTGATGAATTGATTACTTATTGATGACTAAAAATAAAATATCTACAAGAAGAGATTAATAAAACTCTTTAAACTCATACCAAAATCTCATAATTGACTTCCAATAATTGATGTTTAACTGTGATATT
Organism: Calotriton arnoldi; assembly: GCA_963921515.1. Taxonomy (NCBI): domain Eukaryota; kingdom Metazoa; phylum Chordata; class Amphibia; order Caudata; family Salamandridae; genus Calotriton; species Calotriton arnoldi. Next base: position 153,751 of record CAWUFW010007744.1, on the reverse strand, counting down.
TAAATTTGAATTTTAAATTGCAACTTCTGATTAATTCTTACCTACGGCAAAGGTCCATAGTCTTATGTCCCAGTAAGAGTAGGGACTTTATTTTCAAGCATGCTGAAACACAAATTCTGATTCACAAACCAAATATTTATTAATGTCCTTTGCTCCAACAATAGCATAACTTCAGCAGCATGATGTAAAAAGACTTTGCATTAGCAAAGCCGTGCATCTGCCTCAAGGATTGTAAAATCTAAATTTTCAGTGCTTGGAGGGCCTTTATAATTCCTAGAAGCAAATCTATGTACAAGTGTTTTGAATCCTTGCAAGCCATAATGAAAAGAATTAGGCCAAGTGGCATTCAGAATGTGCCACTGTTTGTTTGATCTTGATCCATTCAATTTATTGACAGCAGTCACAATGCCAGTATATTGCAAATGCAATTGCAATTGTGAATGCCAGATACAATCCACTTACTGCATCTTAAACATCCCTGAACTAGCAAGCACATCAACCATTGCACCACAGATAGCCTCCTTTGTGCATTAGGCTCAATATTATTTTTTTATAAAGTTCACATTAAAGTGAAGGAGTTTCATGGCACTGTATAACTGATAGTCATTGTTATGCAATTCAATTGTACTCATTATGCCACCCTTAATAGTGCAGAAGGCTGAAAAGGACCTACTGGGGTTCAAGTTGGTGACTTTGGGGTATAAACCTCATGGATTATACTACTGAGCTATCAGAATGAACAAATATATAGAGGTCCATATTATTAACTAAATGTAATGTCATCCTTACCTAAGGCATCTTTCACCATTCCTCTCTTACTAATCACAAACTCATCACTACCAAGAGGATAGGAAAATACAACTAGGGTGGTTTATTATTTGGGTGGGCTTTGGCCCAGGGTGATATGTAAAAATCCTATAACTTAACATAACATAACATAACACAACATATCACAACATAACATAACATGTCAGCATTTACAGTGGCGGCTGACAACATTAAAATATGGTAGGTAGCGACGCCAGAAAAAATCATCATATGTGTTGCACTTGCTGGCCCTTATAATCGGGGCAAGATGACGGGACTCTTCACATTTTAATTAAGTACAGCTCCTCGGTGGTGGGCAGTTGGTCCTCGTTGGCATCCTGGAGAGTGCAGCAGGAAAGGGAAGGACTCCAGGATTGGTTGGAACTGGCTAACCTAGTGCTTATTTTGAGGCTGGGGGCCTGGCTTGCAATCTTGTGGCTGTTTAACAGCATTGGGATTGCAGGCAGGCAGATTGGCCGGCTGTAGACAGCCGGACAATCTGTCATGCTCACTGGTGGGGCTGGAGTAATAGCAAAATTGTAGAAATCACTCAGCCCTGCCCCCTGCCCTCGCACTAACAGCGCGAGTCTGGGACAAATTATAATAAAATGGTATTTATTACCCTTTTATTAATGTGTGTTTACCTGCTGCACTCGCAGCAGACAGGACGATGCTCCTCCGCATTTGAGGAAGAACTGCCCCAGAGCATTTACCTGTGAAGTGAATGTTACCTTATTCTTGCTCAGAGAATATGCAGCAGCAGAAGTGAAAGCGTCTTGTACATAAAGGACACATAAACACACACATACATGCAAACTACATTGTGTTTTCAGGCCCCACAAATGTTACATTCTCATATTAATCAGGATCCTTTGGTGATGCTAAATCGAGCAAACACATGCACACCCCCACCCCACATACAGAAATACTCACAAGTACATCTGTCAACCAGAACCATTTTGTTTTGTATATTCTTCTTTATTGAAGGATGTTGCGCTCTGTAATATCACAGCAAATGTTCCATTAAATTTACACGTACTTCTATCCCTTAAACACTGCAGGGCAGATTTACAAGCCCCTTGCGACACATTTGCGCCACAGTTGTGTCACTTCTGTGATGCAGCGGTGTCGTAAACAACGCACCACGTTGCAACACGTTTACAACGTGACGTATCTAGGGAGATGCGTCACGTTGTAAAGCCCTGTGTTACATTATACCTGCGCCAGGTATAATGTATGCAGGGTGAGCGTTCCGTCGCAAGAAAGCCTCGTAAAAGTGACGCAGTGAAATCTACAAGATTTCACGGAGTCACTTTTACGACGCCGCTGCGTCAAAACCGCAGGCGTAAGGAGTGACGCAGCACAATAAGCATAGGCCGCCCCTGAGCATTGTTGGAGTTGCGTCGCGTTTGCGACACGACTCCAGCAATGCGCTGCCCTTATGACAAAAGATGCAACACGCATCTGTCTATCCTTGCACCACGGTGCGCCGCATTGTAAATGCGACGCATCCGTGGTGGCGCAAGGGTATTTTTGCGTGTCGCATCTTTACTGGCGCATCCCTGTTAATATGCAGAGATGTGCCAGTCCTTGTAAATCTGCCCCTGCGTGCTTTCTTATTTTATTTTCAAATTACTAATTTATTAACTCAGTGGTTATCTGTAATTTTCAGACATGCCTATCTATAAAAAACACACTTATGAGACATGAAATACCATTAGATCATGATTGGCTAGCATTAGAACTAATTTAGCGCAACATAAAAGTCTTCTAAACCCATCACGTTCTTTTAACATGCGAGGCAAATAGTGAAAACAATATAAAAAATGGGAAAGCAGTTTCAAAAAAATAAATAGTATATCTTAATTCCTGGTATGGGTGGCTCTCCGGGGGGGCTACAGTACCTATACAGAGTATTTTAAGACGGTATGTCATAAGTCCTCAGATTTTCAAGAATATTCACTTGTTTATTTAGCTTCACGTCAGCTTCACTTTTTTTTCCACACAAGTATTTATTTACCTACAGACAGGGATTGCGCAACTTTCATGAATCTAGCATTCATACAAATTATTGTAGATTATTGACGGATTTCCAAAGGATAGGTTCCGCAGGTGTGACAACTAGTTGTCAACTTAAATTTTGCAGCGATTATGGTAATTAAATTGGACCACAAAATATTGTTTGGATTGACCTGGAACAAGGTGAAGCTCCTTGTTACATTATTGTAGCACTGGTGTAATTGGTGAATCCTGTTTCCGGTGTGAATTATTTCGTTTTGCCATGCCCAATGTACATAACGTTTGCTATAAGTAGTTTCGTATTGCTAGGGACAGGATATACTAAGGCAAAAGTGGTTGCTCAAGTAACCTCACACGCTCTGGACATGAATTATGAGCTTGAAGATAAGGCGTCGAAAATGGGTATGAACTGTAAAATGATAATATTTGGTCACAATAGACATAAGTCTACCTATTGGACGTGAGACCTAATCACATAACGTTATTCGAGTTCATGTATTCGTTATTTCAACTATGTATATCAGAAAAAAACTATGTATGTTACAACAAATTCCATGTGTAGAAGACAAAAAATATTTATAAATAAACAATTATTTTCTTGTTCAACAAATTTTTGAATCAACACACACATATATATATATACACAGACAATTTCAAATATAAAAAACGAACACTATATACACATTTCAAATGCAAATTCATTCCTTGTCCCTACTTTCTCTATTATACATCAATTCCAAACAGCTTGAATGGCTGAAGTCCCAAAGAGCCAACCTAGAAGTGGCTGGCCATGGTGACAACCGATCAAGCCGACCAGAATTGAGCCACATGGAGGCAAAACTAAGCACAGGAACACAACAATAGCCTCCCAGAAGGAGGCACCAAGGCACACGACCGGCCACAGGGCTGAAAGCCTAGGACACACAGGGCAGCAGTGAAGAGCTCAAAGTGACAGTGGGACTAGAATCGCGAACTAAGCAAGTGACAGACAATTCCTGAAAGCCAAGGACCAAAAGGCACAGAGTGCAACATGCTGGAGCAGCATAATTAAAGGTCCGAACCCTTTACATACAACACATATGCTTAACGATTGTTTAACTGTATTAATGTGTGTGCACTTTATTAATCAATTGTAGTAAGTGGGTGTGTATTCCTTTTTAATGACAGCCACCCGAATATTTATATGAATTGGAATAAATGTATTAATTGTGAAAGAAAATGCATGCCTTTCCAAATTCGCATTTGATATAATCACTTATGGTAACCTTAGACCATGTTTAAATTTAGGGTTGGCCTAGCCTGTAAGTATGCCCGAGAACACGTTACATTTTATAGTATGTTTGCAAGTGTCTTGTTTTTCTCTTCCTTGCAGGTGCCTTATCAATGTCCTTGTTAGCTTAGAATAGGTTAATTGTTCATTGTATAAGATTTGCAGAGTACTGATCTTTTTACTTAATTTTGGTCTTGGATATATAGATTGAGACAGTGGGAGAAACCATTCTGTACCAGGCAGACCGACTGATGCTACATTCAAGGTCGTCCAGATGACTGCATTTTTTATGGTAGCTGGGAAAATAGAGAGTCCATCTGCAACCCAAGAACACTGTCTTTTGATTGGTTTGATCAGTGGAAGACGATAAGGAGAAACCTTCTAGAATCTTCTTTCATGTTCTGTTTTCTCTTTAGAGTAACATATCAGACCCTATCCTGGCTTTTGCTCAGAGAAGACCTCTTCTCGATTCTGTTGACTTTCCCTGCCCAGTGTGCCAAGCTTCATGCTTGAATACTCAGACTCTTTCAATTGAATGTTAATTCTGATTCATCTGATGCGGGCACCTTCCTCATAGAATTTCCCCTTGCCAGGTTCAAAACTTTAGGGAATACCTAATGAGAAGTTCCTTTTGGAACCTACTTGGGTCATATTTTGCTTGCTGCATGTTATTCTGTTTGGCATATTCCTTCTGATTATATATAAATTCAGAGTGCACAATCATTTAAATATGTATGCTCTTACAATATTTTTCTATCAATTCTACTGATTGATTTAACCTGTCACCTGAAATAATTTTGTTACTAAAACCCTTAAAGTTGGACACTATCCTCTCTGTCGTTCCTGTGGAGTCAAATTGGTTTCACTGTACTTGCAATGTACTTCTGATGTTAGCTCCTTTCTTACACTTCAACTCGACAAACGAAGGTCTGTATGACCAGTGAGGGCTTCTGTTTGATAACTTACAAAGAGATTAAAATTCAAGAAACCCCTCTCAATTAACACCTTCCATATGGGTTGTAAGCAAAACCACAAAGTTAGAAAGTTATGCAGTGATTCAAACTCATGACATGCAGAAGAGATGCAAGAGTGTGAGCATTTGCCACAGTGAGCCAAGCCGCATTCTGGTCCCCAAAAAGCAGTGGCCAGATGAAACTTTCAGTTGCCTAGCCCACAGACTAAAAGAGCAAGGCTGGAATTTATGAAAAAGAGAGCAGAAAAGCCCCAAACACACTAAGATATGGCTCACTGCCATGAACCAATGCACACACCCTTGCACCGTAGTGCAAGCGTGTGTACATTTTCTAAGGAATAGTTTTTGTTCTGGAAGGGGACCAGTCCAGTACAAAATGTATCCTTCAACACTTTTCCTGCTTCATATGTTTGCTGTACAATGCACCAAAGCTTAACAACTTGTGCCAGCTTTGTGCTACAAAATTAACTCAAACCTGGCTCAAATCTTTAGTAAATCTTGGTCCTAGTGTGCTTACACTCCACACAGCCCCAACATATCCCGCTAAGGACTCCACTCTGAGCAAGGCAAGGATAAACACATTGAATGCAGGAACGAAATCGATAGTACAAAAAATATATAGAAGAAATGTGGCTCCACCGGTCAGTGTCAAATTCATCATTTACAGGCATGAGTTGTCAGAGATGAGAGCAGGGTCACTAATCTTAAGAGCAAAGCAATCAAGGACAGAGACCATTCACAGCCACAGAAATTCAGACAGGAAGCATGTAAAGCACACCACAATGGACACTAGCACGTCTCTTGACCTGAAGTAGAAGCACTGAACAAACCCACCAACATCCAGCAGACCTCATGGGCTAGCTCAGAAATGTAGAAATATAATTTCAGACCAGATGTGGAAGGAAGGCTGAAAGAGCCTTTCTGAAATAAACACAATCATCAGCAGCAAACATTGATTTTGTGAGTGTGCATTGAAGTATGTGCCTGTGAAATGGATTTCTGTTATCTGTGTGAACTGTTTGGATATGCAGTAATGATTGTGGGTTCAATTGGTGGATTGATTACTATTGTGATGATGTATTATTCACATTTGTAAAGTCATTAGAAGTTCTATTGGATCTACTGGTTTGGTTATCAGGTTACTTGAAATCCAAGCTCTAGAGATATATTGGTTACTTGTCTGTCATTGTGGTGTGTAATGTGGGGTGCTGGGTGCAACTTAATAGGGATTGTGAATTACCATGTTTATAGGATTGTGTGCCTAATTTGAGTTAGTGTACTTTGCTCCTAAGTGCACAGGAGTAAACACACTGGCTCAGGTAGATTTCTGCTGGATGGTAGTTTGCCTAGTGAAAACTTTTGGTAACTAGTCACAATATCGCAAAAAAATATTGACTGAACAGAATATCGAGTTTTAATATAGAATGGACAGAATATCGAATTGCAAAAATATAGTGGTGCAGAATATCGAAATGCAGGTAAGAATTATCGAGTTCCACAATATCGAAGTCAGTAATATCGATTTTTTTGTGTGTGTTTTAAGTCTTAGTATATGCGTTAAAAGTATGTATTATTTTTGTATTGTATGTTTGAATTTTGTAAAAGTAATGAATTTTATGTTAATTAATTTTTGTGTAATTTAATTCCGTAGCGGGTTGTGGGTTTATAGGGGAATAGGGTGGGAAGTAATTTAATTATAATATATATTTTTTGCATTATTTAGAATTAATTAATTATATGTTAAAAAATGTTTGCGTAATTTAATTCTGTAGCGGGCTGTGGGTTTATAGGGGAATAGGGTGGGAAGTAATTTATTTGAAATAAATTAATTTATTATTTTATTACCTAATAATTTAATATTTAATAATTCAGATGGTTAATTAAGTTAATTAATTTATTATTAATTAATTAATTATAAATTGATTAATAATAATTAATTGGTAATTATGTTAATTGTGTATTTTTTCCCATTATTTAGATATTAATTATTAACAATTAATTTGTAAATATGTTAATTAATTATATTGTTAATTGTAATTCATTCATTAATTAATTGTTGATTAATTATGTTAATTTATTAATATGTTAGAATATTGTAGGTGATGTTTATAGGGGAAAATGGTGGGAGGTAAATACATTTTTACAAAATAACTGATTGTTAATTAATGTTAATTATATTGCAGGAGTGGGTATATTAAATTATTCCCCTACGCTATCCAACACTTTCCTTACTGTTGCACTCACTGGAGTGGGAATAGTAATTTTTACCCTCCCGCTATCCAACGCTTTCCCTACTGTTGCACTCACTGGAGTGGGAATAGAGATTTTTACCCACCCGCTATCCAACGCTTTCCCTACTGTTGCACTCCCTGGAGTGGGAATAGTAATTTTTACCCTCCCGCTATCCAACGCTTTCACTACTGTTACATCTCATTGGAGTGGGAATAGTAATTTTTCCCCTCCCGCTATCCAACGCTTTCCCTACTGTTGCACTCACTGGAGTGGGAATAGTAATTTTTACCCTCCCGCTATCCAACGCTTTCCCTACTGTTGCACTCACTGGAGTGGGAATAGTAATTTTTACCCTCCCGCTATCCAACGCTGTCCCTACTGTTGCACTCACTGCAGTGGGAATAGTAATTTTTACCCACCCGCTATCCAACACTTTCTCTACTGTTCCACTCGCTGGAGTGGGAATAGTAAATTTTATTTACCCGCTATCCAACATTTTCCCTACTGTACCATTTGTTGGAGTGGAAATAGAAATTCTATCTTTTACGCTATGCAATTTTTTTAGTATTGTTATATTTAATGTAGTGTAAAATATTATTTTTTTAAAATTAATTTTAATGTTTGAACTTATTATATATAATTTATTTTTATATTTATATTATTGGTTTATTTAGATATATATGTAATTATATTTAAAATTATGTTTTTAACATTTAATAATTAAAAATATTGATTATTTTTTAATATTATTAAGTTAATATAAATGTAATTAAAAATAAAAATGCATGTTTATTTGTTTTTAACTTACATTTATTATTTATTAATTTTAATGTTATTTAAGTATTTTTAAGTATGTTTTACTTAATTATAGTTATAATTTCATAAATTTTACATTACTTTTAAGAGATTTAAAAAAGTCGATATTTTAGCAAACTATGGAGGTCATTACGATGGCGGACGGAAAAAAAAACGACCGCCATGGTAGCGGGAAAATACCGCCCGCCGCTACCGCGGGAAAACTGACGGCTAGATTAGGATCCCCAGCAGTAAAACCACAACCGCAGCGGAAAGGAGACACGAAAATCCGCCGTATGCCTGCGAAAAGGGCACAAAACCGTCCGCGGCGGTCGGTGTCGTAGCGGAAACAGGCCAAACGCCCGCAACCACAGCGGAGACACCGCCATCAAAATTATGATATTCCCGACACCCCCGCGGTGCAGTGCGCTGCTACCGACCGCCGCGGTCGACAACAGTGAGGAATCAGTGAGACGGCGGAAGCGCCATAGCCAAGCCACCACTGCGGACGCTCCGCAAAAAAAATGGCGGTCGCCAGAAAAACACACAACATGGCCACAAAGTGCACCAACCACACAAGGCATGCACCCAAAAATAGCCAACACAGCCCAAAGACACACCCCCATGGGAAACACAAAAACTACAAATCCCAGGTACACACACACACCACACCTGCAACCAACACCCCATCCTGACACACCCACAGACACCAGTATAAATCCAGCACCCAACAGACCACAATCCTTTGCAAAACTCCACAACTGAGGGGACATCCACCACAGATGACAGGAGAGGCAAATCTGCACAACACACACACATCACCACCACCACCACCACCACCACTTCCACACCTGCACCTCTAACACCTTTGCACAGCACACACCATACACATCACAACCACCACTACCACTCCCAAACCTGCACCCTAAACACCTTGACACATCACACACCATGTCACCACAGAGAATGCCCAAATTCACTGAGAGCGAGTTGAGGGTCATGGTCGATGAGATAATCAGGGTAGAACCACAATTGTTTGGTAACCAGGTCCAACAGACAGCACTGGCAACAAGGACGCAAATGTGGAGAAGGATAGTAGAGAAGGTCAATGCAGTAGGGACCGTGCCACGCAATAGAGATGAAATCATGAAGAGGTGGCACGATCTGAAGGCAGTGGTCAAAAAGAGGAGAGCCAAGAACCATGAGCTGGCTCACAGGACAGGCAGTGGCCCTCCCGTTCCACTCAAAACATTCACTGAATGGGAGGAGAAGGTGCTTGGCATTCTACTTCCAGAGAGTCTCTCAGGAATACCCGGGGAGTGGAGGCTGGTAAGTACAAACAAATGCCTAACATCACACAAATGTACTGTCTTGCCCAATCACAAAATAATACCTCCTAGGTACAAATTCATTCATGTGCACAACACTCCTCCCAACACATCTCTCACAGATACAACAGACACTCCCCTGAAGCCCCCAAAGGTAGTAAGCAACATCACCATGGGTACATGTGTACATGCTGCCAGCACTACAACTCCCACAAGGCCCCCTTGTCCCACAGCTGAGCAGGATGTAGCCCTCCCCCACCCAGAAGCAAGCCTCAGCCATTGTGTGTTACACCCTCACCTAACAGGTAGGTAGCCATCATCACAGGGAGGTGGGTGGGTGTCTGGGAGGCCTGCACTACGACTCCCACCAGGCCCCCTTGACCCACAGCTGAGCAGGATGTAGCCCTCCCCCCACCCAGAAGCAAGCCTCAGCCATTGTGTGCTACACCCTCACCTAACAGGTAGGTAGCCATCTTCACAGGGAGGTGGGTGTGTGTGTGGGAGGCCTGCACTACAACTCCCACCAGGCCCCCTTGTCCCACAGCTGAGCAGGATGTAGCCCTCCCCCACCCAGAAGCAAGCCTCAGCCATTGTGTGCTACACTCTCACCTAACAGGTAGGTAGCCATCTTCACAGGGAGGTGGGTGTGTGTGTGGGAGGCCTGCACTACGACTCCCACCAGGCACACCCTGCCCCATCACTCAGCAGGATGGAGCACCCCCTCCCCCCCAGAACCATGTGGCAGCCATTGTGTTCTTTACCCTCACCTAACAGGTAGGTAGCCATCATCACAGGGAGGTGGGTGGGTGTTTGGGAGGCCTGCACTACAACTCCCACCAGGCCCCCTTGTCCCACAGCTGAGCAGGATGTAGCCCTCCCCCACCCAGAAGCAAGCCTCAGCCATTGTGTGCTACACTCTCACCTAACAGGTAGGTAGCCATCTTCACAGGGAGGTGGGTGTGTGTGTGGGAGGCCTGCACTACGACTCCCACCAGGCACACCCTGCCCCATCACTCAGCAGGATGGAGCACCCCTCCCCCAGAACCATGTGGCAGCCATTGTGTCCTTCACCCTCACCTAACAGGTAGGTAGCCATCATCACAGGGAGGTGGGTGGGTGTTTGGGAGGCCTGCACTACAACTCCCACCAGGCCCCCTTGTCCCACAGCTGAGCAGGATGTAGCCCTCCCCCACCCAGAAGCAAGCCTCAGCCATTGTGTGCTACACTCTCACCTAACAGGTAGGTAGCCATCTTCACAGGGAGGTGTGTGTGTGTGTGGGAGGCCTGCACTACAACTCCCACCATGCCCCCTTGTCCCACAGCTGAGCAGGATGTAGCCCTCCCCCCACCCAGAAGCAAGCCTCAGCCATTGTGTCCTTCACCCTCACCTAACAGGTAGGTAGCCATCTCCACAGGGAGACGGTGCAGTGTGTTTGGCTATCCGTCCCACAAAATGCTACATGCATGCTGTCCCACCACTATGGAGGATGTGACACTACACCCCCAATAAGAAGCATGTGGCAGGCAATGTATGCTACCCACCCAACTCACAGGTAGGTAACCGCATCGCACAGGTCGGGTGTGTGGGGCTGGAAAGCTTGCACAACAACTCACACGGGCCCACCTGACCGGCAGCACACAAGACCCATTACTCCCTGGCACCAACATGCATGTGTCAGTCATTGCAATGTACACTTCAAAAGAACTGGCATGTGGACATATCATCCTGACCTGTCCCACACTGGACCAAGATGGAAGCCATCATCATACACACACAGAGAGGTCTCACAAATACAAGGAAAACACAGCAAACACAACATATCCACAGCCACAACATAAAGCCAGATAAGCATTTAATAAAACATGTCGGCATAGGACACCAGGCCTCTCAATTCACAACTGCACACCCAGATAGCATTGGCAACTATAGTGTGCACACACCTAAGAAAATGAAACTGTGACAGCGACCAAAGTGTGAATGACTGAAACACATGTCGATGGAACTCCGAGCACAACCATGCACACCACTACATGCCATCTGACAGTAGCAGTGTACCAGACCACCTAGGATCTACTGAAAGCAAACTTAAGCATGTCTGGAATTGCAAATACAGATATCTACACCACAATGATAAGGTATGCATGAAACTACAATGCTCACTCACTGTGCAGAGAGAACCGCTACAAGGGCTCTACAAGTGACACATACGCGTAAATGGATGACATATGATTGATCAATAACAGGATGCCAACATGAGACTGTCAATGTCAAAAAACATATATTGTGCATGTCATGTCTTGACAACTCCCAATATGGACAAGTAATGAATGTACCACAACAGCTTGTAATGCATCACTGGATGTCGGTCAATGCTAATTTGTACAGTGAACAACTGCTGGATGTACAAACAGTTGATGTAACACTGCCAAAACAAACTTTGATGGGTGCAACACAATGACCATTTCACATCTGACCCACAGGTGACCAAGAACTCACTGCAGAGGATGACACCACCCTGCAGAGCCAGTCCCCCCGGGACAGAGACAACTGGATGAGGACTCCCTGGATTCCTTGGATGAGGAGCTCCACGCTGGCCCATCTGGTGTGGCAGGCCGCAACCAGTCCCAGGCACCCATTGTCCCCCAACCACATCAGCTGCAGCCCCTGACCATCCTCTGACAGCTGCTGTCACGGCCTGTGTGTCACCCACTACTACCACCACCACCACCACCACCACAGCTGTCCGCAACACCCACCCTGCCCCAGGGGTTGAGCAGCCCACCACATCGACTGCGGAAGCCAGGGAGAGGATGCAGCGGGCCAATGTGAGGACCGGACAGGACCGTGGCAGCAGTGCAGCTGGTCGGGACAGGCTCATGCAGAGGGGGACTGATCCGGGGACGGAAGCCCTGGGCCACATCGACAGAGTCCTTGGGGCATACCAACAGGCCCAGGGACGAATGGGCCGGTTAGAGGAAGAATCTCAGGAGCACCTCCTGCAGCTGGTGGAGGTTCTGAGGGACAGGCAAGCGCAACATCCTACCCCTCTGCCTCCCCCCGTTGGGCAGCAGGATGACACTTCATCATCCTCCCCTGCGTCCACAGAGGGGGGTGAGTCCTCAGACACCACTGCCCCTGCAGCAGTGGCCCCTCCAGTGAAGCGCAAGAGGGGCCGTCCAAGGAAAGGCCAGGGGGACTCACGTGCCCAAGCACCTGCCAAACGCTAGTCCCCAGAGCCAGCCATGATGGCAGACCACTGCACCACTGCATTGACCTTTTGGACTATCCTTCACCACACTGCCATGTGAATGGCATCCATCTGTTGGACTGGGTCTCCACATCATTGTGGGGACTACTCAAGTATCTCATTTACCTTGACTGTCAACTCACTTCTTCAATTACCCCCTTCACATTTCCTCCACCCTTGCATGTCACAGTTGTTAATAAATACACCTTACACACATGTTGTTGTGTCTGCTCCATCTTTAATACAGGATGTGCAACCTACACCGTGTAGGACATGGTCCAGGGGAATGGAATGTAGGTAACAAGTGAGATGCTGAAGGGACCTATGGAAAACAGCAGAACAAGAGTCACTTGTATGGGTGTGGCATTGCACACATCACACGACACTTGTCAACAAGGTACTCAGATCTATAAACTTTACACAGAGCAACAGTCACCATAGAGACAATCTGTTCCACACTAACCAATCACACATACATTGGCAGGCAGCAATGAGTCAACACCAAGCTGCAGTCAGCAAGCTCACATACACCCACACAGCAACAGCAACACCATCAGACCATTTTGTCCCTTCTACATCATCACTCACCTTCAAGTGAAGTAGCGGGTGATGAGCTGACGACGCATGTTGACCCCTTCCTCCTCTCCACTGCCCTCGTCACTGGATCCGGCTTGATTTTCAGGCTGCGGCCTTGGCTGCTCATCATCGTCATCCAGGATCAGGGGTATTGCCTTGCGAATGGCGAGGTTGTGAATCATGCAGCATGCCACCACTATCTGACACACCTTCCCTGGTGAGTACATAAGGGTCCCCCCAGTACGGTCCAGGCACCGAAATCTTGATTTTAGGAGACCAAATGTCCGTTCTATCACATGCCGTGTCCTCCCATGGGCATCATTGTATCGCACATCAGCTGGCGTGACGGGGTTCCGCAATGGGCTCAGCAACCACGGGCGGTTTGGATATGCCGAGTCACCTGTGTGTGAGAGACACAGATTAACATTGCAGTCCCAAAATGCTACACAACAGCATGTCACACACACACACCACTCTAATCCACTATACATACTCACCCACAAGCCATGCTCGCTCAGGAAGCAGATTGGCCATCAACTGAGGAACGATGCTGCTGCGCAAGATGTGGGCATCATGGGCTGAGCCGGGAAACTTGGCACACACGTGTGAGATGATCAGGTCCGCCAGGCACACCACTTGAACATTTACCGAGTGTGAATGCTTCCTATTGCGGTAAACCTGTTCACGTGCCTGTGGTGGCACAAGCCCAACATGTGTGCAATCAATTGCACCAATGACATGTGGGATATGTCCAAGGGCATAGAAATCGCCCTTCACAGCCACCAACTCAGGCCCCCTGGGAAAATGGATATATCTGTCTTTGTACAGCATCATGGCCGACAGGACATCCCTCAGCACCATGCTGAACATCGGCTGTGACATCCCGCCTGCACTTGCGACCGTGTGCTGGAATGAGCCCGTTGCAAAGAAATGCAGGCATGCCATCACCTTAGCTGTTGCGGTGAAAGCTGTTGGATATGTCCGACGTGGCTGCAGGTGGGGCTCCAACATGGCACATAGGTTCTGCAGGGTTTGTCGGTCCAGCCTGAATTTGCGGATTATTCCCTCATTCTCCATGTCTGCCAGGACTGTGAACGGACGATGGATATTGTGCCTCCTCCTCCTAGGACAGATCACAGTGCACAGATGTCAATGCAGAAGACCATGAAATGTGCATCACATCAATTACTTCTACAGACACATTCCCAAGTCTTACAACATGCACCATCAACTGACAGGGCACTTCACAACTAGGTTCACATCAGGCACACTACTCGTACACCTGTCCCCTTACCAGCAGCAATTATCTGTGCACCCCTCCGGCTCATTCGCATGCACAGTGTGATATACTAACAGATATGTGTGCATACCTGTGAGTCTGACCCCTAGCATATGTTGATAATTGCAATACTAGCCGAACACACCATGTTGCTGACCCTGATACACCTCCCAACACAGGTTGCACATGGCACACATCAACTACACACACCGGCTGAGCATGGGGGACACGTGTGTGCATGTGCATTGGACAATGTGCCAGTTGCTGATGCCCCTAGTCCAGTCAATGAGACGACATTGTGCGTTACATTGCACACACAGACATTGACCATTATCTCCATATGCTATGCAACACAGTAACTGGACAGTCTACATTTCATTACACAGCACATGTGACATGTGCGAGTGTATGTGCCCATGCAATGTATTGGCGACCCATATATGGTATGTGTTGGTGACGTGGAGTGACATGTCCCTTTTGTGCATTTGCCCTCATGAGGACCCTTCAATTGTTGAGACCCTGGGCACTGTATATGTTGGCCTATGCAGAGAGCTGGAGGACACGTTAGGTGCAGCACAGCTACTCCACAACTCCATTAATGCTCACTCCAGGCACTGTCTGCCAGACATGTGGCGGTGCCTACCGCCTGGCCACTGAGGTGCGGCACCGCACATAACCCATGCACGATCGCGGGAGACACCGCCAGTTATGTATGTGACAATTGCGGTCACCATGCACCGCTACCCAAATCACGGTCACTCCAGGCACTGTCTGCCAGACATGTGGCGGTGCCTACCGCCTGGCCACTGAGGTGCAGCACCGCACATAACCCATGCACGATCGCGGGAGACACCGCCAGTTATGTATGTGACAATTGCGGTCACCATGCACCACTACCCAAATCACGGTCACTCCAGGCACTGTCTGCCAGACATATGGTGGTGCCTACCGCCTGGGCCCTGTGGTGTGTCACCGGCATGGACCATGCCCCTGCAGCCAATGGGAAGCAGCCTCGCGGTAGCCTGATGCGAGTTTGAAAATCGCGGTGGGCGTGCACCAACCCCGCGGAGGCGGTCACTGGAGGCATTCAAAAGATGCACCACCGCGGTAGCACGCACATGCATCCTACGGTGTGTCACCGGCATGGACCATGCCCCTGCAGCCAATGGGAAGCAGACTCGCGGTAGCCTGATGCGAGTTTGAAAATTGCGGTAGGCGTGCACCGCCACCGCGGAGGCGGACATTGGATGTATTTGAATGAGGCAGACCTTGTACACCAATTGCAGCACCCTGGGACCACTGACACAGCCCCAGGGGCCTATATATGTGTGGGAGGGCGCACCACATTCCCACAGCTACCAGGGACTGCTGACTGACACCCCTGCACCTGCTGCTGCTGCCTCAAGGGACTGCTGGCTGCCACCCTGCACCTGCTGCTGCTGCCCCAAGGGACTGCTGGCTGCCACCCTCCACCTGCTGCTGCTGCCTCAAGGGACTGCTGGCTGCCACCCTGCACCTGCTGCTGCTGCCTCAAGGGACTGCTGGCTACCACCCTGCACCTGCTGCTGCTGCCCCAAGGGACTGCTGGCTGCCACCCTGCACCTGCTGCCTCAAGGGACTGCTGACTGCCACCCTCAACGTGCTGCTGCTGCCACATGTCCATTGTGATGTCGAGGACTCAGAAGATCCGTGCCAGTCCCTTCACCAGTGAGGAGCTTGGGGTCCTGGTAGACGGGGTGCTTGCACAGTACCCAAGGCTTTATGGCGGACCTAATGTCGTGGTAAGTTTCCCAGACTGTGAGTGAGAGTGCAGGGTGTGCACACGTGGGGTGGAGGTGCTTCGGTATGTGTCAGTGGTTGTGGGGCTCTGACAAGCACTGCCCATCATGTTTGCTACAGCGGGAAGGGCTTGGTGGGCTCTTTCACACATTACCCTGCATGCCTAACCAGAGTAGAGGGACATGTCCTGTAGTGTCAGCCATACAGTGCAGCTGCATTTTGGTGATGCAGGAGTCTGGCCAGTTAGCGTTTGTGTGCATGGCTGTGTTGCTCCCAATTGACCCACTCAGTGTCAGTCGACCTGCCCTGCACAGTCCCCACCGAATGTCACATGTCAACATCACTGCATGTACAGTGTGTACCATGTGTGTTTGTCTCACGCCTCTTCATCTAAGTCCCATCTCTGCCATGTAGATTGCACAGGAGCAGGCGTGGGAGAAGGGTGTGTGTATGACAGTCGTTGTCACTCTATGTGAGTCCCAAGACACAGTGAGGCTTTCACAGGGCTAGGACACTTAGGTCTGCACAGTGTTGGACACAGTGAGTCCAACAACATGACACATGTTTTGCTATCTTCTGTATGTGTAGTTGTAGGTAACTGCAGACAGTAGCAGCAGGCAGACTACACGTTGCTTGGTGTGTTGGTATCCGGCATGTGAATGGGGTGTGGAGGTACTGTGTCCACCATTGAACATGCATGCCTGTACGTCTGATTGACCAATGACATTGCATCATGTTCAGAGCAATAGTTGGCTATGTGACAGTTGTAGCTTGAGTTTTGGATGAGTCACTGTCGTGCTACTGCATTTTCGTTGTGTTGTTATTGTGCACTGTGTCACTGGCACATCACCCCTCTTGTCTCCCATGCCTGCAGCTGAAGGTCCACCAGCGTAAAGCCGTGTGGAGGGCCATTGCCTCCAGAGTCCGGGATCTGGGTGTGTCAAACCGAAGGTGCAACCACTGACATAAAAGGTGGGACGACATCTGCCGGCTGAGCAAGAACGTGGCCGAGATGACGCTGGGGCTGCTCCCTCGGACTGGCAGGTTGGCTAGGCGCAGCATGACACCACTAATGGCCCGCATCCTGGCTGTCACACAACCTGAGCTGGACAGATGACTGAGGGAGCATCAGCAGCGAGACAGGGGTGAGTATGTGTTGCAGGCTGCCTTTGGCTGGGAGTGGGTGCATGTGTCTACAGAGTGTGCAAATTGTCAGCTGTGTGACGTTGGTTGTGTGGTGCAATGTTTTGTGAGTGGCCTCTGTGCTGGGTGTATTTGCCATGCTTTTGCCCAAACGGCGCTTCATGAAGTGAGTTTTAGCACTGTGCATCTCTCTTACATTTGGAGTTGTGGCCTTCAGGTACCTTCTGCTGTGGGGTAGTGTGTGAATTCTGATGGATGGTAATGCCAGTGTGCCAACTGTGAATGCGTTTCAATGAATGTGTGCAATTCCAGACCTCAGATGTCTGCCAGTCAGACATCTGAGGCCAATGTGCAACAGTAGATGTGCCCATGGCCTCGATATGGTGGATGGCATGTGTGCAGGGTCATTGTGGGCTGGTATGTTGTAGTCTGTGTGGTCCCCTACTGCTCCACACATGTAGGTGATGTGCACCATGTCGTGGTGTTCATCCTTGCCAACATCGGGACAGTGTGTGTGCACAGGCCATTTTGGGGCTGTGTCTGATGTGAGCCAACTGCAGGATGGAGTGCTGTGTGAATCACCTGGGTCACTTATGGCAGGACGTGTGGCGGACATGCACCGTTGTGTCGAAATTTTGGGTGTCAAGATATATGTGTGCACAGGGTGGCATGCAATGTGCTGCACTCCTCTTTCTAGGATGCAGATGTATTGGCACGTGTTAGTTCTGTTGATGCCACTCATCTCACAGTACTTCTCTCTCCTATGCAGCAGCTCCCGTATGTGCAGAGGGAGAGGGGATGGACACCAGCGGTGAGGCTTCCACTGCTACAGCCGCACCGGAGCTGACTGACACAGATGTGACCAGCGCTGAGGAGGGGGACAGGAGTCTGCTAGAGGACTCACAGCTGGAGACACAAAGCTCTACCTCATCTGACGCCAGCGGTGACACATCCATGTTGGGGGGTACAGGGAACGGGGAATCTGCCTCCTCTTCCGCCACACAGCGTCCAGTGCCCAGCCTCCCTTCAACCTCCACTGGTGCTGCCCGTGTCCGCACAAGTAGGAAGGGTAGAGTCACCTTCACCCCAGGCACAGCTGCCCCAGCCCATGTCAGCCCTGCTGCCCTCAGTGCAGAAGCAGTCAAGCTATTGCGCCAGATGTGTGTGGGGCAGACAGCACTTCTCAATGCCTTCCAAGAGCATGACAAAAAGTTGGGGCAGGTTATAGCTTTCATGGAGGGCTTACATTCCGACGTTGGTGGGCTACACCGCACTGTGCAGTCCTTGTCATCAACTGTGACAGCAGCCCTGCAACAGGCACATAGTCAGGGAGCGACTCCCAGCACTCGGTCCGGCCCCGTGTCACTGTGCACCTCTGACGACAGTGACAATGCCCAATGGACCCCAAAGTCCCGATACAGAACCCGCAGCACACAGGAGCAGCACCAACCCAAGCGTACTAGGGCACAGACACCATCCCCACATAAGAGTAAGGCCACCCCAGAGCGCAGAGAGAAAAGCCCATCAGGCGACAGCAAGGGCCACAAAGCAAAGAAACAAGCATCAGGGTCACAGGCCTCACCTTCCTCCCCTGCCAAAGACTCCCCTGTCCCAAAGACGTCTCACAGAGGCAAAAGACAGTTTTCACACCCACTGAGAAGGTGTTGCCTGCAAACATTACACAGGATGAGGGCCCCATGGATAATCCATCCTTGACCTCCACTCCCATCCCAAGCCCTGTGAAGCCAGCACGGGAGGACACTGTAGGGGGCAAAGCTGGTGGACAGAGGGAGGCAGGGCGGCGGCAAACACCAGGCAAGAGCACAGCGGGTTCCAGCATGTCCACAGAGGGGGGTCACCATCCACACCAGAATCAGCTTTGGTGTTGGGATCACCTGTTGTGTCTGCCCCAGTTCCCCTCAATCCCCTGACAGGGAAGCCTTTCAGGATCCCCAAGAAGTGGAGAGGCACCCCTCCACATTCTCCGGCACACACTGTGTCTCACTAGGGCATGAGTCCACCTCCCCGGGCCACCACCCCACCTGGTCCAAGCAGCCCCCCATCTACCACATGCACAGTTGGCTCTTCCACAGTTGTTACTCCCACTGCCCAGGGTAGTCCGCCAACAGACCCCAACACACAGTCAGCTCCAAGTCCGACAGACAGCCCCATCTGAGTGGTGGTCACCCTCACACACCTGTCTGTCCACAGGGGTGCGTGTGATGCCCATTGTCAGACCCATTACTCTGTTGCTGGGCATGGCATGGTAGAGTTGCATACATTCCCTGTGTAGCTTCTGATGTGACTACTCTGCACATTGTACTTGCCTTGTGTTTCACTGCTGTTTGCCCCTTGCCTGTGCAGCTTCTCATGTACCTCACCTGCACTGTTTCCTGGCCACTGGCCTTGCTGTTCACTGCTGTTTGCCCCCTGCCTGTGCAGCTTCTCATGTACCTCACCTGCAGTTTGGACTGGCCACTGGCCTTGCTGTTCACTGCTGTTTGCCCCCTGCCTATGCAGGATCTCATGGACTTAACCTGCACTGTGTCCAGGCCACTGGCCTTGTTGTTCACTGCTGTTTGCCCCTTGCCTGTGCAGCTTCTCATGTACCTCACCTGCACTGTTTCCTGGCCACTGGCCTTGCTGTTCACTGCTGTTTGCCCCCTGCCTGTGCAGCTTCTCATGTAACTCACCTGCACTTTAGACTGGCCACTGGCCTTGCTGTTCACTGCTGTTTGCCTCCTGCCTATGCAGGATCTCATGGACTTAACCTGCACTGTGTCCTGGCCACTGGCCTTGTTGTTCACTGCTGTTTGCCCCTTGCCTCTGCAGGATCTCATGTACCTCACCTGCACTTTGGACTGGCCACTGGCCTTGTTGTTCACTGCTGTGTGCCCCCTGCCTGTGCAGCTTCTCATGGACTCACTCTGCACTTTGGACTGGCCACTGGCCTTGTTGTTCACTGCTGTGTGCCCCCTGCCTGTGCAGCTTTTCATGGACTCACTCTGCACTTTGTCCTGCCCACTGGCCTTGTTGTTCACTGCTGTTTGCCCCTTGCCTGTGCAGCTTCTCATGTACCTCACCTGCACTGTGTCCTGGCCACTGGCCTTGTTGTTCACTGCTGTTTGCCCCTTGCCTGTGCAGCTTCTCATGTACCTCACCTGCACTGTGTCCTGGCCACTGGCCTTGCTGTTCACTGCTGTTTGCCCCCTGCCTGTGCAGCTTCTCATGTACCTCACCTGCACTTTGGACTGGCCACTGGCCTTGCTGTTCACTGCTGTTTGCCCCCTGCCTGTGCAGCTTCTCATGTCACTCACCTGCACTGTGTCCTGGCCACTGGCCTTGTTGTTCACTGCTGTGTGCCCCCTGCCTGTGCAGGATCTCATGGACTTAACCTGCACTGTGTCCTGGCCAATGGCCTTGTTGTTCACTGCTGTGTGCCCCCTGCCTGTGCAGGATCTCATGGACTTAACCTGCACTGTGTCCTGGCCACTGGCCTTGTTGTTCACTGCTGTGTGCCCCCTGCCTGTGCAGGATCTCATGGACTTAACCTGCACTGTGTCCTGGCCACTGGCCTTGTTGTTCACTGCTGGTTGCCCCTTGCCTCTGCAGGATCTCATGTACCTCACCTGCACTTTGGACTGGCCACTGGCCTTGTTGTCGACTGATGTCCTAGACTTGCCTCTGCAGGATCTCATGTACCTCACCTGCACTGTGTCCTGCCCACTGGCCTTGTTGTTCACTGCTGTTTGCCCCTTGCCTGTGCAGCTTCTCATGTACCTCACCTGCACTGTGTCCTGGCCACTGGCCTTGCTGTTCACTGCTGTTTGCCCCCTGCCTGTGCAGCTTCTCATGTACCTCACCTGCACTTTGGACTGGCCACTGGCCTTGCTGTTCACTGCTGTTTGCCCCCTGCCTGTGCAGCTTCTCATGTACCTCACCTGCACTTTGGACTGGCCACTGGCCTTGCTGTTCACTGCTGTTTGCCCCCTGCCTGTGCAGCTTCTCATGTACCTCACCTGCACTGTGTCCTGGCCACTGGCCTTGTTGTTCACTGCTGTGTGCCCCCTGCCTGTGCAGGATCTCATGGACTTAACCTGCACTGTGTCCTGGCCACTGGCCTTGTCGTTCACTGCTGTTTGCCCCCTGCCTGTGCAGCTTCTCATGTACCTCACCTGCACTGTGTCCTGGCCACTGGCCTTGTCGTTCACTGCTGTTTGCCCCCTGCCTGTGCAGCTTCTCATGTACCTCACCTGCACTTTGGACGGGCCACTGGCCTTGCTGTTCACTGCTGTTTGCCCCCTGCCTGTGCAGCTTCTCATGTAAATACTGTGCATATTGAAATGCCCACTGGCTTTGCTGTTGCCCAGATTTGTTGGCTCTATATGCAAATTGTGAATAAACACAGTTGGTCCTGCAGTGAGTTGTGTCAGTGTCCTTCCTGAATAATGTTGTTTCTGTGTGTGCATGGTTAACTATGTCACAGGCTCAGTATGCCACTTCGACATTGCCAATGGGTTGTGTCACATTTCATTTTTTGCAGGGGTGGGAGGCACTTCATTTCTACATGACTGTTATACTTATGGGTGCAGTGCAGGTGGTTGGCAATGAAGTCTTGTAGTCATCTTCCTTCTTGGCTCATGTTATCTATGGTGGACACATGTCAGGTTTGTGGGCAATGGCAGCACAGGGTGGGAGTTTGGGCACAGGCTTACAGGCAGGCAGGCCAGGGTCATGGGGTCTGTGTGAGCTTCCTTTCTGTGTGTCAATCAGTGTCGGTGTATGGACATCTTGTGGTGATGAGTTATCCAGGTCCCATGGCTTACTTCCAATGTGTGCACTTGGGTGGTGGAAAAGTGTGTGGTGTGAAGGGGTGACTTTGTTGTGACTGTGGATGTGTGTGCACATGCATTGTCAACTACTGCCATGTGTGACCCTGGAGTGGTGTGCCTGTATGTGTACTTGTTTAGCCCTGTGGTTGTGTTTTGTGCACATGGCAGTATTGTGTGTTGCTGTTGTGGGAGGAGGTATGTGTGCCATATCCTACTTGTGCTTGGCTGTCATGTAGTGTGTCACTGGGCCCTGTGTGTTGTGCAGCAGACGTTGTCTTGTCCAGTATTTGGATGCCTATGTGTGGCTGGTCAGTGTTTGTGTTCAGGGCCTTCCTTACATCCCTATGCCTATACATGGGTGTCCTTGCTGTCTCCAGGAGTTGTGGCATTGGGGTGACCGTGGTTTGTGTTGACTGACTGTGTCAGCCATGTGTGCTGTGATGGGCTGTGTGTGTTTTCACATGTGTCTTGTCTTGCATGTGCATCACACATGCTTGATGGTTTAGTCACTGCCCTTCCATTTGTGGGCACCTCACTTTGGCTTTCCTATATGTTGTCCTCCATTACTGCTGGCATGTGGTGTGTGTATGTAGCTGTGACTCTGGGTGGTGTGTGTGTGTGACTTGTCAGGTGGTGTGTGAAGTGAAGTGTTTGGTCCTCATCTGTGTGTGTGTACATTTTGTGCCTGGCCTCAGTGTTCTTGGCTTGTGTGTGATGTTGTTGTGGTGTGTGTGTTGGCTGGGGCCTGGCCTTCTGTGCTATGTGTTCCTTTGCATAGGGTCCTGCTGTGGCTGTATATGCAGTTGTTGGGACGTGGGGCATGGTGTGGCTGTAGTTGTGTTGGTGTTGTGCAGGAGTGGCACTTGTGAGACACATGTTGTGTCCCTTCAGGGCGGTTGCTGGTGTGTTGTGGATGTAGTTGTGGCTCTGTGCTATTTGTACGTTGCCCTTGGTATGCGCTGGCCCTGTGCTCTGCGTTGTGTGCATGTTTTCATGCACACTGACCGCAGTGGTGACGTGACCGGGACATTTGTACATGAATGCGGTACATGGGTGGGCAGTTTGTGGCGCGACGTTTTTGTGACAGGTGGGACATATGTGTGTGCAGTGCTGGCTGTGTGCCTGTCCCCACAGGGGTGTGTGGTGTTCCCATGCGATGTTTTTCCCCCCTGGAGCTGTGTATTGTGTTTCTTGCACTGTTGTGTCTGTACGTACCTGCGGAGGCGTCCATGGCGGTGGATGACTTGCAAGTAGTGGATCATGTACAGCACCGGGAGTGCGTGTAGGGCAGGATCCATCGCGGTGTGTCCCGGGTGTTATTTTTTCTGTCTCCGCTGTGATGTCTCCGCCGTCTTTCGCTGTGCGGTTTCTCCGTCGCGGTGCGCTGCCCTGTTTCCGGCATCGTGATATCCTCGGCGTACGGGACGTCATTCCGCACGGCGGTGTGTGGTTATTGGCTCACTCCGCCGCGGTGGCGGGCGCTGTTCGATGGCGGTCGGCGTCACACCGCGGCGGATGGTAAATGCCTATGTTTTCCCATCCTAATATGGCGGGCGTGAAGACCGCGGCTGGCGTGCGATAAAAGGCATTTTACCGCACCGCCGCCAACGCGGTCGTGCTTCCGCCCGACATCGTAATGGGCCCCTATATTATTTACAACGATATTTAGGATTCGATATTTTTGTACTTACCTGTTTGTAGATAGGAATTCGATATTCTGGTAGTCTATATTTTGTCAGCGATATTCTGGCAGCTCGATATTTTGATCGTCGATATTCTGTCAGTGATTCAAAACTTTTATCATTACTGGGCTTTCCCGTGGTGTGTTTCAAATGATGTGTCTTTGCGTTTTCTGTTCGTGATTTGAATTTTAGTTTTCTTTATTTGTGAAGTTTTGTGGTTTGCAATTGAATTGTCATACTTGGGGTACTGATTTTATTTCCTTTCAAGAGTAAACAGACAAGGTTTCTATTGATTTTTTTGGTTTAAAAGTGATTTTACAATTGGTTTCCTATTCATGGAGAAGTCATGCTGTGATTGGTTGCTCAGCCAGTTAGCCGTACTGGGATTGGTGAGACATCACCATGAAGCTGCGCTCTGATTGCTTGGTTGCTGACAAAGCTGCACTGTGTTAGGTCAACCTTTGATGGAGCCACGCTGTGATTGGTAGCTGTTTACTACTTCGTTTGTTGTGATTTTGAATTTATTTTGAGTGAGAATAACGGGATGTTTATTAGTGAAGCCTAAGGTTACTGTAATACCTAGGGAGGATCCGAAATTACCGACAGGAGGAACATGAGCCTACGAAATGATGAAAGAAAGTGGGTATTATACTTGTATCTGAATTTCAGACTGCTCATGAGGAAGCTATACAATTTCAATCAGAGAGTATTTTTTTAGACTAACCATGTACGATATGAAGCCGATGCCTAGACCTACACAGTTTGAGGCGATTAATAAATAGGATTGCATGGCGACAGAGAAAGAAAGAAAGATAGTGACAAAGCAGGTGAAGAGTTCATTTAAATATTGACTTGAAAGCAAAATGGATCGGCAGGAGATGAGTTCGGAGAGTATATATTCAAATGGGTGAAGCCATTTCCTGCCATAGTGAATAAGAAGGGGGACCAAGGTAAAACAAATAAAAGAGAAAAGCAAGCTGATGATTTTGATGATGTTAACAAATGTATAAATTAGCTTTTAAATTCCATACCTCCTCTGTATGCAGACAGAGCAGCAGGTACAACTCCTACTAGTGTTGAACTAGATACAAGTGCTGGGGAGAAAGTACCGTGGTGCAAGCTCCTGCTGGAGCAGTACCGATGGCACTGAGTGAGTCGATATTGACAGCAGTGCCCAGTACCAGCAGAGATTTGCAGTCTGAAATACGGATTCAAGCTGCCACTTCTGTAAGGACAGTGGTAATTGAAGAGGCTCCAAGAGAAATTAATATTTGCATTTAAAAAAATATATTTGACAATATGCTGCATGGTAATGTTGATTTAAATAGGCCATTGACTTACACTGTTGATGAAATGAAATATTTGATTAAGGAAGCAGCTAGATGAGCAAGTGAAGCACACCAAAAACTTGAGGCGTTAGCTGATGAATTAGAGGTTGACATCAGCAAAATGAAGAATGTGAAATTAAATTACAAACTGGATTTGACACATTATGAAATGAAAAAAATAGATTTGATTATTTTAAGAGCTCATATTAAGGAATTAATTGAGAAAATAAAGTAGAGTTATTTAAAGAAATATTGAGAAAGATGCAAAATAATTTGAAAAAAATCAAAAGGACTCAAAGAGGGGTAAGAGGTGTAGTGAAAGATTCAGATGCTGCGACAGGAATGGTTTTGCAATTTCCTTTAAGGGAGGTACATTGAGCCATGGATGAGAGCTGATGTGTAGGCTTTTACTCATAATCCCTCGAAATTGCAAGATGGTCCAGCAAAACGGTGTAATGAGGTACACAATTTGACACACATTTCTGAGGTATAGTGGATGGATTTTAATTTATTATTTGAGATTGTGGTTTCTGGTGATCTCAGGGTAGAGTGCAAAGCTTGAGTTGGATGGTCGACACAAGAACCAGCTAGGATTGGTAGAAATAGTGCAGCAGCTCCAGAGGTAGCAGACAAATAAAATGATGTATATGAGTAATTAAAAAAATTAGTTCCTGAAAAGGATATAAATTGGTGAAATATTTATTTTGAGCACTTCATAAAAGCAAAAAGAGTCAGTGCTTTCTTTCTATGAAAGGCTTATGTATAACTTTAAGAAACACAGAGGAGTCAAAATCCTGAAAAGGATGGCATTAGTGGATTTGCAGCTGCTTTTGTAGTAGGATTAAGACCAGAGAATAGTAATCATGTTCAATACAGTGAATTATGTTGGCAGACAAATAGTATACAGTACATAAGGACAATGGTCCCAGAAATAGAGCAAAACTTTCAGACCAGAATTACAACATATATATTTGAAAACAAAGTTGAAACACAAGGTAATTGTAGCTTATAGTGTTTAATTCACACTACGCATTGGTCTATTAATGACATGATTCATATAATATACTGTATAATGGTATCCCTAGACGGGAAAGAGAAAGGGAGGGAAGGGTGTAGTGATGGTGATTCGAGTGAGGTGGGGGTAGTGACTTCAAAAAAGTTTGCATCAAACACACTGATAAATTTTGAAAGAACAAAGGCTCCTTAGTCAAGCCTACTAGTCACAATATATACAACAAAGATCTGTATAGCCATGATTATATTTAACACAGTGCTAAATCCCTGGTGTTAATACTGGCTTCAGAGAAAGTGTCGACGTTTCGACCCCACAATATATATAGGCTATTTCAATCCTTATGCCGGGGTCTTCATCAGGACTGTGATGTGTGGGAGGGGGAGGGGGGATCTAGGGAAAAAAACATAAAAATGACTTAAAAAATAGTCACAAAGATCAAACATAATATCTGGAGATGGTAGAGTAAACATAAGGCGCCTCAGGTAGGAGGCTGGCATTATGCGGAGGCCTGTAGGCTCCAAATGACCGAGAAAGAGGAACATCACCCTGGAGGGTGATGAATAAGAACAACGTTCTAAAATCTCCCTCTTATTATACGAGTCTTGTAGAGGTGAAAGGCAACATTCACTGAATGAGTTGATGTTACCATAGGAGACCTAATTGAACGACTAATAACAGAAAAGAGACAGGAGTACTGAAAAGGACAGTGCCAGCATGAACCAAAAGTGAACCACCATGCTGTTACGCGACTATAAAGAGAGGATTTGTTTAAAAATACACAACGTGCGAAAATGCACCGACCATAAAATCAAATACACCGCCAAGATAATGCGTGCATATACTGCATTAATCAAAGTTCCATATGTCAGGGAAGGGGATTCTAAAATCACCAGGTCAGGCCAAAGCATTGTAAGGATCGGAAGGTTAGCATGCTAAGTGACATAAGCAGGGAATTATATATACAGTGTTTGTTAAACATACTGTACAGTCATATTGCTTAAAGACGCGCCACCCGAAGGTAAATATTCACACAAAAAATAAATAATAAAACAAAATAAGAGTGCTCCGATGTATATCATCGAAAGTCAAGTGCAACCCAAAACAAAAGATCGTAAATGAAAGACAAATAGCGTAACACCCAAAAAAGAAAAGACCGCATCAACCAAAACAATTTACCTTAATTGCAGAGAAAGCATGGAACTTTGAAGTTTCCTGCGCGTCTACAGACCAAAAATAGAACAGAATAACAGGATATTAAACTACCGCCAAAAACTAACACTTTCCAGAGGTCTAAGAGAAACACGCACTGGCTGCTGACTCACCGCTATTCAATAGAGAAATCCGTGCGAACTAACGACAGAGAGAGCTGGATGTGACTGGTTTAAATAGAAGCATGGTTAGCGCATGACATGGCAATACGTGCAGGCGCTAAGTGCTGACATGGGGCACTGAAGACAGACTTGAAAAATAAAAACGTGATGGAAAAATAAATAAAAGGCAATGTAAATTGGTGTCATGTATAGATGGGACCCCGGCTTAAAGGCAATGTAATGTACAATGTAAAAAAGTGATTCAACAGATCCGCAACGTTATAGATTTCAGATGACATCTCAAAAATTAATTATATCGCTCTGTTACTGTATCATGTTCAGAGAGTGACATGCAAAAGCATTACAAGGGCGCATGGAGTAAACAAGAAATGCATATATAAACAAGTGGTGTTGCACTGAATAGAAACAGACTGTTAAATAAAAACCATTCAGCATGATTGTGGTGTCATCTACAATAGTGAGAAAAGAAATATTATAAAGAAAAATATTAATCATGAAATATTCCATAGGCGCTATTACTCTGCATGAACTGGTGTGTTAATAAATACAGAGGGTAAATCAATATGAAATTGAAAATATATACGTGTGACAGGGTGCATCACGTTTCCACTGGTGGAAATGGAGTGATTAAGAGACCTTGACATATCAAAACATGTGCAAGCCGAGAAATCACATCATTCATTGCCTTAAAGGTGGAAAAACACAAAAAAGCCACATAGTGCCTGTTGATAGATTAACTTAGTGCTTATTCAGATTTCAGAGAGATACATGTACACTAATCCACTGCTAGGCAAGCAAATTGAGCATGACTGATTTCCGATTCGTTAAGGCCATTTTTAATGGAGTCCAGAAGGGACATCCATTTACACTCTCTCAAGTTCAAAATAGTGCCAACATTACCTCCCCTTGGGCCCAGGGAGGCTCTCTCTAGTACTACCCAACGTAGTTCATCGGGACTGTGACCTAAATTTGAAAAGTGTTCAACCAACGGTGCTCCCTGGACACCGCATCTAATGCGACTGCAGTGCTGGAGAATCCGTGCTTTGATCTTTTGTTGGGTTTGTCCTACATAAATGGAATTGCAAGGACACAAAATGGCATAGATCACGTTGTTCGTGTTACAGTTGGAGAGAGACTTCAAAGTGATAGCATGGTTTTTGTAGATGAACTCTTTAGTTTGAATCGCTGTGGGGCAAGCCTTGCATTTTCCGCACCTAAAGTGTCCCAGTACCGGCGGAAGGTTCCACATAGATGTAATTGTGGGCGTCTCTGGAGTGTCTAAGAAGGAGCGTACCACATATTCTTTGATACTTTTGGCCTTTTGAAAGAATGCATAGGAGGATTGTCTTGTCCAATATCGTCCGATATTAGACCCCAATGTTTATTAATAGTCTTCTTAATGGCATGGCTTTGGGTTGAGAATGTTGTTACACATATCATTCTTTCCGTAAGTCCACTATCCTTCTCTTTGGGTTTGAGCAGATCTTCACGAGGGCTGTACCAAGCCCTTTTCTGTGCCCGCTTGGTAAGTCTTTTGGGGTATCCACATTCCATGAGTCGGTTGAGTAGATCATCCGATTGGGCCATATAATCGGTTTTCTTTGAACAGTTTCTGCGGATCCGTAAAAATTGCCCGAAGGGAAGGTTGTCTCGGAGTCCTCTTGGGTGATGGCTGTTATATCTGAGAAAAGAATTCCTCTCCGCAGGTTTGCGGTATAGAGTTGTGTAAAGGCAGTCATCCTCAGATTTGATGGTAATATCCAAGAAGTCGATTTCCTTTGGATCAGAATGAATGGTGAATTGAATATCCGGACTTCTATCGTTAAGCCAGGAATGGAATGAAGTCAATTCCATTTGGTCACCTGTCCAAATCAAGAGTATATTGTCAATATACCGCTTCCATAGAGATACCTTGGATTCGTCGTATCAAAAATAAAGGATCTCTCGAAATGGTCCATGAAGAGAATGGCTAGATCCGGGGCGAAGCCTGCGCCCATAGCCACTCCTTTGGTTTGAAAATAAAAATGGCCATCAAAGAAGAAAAAGTTTTTTCATCATGGCTATTCTAAGGAGATCTATAATGAAGTCTGTCGGTACAGACACAGGAGCCATTCTTTGGTCCAATGCTTCACGTATTACTTCCAGGGCAGCTATTTGTGGTATGCTTGTGTATAGAGAGACAACATCACAAGTCACAAGGAGCTGGCTATTGGGATCATAGGGGCGTCCGTCAACCATGTTAATAGTTTGCATTGTATCTCTGAGGTGTGCCCTAGTGGTTTCAGCTAGTGGTTTCAGAAAATAGTCAATGTATTTGCTCAGGGTTTCATGCATTGACCCGCATCCTGAGACGATTGGACGTCCTGGTGGATTATGTGGGTTCTTATGTATCTTCGGTAGGGTGTATAGTGTCGGTAATCGGGGTTGTTTTTGATTTAGATACAAAAATTCATGCTTCGTAAGGAAACCTTGATCCAAACCACGAGTGGTGATATCTGATATCTCTTGTGCCAGATCCTTGGAAGGGTCCCCATTAATTCTCATGTAGCTAACTCCATCCTGTAGTTGATTTAGAATTTCCATCTTGTAGTTGGACAGATCCTGAACCACAATCGCGCCTCCCTTGTCTGCCGGTTTAATCACAATGTTCTTATTGCTTTTCAGGGAGTTCAAAGCATCTCTCTCCAGTTTAGTGATATTGTATTTAGTGTACTTGTGTTCCTTCATAAGTTTGGAGATATCTCTAAGCACCACGTTCTCATATTCAAGAATCTTATTGGTCATGCGGTGGGCCGGTGGCACAAAGGTGGAAGCAATACGTAACCCTGTCGGGGACATTGCTCCCAGTCTGGGGAATTGTTTGAAGAAGTACCTTAAACGAATCTTTCTGAAAAAACGATGAAGTTCAGTTTTAAGTTCAAATTCATTAGGACGTGCCGTGGGAACAAAAGAAAGTCCTTTACTCAGGACGCTTGTCTCTTCACTCTTAAGTGTGTATGAAGAGATATTTACTACAGGATTTTGCTGCCTCTTCACCATCTGTAGACCCTACGTCAGGTTTGTATCTCTCCATGGTTCTCTGGCTGGAAGCGAACCTGCTTCGGTGTCCTCCCCGGCATCTCTCCCAACTGTTGTTCACTGTCTGACCACGTACTGGGCCTCTGGGCCAGTTCCCAGTACGGCCTCTGGGAGGTCTCCATTGGCCCTCTCCTAAAAAAGGAAGGGGGTAGGGTCCTTGTGGTGAATCCCATGTGTCTTGATATCCGTAGCTTCCACTAGGGCCAGGTTGTTCCGTCTCACTATCCGTACTGTACGATGAATCAGAAAAAGTTGTAACACTCCTACGTCCACGATATCCTCCTCGACCTCTGTTGTTAAAGCGTCCTTGACTATTTTGCTTATAGTAATCTTCTTGGAGATACGGGTACGTGTTCTTTTTCTCGTAATATCTTATGTCTTTAGCAAGTTTATCAAGTTTCTTGGTCTGTGTCGTTGTTTCAAAGTCCTTGAGAGCTTTGCCCAGATTTTCCAAAGCCTCTTTAGCGTTCCTGAGTGCAGTGTCACCAGCTATCTCGGTCTTAAGTGCAGTAATCTGACTGAGTAGTACCTGAACCTGTTCTGCTGCTGTTTCTACCCCCAGCACCATCCAATGCCGGGAGCAGTTGTTGGCCACGTAGCTGAAGCCTTCTTTGAATTTAGGTATATCTATAAAGATGGCCGGTTCATTCCGTACCTGCAACCCTACCGGGATGATATTAGCTTGTAAATACTTGGTCAACAAGTGTCCATGTAAACGAGTTCTAATCAGTTTTTTTTCTAACCGTTCAAGGCGTGCAATTTTTTCATTTAGGGTAAAGTCAATGTTGGGGGTGGTTACAGAAAGAAAATTATTGGCTGGGTCCTGTATCAGTTGATTGATATACTCCTCGGTATATGACAGGAGCTCGTTCTCTACCATTTTATTAAAATATTGGCTGAATCAATAGTGTACCTCGCAGGTATGCACCTGCTCTAAGATTGTTACCTAAAAGGGGTAAACCCAATACTAGTCTCTGAGACCCAGGTCTCAGAGACTAGTATTGGGTTTACCCTTTTTAGGTAACCAGACAAATAGTATAGGCACAATCTTGAAACTGGCGAAAAACAGTAGGGAAGGGAGTAGAGAAGCAGATGATTGCTTAAATGAAAAAGCTTAAGAAAGGGTCCAGAAAATTATGAATTTAAATATGAATTTTTCACAAGCTGGTATGAATGGAATGAATCCAATGCATGGTAGACAAATGGAAAATGGAATTATGCAGCAAGGTGGTGGAAGAATGATAGAATAAACATGAATGTTGAAATTATGATTAAGAATTCAGCTTGCCACTTCTGTTGGAAAATCAGGCATTGGAATGCCGACAGAATCCTATTCGGGGAAATGGATGTAGTTACACAGATGCAGAGAAATTTCTCAAATATGCACAATTTTGAGCAGAATGTACAGAATCAGAAATACGTTCGAATGGCAATGTCTACAGCTCCAGTGATGCAGCAAAACATGAGAAATAAGAAGTCCTAAAGTGCAGGGTATCAGCAGAATTCATTGATTCTCAGTGATAAGTTGTCAGGGAGTAGTTTTCAATGACAGTGCCTGAGGGGGGAGGAGGATTGCATATTTGAAACAGTTCTGGCGGTAGTCCAAAGTGGCCCATATACTGAGAGAGAAGTCAATGGCCATCTCATTTCATTTCTGATTAATACGGGGGTTACTAAATCTACAGTTCATTCTGAAGAAGTCCCAAACCTACCCCTCACAGCAATAGAAGTCTAAGTTGTAGGGATCAGCAATAAACAAATTGTTAATCATGTTTCAAAATATGTCCTAGTTAAAATTGGCCAGGTGATAAATACGTGCCTGCTTAGTTTCTTTCCTGTAAACTTGTTGGGAAGGGACTTACTCTGCAAAATGGATCATGTGATTTATTTCACTCCAGATGGCATTACTAATGAAACACAGGATGAGGATTCAGTATTCAAGATGAATTCATAAAATTCAGTTGTTTCAAGGTTTGACAAAAAATGACCTACATCTGGATTGATGAGGTGTAGGATTTTACCGTAAAACTAGTCAGAATGATTAATAGAGCAAAACCAGTCAAAAGAAAGGTTAAACCTGATGCAAGCTTTCCAAGAACTAGACACTACAGACTAACAAAAGAAGCAGAAGAGGAAATAAAGCCAGTGCTTTAAAGAATGATTGAACAAGGAACCCCCCGGGAGGTACTTGGTAGTTCTTGTAATGCTCCCGTGATAGGAATTAAAAAGATGAATGGTAAGTGGAGAAACGTACAGGATCTTCACAAGATTAGCAATATACTGATAAATGTTTTCCAGTGGTACTGAATTTAGCAGATATTTTATTTCAAACTCCATCTGAGGCAGAATGGTATGCAGTCATCAGCTTATGGCAAGAGTTCTTTTGCATGAGGAATCACACTTCTTATTTGCATTTCAATTTTTAAATGAAGTTGTCATGTGGTGCAGAATTCCACAAGGGTACACAGAGAGTCTTCAATCTTCTCCCAAATATTGAAGACAGATCTAGAGCATTTGACGTTGCTGTGCAATTCAGTGTTGCGTCAGTATATAGATGACCGACTAATTCCATATAAAACTAAAGATGACTGTAAACAAGATGCCACTGCTCTATTGAATCATTTGCCAGAAAACAGATATAAAGTTTCCCCAACTAAAATGCAGTACTGTAAAAAGGAGGTCATATATCTTGACACCATATTGAAACAGATGTGAGGAATATCTCAAAAGAGCTTGTTTCTTCAATTCAGATATTGTGTCTTTTAAATGCACACAGGGAGGTTTGGATGTTTCTTGGAATGGTTTGCTACTGTCATCAGTGGATTCCAAACTTTCCCTTGATTGAAAAACATTTAGCAAGGCTGACTTACAGTGATGTTCAAGAACCAGTATCACTTGACAAAGAATGTTGTGGTGCATTTGAAAATCCAAAATATTTTGGGCCTGATTCTGATGCGGGTTGGAAAGCTTCCCGACCGAATCGGTTTGGAAATGGTTTCCGACTTACTCGGATCGGGAGAGTCCGACCGACGGAGTACGATGCATCCGGATGCTTCCAGATACGATTTGGTTGGACTCCCATTGACTTCAATGGGAGCATATGTTCCTAACCGCATCATAATTGGGCCCTGGGTCGGGAAGACACGTTCCCGATCCGATTTGGAAGGAGCAAATGCCATTAGGAGGCCTTCCTAACCGCATCAGAATCAGGCCCTCAGTCGGGAAGCTTTTCCAACCCGCATCAGAATCGGGCCCTTTGTATTGTGCGCCTGCACTCAGGCTGCATGATTGCAATTTCACATTTTCCATATTTTATCATTAAAGATCTGGATATGCACTTTTGATTCTTACACAGTGTAGCACCTGGCCCTTTCTGAAGGGTCACCCCCAAACATTTTGCCTTCCTCCTCCCTTTTTCTGACCTCGTTTTTGTTGGCCACAGGACTCTGGGCACTTTACCACTGCTAACCAGTGCTAAAGTGCTTATGCTTTCACCCTAAAATGTGGTAACATTGACTTACCCACAATTGGCATATTAAATTTACTTGTAAGTCCCTAGTAAAGTGGACTATATGTGCACCTGACCTGTAGATTAAATGCTACTAGTGGGCCTGCAGCACTGATTGTGCCACCCATTAGAAGCCCTTTAAACATGGCTCAGGCCTGCCATTGCAGAACCTGTGTGTGCAGTTGTAAGCTGCCGTTTTGACCTGGCAAGTTAACCTACTTGCCAGGCTGAAACCTTCCTTTTCATTACATGTAAGTCACCCCTAAGGTAGGCCCTAGGTAGCCCCATGGGCAGGATGCAGTGTATTTAAAAAGTAGGACATATATATGCTTTTAAGTTGCACATGTCCTGGTAGTAAAATGCTCTTAAATTCATTGTTCACTTCTGCATGTACTATCTTTCACATAGGTTAACATTGGGGTTACCTTAAACACTTTATAATGGTAATTTCCAATTGGGAGCAGATGGAAATTTGGAGTTTGGTGTCTCTGAACTCAAAATTTAAAATCACAATTTATGGTGAAGTCTAAAAAAATGCCACTTTTAGAAAGTTGTATCTAGCTGTATTATTTCAATAAAAGATAACTTTCAAAACAGGGTCCAGTAACTTAATTGCCTTGGACCTTGCTTTTATTCACAGTGTTTATTAAAAATCATTTTCATATGTAATACAACATACAATATGTCATAAAAGGGCCACTTTGTACTTTTTGTTTATAAATAAATATATAACACAGAACTGTACTGAATTAATCAGTGTTCAACATAAATGACATTTAACGTGTTAGGCTAAATCAGATTGTGCAAAGAAAGCTGTGAAGCAAGAATGAAAAAAAATAATAATGATATTTTGCATTCTCATTGTAACACAAAACCTGAGAATGTACTCATAGTACCAGTCAACTATTTGAAACTAGAAACCGAGGTAACCAATCACTGTTATTCTAGGAATTGTGAACCACTTGTTAATGGTGACTCTTGGGGGCTGCAAAATTAATTTTAGTTAGAGTGGGATGGTCATTGTATACAGAGATGCTCACTGAAATATCGTATTCTTGTAAGGTGTTCCCCAAAGATTTTCTTCAACACATTTCGAACCTCCTGAGATTAACTAGGTTCTTCTCAGTACTTTGACTGGCTCCATTTTGTGGAACAATAATTTGTTGAATGTAATTAAATTAATATATATTTATACTCTCCTTTCTCCTCATTATTGTTTTAAGCTCTGTAGTTTAAGTACCTTATATGTCCCGTCACTTGATGCTTTTTGTCGTATTCCAATTGGCCTTAATCCAACTGTTCTTTGTACCGATTTTGTTTCTGTAGAAATAAGTAATTGGCATGTGTTATATACTTCCGTTACAGGATATGTTGATGAAAGCATATGTGTAGCTCCTCTATGTCTCTAACTGATTGATCGATACGGTATAACAATTCGTCATCATTTATATGAGCAATAGCTGTCATATAAATAATTGAATTGAACTGTAGGGGCAGTATTTTATGATGAGGGGGCCCGCGTGTTTGGTGAAGAGTGCTGTAACTTCTGAATACAAAGTAACAATTTGTTTTCAGATCCGCACAATCGGGGTGGCATGTTACAGGTAAGGTCTTAGTTTAAAGCGTTGCACTGTATCGAGTGATTAATTATTTATGGTGCACACTGCAGTGGTTTTTGTCCTCCAACTAGGGGGCCACTAGTACAAATCAGGTTTTGGAGGAGTATGAAGACTCTGGAGTTGATGGTGGGAGGGCAATGGAATCAGTAATGAGGTTGGTGAACGTAGCTTGCAGTCCAGGTGGGCAGTAGAAAAGGTTTCCGTTTAGGGTGAAGTTTTAGGAGATTTACAGATTGAAGATGAATGGGGTGGTGCTTTCCGTGGTATTGAGCACTTGATTGAGTCTTTGTATATGACTGCGAGTCCTCCTCCTTAGTTGAGAAGGTGGTCATTTGTGCGATCTTCTAGCCCACTGAGATTGCCTGGAAGATGTTGGGTGCTGACGTTGAGTTCAGCCAGGTTTCAGTGAGGAAGAGAAGGTCCGGTGCATCTCTGCTCAGCAGGTCCCAGATTTCAGTTACGTGTTTGCTGAGAGATAGTGAGTTAAGCAGCATGCATCCGAGTGAGTGTTGCAGGTTTGCCAAAGCATGTGGTGTTGGGTGTGGGTGTTGTTGGATTTTCTGGTGCCTGCATGTAATGCATCGGTAGGCTGCTGCAGGTGAACTGTGGGTATCTGACCGGGACTAAGTAACAAGTTCAGACCGACCGCAATGGAACACAGGCCGACTACAGGGACCAAGTTAGGCCTTAAGTGGAAGAAATGTCCTCAACTAAGACAATATCATAACCAAAACCTTTAGGTCCCTATTCCATCTGCCGCAACACACGTCAAACCCCCAGCTGAGGCTGGAATTTGGCCTAACAAAACAAACTTTGGCCATGCAAGGGGTGTTTATTAAATACTGTTTTAAACTAAAAAATGGCAACAGGCAGACTCTAAACTGCCATCTATAGCAGGAAATTGGCACAAGAGCCCATTCCCCAACTACAGCCTACCTCGCATTGTCATTGGCAACTCTTGGATTACATTCTCTATGGGATACGCAGATTAGCTATCTTCAATTTAAAATCACAGTGAATAAACTAATTAAGCAAATCTCACTGCTGACTTACAAGAATCACTCTCCAAGCGACGCCACGCCTGGATGACTATAGCCAGGTACTTCATGCTGAAACCTCAACCGTTCCTTGATACCAGGTCCACGTCAAAGGGAGGTTTCTGAAATAGAGATTGGTATGCCTTCCTTCTCTTCTATATGTGCCACCATAGCAACACACTGAGGGAAGGGAGAAGTGCCGAATATGCGGACAGGGTCCTGAAACAATGCTTCCCATACTTTGCCTGTGTAAATCCTAATTGGAGGATCACAGAATCACACTAAAAGCAATGTTTAACAGAATGGGGCTATGTCACTGTAGACAGGTCATAGCTTGTTTTGACACACAGCTGAACTCCTGGCTGGTGAAATACCTAGCAAGGGTTAAGCAACAAAACACACTTTCGAAACCAAGGCAGAGGAAATAATGTGCAATAAAAATGTTGAGGACGTTAATTCACTTTGCACAGACAGCTAGACGAGCACGGCTACCTTACTGCATTTTGCACAATCTTACGCACAAAGCTAGCCATGGTCCTCCATGTAAAGTAGTGGGACTGCCACTTCTGCACTCAGCGGTATATGTATGATCTGAGTTGTGTGGTTCTTGAAGAATGCAACATGGTGCATGCACAACAGAACTTTAATATGAAATTTGTGGAGATAACCAAAGCTACCTTGGGTAGCCCTGAGGGGGATCATTATTCTTGAGTGAAGCAATGCATCACAAATCACTGCATTGCCTTACTCTGACCCAGGGAGAGATTCATTGGCCGTTGCATTGGTGTGCCCATGAAACTCCCATGGTTTTAGATGCATTTCCAGACTTACCAGACATGGTATACCTGGTAATGCGCCAGAAACATAAACCTTTCCAGGAGGGGCATAACAAGAGGCAATAACTTTAATTATCCTAGTTACTTTCTCTTTCTATGTGTGCTGCATTCTGCAGCACAGGTAGATGGAGGAATATGCCTCTCAGGATTTGTTGTTTTGCAGGAAGGCACCCCTTCATGCACAAATGCATTCCTGCATGCGACACAAGCACCCTTGCACCATGGTGAAAGGATGCCTGTGCTGGTGCTAGGCAGCCAAAACGGCACCGGTGTAGGGGAAAAGGCAGGAATGCATTGTATTCTATTCAATTCAGCACATTCCTACCCTTTTGCTTTTGCACATAGCAATGGAGTAAAGTGACTTGCTGCACTGTGTGACTATGCTTAAATTATGCCCCTCAGTGTACAGTCACAGGACATTCAGTGACCAATACTGTGATCCACATGTATCACGCTACCACCAGCATAATGCCATGCAACACACACACTCAGTCACCACACACTGTTTGGTTCTACACTCACTTTCAACTGCACTAGAGTGTGTCATGGTGAACACACACTACCAGCACACCCACATTAACCATGTGCACACTGTTCCACACTTGAACCTATGTGTTGTGTATGTCTTGTACAGGCAGATGCATTCTGCACATGGTTTTATCATGCATACAATTCACAATCAACCTGATGCTGGGCAGGGTTGAGTGTAACACACTGCAACAGACCTTTGGAATAGGTGAGTGAGCCTGTAGGCCTCGCTGCAGTGAACCAGGGTTGAATGGTAATTTACCCTACTACTGTTCAGTACAAAACATGCTCCCATCCCTACTTTATCTCTGTCTTAATATTGGCAAAGGCTTAACTTTTGACATGGACGCATTGCACTTTTACTATCTCCATCTTCTTTAGGTAATGCAATGGTTAGCAAACATCTCCATTGTCTTACTTCTCTGGTTAATGCCACACATTGCAAATTCATTTTGTTTAGAGTGTTCTGTTACAGGCCTTTGAGCCTCATCGCATTGCTGTGCAAAGCATAGTAAATGTGTATTTTGTTAACTGTGGCAAGATGTGGTATGTATAACAATCTGCCCAGGAAAAGTGTTACATGTGTAGTGTTTTGTGGATCACCACACAAGCATGTATTCCTACTTTACAAATGGCAGTTTTACATTTACACCTGACAACTGTCACTCATGATCTGTGATGGTATGTGCAACAACATTTGCTGCTGCAATATGCTGACATTCTGCATGCTGGTCTATTTGTGAGACTCACTACAATGAGGTGTTAGCCTTAGATACTGACATTTTAGGACATTTGTGTTCTATCATTCACTGAGTATCATATGGAACACACTTTGCTGCTGCAGAACACAGCATGACTGCTAGCTGTGCTACACTGCACTGCTTAAGTGCGTGAATACAGGAATGGCCATTACTATATAGATATGTGGTAATCCTACCCTGTCCCTTTCTTGCAGTACACTGCATCACATTGGCTTGCTACTTTGATTGTTTTACTTTTCGTGCTATGACCCCATGTTGATCAACAGCTCACACAACATGAATGTTACATGTTGAGGCCTACATCTAATCGAGAAGATGTGAGTGAACTGATTTTTACATTGACTTTCACATATACACAAAACAATGAATAGTTCTAAAGATTATTTATAGATAAAAAATGAGACATATTTTCTGTTAGAATTACCATTAGATGATATAGAATAACTAAATAAATTGACCAAAATCTGGACACATCTCCAACCAGCCATTGTGTTTTGGATCTCTCCTTTGTTGCCTTCATCCTTGTCGAATTCCTCTGTATTTAGTGACTCGTAGTCCCACTGGACATTTATTTTTACACCGATGTTGTGCAATAAAGCACATACGAAGATTATTCGTGCACACCATAAGGTGAGTTCCACAGTCTTCCACCTGACATATCCAGTCATCTGCACCTGGACTTTCAGACACCAAAAGTCCTCTCCACAACATTCCTAATCTTGGTGTGTACTCTGTTATATCGTTTTTCAGCCTCCATCTGGGGATGGGTGAATGGGGTCATGGCTACAACCCATATCCTTGGTCAATTGAAAGTACAAAATACAACAGTAAATGGTTTAGCACATTGTTACTGAGACATAACTGTACATGTAGGTTATGTATGCCTGCAAACCCATACACATTTCTTACATTTAGATACTGTTGACCATTGGTTTAGACTTGTATCTTCAAGTTCTATGTGTCATTGCAAATATTGTCAATGTCCTGATACATTGGACACTTGTACATGCTGACTGACATGTTTAGGCAGTAGATTAGTGTGATATGTATTTTGGTATGTTCTTAACATCAATAGGTTATTTGCACTCACTATATGTGCAAAGTTACAAACTTATGATCTGGTTCTCTGCCATATTTTCAGCCCTTGGTAGGTTATGACAGTGCCAACATGTTTGGCACTCGCACATACATTTGTCCTTTTGTCACCTCCTATGTCCTTATTGACATTAGCACAGCCTTTTACGCGTTCACTGAATTTAGCATGGCTATTTGCTTAGTACATGTAGCAAATTTCCAACATGTGACATGTTTGGGTATGTATTTTTTTTTCAACCAATATCTAATGCTTTTTTGATTGGCAAGGTGTTATTGTGAACTTAGATTAGCAAATAGGTATGGCAATGTAGGCCTTTTTGGGGGGGAATAACCTGATGTTGATACAAGTAACTTTCTACTACTGACCTCAACACAACACTTTAATATTTCACATGCATGTATGTGATTTAGCGTTGTAGGTTATTCAGTACTTATGTGCCCTGATTATTAAATCATTTATGTGGCAAGAGAGTGTTGAGTTTGGGATCCTGAATACACTGTGATACCTTATCCAAGTTGCATTTTATTCTAGGTTACTTACTGGAGTACGACATACTTGACAGCTTATTGATTGACTGTCAGTTTAAGATTGATGGATTGAGATGCAGGAAATGTAGGCAACTTGAGCCACCAAACTGGTCATCTCTCACATTGATGAAGTATGTCAATGTGGGTTGATAACTATGTGTATGTTTGTATCTAGACTGTAAGAATGGGTGTGACATATGTGTACTGTTGGTATCATATATGTACCTGGTGTTGACATTTACACACAAATTGAAGCTACACTTACAATGCATGACATAAATAGAATGTACAACTACATATTCCATTATTGCTCCTGTTACTTAGGTCAACATACAAGTTTACTGTCATGTGTGACACATTTACTTAAGGAAACATGATTTGTTCAACACCCATTATTTTACAGTAACTTTCAGAAATTTCCAAGACTAGATTAAACACTGAACATTCATACATCCTACAGTTAGCTAATGTGTACCCTTTCTATTCATATTGACTTCACTTGTGGACCGCATGATTGTTGTGTTGATTTCTTAACCAGTGCAGAAAATGTGTTTATGTCTACTCACACAGTGTGAGATGACACAATAATTCTCACAGGTGATTTTTGCATGAATCCATTGCAGAATTTCTGAGGGAATGACACAATGGAACATCATTGTCTACATGTTAGAGTCCATTATTTCCACTATCTGCATAAAACATGAGATCCATTCACAAACACAGAGATGGCTATTATTTTGTACATTTAACTTCATAGTTAGTATTAAGTATATTTGTGATTTCCTTACCAATGAGCAGACCATACGTGCCATTCTGACACTGCTCATTGAGACACAATGTCGGAAAATGGAGGCATCATGTGCACTATCCAGGTATTTTGCCTGCACATTTATGAACATTCCCTGATGATCCACTATGGGCCGGACATTGATGGATTATGTGTGCTTGCAGTTTCTGTACAGGTGGGATGTTGCAGAAGGGGGCACCAATTGCACATGTGTGCAGTCAAGTGCACCAAGGACATGAGGCAATCTAGCGATGGCATAGAATCCTTGCTTGGTAGCCAGTTGTGGTGGAGTTTTGGAGAAGAGAAGGTACTGGGCTGTGAGTTTGATTATGGCATCCAAAACAGTGGATAGGATGGTAGAAAATGCTCCAGGTGCAATTCCTGCCAATCTGGCTGTTGTGACCTGGAAGGAACATGATGCCAGTATGTGACACACAGCCAAAAGTTTGACATGTGGGGAAAAGTTAGTGAGCCTTGTAGTTGGTGGGTGTAGACTTGGCCAAGTCTTAGCTAACAAATGATGGACTCCCTCTTGAGCCGGTAGAACTTTATGATCTCATTCTCCCGGAGGTCAATGAGAGCTAGGCGCTGCCGTAAACACGCTCCTTTCTCCTTCACTGCTTATGTGGTGGTGGTCTTCTAGCTACTCCGAGTTGCCGTATGACGACCTCCATGGTGTAGTTGAAGTTGCCAAAGTCCTTTGTGATGTGTATGTTTTTATATCAGAGCCACTGCTTCATTTCCTATGCCTGGTTTGCCGATGTGCAGCAATTGCAGCGCATTTTAGGTTTTGTGTCATGTTTCCCAGAGAGAGGTTGGGAAACCCATAAATGCCACTGCGTCACAGTTGTGTCGGAATTTGCAGGAGAACGCTTACATTGCATAGATTTAAATGTGTGAGGCACAGATGCTTTCAACGCAGCTTTTACACCACACAACCCTTGAAAAACAAGGTATATTTGAAATTAGTCATTTCATTAATATGACTTAAAGCTTGCGCCACCATTGCATCACAATACCTGGCGCAACGCCAGTGCAAGTCTCTCGTATATATGCCCCTTGGTGTATTGGTGAACACTTGCTCTAGCATTATTTGGCATCTTAACCAAATGTCTCCCTGAGGCAGAAAAGTAGTATTCTTAACTTCCAATCTCAGCACCCCTAAACCCTGTCTGACACTGATGCCTACTATCTGAAACAAGAAATAATTATGTTGTAATATGTTTTATATGTGGTGTTCTAGTTTGTATAGTGATATTTCCATATTATATCATTCCCACCCACTGTGTCTCATAGTTCTGGCCTTGAAGGGTTTGCAATTGCTATTTGCCCACTCTACTGTTATATGAGTCCTGCATCATTGTACGCCATCTTTGGTTAGGTAAACATAGTCTATTTTGCTGTATTTTGTTTGCCTTCCATACCACACTTCAAATTAGGAAAAACAATGATTGTCAATTCATGGGTATTTTCTCGGCACTAGAGAAATAGCACTATCTTATTTGACTTAATCAAATCTATACTGTATTATTAAAATGCATAATTATATTTCAGTTGTTCTACCTGAATTTACGTATGTGACCTACAGGTTGCACAGATACCTGTGCAACAGGTGCTAAACCTACTGAGATATCCTTAGGTTCTATATTTTTTTTTAATGCACTACATTGTAACTTATTACAGCATCTCTGAGGCCACTGGCAGGATACAATTACTACTCATTGATTGTGAAGTTCTTTGCGTGTGGATTTTTGCAAGAAACTCATGCACATTTAAACCAACATCTACCTAATTTCAAAGTCTTGAGAAAATCATTTTAAAAGTAATTCGAGAGGAAATGGCACATGCATTTTTTATGCCAGCTGCAGCTGTGATGAAATAT
Organism: Calotriton arnoldi; assembly: GCA_963921515.1. NCBI lineage: Eukaryota > Metazoa > Chordata > Amphibia > Caudata > Salamandridae > Calotriton > Calotriton arnoldi. Next base: position 110,455 of record CAWUFW010007744.1, on the reverse strand, counting down.
TTCACGTTTGCATAGAAAACCTATGCCAGAACCTAGATTCGGCTGGTCTACCTGGATCTTTGATAGTCTATTTTTCTGAAATGTTTGGGCTGTTTTTGGGTTATGTTTGAGTCCATGTTAGGGCTGTATGTGGGCTGCTATTCATAATGTAAATCTAAACATTTTGACATACAGATAATGTCTTCTTTACAACAGGATTGTGAGCTGAGAACTCAACTGAGGAGGTCAGGTGATGACGTAATTAAATATTTAACATACCTCACTAGTGGCCATTATCATCCTCAGAATTTGGCCCAGCTCAGACTGATACCAAGAGGGGTGAGGGTGGCAGGGGAAGCACATCCACTGATGTCAAAAGCCTTGGATTTGCCCAGCCCACTAGCTGAATTTAGCTAACTGGACCAGGGTTGCTCCCCTCTCTGGCATCCTGAGCTTCTTTGATTTTGTCTCATCCTTGTGCAGTGAGCTGTTTCTGCCAGATGCCCAGGGCCGAACTGGGAACCAAAACTGGCCCTGGAAAAGTGCTCGGCTGGCCCCCCGGGGTGGTGGGGGTGCAGCCGAGTTGTTTGCCAGGGCCGGTTTCGGCTGATTTTGTTACAGGGGCCGATATTGCAGCTATGCTGCAAAAACGACCCTGTAACAAAAACGGCCCCGGGGGCCCAAAACCGGCTCCCACCCTCGCGGCCCACCGGGAAAATGCACGGTGCCCGCAACAGCCAGTCAGGCCCTGCTGACGCCGAAGAATGAGGTGACTGAAGTAGTTTAGTCTGTAACCTGTCAAGTATAGAGTCTAAGGGGCATATTTACAACGAAAGGGTGCAGCGCTGTGAGCAATTTAGCTGTGCCATGCTGCATCATTTAAAAAAATGCAGGGATGTGCTGTATTTACAAGAATACAGCGCACCATTGTGTTTTCCCTTGCACCGGCAGTAAAAAAGCTGCCTAGCACCAGTGCAGGCACTCTTGCACAGTAGTGCCTGATTTGCAGGGATGATTTGTTTGTGCAGGAAGGGACACCTTCCTGCACACAATCAATCATTAATGGTGTTGTTTTGCTCCTTCTATGTGTGCTGCACAATGCAACACACATAGAAAGAGCAAAAAAACGAGGAGAAATAAAAGTATTTCTCCTTGTGCCACTCTAATGCCTCCTTTTCAAAGGTGTTAGTTTTTGGCGCAGCCTCAATTTTCAGATCCTTGTAAATCTGAGGCAGTGTGAAAAAGCAATGGGTGTTGCTTGGGAACGCCCACAGCAGCACCCATTGCACGCCCCTTTGCCGCAGAAAACTGCAGCGAGGAGGGCCATATTTACAAGGTGGCATGAAGCCATGCAAAGTGGCATAGGGCCACCTTGTAAATATGGAGCAGGGTATTGCGCCACCAAAGCGTCAGAAAAAGTGACGCTCCGGTGGCGCAATGCCTCTAGGTGAGCTGGAATGTCAAGGAAGCAGGGATGTCTGCCCACATTCTAAAGTGTATTAGAGCCTGAGCACATTTTGTCTTTCTAATTTTTTTCTAAAATATTATGATATTCGGTGCTAGGTTATGCTATCGCAGTTCTATGATGTGACAATCATTTTAGTGCAGTCTGACTTGTACAAACCACAATTTCCCAGTGCCAAAAATCTAAGATTTGAGCTTTACAAACACTATGCAGCATGTTTATATTTTCTGAAGCCAATGTTTCTGCAGTAATTGACATGTCCGTGGAGAGATGGGTGCAATTCATCTCTCTGCTCAGAAGCACACTGAGAATTACGTACACAGTGGGTCTGATTCACAAACGTAACCTTGCAAGTTTTGTGTAAGTTTACGATTTATTTATTTATTTATTTAGGCAATTTGTAAAGCGTGCATATACCCTTAGGTGTCTCGGTGCTACGGACTGGGCAAAGGGAGGGCCAGGAGCGGGTGGATTATTGGTTTAATTGTTTCCGGAAGGTAAGCAGGGTGGGACTGATCTTAATGTGAAGGGGGAGCATGTTCCATAGTCTGGTAGTGGTGACAGTGAATCTTCCGTCGCCCCAAGAAGCTTTCTTGGTTCGAGGGACAATCAGCAGGTTCGCTGCTGATGAGCGCAATGGTCTGCTGGGTATGTAAGAGCAAAGAGTATTCTTCAGAAACTCAGGTCCTGTGTTGTGGATTGCTTCATATGCAATGCATAGAGCCTTGAACTTGGTTCTACTCCTGATGGGTAGCCAGTGGAGCTGTCGCACCACCTTGGATATTGGTTTAAACTTGGGGGTGCCTGACAAGATCCTTGCAGCTGCGTTTTGCACCAGTTGTAACTTGTTTAGGACTCTTTCCTGAGCATTGATAAGTAGACCATTGCAATAGTCAACCTTTGACATAACCAATGTAGTGATAAGAGTTCTGCCGGCGCTGGCTTGGAGAAAAGGTAGAAGTTTTTTATCATCCTGATGATATGAAAGGTTGAGGAGACAACTGCATTGGCGTGGTGTATGAATGACAGCTTGTCGTCGAACATAACACCCAAATTCCTGACCTTAGTGACGGGGGGATGGAGGTGAGCCTAGCTTATCTGGCCACCAGGTGGGGGACCAGCTGGGGGAAAGTTTGCCAAAAATCATCACCTCCGTCTTGTCTGAATTTAATTTGAGGCAGTTATTTGCCATCCATGCACTAATGGCTAGCATTCCCTCTTGAAAGTTTGCCGCAACTGCCCCTCCGTCGTTATGTACCGCTAGCACCAGTTGTGTATCGTCAGCGTATGATGTTAGTTGCATGTTGTAGCATTTAAGGACCCTCGCCAAGTCCGACACGTATATATTAAACAAGGTCGGACTCAATGATGATCCTTGTGGCACACCACACGGGAGTGCAAATGATGGGGAATTGAAGTCGCCAAGAGTCACTAGTTGAGTCCGATTGGCTAGGAAGGAGGCCAGGAGGGCTTTGGCTCTATGTCTGATGCCGATGGCTGAGACACTGTCGATCAAAGTTGCGTGGTCAACCATGTCAAATGCTGCTGAGAGATCCAGCAGCACCAGGACCGCGGCACCCCCACGATCAAGTATCATCCTGATTTCATCGGATGCCTTGATTAGGGCTGTTTCGGTGCCATGGCCTTTTCTGAAGCCGAATTGGGTGTCATCTTGTAAGTTATTTTTGTCAATAAAGTGGGCCAGCTGAGTGTTCATGACCTTTTTAAAAAATTTCGCGGGGAATTGGAGACATGCAATTGGTCTATAGTTTTTGATCTCTGTGGGGTCAAGGTTGATCTTCTTTAGTAATGGCTTGATGACGGCCTTTTTCCAGATGGAGGGATATGTGCCTGTTCTGAACATTGAGGGGCCGATTCTGATGCGGGTTGGAAAAGCTTCCCGACTGAATCGGTTGGGAAATGGTGTCCGACCCACTCGGATCGGGAAAGTCCGACCGGCGGAGTAGGATGCATCCGGATGCTTCCAGATACGATTTGGTTGAACTCCCATTGACTTCAATGGGAACATTTGTTCCTAACCGCATCAGAATTGGGCCCTCGGTCGGGAAGACACGTTCCCGATCCGATTTGGAAGGAGCAAATGCCGTTAGGAGGCCTTCCTAACCGCATCAGAATCAGGCCCTCGGTCGGGAAGCTTTTCCAACCCGCATCAGAATCGGCCCCTAAGTTGGAGATATTTGCTAGGTTGGGGCCTATGATGTCGGGAATCAGTTTCAGAGTGGTTGGAGGGCAGGGGTCGTTGGGGGATCCGGATTTGATAGTGGAAATTAGGTCAGAGATCTGTTCCGAAGAGACCTGGCTAAATTCCGAAAGATTGGGAGTAATTTCATCATCAGAGGTGCTAACTTCAGGGGGGTTGGAAGAGTTTTTATCGTCACTAGAGGTGTAAGTCAGATTGTCGGTCTTGGTATGGGCTGAGAAATTGGCGTAGATGAAGCTGACCTTTTGTTGAAAAAAATTGGCCAGAGAGTTACAGAGAGCTTGGGTGGCGACTGTGGGGGAGTTGGTCCCTGGTCCTGATAACTTGGTTACTACTTGGAACAGCTGTTTGACTGAGTCTTGCGCTGTTTCAATTTGCTTGAGGTAGTAGTTACTTTTCTCTCCGATTAAGAGGAATTTGTATTTGATCATTGCCTCCCTGTAGCGGATTTTTTCAGCGAGGTCGTAATTTTGACGCCAGCGTCTTTCTTGAGTCCTGCACTTTTGTTTCTCCAGTCTTAGTGTCTCAGAGAACCAAGGGGCGGATGGTGTTTTTCTATTTCTAGAAGCATTTTTTAATGGGACCAAGGTGTTAAACGCATTGTGGAGCCATTGTGTGTAGTTATTGGCCGCCAATTCAGGATCATGCAGCAGGTCTTGCTTGGTGGATAGCAAGTGAGATTTGAGGACATGAGGAGAAATGCTGCCCCACGCTTTGAACTGCTTGGGGGGAAGGGAGCTGGCCTGACGGGGGGTGTTCCTCTCTATCTGGATGTCGAAGAGAACTGCACAATGGTCCGTCCAGGATAGAGGGAAGACGTTCTCTAGTGAGATTTGCTGGTTGTTGGAAAACAGACCGTCCAGCGTGTGGCCGGCGGAGTGTGTGGGGCTGGTTACTAATTGGGAGAGACCTACCGCCTCTAGTTCTGCTATGAGGGCTGCGGTGTCATGGTCATCGTAGGCTTCAAGATGGAAATTGAAGTCTCCCAAGATGGTGAAATTGGTTTCTCCTGCTAATGGCTCTAGTAGATGTCCCATGGTTGAGAGGAATTCGGATCATGAGCCCGGTGGGCGGTAGAGAAGGATGCCCCTAAAGGAATGGGAATGAGTGAGTGATATCGTGAAGGTAAAGGCTTCACAGATCTTAGAGAGAATTAACTCTGTCCTGACTGAGTATTTGTCTCGATAAATGAGCGCCAGGCCTCCTCCTTTTTTGGTGGTTCTATCAAATCTGCAGGCACTGAAGCCGTCCGGGGTTACAGTGCAGAAATCTGGCCCGGATGAGGGGTCACCCCAAGTTTCTGTAATATATAAGAGATCTAATTTATAGTCTTCTAGGAGCGTAAGTATTTCGTATTTGTGTTTGGGGAGGGAACGTGCATTTATGAGTGCTGAGTGGATTTTTCGTGATTTGTAGACACCGGGTGAGTGCATGTGTGCAATGACCTGTCGATGGTATCCAATGTGAATGGGCAGTCTGGGCAGCAGGTGGTGGACTGAGAGGCTAGAGTGTCTAAGTTAATGCGGGAGCAGGTCTGTTTGTCGTTGGTGGCGTGAAATATGTCTTTTAGTTGCTTGCTGGTGTATGATAACGCCTTGCTGTTTGGGGCTGGTTTCGAAGGGCCAGGGGGCATGGGCCTGGGCCCGGTCCAGGTGCGGACAGGCGCAGACGGGCTTGCCTTTGGCGCGCCAGCGGCGCACCGGCGGCGCACCCGCTGCGCGTGTCCACTGCGCGTTGCGACCGGCATCCTCTTTTGAATGCATCAACCATGTTTTGACAAACTTGCCACTTTGGCACTTGCAAGATGTAGTAGTTTCTGTAATGTGTGGAAGCACACGTGTGATTTTACAATAGCTAAAGTTATTTTTGCATTTATACGTGTGATCACATCTATTTTGTCTGCTGCTTTCATTTAGCGCTCATAAAACGGAACGTGATATCTTCCTGTGCTTGTTTCTGATGGTATTGTGATGCATACATTTGGGACAGAAGTGTTTCTGCTCTTCCTTTTATCATGTTGAGAGCAAACAAAACAGCTCTCTCTATGCTCAGTTCTTCTCAGACGTAGGTGACAATCTGGGACACTGGCCGTGCAATCAGTAATGCTTTGGCCTGAGCACAGGTTCCTCTTATTGAAAAACTTCCTATTCTCCCTTTCTACATTATTGTGGCACAAAACGCACACACTGCTTATGTGCTGTTTTTGTTTTATCAGTTAGGAATAGCTGAGCGGGCAGTGAGACAATTACTGGCATCTGTTGAGCCGTAAATGTACCGGTAGACTATGCCAGCCTACAGCTGTGGGCCAGTAATGCCACACTTGACTGGTAATGAAATGCACAGTCGCATGGCAAGGGTACACTGCTGGAAGTAACAAAATCATCCACTCATGTCAACTGCTGAACACCACATTTTGCAATCTACCCTGTACTAATGGAACGTGCAGAATATAGACCATACAATCATTTCCCAGGATGGAAACCAGTTAAGGAGGTGAGGTTGTCCCACACCACCCCCAGAACATGAAAAACCTAAAGAAACCATTTAAGAAGATGGAAAATAGGGTATCTGTCCGGACTACCAACCTTGGAAATATTTGCAGTATGTGAACAGGTTTGTTAGGATTGGGATTTGCAACTTGACGCCTATGCTTTAAGCCAAATCTGGAGTTTGAGCTCAGCCCACCTGAGACTGATGTTCCAAGTTGCAGTTGTAACAATCTGCATTTTTTTTACAAGCTGGGTTGAAAATGGAAGCCACTTTTATTTTGGCACTTGGGTCTATTTCCTGTCTCAGTCTGACCCTGTTAGATCCCAAAGCAAGGCAAATAGGGGAACATCATGAACTCTAGGTAGCCCAATCATCAGTTTTTTAATATGAGGCTTTGATTTAAGATAAACACCTATGCAACATCAACCCACATAGTTGTACCACGCATCTACTAAAGTCTGGTGAGAGAGTGGACCCATGCAGCAGAAAAAAACGGTCTTCATTTGAAAATAATGAAAGTAAAAAAATCGAGAACAGTAAAAGAAGATTTTACTAGTCAGGAATAGAGGGAACATTTAGTGGATCACAGAAACAGGGCAACCAATGTTGAGCTGTGGATGTTCTATTATACTGACCTTGTGGTTCCCAGTTTCATTAGAGGTGGAGAAAGCACTGTTTCCAATGCTACAGTATCAGTCGACTCCACAGTCAGAAACTCCGTGCCATCAGCCCATCCGTCACTGGGCCAAAGGCTTTGCAGCATCAGAAGACTCACCTAATTTAGGATGATGTAAGAAATTGGGTTACTGGTTGAGGGGGATGAAACCCTACTTAGGCAGGAACCAGAGTCCTTGTCAGGATGAAGTCACAAGCAAACCCCAAATCAACCTGTTGTCAACCCTCTGGTAGCGTGGCACAGAGCAGTCAGGCTTAACTTAGAGGCTGCGTGTAAAATATTCATGCAGCACTTCAAACAGTAATAAAGGGAAAACACAACAAAAAGAGAACCCTACACCAGACTAGGAAATAGAGGTAGCTTTAATAAATAAAACAAGACCAAAATGACAAAAAAATCAATCTCTAGAACAGGAGTTATGCAATTTGAAAATTTCAGTGAATATAGTGCAAAAAGCACAAAGCACCAACTATGGTTATCTGGTCATGCCAGACAGGGAAAAGGTCACAAGTTCATGCCGAACGCGATGGAGTGTGGACCGGCTACAGGGACCCAGTTAGGCCCGCTGAACAAGAGTACCTTAAATCCTGGTTGAGGAGCATTGCATGGTCCCGCGTCAAGGATGCGTTGAGCGATGCATCACACAACGTCAGTTCCGGGGAGCTGCGAGGCTGTGATGCAATGTCCTGAGTCGTCATTGAGGAGGCCATTGATGAGGGTGCTTGTGATGCAAAGTCCTGCATCAAGAATGCGCAGCACACCAGCTGGGTCTGAAGAAGTTGCAGGGCTTGAGATGCGAAGTCCTGCCTCGTCGTCGAGGCTGCCGTCGACGAGATGCTTGCTATGTGAGGACCTGTGCCGGGGATGCATCGTGCTGTGGTGGTTCCATGGAGGCTGCAAAGGCTATGCGAAGTCCTTACACCGGGAAAGTAAACGCAGCAGAGGCAGTGCGTTGGTTCTTCTGCATCCACTGATGGGCTGGCAGAACACCCGCAGGCCCACTTCCAAAAGTCCAGGACTGGGGTGGCACCATTTGGCAGGGTAGAACTCACAGTTGCTTGTTATTAGAGACTTACCCTTGGAGTCACTCTTTTGGTTCTTGGTGCAGGCCCAGTCCTTCTCTCCCAGGCAGGAGGGCAGCAGGTCAGCACAACAGGCAGCAGTCCTTCAGGGCAGCAGGCCATCAGAGTAGCAGTCCTTTAGGCAGCACACAGTTCTTCTTCCTGGCAGAGTCTTCCACAGGTCCAGCAGTGTACTGAAGAGTTTCCGAGAGACTGGGGTCAAATATTTATACCTAGTGCCTTCTTTGAAGTGGGAGAAACTACTAGAGAATTATCATTGAGGTTTTAAGGTTTCCTGCCTCCCCCGCCCTGGCTCCAGACTAGCTACAGGGGGTATTCAACCCTTTGTGTGATGGCAGGATACAGTTGATTCAAGTGTAAGTGGGACTGTGCCTTCCTCTGCCCTCCCATCCTGCCAGTGATGGTCCATCGAGGCCCACCTAAGCTCTCTATTGTATGTGGCTGTTTAGGTGGTGAAACAAAGGCCAGCTGCCAACTACACCTAGTCATGTTACCCAGGGACAAGCAGCAACCACTAAATGGCTAAGGCAGGAAAATGGCAACTTTCTAAATGTAGCATTTCCAAAATTGTAATTCACTTTACCATAAAAGAGGGTTTTTCATTACATTTCCAAAGTAATCAAACAAGAACTGTTTACCCTCTCCCATTTGGAAGAAATCATTATTAAATGTTGCAAGGTAACTTCAATATTATCTTACGGGAGAGGTAGACCTTACAATAATGAAGAATGAGTTATTCACTATCAGGGCATGTAAAACTTAAAAGTATAAGTCCAACTTTTTAAATACATTGCACCCCACCCTGTGGGGTGTTTGGCATACCCTAGCAGTGATTTATATGTATTAAAAGGCAGGTTTGGACCTGGAAAAAGGTTTATTTTGCCAGATTGATTACAGTTTAAAACTGGACACACAGGCTGCAATGGAAGTCCTGAGACATGCTTCAAGAGCTCCTTGAGAGGGTGGCACAATAAGTTCTGCAGGCCCACTAGTAGAATTTAATACACAGGTCCTGTGTACATGCAGTACAACTTTACTTGAATGGAAGTAAATTAAATGTGCCAATTGGGGACAAGTCAACATTACCATGTTTTAAGGAGTGAGCATACACACTTTAGCACTAGTTAGCAGTGGTAAAGTACACAGAGTCCTAGGGCCAACAAAACCGAGATCAGAAAAATATGGGGGAGTAAGGCAAAACTTTGGGGACACCCACTCTAAGGCTGACAGGTCTAACATGCATGATATGTGATGCTGATTTTCTTGTTTGCAGCTGCCATGAAAGAAACAACAGAACTTAAAAAAACAATGGTCTGAACACTAGGGAAGAAAATCACTGCGCTTCTGGTGTACTGCATTTTTTGTTTTAATGGAACAGTAGGAAACCATGACAGGGTGGTGTGTCTGAAATTGCATTTTCCTGAAAGAGTTCAAGCTGCATTGTATAGAGCACTTTTTCAAAAAGTCTTTACCAACACATAAATATCTCTAAAAATGATGTGGGATTTTTCTGCAAAGCTGGCGAAAGTAGGCATACGATACCCCAGCATAATGACAGTCCATCCTTGTACTCAGAATGATCCCCTTAGACCAAGGAACTCCCTATCTAAATCAACAATGCTTTGTCTCACTCACCTGGGGTTAAAGAAGGTGATATTAGATAATCTGTCCAAATGGTTCTTCTCTATCTCCTCAAAATAATCAATTTCATTACATCCTAAGTTAGTAAGTGAATATTTTTTCAGGTTTTTCTAATGTCTCTCGATTACTCAGTAATGATTGTAAATTTGGCTTTTGATCCTTGGAAAATTATTATCTACCTCCTTGTCTTGATCCACTCTCAGCAAATACACAAATTAATAAATACAAAAACTCAGTGTTCACGTTTGCTTTACTCATCACACTATCACTCTTACAAAAAATAAATGTCTGTTTTCCATACCATGTTAAGTTCTTTAAACTTTGCAGTAACAACTCCCTCATTAGGCATTATTAAGAGCTTGGGGACAAATTGCTTGTGTTCTTCCTCTTCCCGGCCCTTCCGTTACTCACATACACAGACACAAGCACCCATAACACAACATTACATAACATAACATAACAGACATTTCTCTAAGCAAAATAGTTGAAAAATATTCCTTAAATTCACAGACTCAAGAAAGCCTCTCATAAGTGCAACTGATAAATACATTATATTTTTTTCTATATTTCTATATTAAGGTGCTTCAGAAAGTTTTCCAATTAGATTTGTTCACAGTGTTGTCCCTAAAACACCAATTGCATAAAATCATGGGGCATATTAGCAAGAAGCTCGTTAAAATTATCGCCGTTTTAGCGGCAGGAAACTGCCGCTAAAGCGGCGAAAATGGGCTTGCTAATATGCGTTATGGAATTCCAATAGAAGCCCAGGTTAGATGTCCTGCACATCTAACCTGGGCTTCTATTGGAATTCTATAGCGCATATTATCAAGCCCATTATCGCCGCTTTAGCGGCAGTTTCCTCCCGCTAAAACGGCGATAATTTTAACGAGCTTCTTGCTAATATGCCCCCATATTTTATGTGGAGAAATCCAAATCAATACCTATCTAATTTTCTGTTTAGCTTATCTGTAAAAATATCCTTTTGAGACATGAAATACCATTAAATGTTAATTGTACAATATCATAACTAATTTACCTGCAATAGAACTACAAAGTCATTTTAAACATATCTTGGTAGTGAACAAGACATAAAGCGATTGAAGGCAATTAAGAAAATAGGAGAGAAAAAACAGTATTGGTATCATTTCAGCACTTTGATTAGGCAGTGCTTGATTTTGCAGAGGAGGAAGTGTGTGTCTCACCCCTGCCTAAGCTCGAGAAAAGATCCCAAAGGCTCTAGCATGTTTCAAGTTATTCAGTATGGTTTCTGTGTCTATTTAGCATCATTAACCTCAGAAATCAAAATTATTTATAAATTCTTGAGTTCAGCCACGGACCCTCCCGCCTCCCACCCCGCAATAAATATTTTCTAAATAAAATTTACAATTAAAGTAAAATAAATCCGCACTTACCTTATCGCGGCGTCCTGGGCTGCCCTCCTCCTCCTCGCCGTAATCCCCTACGTCAGACATACGTCATGGTAGGACTGCGCATGCGCAGTCCTACCATGACGTACGGGATTACGGCGAGGAGGGCAGCCCGGGACGCCGCGATAAGGTAAGTGCGGTTTTATTTTATTTTAATTGTAAATTGTATTTAGAAAATATTCTAACCCCTCTCACGCTAGTGAGTGAAATGGCGCTCGCTCTTGAAACCAGCGTTGGATCATAGTGCTCAGCTGCTTGTGCTCCGAGAGAATGAGAAAGGCCTTTGGCACCTGCGTGTGAATCGGCAGTCTAGTGCTTGCAGCAGCATGGTTAGAGGCCCCTCTTCTGGCGGGCCTCGCTGCTGGCAACAGAGGACTAAATACAGGAACAAAAGTATTCATTCAGATTAGTCATATGCAGTGACGGCTCGCCGAGGGAGTGGTGCGAGGCGGGGGAGGGGCAGGGTGGTGGGGTAGTGAACTCAGACATACAACGGACAGAACTCAGAGGCAGCAGGTGTTTCCCTCCATTTCACTGGGAGTGTAAAGATGAGTTAGTTGTTCGATGCTTTGTTGCTTTCTGACCAGAATAATCTTACAAACAGGAAACTAGTTTGGCCGGGAGTGCCTACTCCTGTATGACACTGGATGTAAAATGGAGCTCCATGGTTTTTTTTTTTTTGCATTAAGATAATCACCTAATAAGTCTCCAATTAAGACTTTTGAAAGCTGGCTGCAGTTAGTGATGTGACTGATAAAATCTGCATCCCTGACCCTGGGACAACCTTTACACCAGCAGATGGTGGGCGTAAAGATGTCATTCATCATTTATTTACAATGGGCTTTATTTATTCTGGTCTCAACAGCTGTCCCAGGGAGCAGGTTATTAAATTCAAATGTGCAGGGCCGTGTTATTTGCTTCCTTTAACATTTGTCTTCAGAGCTTAGTTGCTAGGAGTCCGCTTGTGTTCGGATAGTGATTCATGTATTGTGAAGCCCTTCAGTAAATTGGGTTGTCGGGCATTGCCGGGAAGGGTTTGGAGGCCTCGTTTCTGAAGCTCTTTTGGGGCCGCCACAGTCCTTCCCGACATCAGCACATTGTGGTGGTTATCCTTCAGCTCCTAATCTGTTTCTCCACCCTGTACAAGCAAGTTCAAAAATGCGGGTGGGAGGTGCGTAGCAGAGCTCCATGGAGTTTTTGGCCAACTCCGTAGAGCTCCGCGTAGAGCAACTTCGCCTGCTACGCCCGGGCTTATGCCTGTACTCAAACAGAAAACTCTCTCACATGGTTATATGTGGGTTTGGGAACGTCATATTGCCAAGCGGGGATTTTCTTGTGTTTGTTGGTCTGAGAGGTGCCAGCAAGGTTAAGGGAGTGTGCCATGCCACACACTTGCATGGTTTTTGCTGGGGACCAGAGTTTACTACTGAGAGGATATGAAAAATCAATATGGCTTGCAACCTAGCCGAGATCGTGTATCTTTTGGTAGGGACAAAGGTGATACATACTATTGGTGCATTTATGTATCTTCTGTGGCCAAGCAATACAGGTAAATTCATATTCTGGAAGCAGGCAGCAGTGGACAAGTCTTTAATGGTAAGTTCTGAATGAGTATTAATCTAAACTGGGAAGATCTGGCTGTTGAGATGTCTAATTTGGGAAGGGCTGGCTCTGAGAGGTTCCACTATAAAAAAGGTACTGCTGTCTAAAGGTGTCAAGCCCCATTTGGGCTGTCTGTGGTGTGTATTACTGTGCACAGCTAGGCTGTCAAAGTGTGTTTCTTGTTTTTTCTTTATTGGTTTTCAATATAACAGATCAGACTCAACAGTCGATTAAATAAGTCTGGGTATACATTTGGTGAGTTCGAAAATACTAATCATGCCACGTCTTATCACAGTGTTAAAGAATAAAGCAATAAATGAACACATTAACAAATGGTAGCGGTGTCACAAAAATTCATGTCAGAAAAAACTCCCCTATCCCTGCCCCCACACTTTTCAGTGATCTAAGTCTCCCAGTATCCAAGAGTCTTCCTCATCTCCAACATAGACCCACTATAAGTACATACATCATGTGATCAAGGCCATCAGTATCATCTGTCTGGTCAAACCCTACTAAGGGGAAGACCTTGCAGGTCAAAGTTAGTGGCCCACATCCGTGTATTCAATATAACAGGACAGACTCAATAATCCGATCCAATAAATCCAGGTGTACATTAGGCAGGCTTGAATGTACAAAGCATGTGTGTTTTTCTGTATGGCATGCAGATATATTAGACTCACTCCCTAAGAGGTGACAGAGTTCAATTGGCAAATGCATGTGTGAATACAGCAAATAATGTCTAGATTGTTGTGTTTGCCTGTGCTTTTGAAGGAAACGATGTAGGTGGTTAAATGTGGTTTGGAAATGTCATCTTCACCATTGATGGGCCTGTGGTGTTTGTCTACTTGTGGGGCGTAGGGTATGTTTAGGGAAGTCTGCCATGCCTTGAGCATGCAGATTCTTGGGGACAATAGTAGCACAAGCTTACTAGTGAGCGCAAAACATTGCCAGTGGGTGTCATGAACACAGTGTTCCGAGAGTGTGGATTTTGAGGCCAATCCCTCCATCTCCCCCTGGAGGGCGACTTAACCCCTTGCACCGGATCACTGGTATTAAGAAAAACCTGACTGGATTTTGGAGACAGCAGCTTAGTGACAAGTTTAAGGATATCACAGTCTCCATCTAAGACTGGTAGATCGCAATTACTGAAAGGATAGCAACAAGGAACAGACATTAGACTTATGGTTAACAAGGTTGGAGAGGTTCCCAATGCAAACAGAAGGACTGCTGTACCTAGCCCCTGTCATACTTCAGACCCTGCAGAAGAGTCAAAGATGGAAATCCACGCTGTACTGGGAGGCATGAGGCCTAGACACAGAGGCAAACTGGCAAGGAGGTAATGAAGCAGGATTCTCCAACAAATGGAAAGGAGACCAGAGGACCAAGAGCGAACAAATTGGGAGAACACAAAAGAGGTGAAGGTTCTAGCAAGGCGAGTGCAAACTATTGCAGATAGAGAAGAGACCAAAGAACCGTTTTCTACTGTCCTGTATGTCATCTCCTCTAAGTTTCCAGTCTCTTGTGCCCAAATGTGTGCCTGTTATTTGAAAAGTGGGGAGGAAAAAAATTAAAAGATGGTTTGCAACCCAGATGAGAGTGTGCTTGCGACTCAGTCCTATAACCCAGGTTCAGGGCCTTTAACAAACCGGTATAGCCCTTGGCAGCAGGCTATTAGGCTATATTAGAACATTGAAATGGTGGGAGCTCCATTGAAGACAATTAAGTGGCTCAGGGAGGATAATGTCTAGTATAGGCCTTCTGTCTTTCTGTTTCTTCCTTTTTAATTTAGAACATTCTACCCTTAGTGGGTGGGATGTTCTAATAGTCTTCCATCCCTTCTGCGTCAGGCTATACCAGTTGCTAAAGACCTACTCCATTGTTATGGCTCTCCCTGTTGCTTGGGCCCATCACTTGGGGAAAGGGCCTTTAACATCCTGTATAGCCCTTGACAGCAAGTAAAAAAGCTATATTATTGACCCTCATTTAATCCATTGTCTTTCTCAATGATCTAAGAAAGGGAAGGTCCTTGGGCCTAATATGATACTTCAAGACATTTTCAGCCACACTGATGTCTGTGCAACATCTTTAATCACAAGTTCTACCAAGTTCTCAAGTCAGGAAAGACATCGCAATCTAACATAACGTGATAATTGCTCTAGTCTAGTATAAGGCAAATTGATATTTGCCAATGACTACTATCCAGTTTCCCTATTAGATAGGGTGGGGGGAAATTTATTGGGAAGTTGTAGCAAAGAAAATGGATAAACGTGAATCTAAATGCCTGCCTTTCCAGTTGTCACACAATATATAGATGTGACATGGGTGTGATAAAATAGTGTTTCTGTTTTCTGGTTTGGTTAAAAATGCACTGCTGTTGGGGGGTGAAGTATGTGTTCGGCCTTCCTCAACCTCTGAGTAGCATTTGATAATGTTGTTTGACAATCTAGTGTTGTTATGGAAATCTATGGTCTCACATGCGGTGCCAGGAGCTATACTGCATGTGTGCACTAGTGGTAAATGTACTAAACAATTTTGTGTACCTTATGGCTTAAGGCAGACTTGTGACCTGATGCCCTTTCTGTTACATGTCCTCATTATTATCTCACAAAAATACCATAAAGCATGTAGTGTGCTTTCATAAACATATTTGGCTTGGATTTTGAGTAAATATATACCAAAAATAAACTTTGTGAAAATGATTTGATCTACGAAGTGAGAATGGAGCCACAGATGCTTAGAGACAACACAAACTTACACAAGACAAAGGAATAGATTCATAACACAATCACCAACAGCAACCACAAGCAAGAAGAGCAGATGAAGAAATTTGCTACAAAATAAGAGATTAAACAAAAAGAACACTGCTATCTTAGAAAAGGTGATAGTGGAATACAGAGAACCATACAAGGGCCCTGGGACACATCAGGGTCACCAAGGGCCCCATAGCCAATGAGAATAGTACTGGGGTAAAGGGAACCCCTACCTAGCACGCCTATAGATGGAGGGTAAAGCATTTCATGCTGGGCAATACAAAACAAAAAGCATGCATATGTAATCAACAACATCGAGCATGTAAGGTAAGATGATGTGCCCAATATTGCATGAGGGAAAGAGAAGAATGCACAGATTGTTTAATTTAAAATGTTCTTGATGATCAACCAATTTATCTTGCATGATATGTGTGTTATAGAGCTATACACTGATGAAAGGGCAACGTTATTCTCAATATTCTTGCAGGTTCCCTAATCCATTTAAGTTTAAACAAAGACATTTAAAAATCCCTATATTATCTAAATGTTTCCCTAGTGCATTCAAGGTCCACAGAGTTACACTGAATATCCTATGCATTCTATAACTTCTTCATCAAGACCAGTGCTGTTACTCTAACTGCTCTGTTCCTTTCGATCCAGACATAGATAAGTTCTATTTCTAGCACCCTCAGTTGTGGCCTGGAGAATTTTGTAAAACCTCTCTTTTGCTCTTGAAACCACCTTCAATTGAAAGCCTACCATCTTTCAGTGCCTTCCAAATATTCTATACTTTGAGTTGCAGGGATCATCAATGGTTACTTAAACATGTAAAATTCCTAACTATCTGAAACTTCCCCATCACTGACCTATGATCATTGTCAAAAATATCTGCATTTCTGAGGATCTTGGTGCTATCTTCTCTATAGAACGTGGTCATGGGTTTCCTTAGAAATTTGATGTTAGCTATTGTACATAGGGCTTGAAAAGAGCTATTTGCCCAAAGTCTTATTGCGTCTGTTTCACTTCTCTGACAAAATCCAAACCTACGTACATAACAAATAACCAAATTAGTAGACATGTCCTTAGGTATAAATCCACTACATTTTTAAACAGCTGATCTTCCTGTTTAGGACTCCATTATTGTCATTGGCCAGAAGAGTGTCTTTTGATTTGAAAACTTTGGATCATGGTCAGCTTCAGTCCCTTTGGGAATCCCAATAAATTTGAAGTAATTTTTCTGAGTGCATGTTTTTAGATCTTGTGTCTAGGATTGTAGTTTTTTTTTCTTTTTCTTATTCACAAAAGAGAGTGAGAGAAGCAGATCAGTTGCAATCTCCCAGGTACAATCGCATCACAAAAGGCAACTGCTGGTGTCTGTATATCCGTTATGGATATTCAGGCAGACAAAACAGAGGACATACGAAGAAGACACTGAGGTCGAATATTAAGCCACCGTCTATCTTCGGGTGATGGGATATCCAAAGATATTGGAGAAGATGCCTCACTCACTTATCGTGGCATGCTTCATCATAGGCGTCTTTCCACACCCAGGTAAGATGGTACTACCTGGGCGGACTCAACCAAAAGATGTTATGGGAGTTCTTATATAAAATGTTAACTGGCCATGCAGGGAACCAAATGAGTGATGTTAAAAATACCTGCAGGTATACCCAAACAATATGTTTATTCATACGGTACCTGGGGTACTAAATAAAAATGTGATACAAAAAAGGTTTTTTTTCTGAACACTATTAATTCAGTTTTTACCCACATCAGAATGCCAACATGTTTCGGCCCACAACTTGAGCCCTCACGGGTCTGGGGCCTTCTTCAGGGCTAGAATCTCTACTCTTAGGTGTCCCTGCTCTAAAATCAGCACGTATTATATGCAAAAATGAGGCCTAGTGTGCTCACCTGTATTTTTCTGTTTTCCAGTAGTTTTTCTAAAAGAAAAGGAAACAAGAAAAGCAAAAAATAGTGGGACAAATCGCCTAGGTTCAACTCTGGATAAATTACTTCCACCGTGAATTTCTCCGTCTCACGTATTCAATTGAAATGTTCTAATAATTTACAGATATCCTCTACTGTGTGATAACCTGAGTGACAGTCCCTCAATACCATACCTCTAAAGAAAGGATCTCAAAGCATATTTACATATCAAAACGAAATGTTTATCTGACCTGAAACCAATATCTTGTGGGCTATAGTTATCAGTGTCTAATCACAGGCATCTACTCATTGATGTACAGAATCATTGTGTTCTATATCGTGGAGACCACCCGGTATCACTATGTCTCTAATGTGATCACATTCATATCGGTGGAATCTTATATTTTCTCTGAATGCTTACCTACTGGGTATCGCTATTTAGCACCATGCGGGTCAGGAGTTTAGGTGCTGTCTTTTAGTCAGACACTGTGGAAGTGAATGAAACACATCACATGTGGTGTGTCATTACAATGGTCTCTCTTGTCTTGGATCAGAAAACCACTGTTTCTCAATCACAACAAAACCCTTTTTCCCAAAAACCCTCGTTGTTGTTATTTCTCTGGAGATATTTAGGTTTTGCAGCCATATCCCCACACTCATTCATTCTCTTGGTTGGTTACAACGTGAACAAGCGAGTGCCGATATTTATTCTTGATCTTATGTGGAACGTGCCTTTACACATATCACACATCCCGCTCACGATTCCACGGTGTTTATAATGCCTGAGTTTATCATTTTTCAAAGGAAAAAACAAGATTGCACCCAAAACGCTTGCATCTTTTGCTACGGTCGGAGTCCGCAACCGTAGCCATCTCATGCAGTCTATATCTATATGCCGGTATCGGGTGGTTTGTAAAGCCATCCTCTCGTACGTCACACATCGCCATACGCACCCCAGCCAAATGACTTACTTCGTCAAAGTACAGACACCGCCGGAGTGCCTATATCTCCCTCCCTGCCCACCGCCGTGTGTCAGTGGCAGCGGAGCGGGACCCTAAGTACACATCGTGTCTGTAGTTGACGTCACTGCATCGCGCGGGTGCCCAAAAGCCATAATGCCTAACGGGATTTGTAGTCCCAGGACGTCCAATCTATGTTGCCAAAAAGGAAGGACTGAGGTTGATGGGAAGTGTAGTACACTCACATATATCGACCCGATATTCATTGTCTCTTTTGCAGTTTTTGGTTATTTGCCGTTTTTTCATGAACTTGTTTCAGGGCTTACGGTGACCTGCAGGAATATGGCACCTTCTGTAATGTCTTTTCACAACACTGTTATCGATAAAAAATGGGCAACCCTCCCCGTCATTGTGTCTAGGTCCGTGTGGACAATCACGTTTTTTTGGTTAACGGAGGCTAGATATCTCCATGGTTAGTGAGGGAATTAGTAATCTGATTTGCATTAGGCAATAAACCTCTGTTCATTTAATATCCTCAATCCACTCTCCTCCCCCTTCATAGTGTCTGAGTCCATGTGGACAATAAAGTTTTTTTATATGGGAAATGTTAGTTCGCGGAGACAAGATATCTCCATGGTTGGTAAGGGACTTAATCATCTGGTCTGCACAGGGCAATAGACATCTGTTCATTTAATATCCTCCATCCCCTGTTGATAGGTAATGGCAGTTTGATGACTGGGGAAACCAGATGCCTCTCTGCATTAGTTTTTATTCTTTTCTTCATTATATCTATTGCCCCCATGTTCTGTTAGTGTTTCATTGCTATTGCCATTCTCTGTATTTTCTTTTCATGATAATTCTTGGGCCAGGGACTACATTAGCATTGTCCATGGAATATCCTCGTTTAACCATGTACTGAGCTAGACAAGCGATATATCAATCGCTGTTCAAGTTTCAACAGTTGTTTTTTGCTGAAGGTAGTTGGCATCTTCTCAATAACTGACCAGGTGAAATCATTTTCATCGTGTCCCGCTGTCTGGAAGTGACGCATCATTTTCGTGACTGTCTTGCCACAACGGAATGTACTGCGGTGTTCATTTATTCGTATCTTCACCTTACGTGTCGTCATTCCGATGAATTTCAACTGACACTTACAGATCATAATATATACAACGTTACTGCTGTTGCAGTTGGAAAACTTTCTCTGTTCCCAGGGTGTTTTTATGCCCACGTCGATTTCTTTACTGGCCTTTGTTAAGCGGCAAACATTGCAAGTTCCGCATGGGAAATGTCCCACTACTTCGAGGAGATTCCATAAGGTATTCTTCTGTTGGCTCCCGCCTTCCTTCCTTCTTGGACGTGTGTGTACCACTGAGTGTCTTAGAGACCTCCCCCTCTTAAAGGCAAACATGGGTTTTTCCATCTTCAGTGGCCCCGAATTCAAGGTTTTCCAGTGGCGTAGAATTATCCTCTTCACCGTGTTGGATTCAGTTCCATATGGCGTCACACACATCAATCTCGTGTTTTTTGGCTTTGGATACGTCTCCAGTAGTGTTTCTCTTGGATTATTCTTTGCCCTTTTGTATGCCTGTTTCATCAATTTGCGTGGGTAAGACTTTTCTTCCAGTTTTTTCGTGAGCTTCTTGGCATGGACTTCGTAAGTGTCTTTTTCTACGGAGTCTCAGAAACTGTCCTACCGGTAGGTTATCTTTCAAAATCTTAGGATGAAAACTGTCGTATCTGAGTAGATTGTTCACATCCGTAGGTTTGTAGTACACTTCTGTTCTCAATGTTCCATTTTCAGGCCAGATTCTTAGATCTAGGAAAGTGATGGAATCTCTGCTCACCGTCATGATGAACTTCAAGTACTGGTCTCTAGTGTTCAGCCAACCGAGGAATTCCGTTGCCTCGGTTTCCGTCCCTCACCAAATTTGAAAAATATCATCTATGACTCTTTTCCACACAACAAGTTTGGTGTGGTTCGGGTTGCTATTGTCAAAGATAAATTTAGTTTCAAAATCATGGACGTACAGACAGGCAATACTTGGGGCGAAAGTACTGCCCATCGATGTTCCGTGGGTCTGTAGAATTTACTCCCCCTCGAATTTGAAGTAGTTTTTGGTCAAGGACAGTCTGGCACAATCAATGAGGAACCTTTTTGGAGTAATCGATGTCCAATACTCATTCCTTAACAACGTTTCAATCACTTCTAGAGATGACTCCTGAGGTATGCTGGTGTACAGCGCCTCGACATCTAGAGTGATGAAGATGTCGGTATTCGTGTTGAATGATAATGTTTTGAATTTAATCAAGATATCCCTGGTGTCTTTGAGGTAAGATGGCATCTTTTGGACCATTCGCCCGAGGAAATAGTCTGTGAACTTTGATAAGGGTTCTAGTGCTGATCCAATCCCGGATACGATTGGTCTACCGGGAGGGGGGTTCTTGTTTTTATGTACCTTAGGCAGGATGTAAAAGTATGGTGTCTTCGGGTTCTCTTCTTTGAGAAATACTGCCTCTGCTGCTGTGATCCATCCTGCCTCAATTGCTTCGTTCACCATTTCATGTATATTCCTTACCAACCCTTCGGTTGGATCCCTTATTAAACGTTTGTAATTCCGGGGGTCATCCAGCAGTTTCCTACATTCACTGCGGTACATTTCCAGTGGCATCACCACTGTTGCACCACCCTTATCGGCTGGTTTTATTATAATGTCACTCATCCTGTCAATTTTGGAGATGGCATCTCGTTCAATTTTTGTCAAGTTGTTAAAGTCTCTTTTTTCATTATCTTTAGTTTGTCGACCTCCAAAGTCACTGCTTTTTCAAAGGCCAGCAGTGCCGGTGGCATCGTATGGTTCGGTGGAGTGAAGGAGGACTTTTTCCTTAGGCCCATGTTCTTATCTTCTTCGGCCTGTGATAGTGTTTGGTCCGCGAAAAAAACTGATAGTCTTAACCTGTGGAAGAACTCCGCTAGTTCAATTCTGAGGTCAAAAAGATTTGATTTCGTAGTAGGGACGAAACCTAATTTTGTTTGCAAATTTGAGGAAGGCATCTTGCCTTTCTACAGAGAGTTCCCTAACCTGAACTTCTACATGTCGTCATTCTTCTTATAATAAATGCTCTCTGGTTTGTGTTCACAGGTGGGTTGGGCTCAGGGCCTGGTTAAGATGTGGGGGGATGTGGTATCCAAAGTGATATAATCTCTGATGTTATTATTAATGTCATTAGTGGTATAACATATGAGGGCATGACCAGGCATATTACACTGTTACCGCTAGGAATTACTGTATCTCTTGCTATGAAGGCCTGACCCTATGTTTTTCCCCACACGGATTTCTCCAGGTAATAATATAATGACATTTCGGCAGAGAAATATGCAAGATTCTCAATTTTGGAGTTTTACAATTAGGATAGTGGAAATCATATGGAATTTCTATATTATCTCTCTTTCCAACGTGCAGAATCCGAAAGGGGAAGGGAGTGCTGCTTGGTGGGGTGACAAACATTGCAGTATCAGTGTTCCCTTGAGTGTTATTGTCTCCCAGTTTTAAAATGACCATCATTATGAGGGTCACAGAGGATATTAAAAATGCAAAAATCTTCCATTGCACGTAACTGGTAGACCCAGTGCCAGAATGGCAATCTTTTCAAGGTTCATTTTATCTTCATACATACTCCACAACTGTTTCTTTTGAGCTTTATAAAATACCTAATTAGTTTATATTGTCTTTGATTTAGAATAATATGAGAATAAAAAACAACTGACAAAAGTTAACCCTCCAAATATGGCTTTCAGCACTTACATTGCCTGACCTTTAACTCTTGTGAACATTTATTGAGGTATCAAAAATATTAAAATTATTGTATGCTGCAGAGACAAAAATCAGTGCAATAGCATAAATTGTAATGAATTTTTAAGCAAATTATCTTACTTTAACTATTGATGATAGTGGCATAGTATGAGTAATGATATTGTTTTACCTTTTACAAATGTTTGTATTTTTTTTTTGTATAGCGTCCATGCAATGTTTTTTGTATTTACTGCTTCATTGGAAAAGAAACTTAAGGTCATACAACCAATGACGAACCATGAGACTTTTAGGGGCATATTATCAATGGCTTATCGCCACTTTAGCGGCACTTTTTTGATGCTAAATTGGCGATATTTTCAGCGCCCTATTAGCAAGCTGTCGCTAACAGGCGTTAGCGACAGCTTTCCGGCGATAGCACCCAGTTTTTCTATTGCCTTGCATGCCAGCGATATTTATCGCTAATGACATGCAAGGTAGGCGTTCCTTCTCTAAATTTAGCAAAAACTCCTGCTAACCGCACTTCGCCCCATTAGCAAGGATAGGCCGGACCCGCGAAGCGATAAAAAAGTCGCGCTAAGGCCCGTTAGCTGCAGGAACTTAAGACCAGAAAATAGCTGGTCTTAAAAATGGGGATAAGTCTTGGGCCCACATCTATGCATGTTTTTGGTGCTGGACAGCGCTGCAAGCAATGTTGCAGCGCTGCCCTGTGACAAAAATACAGTGCAGGAATGTGCACCATCAATAAGATAGTGCGCATTCCTGGGCCCCAGTCATTAAAAGTGTTGCTGCGCTGCGACAAGACAGCGTTGCAACACTTCTCATTACACCCTCCTTGCAACAGCATGGATGCGCTGTACTCACTGGACAGCGCTCCATGACGCAAGTAATGACAGATACGTCAGGAATCCTGTATCTGTCTGCGCTAAAGTCACGCATTGCTGCAGTCGTGTCACAACCATGACGCAACTCCAGCAATGCATGGGGCCAGCCTATCCCTGTAGCATTGCCTCACCCTCACGACTGCCATCAGGCAGGCGGAAGGTATTGATGCAGTGCTGTTCATGGGGGGTGCCCGAATGTCGGCGCAGATGGAGATACATCGGTGGTGGTTGGGCGCTGCGGTGTCATCGTTTGGAAGTATTGGTGGAGTGTTGGTGCGGAGGAAGTTGACGAGATGTTCTTCGGTGGCCTTGATCTAGCTGCGAGGGGGTAGGATGATGGCGGTGGCGTCCGGTGGGCAAGGTGAAGACGTGATGTTACCAATGATGGTCGGTCCAGGAAAGTCTGGTGTTGTGGCTGCACTTGAAGTTCACGCTGGCGGAGGACACGTGCTCGACCATGTGTCCTGCTATGTGGCTTGTTGTGTTGACTTGCTGCTTGCGTCTGATGTAGGGGACCTTCCCCATGAGGTGGTGGTGTCCTGGTCACTGGGGTTCTCCAGGTGGAACTTGAGGTCACCTAGTAGGATGTCGTCGGTGGATGGGAGATCCTGGGGTGCAATGAGGTCTAAAATGGTATTAGAGAATGGGGGGCATGGCCCGGGGGGCCTGCACATGAGGGTGCTGCAGAGGATGCACCTGTGCCTGGTTTAGATCTTGGAGTTGACGTGGTCCATGGTCACCCTTGGGTCATTAGAGTGTGTGGTCAGTCGGAGTGTGCTTCTGTAGGTGATGGCAATGCCTCCTCCCTGACGGTTGGGATGCTCCTTGTGGGTGATACTGCAGCCGTCAGTGATGGTGATGGCGATGTCCGGTCCGGAGCAGAGGTTGGTCCTGGCAGGCGAGGTGGTGTCCAGGGTTGATGGCGAGGAGGCTGCTGGCGTCGTATCGGTGGAGTGTCCAAGAGGAATGCTCCTTGGTGCGGAGCGCGGTCCAGGGGCAGACGGACGCAAACGGCGTAGCCTATGGGTTGCCTTTGGCACGGGAGACAACCATTACAACGCAGGCAGTACATCGTCAAAAACGCAACTCTGACAACGCAGGTGCCTTAACATCGCATTTAAATACAATGAATTTTGAGGTCAGTAATGGGGTAATTTCAACTTTTTCAGGTGTCCATGGGTATTGGATGTAAAATATGAAAAATGGGGTGTTTTTTGGGGTAAAACATAAAAATGGGGTGTTTTTTGGGGTAAAACATGAAAAATTGGGTGTTTTTTGGGGTGAAACATGAAAAATGGGGTGTTTTTTGGGGTAAAAAATAAAAAATGGGGTGTCTGGACAGCTGTGAGGTGGTAAACCCCGTAATAAACACTGGATGGTGCGTGGCCGCGGGGATGTGTGTGTGAGCGTGTGTCTACCTAGCTCCTGCTCTCCTGCGTCTGCTTCCAGGAAAAGGAAGTACGCAGCCAGGCTCCCTCGCATGAGTCATTCACAACGCTGCGATGCGGCGGTGGTATTGTTATTTGGCAACGGGACAAGTCATGCAGCCAGGGTCTGGAGGGGTGGGCATGTTCTCCATGTAGGCTGCAATGCAGCCTGCATTGCGAACAGAGAAGTGTGCATGTCTGCATTGGGCGGCCTGAGTGGGCCGACCAAACAGTCATTGCGCTCTTGAGTGTGCATGCCAATCCGCACATTCCCAGCTCCGTGTTTGGAGCAGTCCTACCCACCCACCCAACCCCTGAGGATACATAGCATGATTACATCCATTATTTATCCCTTTTTTGTCCCTTTTTTAACTGTTTCATTGGCCTCTCTGAACCCGCACTACACGCTTCTCGCCGCTGCTGCTGCCCCTGCGGCCCGCGCCCCTGTCCTCGCACATTCACGCCTACCAGCTGATCGTTCCTCCACCCTCCCCTACTTAATGACGGATGCTGCGCAATTGCGCAGCGGACAGGTGCTGCTGGCGCGCAGAAGGTGCACCTAAGACAAGCCCGTCTGCACACGTCTGCAACCCAACCGCGACCAGCGCCAGTAAGCCTGGATCACGGGCCACCCACTGCTATGGCACAGCCACCCTCCACGCACTCAAACCCGGGAAAGTCAGAGACTGACAACAGGCCTCGGCAAACACGACCCACGGCCAGTTCTCCTGCCTCCACTGCCACCAGAGCTTAACCACCAACCCGGACTCCAACACAGCCGACACCAGCACCGCCGACACCCTAGGATGCATCCCCCTCAACGGGCGCTCCGTCCACATACACGCTGTGGAAATCTGGAACCTACTCGACTCTCTCTCGCCTGACATCGCCTTCTTCACGTAGACCTGGACCAATGCCTCCTCCGCCCCGACATCAAGACCGCCATCCTGGACGGATACAGGATCCAGAGGAAGGACTGCACCAACCACCCGGGAGGGTGCCTCGCCATTGCACACAAGAGCACCCTCCGCCTCACCACCCCCAGCAGAACCTTCCCCTCCGCCAAAGACCTGCACTTCCAGATCCAGACCAGCCAAAACTCCACACTCTGAGGAACCCTCGTCTACAGACACCCCGGGCCCCGGACACACCAGCCAGCCCACCATCTCCACCTGGACGCCAGTCACAGCCGAAGACACAGCCTCAACCATGAAAGGCATGCACTCGTGGGCCCCCACCAACCCATGCCCTCCCACATCTGCCACAGAGCCACGGCCACCATCACACACAAACTGCAATGCACCATCAACACCACCTTCAAGACAGGCACCTACCCTGACGACTGAAAGCGTGCACAAGTCTGGCCCCTTCTCAAGAAGACCACAGCTGACCCCACCGACCTCAAGAACTACCAGCCCATCTCGCTCCTCCCCTTCACAGCCAAAGTTGCAAAGTTGCAGAGTAGACAGTCAACAGGGAAGTGACACGATTCATTGATGACAACGCCATCCTCAACCCGTCCCAATCCGGATTGCAAACCAACCACAGCAACGAGGCCATCCTACTGGCCGCCACAGACGACATCCGCACACTCCTGGACCAAGGCCACTCCGCAGCCCTCATCATACTCGTCCTTTCAGCGGCCTTCAACACCTTCTCCCACCACACACTAGTCGCCAGACTACACGACGCCGGCATACAAGGAACAGGCCTCGACTGGATCCGATCATTCCTCCCCGGAAGAAGCCAAAGGATCAGACTGCCAACCTTCCTCTCCAATCCCACGTAAATCACCTGCGGAGTCCCAGAGGGTTCATCTCTGAGCCCGACCGTCTTAAACATCTACATGGCACCATCGACGCCAACATCCAACAACACGGCCTCAACATCGTATCCTACGCTGATGACACCCAGCTCATCCTCTCCCTCACCAAAAAGACCACCACCGCCAGACTCAACTTCCAGAACGGAATGCAGGACGTCGCAGTCTGGATGACCAACAGCTGCCTGGAGCTCAACGCCGGGAAGACAGGAGTCCATGTCCTTGGTACCACACCTTCAGCATGGGACAACACCTGTTGGCCTTCGCCCTCGGAAGCACACCTACCCCCTCGGACCACGCCAGAAACCTCGGCATTGTACTCGACCCATCCCTCACCATGAACAGACAGGTCTACGCCGTCACCTCCAGCTGCATTAACACCCCCCACATCCTCCGCAAGACCTTCAAATGGATACCCCCAGAGTCAAGGAAGACAGTCACCCATGCACTCATCACCAGCAGACTGGACATTGGAAACGCACTCTACTCCGCCATTTACAAGTCCCTACTCCGCAAACTACCGACATTACAGTACACCGCTGCCAGACTCGTCCTTGGCATCCCCCGGCACTAACACATCAGCCAACACCTATGTAGACTCCAGTGTCTCCCCGTGGTGATAAGAGTCACCTTCAAAATCATCACTCACGCCTACGAATGCCTACACAGCAACGTAACCAAATACCTCAACAACAGAATTAACTTCCACGGACACATATGAGACATCCGATCTTCCAACCTTGCACTGTCCGAAACGCAGCGCATCCACAGAGCCAGAGCAGGCGGAAGATCCTTCTCCACATTGCATCCAATACCTGGAACAGAGCTACCGGCAGACATCAAAGGTGCCCCCTCCCTGAACACCTTCAGGAAGACCCTCAAGACCTGGCTCTTCGGCTTACAGATCTGCGGACCCCCACCCCTCAGTGCCTTGCAACTCTCACGGGTGTGTGGCGCGCTTACAATTCCCCTGAGTGATTGATTGATTGAGTTATCATCATGTGATGATTGTTCCTCTTCTGCACTGCTTGAGGTGGTGGGGCAACGCTCTTCCAACATAGCGGTAGACCCGCCACTGGGGGTGCGTCATCTACGTGTGATAGGTATGAGCGACTCCCCCGGCCCTCCTGCGCTACGCGTCCCACCTTCTCCTTACCTGGACATTGACCCCGTGGCACAATCCACTGCACTCTCTCCACATCTTTGACTCAGCCAGCAGGAGCCTGAGCCAGGTGTGCTTTCACTGGGCTGGGTACAGCAGTCACTGCGTAGTCGGCTGGTGGACCGCCCGATGCAGTTGATGCAGCAGGGCTCCCTTAGGCATGTAGTTGCAGCGCTCAGTCCACACAAGTTCGGTGTCGCACAGGGGCCTCACCCTCCAGGGCGTCCGGCCAGCCCAACATCATCCGTTCTGTGATGCAGGGAGACGGCACCCACCGTTGGTAATCCCCTCCGTGCACCCTAGTGTAGTGGTGGATCATAGTATGCGAAGCGGACCTCACTACTTTGGTGCGCAGGATCACCTCTACCATTGACTGCACCTAGGTGTGCAAGGCGGGCTTCTCACACAGGTCAGCAACGTATCTCCATGCGACCTGCCAGACTTCACCACCAGGTATGGGTGATCGTAGCACATCAATGTCTCCCGCCACTGCTCATCGCCTCCACATCTACTCCACATCCCACTCCAGGCCACAGATGCAGGTCCAGCGAGGTATCCAGGTAGCAGACGCAGGTCCCGCGAGGGATCCAGGAACCAGACGCAGGTCCAGCGAGGGATCCAGGAACCAGACGCAGGTCCAGCGAGGGATCCAGGAACCAGACGCAGCTCCAGCGAGGGATCCAGGAACCAGACGCAGCTCCAGCGAGGGTTCCAGGAACCAGACGCAGGTCCAGCGAGGGATCCAGGAACCAGACACAGCTCCAGCGAGGGATCCAGGAACCAGACGCAGGTCCAGCGAGGGATCCAGGAACCAGACGCAGGTCCTGCGTGGGGACCAGGATCTCATCCTGGTTAACCAGGATGTTGGGTGGCTTGAGGGGGTTGTTGATGTGTGCTGCACTATGCCCTGGCTGCTCAAATTTGCATTATTCCTTTTTTTTGGTGCATCTTTTATGTTGGAGGTGGACAGATAGGCTAAGTCATAAGTTGCGGGTTAGCGTGCCTTTTGCTATCGCTAAGGGCTTATCGCTGGATTCCACCCGCTATCGCCGGTTTCATTAACGCCTTCGCATTAATGTTAGCGACGGTTTTCGCCGCTGATCCCTGCAGCTATCGCCTGTTAGCAAAACGTTGCTAATACGTCGCTAACAGGGCGATAACTTGCAGGGATAGACGGCGATAGAAAAACTAGCTCTAATCTAGGTTAGAGATAGTAATCGCCATTTCTTGCTAATATGCTCCTTAGTTTTTTTACAAAACACAAAATGTTCAAGTAATTGCAATAGATTTTCTGACTCCATGGGTCCTATCACCTTGCCACATTGGGTCATTTATTGTCAATTATCCTCTCAATTAGGCCACGTTTTAAAAGCTTGGATCATCTTGGTTCATCATTGTTGCTGCTGCCGCAACAAAGGCATATGGCTTGTGTGATGTTCTTTATGGTTATTGGAGCCTAATGTACCATGTCTTAGCAGCAGTCCATAGAACCAGTTCTGCCATAAAAATTATGGCGAATGAGCTCGGGTGAACACAGCACACCATGAACCAACCTATTTTGTAGCCCCTCGGTCTGCACCGCAGATCTGTTACTCACTATACTTGTATTCTGTGCCCCATGTACCCTCTCATCAAAGTGGGTTTTGCAAAGAGAAACTTGTTTGCAAAGCGTAAAATTGTTGACATGACCAGTTGTGTATTGTGGGTACTAGGGTAGTCCACTGAAGCAGTGTTAAGGGGGAGTCATGAATCCCTAATGAAACCACTCCATGTTTCTCTGAATTTATCCAGCTGGTCATTGAGACTTGCAATGAGCCACTCACAGCTACATTTCTTGCATCTAAAAGTCAAGAGACAAGCATAAGTCAATTCCCCTCAGTCTCAAGATGCACATCTTGGCTGTAGCTAATGCAGTGGCGAGCAAATGAGTTTGTTGGTTAGTGATGTCTGGGTAGAAATAAAGGTCATGAAGGAGAACTGTGGTGGGTATCAGGCATCCTCCTGTATTCAAAGTGTCTTTCACATTGTTCTCTATTTGAACACAAAAAGTCTGTATTTTGGGGCATTCCAAAATCACGTGAACAATATGCCCATTCGGTGATCCACACTGCCAGCAAGATGTCCTACTGAGTATTTTGGCTAAGCTGTGCTTCTTGGGTGACCAATGCCATCTATGTAGGATTTTGAAATAGCACAGTTTCAAACAAGCTTCTCTTAATGGTTGTCATGCATTTCCATGAGGTTTGTCCAGTCCATCTCTGAGTAATGTGCCTGTAGTCTTGCAGACCATCAGACTTTCTGCCAGCAGTTTATGGGCCTTTTGCCAGGCCGAGGCCATTGTGTGAAGATTTGGCTGGATGACATAAGTATATTTGGGTGACTTGTATATAGCATCTTGCAACCTCCCATGTTGCCTAAAAGGGCCTTTTTCGTAGCCACCCAGCATGGTTTGTCTGCGGAGTCATGAAGTGTGTGGATTATTGGCAGTAAAACACACACCATTACCACTCATGTTTTACGATGCAGACTTTACACGCTTCTACCATTACCATGCATATTTTTCCAACACATGTCTCTACCACGCATGTCCATAGAGGTACATTATAAGTACCTTTACCACTCGTACCATTATGACACATACCAATACAACGCATGTAGTTTAAAAACCCATCATAAGAGGGCTTTTTAGATCAGAAAATAAGTCAACCCACTGCCAAAATAGACAATGAGAGGAAAGGCATCAATATTCAAGATGGTAGTCTAGTCGTGTAGCTCCTATAATAATTATACAGGGTCTGCGCGTTTGGACAGCATACACTGTAGGATTGGTGTCAGACTGTTTCTGAATACCCCTACCGAGTATGTTGGCCTCTTGTACCAACTAGCTCACAGTGCCACTATAGTCTCCTCTTACCAATGGAGAGAATAGTTCCTGGCAACCATCAAACATGACAACCCTGGGCCCTCAGGACCGTGGAAACAATATACTACTTTTCGCTCAGTCACTCGTGCTTACTGAGTCTGTCTCAGAGAGATACACAGAATAAACAGGCTGGGCGTTTTCAATCAGTATTTATTGAACAGTTGTTATTCTGGTGTAGAATAGATGAGCGGCAACAACCATTAGACAGTATAAGATATAAATGATGAATAGTACTATAAAGGTAAATG
Source organism: Calotriton arnoldi (assembly GCA_963921515.1). Taxonomy (NCBI): domain Eukaryota; kingdom Metazoa; phylum Chordata; class Amphibia; order Caudata; family Salamandridae; genus Calotriton; species Calotriton arnoldi. The sequence goes on along the minus strand of CAWUFW010007744.1, from coordinate 79,956 downwards.
AATTGTATAGCTCTACCATCTTACAATAATCATGAATACATATGAGTATATAAAACACATGATAAAAAGATGCGTACTCCTACGATGCTTCCCTAACTAGATGTACCTAAATGTACCTAGCATGTGTGTAGGTGTTAGGCCAAGAATCCCTCTAGGATAAAGTCAACCCCATTACCTGAATTGAGAGACTGTGGGACCCCGTCCTGGTCTCGAGGTGGACACCCCGAAAGGGATGTTAGACCACTGCAAGCTGGAGTGTCTGCATGCAGGAACCTCAGCGTCTCTGGTCAGTGTGTCTGCCGGGAAGTCTCGGTCTCCTCTGTCTATCTTAGCAAGATGTCATGTATATATACCCACAGGTCTCCCCAGGGGTCCTCCCTCGCTGTATTACTGTGTCGTCCTAAGGATGACGTCGGGCATGAAATTTGGGCCTGATTCACAGAACTAACTTACGTCAAAAACGTAAAGTTAGTACTTTTTGGTATTCACAGAATACACTTACTCATTTTGGTATTCACAGAATGAACTTACTCATTTCGGTATTCACAGAAGTTAGTAGTCCTAACTTTAGGACTCCTAAATGCCTTCTGTGAATACCGAAAAGTCTTAAAGTTAGGATTTTTCTCACTTTAGGAGTAGTAAAGTTAGGACTCCTAACTTTAGGACTCCTAAATGCCTTCTGAAAAATCCTAACTTTAGGACTTTCGGTATTCACAGAAGGCATTTAGGAGTCCTAAAGTTAGGAGTCCTAACTTTACTACTCCTAAACTGAGAAAAATCCTAACTTTAAGACTATAAGAATATAAAACACTAAGGTCTTGATTATGAGTCTGGCAGTCCACGGACTGCCAAACTCACGGGGCACAGCGGTGGCGGTCTTCTGACCACCCTATTACAATTAGGGCAGTCAGACCATCATTGCCCCACCGCAGCCACCAGGAAACCGCTGTTCCCTGGCGTGGTGCGGTGGTGTAGAGGCAGCAATATGCTTGGCAGGACCGCTGCGGTTCCCTCTCCACCACAGTTTTCATGGCGGTTCCTCCTCCATGAAAACTGTGGTGGAGAGAAAATAAAGGGATCCCTACAGGGCTTCCTGGTGACTCACACTATGTAGATGCACACAGAGGGGCACAACATGTGTCCCCGTGTGCATGCACACCAGTTTCTGCATGTCATGGACTTCACAGTCCATTCAGTGCAGGAACTGTTTTTACCGTTTCCATTGCAGTGCCCATTTTCCGAGGCACTGCCGTGGGAATGTAAAAAAAAGCCAGCCAGACAGAAGAAACACTTGTAATCCGGCGGGCGCCACGACTACAGATTTGCTGGTGCGGCGGGGGGGGCGGACCCATCGCCACACAGCCACACTCATAATCAGGCCCTAAATAAAAGTCCTAGAAAAGTGATCAATGATTTAGAATTGACCATGATTAATACCATTACTAAATTATACACTGAAACCCAAATTCAAGGATGTTTTTTTTCACATTTTCACAGGCATATTGGCGGAAATGTCTAAAAACAATCTTGGTTGAGGATTACATTTCAAACAGTAAACTGCAGTATGAATTGAAGAAACTAACTGCATTATGCTTTGTACTTCCTGACTGTCTGGATGAGTTCTACACTTCAATTACAGAATCAGAGTGTTTTACACAAAATGAGGGCAAATTGCCGCCACTACTAAATTATTTTGAGGACACATGGATTGGCCATGTAAGCAGGCTGGGTCACAGGAGGAAGCCAAGGTTCCCAATTGAGTGATGGAACTGTCACGTGACCTGTTTAGAGGGAGATGCAAAGACAAACAATGCCATTGAGGGATGGCACACTCCTTCAACAAATCTAGTGGTAGACCTCACTCTAACTTCTATAATTTTTGGGAAATTTTGAAGAAGGAGCAAAGTTTCTAAGAAATGAGAATAGCGCAATCATTTACAGGTACTCTGAGCCCATGTGTTTAAAAAAAAAACAAAAGAAATATCCGAGCTACTATTGGCCCAAATTCAACAGCTTACGTTGATGGTGGCTTCAGGCTACCTAGACAATCTTGCAAACATACTACATTTCTAAACATATACTAACCCCTGCTCTAACTTACTAGCCTGTTTTGACCTATTTTTTAAAATTAGATTGGCATATTTGCACAACCTCGAACGTCAAGGTTAAAAGTAAAAAGTAGGCGTGGCTTCGGCGCCTCTCAAGATGGCTGCCTTGCGGAGGAGGTCCGCCGCACTACAAGTGAGTCGCAGCATTTTGGCACTTGTTGGTGCCGTTTTGACGGACCACAGTTAAGGCACAAAGGAAGTAGTCCACAGAGATGAAGACAGGACGCTTTTTTTGGTGAAGTGCGGTGCGTTTATATCTCTGTTTTCTCGTCAGCGCGGCCATTTCTTCAGGAGCGGCCACCATTTTGGATTCCTGGCGTTCGATTTTCTACACTCGCGCTTCATACAGTAAGAATTTATGTATGCAGCAGGTTATCATGCAGAGTTTGGAAGCATATTCAGCGTTTTGAAAGTTTTCCTATGGCCCTTGCAACATGCTATAATGTGACTCAACTGTTGTCTTAATGCTTGCTTTCGAGGCTGTATGTCTGGAATCTTTGTACATCTGGAGTTTTTGGGTGCTCTGATGTGGCAATTCCCTGGTGCAGGCTCAGTTAGAGGAACACCTGTGCCATCATTGTCCTGTCATTTGGTTCCCTTTTTATGGGAAAATTAAGGAAACCACAATTTGTCTTTACACCTAAAGGGCTTCCCTTGGCAGGTTTGAATAATGACCCTACATCACTCTCATCAATAGGAGTTCAGTCCTTAGCTGCTGGCAAAATGTCTAACTCGGCCCCTGCTCATAGTTCCTCCCTACATTCTGTTTTTAACAAGGCCTCACTGCCCTCTTCTGCATCTAAATGGTTGAAACAAAACCCACCCTCACCTGACATATCAGGATCCCCTATTTCCTTAGAGTTGTTGCTGGAGGAAATTCGGGCATTGCGCCCATTCGTGGAGGAAACTAACAATAGAATACAACATCTAGATGACAAATGGTCATCAATGGAAAATCGCCTATCTGTGATGGAGCAACAACTTCTGGTTGTCCAAGATGAAACTCACAGAATCCAGTCCTTGTAAAAAGAGGTGAGCAAGCTTCAGCAACATACAGAAGATTCAGAAAACAGGAATAGAGGAACAATCTATGCATTTATGGCCTGCCGGAAGCATTCGAGGGGGATGACCCTGTCTCCTTTTTCACCTCTTTTCTGCCTAAACTACTGGATATGTCCCCTTCAACCTCTCAAAATATCAAGAGAGCCCATAGGCTTGGGCCTCGTCCTCCGCTTTCTGCATCTTCTGTTAAACCCAGAGGTGCTATCATTCTCTTTCTGAAGTTTACTGACTTGTTGTTGGTTCTTTCTGCAGCCAAGGTTAAACGTCAAGTCTCTTGGCTAGGCCAAAGGGTGTTCCTCTCTCAAGATGTTTCTAATGCCACTGCAGCCAGAAGAAAAGAGTGTCTCAATCTTCGAGCACCCCTTCGTTCACTTGGGGCAAGATATGGTCTTTTTCACCCCTACATTTTAAAAGTAACTTTCCAAAATAACACTGTGACGTTTGAAGATCCAACGGAACTTGAGAAGTTTATTCAATCCCATACTTTGAGTAATATGTACACTGCTGGCCCATCTAATGGTTAATCTATTTGTCTTTGCTTGTTTTTGCTCTCATTGTTGGCTTCTTCAAACAAATTGAATTGAAATTTTTGTGACTCCCTAATATATCTCAGATTGTAATTCTTCGAATGTTTTAATGTATATGACATGCCTTATGTTGTTCTTTTTATCTCCTTACAGAGTCATCAGATGTAATTCAGTCTGTTCGGTCCATTTTCCTAAGTGTTCTTGGTCCTGGTGTGGCTTGGCCTCCCCTCCCCATGGGTGTGTCATTGTTTTATGTATTGTCACCACCCCTTTTCTTTTTTGTTCTTGTTTTTAACAGGTATGTTTTTTCAGTTGTCCTTTATGGATATCTACTGTCTCTTCTTTTGTTTTTTTTTCTTCCTTTCTACCTTTCCTTTTCCTGCTCTTTTGTATTCCTTTCATTCTTCCCTTCCTCTTCTCCTACTTGTCTCATTTCTACCTTGCTCTTTCTCTTTTTTGTATTATATGTTGGAATTTTCATATATGCCTCATCCGATCAAACGACAGAGAGTGTTATCCCATCTAGGTAAATCTAATCCTGATCTGGTTCTTCTCCAGGAAACTCACCTTACATAATCTGAAGCTTTGAAATTTAAGCGAGCCTGGGTTGATTATGTGTTTGTTTCCCCTTTGGGGAATAAGAAGAATGGGGTTGTGATATTGGGTAAAAAATCCCTTAATGTTCATAGGGTTTCTCAACAAATAGATGATATGGGTAGGTGGATTATAGTAAGCCTTATTATAGATAATGTCCCTCTTACTATTATGAATGTTTATGCCCCCACGCAACCTGATACTGATTTTTGGCCCTCCATTGCACAAAAATGTAAACAATTTCATGATTCTTGCTTTATTCTAGGAGAAGACTGCAATCAAATAAGGGTCCCATTTTGGTGAGACAATCCTCAGTTCATTTTTCATCCCATAAAATGCATAAGCAATTTCACTCTGTTATCCACAAGGGAGTCTTGGTGGACTCTTGGAGATTGTTGAACCCAACTGCCCGGGAATATACTTTTTACTCTGCTTCTCATGGTTCACTTTCACGATTGGATCATATATTTCTTTCTAAGTCTCTTGCTCAGTTTATCATACAGTCACATATTTCTCCAATTGTGCTTTCCGACCACGGTATGGTTATTACGGACTTGGATTTGGTTCCCCCCATCCTCCTTTGCATCAATGGAAATTTAACAACTATTTATTACAAGATGCCCAATTCTTTAGTTCGTTTAGTGCTTTTGCTTCTGATTTTTTTTTTTTTAAAGATAATATGGAAGTTTCACCTCCCTTGCTCTGGGATATATTCAAAGCCTCGGCAAGAAATTTCATTTAAAATTATGTCTCTAGGCAAAGGAAGATGCAGTTAAAAGAAAATAATAGACTTCTCTCATCGATTTAAACTTTAGAAACGAAGTATTTTTCCTCTAAACTGCCCCCTGGCCTTAATGCCCTGCTTAAAGCCAAATTGCAATTTAACTCTATTTCTACAGAAGAAGCCTCCTCTGTACCTCTTCGGAAAAGCGCGTGTTATTATTGAGGGAGAAATAAAGCTGGCAAGTTATTAGCAATCGACGGGTAAGTCTACTACTAATCATCTGGCTATTTTAGAAGAATTTGTTATGTTTTATAAATCTCTTCATACGCCTGAATCAACTCCTCCTTCCTCTGCAATTGTGGACTATTTACACCACACCCCTCATTCTGTTGCTCCTGATATGGACTTTTATTCTTTAGAGAATGACCTTTCTATTGAAGAAATTGCTGCAGCCTTACGAGCACTTAAATTAGGGAAAATGCCTGGCCCAGGTGGTTTCACAGTAGAGTTTTATCTCCACTTCTCCAACATCCTTCTTCCCTATCTGTATCGCTTATTAATCATTTTACTGCATCTTCTACTACTTCTGGCACTTTCCAAGAAGCTATAATTTGTCTTATTCATAAAGATGGTAAATTCCCTCATGAATGTAAAAATTATAGGCCTATCTCTTTATTGAACGTTGATTACAAAATCTTCGCTAAGCTCTTCATTTAGAATCTTTTCTTCCCCATCTTATAGGGAAAGAACAACCAGGGTTTATTAAGGGAAGGCTTATATCTGATAATGTGAGATTGTTTCTGAATGTTCTCAGTAAAGCTCCTTCTTTTAAATCTTCTCTCGCAGCCATAACAATTGATGCTAAGAAGGCATTTGATAGAGTAAATTGGGATTTTTTATTTCATTTCTCAAAAATGGCATGGGTTTGGGTCTAAAATTCAAGCTCTTATCTCCTTCTTATATCATGTGCCCCGGGCACCAGTAATGGTTAATGGCATGATTTCCTCATATTTTCCTCTTAAAAGGGGGGTTAGACAAGGTTGCCCACTCTCTACTTTATTATTCGTTTTAGCTCTTGAGTCCTTTCTTTCTCGGATTCGTCTTAATCCTTCTATCTCTGGCTTTCCTTATGGAGACCAGCATTTAAAATTTTCTGCTTATGCAGATGACATTCTTCTCTTTATTTCTTCTCCCTGATGATTCGCTACCTTCTCTATTACAAGAAAATGTTCTATTTTCTACTGTCTCTGGATATAAAATTAACAAGGATAAAACAGAAATTCTACCGCTTACTAAATACACATTCAGTAATTCTTATTCTCTTACTGGTTATCAGTGGTCCACTTCTGCAAAAATTAAATATTTGGGGGTATAGTTCACAAATTCCATCCCTGACACGGTTAAAATTAATTTTACAGAACTTACGTGTATTTTGATTATGCTGAATCTGTCAATAAAGGTTTTGAAAAAAAAAAATAATAATAATAATTTTACAGAACTTAGGGGCCGATTACGATGGCGGACGGACTGGAGTCCGTCCGCCATCGTGGTGGAGACCGGGACCGTCCGCAATACATGCGGCGGTCCCGCACACCAAATCAGGATGCGACCGCCACCATGGCGGCCGCTTCTTGCATGTTAACATTGCGGCGGGTGCTGCTGACAGCAGCACCCTCCGCGAAGTTAAAATGGCATGTTGCGCATTTCACTGCACTACGTGGCAGGCACCACACAGTGCCTGCCACTTGGTTCAGTGAAATTGTACCCCCCCCAGTGCACCCACACCTGCCCCCAACACAAGGGGGGCCTGCAACGGGCCCCCAAAACCAATATCCACCAGCCTTTCAATGGCGGTTTACCCGCCATGGAAAGGCTGGCTGGAGACAGCATCCTGATCTGGCGGACGGTGCCTGCTAGGCACCGCCACCATTTCATTGATGCACACCGCTCCACCAGGCAATCGCAACAATTGCCTGTGGCGGTTCCGTGGCAGACAGTCTTTGCGTCCGCCGCGGTCCGAACACGATTTTCTCCACCATCGTAATGTGGCGGGGGGAAATCGCGGTCCGATTGCGGAAGGACCGCCACTGCATGGCTGGCGGTGACGGGCCTTCCGCACTTGTAATCGGCACCTTAGTATCAAAATTGATAAGAACTCTCCTCTTGAAATCCTCTTTTTATCATGGTGGGGCCGTTTAGACTCTATTAAAATGATGATTTCCCCCTTATCTTCTTTCTATGTTGTCAGTTCACATTCCTAAACATTTTTTTTTTTAAATCAACACGTTACTCCTTAAGTTTCTTTGGAAACATAGAAAGCCGAGACTAGCATTCGTCACTTTACAAAAACCGAAATTAGCGGGAGGGGTTCGTTTTCCTAATTTTTATGATTATCACAGAGCTTTCGCTTTGCGCCAAGCGGCTCTTTGGACACATGATTTATCCTCGTTCTTTTTTCCATTATGGCTAGATATTGAGCATATTTCTCTTCTTCCCATTAGCTTTGAAGAAGTCCTATCTCTTACTGCTATGACATCGCTTCTTCATTCCCCTATATTACGCAACACGGTATTGCTGCTCAATTCCACTTTTCTTCCACTTACTCTAGATACGGCCTTGCTTTTGAAAATGATGATATGGTATAACTCCTTACTCAAGATAAATAATAGGCCTTTTTTGGGGGCATACCTGGAAGGATAAAGGCTTATTGTGGATATCTAAACTTTTTTATAACAACTCCCCTTTCTCTTTTCCTCAATTTTGCCTTATTTATCACTGCCCTAAATCCTTTTATCATTGATGAATGTGGTTCTTGATGTTTATTTCTCCTTACAGAACTCTTCGAAGAAGGTTCCCTTCTCTTCTGGCATTACGGAATTTCTGAAAACGGGCCCTAGGGCTTCGGCTATTTATAAATATTTCTCCCTTCCTGACCCCACCAGAAACAAATCCAAATATGAGCTTCTATGGGAGATAGATCTGGGAGTTTCTTGGACAATCCCTTTTTGGAAAAAGGTATGGGCACGCATATATAAAATCTCATGGTCTGCTGGTATTACACAATCTCTATTTTTTGTTTATCATCCCCTATATTTTACTCCCTTGCAGTGCTCCAAATTCTCCTCCGATACCCCTGCTAAATGTTGGTCTTGTGATTTTCCTGATGCAGATTTAATGCATATCTTATTAAAATGTCCCAAAACCCGTAATTTCTGGTACAAAATTTGTGCTCAGATTAAGAGGATTTTTTAATTTTGATAGCTCTTTCAATATTATTTATCTTTTTTTTGGATACTGTCCAATTCGTTCACTCCATCTTTCCCTAAAAATAAATTATTAGATATTCTGTTAGCGATAGCTTTTCACCAGATTAGTTTGAATTGGAAAACATCAGATAAATTATCCAATAAAGTGTGGTGGGATTCGGTGAGTTCTCATCATAAGTTTGACACTTTGTATGCAGTACAATGTACATCTTCTCATAATGCGCAATTGTTATGGTTACCTCTTAGTTCATATCTCAACCAAGTTGATAGTGATGTTTCAAGTACTGTTTCTGTATCTTCTGAACATTTACGTCCTCCATGAATTTTCTTTCTCTGTCCTCCTTTTATATTAGAGTACATTTTATGATATGTTTATTGATATAATGTTTATTATATAAGGTTAACTTAGAGGCTATTTGTGTTATTCTGTTAAACATTTGTTATTTGTCATAAGATCTCTATTTCACTCTCCCTCCCTTCCCCTTCCTTCCTTTTCTATCCCTCCCCCATAAGACTTTTATGGTTTTCTTGATAGTGTCTAATACTGCATACGTACTTATGATTATTATTTTTGATCTTATTGTGTTGTTGTTATGCAGTATATAATGAATTTAATAAAGTCTTTTAAACATGAAAAGGAAAAAGTAAATAAGGACAAATTACCACTCTGCTTTTAATGGGAAACCATGTGGAAAAAGATTATTAAATGTTTAAACATATGTTTTAGTGATTGTAAAAATGTTGATATATTTTTTCAAAAATACTTCAAATGCTAAAGTATTTACTGTATTTTTTTAGATTCTTTAAAAATTGTTTAACAAATGTATTATTTAAAAAACCTGAGTTGTTCATTTTTAAATGTCATTAACATTTTATAAAAAATATCATTATGTTCTAAGTAATGTTTTAATATTGCATTAATTTTGAAATATATGTTTTCAATTCTAGTGGTCTAGTGGTTCAAGTTATTATTTTTTTAATTCTTTTAAATCTGACTAAATGTTTAATTTGATAATTATATATTAATACTCAGGTATTACAATTAATACCTGAATATTAACACACTTCCCCACCCATTACTCCTATATTCCTCACGTCCCTTGCCTAAGGATGTGTGTTACACCTTTAGAAATATTTTATAAAAATGTTTTTTATTAATTTGAAATGTATAAATGAATACTCAGGGATAAATATTATACTTGTGTATTAATACACGTCCACACCCAATACCCCTACATTCCAGTCATCCCGTGCCTAAGGGTGTGTATAACACCCATGTAAAATGTTTTAAAAATAAATTATTATTTTTGCATTTATAATACAATAGTACTGTATTACAATATTACAGTATTTATAGTATAATAAACCAAATACTTGCCAATATACTTACCCACTAACGCTTTGTAAGTGCATTACACAATACTGCGTGGTAATAGCATGCGTGGTAATGCTGTTTTCGTGGTAATGGAATGCATGGTAATGGCATACATTGTAACAACCCCTGTGTAGTAACGGCTTTGTTGTAATGGCATCTCATTGTAATGGATGCAATGTAATGGTTGTTTCCCAAATTATGTATCTCAAGCTCCCTTTTGCTGTTGCTGGATGTCATTTTTTCGATTTTAGTTGTGCCCCCCCCAGCAAACACATTTTCATTGATTTGTCTATCGCCTCCATCGTAAGGGAGGGGATGTGTAGGGTGTTCATAGTAAACAAATAGTCGTGTCTAGGCATTATATTCTTTTTTATCAACTGTGTCTTTCAACGTAAGCCCGTTGGTGACTGTGAGCATTAGGAGGGGGCAGAGTTCTGCAAGCCCCAGGAGCTCTTGCGGCTGACGCTGCCTTCGATACTAGCAACGCACCTGGAGGCACCTATTTCCTTTGTTGTGGGCTCCCGCTGCGCAGGTACTTGCCCGGGCGCTTGCCTGGGCCAAGACCGGGCAAAGAGCGGGCCTGTCTGCGCCCATCCGTGCCTGGCCGAGGCTGGGCTGGGCTCACTCTCTTGGTCGGTTGATCTTGGTGTGCAGCTCATCATTTCTACTGCCTGGCTGACATTGCCAAAGCTTGCCCGCATTCAGGGGGGCTTAGGACATATGCGCAGTAAGTAACATTCTCACTGCCTATTGTATTTAGTTTAATGGGTTTGCGAATTCAGCGCTTACCCCCCTGTAATATCTCGGGGTTCTTCAGAAACCGTCATATTGTCATATTTGCCATCATGGGGAAGAGGAAGGCATTACCCATTATGGCAACATCGGGGCAGTCTTATTTAACTATTGACTAGTTCTTGGCTAAAGCTGTGGGGGCCATCTCTAAAGAAATTGACCGGGCTGAAAGGCGGCTTTCAGTTGATTCAGGAGGTACTGGACCCTTGTCCACAATTGTTACATCACTGCCTGCCCTCAATGATCAGGGTCTGGTCACAGTTACTTCTCTTTCCAATCCTGCTGCATCCGTGGCCCTTTCACCTGGGCCTTCAACTTCCAGGCCCCTTCTCTTCTCTTCTCCAAATACTGATGTGGTGTGCCCTCCAGCACCCAAACGGAAGACATAGAAGGCGGTTGAAGTTCCCATGGTCACATGACAGAGGATGGCGAGCATGCATGCCAGGAACAGTCCACAGGACATGGTGATCTACCTAGCTCCTGTACTTCAAAAAATCACAGTTACTCTCACTGACTTATTAGGCCCTCTTTGGGTTAGACTTGATAATATGGAGGCAGCTTCCAAGGATCTGTCAAGTAAAATGATCAATCTTTTGAGCCTAATGGATAAATCCACCAATTACTCACTACCTCAGTCCCAAGCCACATCCTCTGACACGCCCTCAGTCAATCCCCTTAGTTGTAGTAGTAACCAACATGAAATCGGCCACATTAAGCCCAGGATGTACTTAGTCAGATTACTTCCTCAGGGCCTAGGGTCCGCCACCAAAACCTAGATGACCGAGCTCATACTAATTTGCATCCCTCGGTTCCTAATGTGGTAGGTGCCCCTTGTAACGGGGATCGGTCACTGAAGGGCTCTCTGTCTCTGTCCTCCGGCTTGTGCCCCTTACACTGTCGTTTTGACCGGGGTTCCTGGACTGACTTCATACAATGTGGAAACCACAGGCCAACTGATTAATAAAGCCTCACACTGGTCAGCTCTACATAATGATTTGGTTCACTGATCAAATATCGATGTAACAAACATCGATGTTCTAAATATCAAAAACAAATATTGACTGCAAAAATATCAACTCCAATACCTTAACAGGTAAGTACAAAAATATTGAATCAAAAATATCAAGGTAAAACATATAGATGTAAACAATACCGATTTAAAAATATATATAAAATTAATTAATAAATAACAAAATAAATTGCATTTAATATACATTTTAACTAAATATAACAAATAAACTTAATTAAAAAAAATATAAACACACAAACAAAAATGTATACATGTAAATATATTTACTTACAAATTATTTATTAACTATTATCTTTATTTAATTTTTAAACTTTAAAATTATATATAAATAAAATATATATATATATATCAATAATTTAAAATAAAAAATAACATTCTATAATAAATTAAAACATTAAACTATTAAAAAATGTTTTACTTACATTTCCCAATACAATAAGTCCAACAGTAGGGAAAGTGTTGGATAGCGGAATAATTACATTTTCTACTCCAACTCCAGTGAGTGCAACAGTAGGGAAAGTGTTCGATAGCGGAGGGGTAAAAATTACTATTCCCACTCCAAAGAGTGCAACAGTAGGAAAAGTGTTGAATAGCGGAGGGGTAAAAATAACTATTCCCAGTCCAGTGAGTGCAAAAGTAGGGTAAGTGCTGGATAGCGGAGGAATTAAATTTACTGTTCCAAATCCAGTGATTGCAACAGTAGAGGAAGTGTTGGATAGCGGAGGGGCAAAAATCACAATTCCCACTTCAAAGAGTGCAACAGTAGGGAAAATGTTGGATAGCAGAGGGGTAAAAATTACTATTCCCACTGCAGTGAGTGCAAAACCAGGGTAAGTGTTGGATAGCGGAGTAATTAAATTTGCTATTCCAACTCCAGTGAATGCAACAGTAGGGAAAATGTTAGATAGCGTTGGGGCAAAAATTACTATTCCCGCTCCAGTGAGTGCAACAATAGGGAAAGTGTTGGATAGCGGAGGGGTAACAATTACTTTTCCACTACAGTGAGTGCAACATTAGGGAAAGTGCTGGATAGCAGGGGGGCAAACATTACTATTCCCACTCCAAAGAGGGCAACAGAGGGAAAGTGTTGGATAGCTGAGGGGTAAAAATTACTATTCCCACTCCAGTGAGTGCAACAGTAGGGAAAGTGTTGGATAGCGGAGGGGCAAAAATTACTATTCCCACTCCAGTGAGTGCAACAGTAGGGAAAGTGCTGGATAGCAGAGAAACAAAATTACTAATAACACTTAAACAATTGAAAAAAACTAAAAATATTACATTTTAAAAATCATAAAAATAAATAAACAATATTTTAAAAATATTTTAAAAATATAAAATTAAACATTTTAAACATATAAAAAGAGCACATATTATAATATTAATTACATATAACGAAAACCTTCAAATAATATATAAAATAAATTAATAAATACATTTATAAACAATAATTATTTAAAAGTAGCAAATATTAAAAAACAAAAACGTTATTTAAAACATAAATGTATTCATTTTATTTCCTACCCTATAACACCACACCAATAACAAAACACTTCAACAAATTTAATTACATTTATTTCCATAATTAACATAATTAATAATCAATTAAAAAAATCTTATTAATTACAAATAATAATAAACATTCATTGAGTACACATGCTTTAACACTATAATATCCACAACACACACCTACATTAAACTATAAAATAATAAAACACAATTAAATATTATTTTTAAAAGAAAAACTATTACTATTAACAACTAATAATTAAATAATTAAAATGCATTTAATAACCACCCTTTACCCCTTTAAAAGTAAAAACAACACACAGAAAATAAACAGTTACCCAAAATAAATATCAAATAATTAACATTATTTAACAACTATATATAATTAATTAAACACAAATTACTTCCCACCCTTTACTCTATAAAAACCACAACACACACCTAACATTAATTACACAATTACCATAATTAATTACCAATTAATTCATTAAAATTAATTAACAACCAGCTATTAATTCATCAATTAAAAATTAATTACTTCCCACCCTTTACACCTATAAACAGCACAACACACACCTAACATTAACTACACATTTACCAAAATGAATAACCAATTAATTAATAAAAATTATCAACCAATTATTAATTCATAAATTAAAAATAAATCACTTCCCACCCTTTACACCTATAAACACCACAACACACACCTAAAATGAATTACACAATTACCATAATAATTACTATTCAATTAATTAAAATTAATTAATAACCAATTATTAATTATTTAATAATAAATAACTTTACACATTTAACACAATAACATATCAATTAAACAAATATGAATACATAAAAATTAAACAATACATTTAGTATAATTAAATTACTTCCCACCCTATTCCCCTATAAACTCACAACCCGCTACAGAACTAAAAACGCTAAAATTCTAAATATTTTTTTTTAATACATGTAATATAATTAAATTACTTTCCACCCTATTCCCCTATAAACCCACAACCTGCTACGGAACTAAAAGTGCAAAATTCAAATAAAAAAAATTAATAACTACTAAAAATGTAACCCATATATTAAAAATACAAACAATTCTTATACAACAAAACATGCATCACATACATATAAAATATATACTAACATACATAACAATAATAAAAAACAATATTTTTAACAACTATAATTTTTGCAAACGATATTAAACACTTAGATATTTTTAAAATGAATATTACTTACCTTAAATCAATATTCTTGACCACGATATTCTTGCTGTCGATATTTCTGACCAATGATATTAATGACTCGATATTTGTGCAACTCAATATTTTGTACTTGATATTCTGTCTCTGCACCTACTGATTTTACCATTAGAGACCACAAAGACATCTTGATGGCGCGGAGGGTTCCCTAGACAGGGTCTATTAGAAAAACCATTAGGGGAGATTGTATCATTATCTCTGTGTGATATCCAGAATTGGAACATAACATTTTACATGGAGCATCTAAATCGTTTCTTTTAGGTTCATTGTTTGACCCCACGTGCTCTCGGGCCCTAAGGCAGCTGAAGGAAGCCCTGAAACAATTGCCTCGGGACAAGGCATGGGTGTCAAACTCCTGATGAAACTATAAAGAGGCCCTGAACAAACAGAGGCATCAATTACAGAAACAGGCTTGGGCTGATTTAATTACAGCTGGGGAAATGAGGGACTCTACTCTACTCAGGAAGATAATTAATAGCCTTCCAAAACCTACCCTGTGCCACCATATTAGCCCAGACCAGTGGGTTTCACATTTCATGAGTGTATATAATGCTGGCCTTCCCGAAGGGCCCCGAGTAGATATTGTGCCTAGTGTGGCTGTTACACCTGTTACCTTCTCGTTGGAGGAAGTGTATAGGAACATTGAGTCCTTGTCATGAAACAAGGCCCCGGGTCCCGATCGGATTCCCTCAGACCTTTTCTGGGACAATAGTGAAGTTTGGGCTCGAATTTTGACACTGGTGTTAAATGCAGCTGCGATGAAAGGGACGTTGCCCTCCTGGTCTACTGCCACCATTATTCCGAATTTATGAAAAGGGGGATAAAGACAACCCGCAATGCTATCGACCTATTTCCCTTATTGATGCCATAGTCAAGGTGCTGGGCCCGGACCTTCTAAACAGACTTTCTGTGTGGGTTGACGTCAACCAAATATTATTGAAAGTCCAATTTGGCTTTCACCCAGGTAAGTCAACTACTGATCAATGCCTGAACCTCTACCTTTTAATAAATAAATATACGGTTGCACAACTAGGAGCGCTGTTTCTAGCGTTCATGGACCTCACGTCCGCATTTGATCGAGTTAATCGGAAGAAGCTGTGGGACATATTGACCTCTCTGGGAGTTGATCCCTCTATTGTGTCCCTACTAATGAATCTTCGTGCCTACACGACGGCGGCAGTTAGATTCTTTCAAGAGTGGGGCTTAACCAAATATTTCAACTGCACCTGGGAAGTTCACCAAAGTTGCATTTTAAACGGTCTAGAAACTGCTCTCATGGCTTTACAGTCTGATCTCCCCAGAGTCTGCAGGAGATCTTTGCCAGTTTTACTATATGCCGATGTTTCGCTGCTTATGGCCTGGAGGGCCCTCGGTTTACAGGTTTTAATTGATGGGTTTGTTGCTTTTATGGATAGGTTGGACATGTCAGTTAACTTCACAAAGTCGTATGTTCTGGAAGTGGGTCCCCGGGGTCTTCGGTCAAAAGCTTTTAAAGCAGGTTTCCATACTCTAGCAAAGGTCCCGGCTTTCCCGTATCTGGGAATTCTATTCAATGACCAATTAAATTGGAACACATTACTGGAGGGTAAGCTGAGTTATCTGAACAAATCTATGGGCGCTATCACCAACTAAGCCCACAGATTGGGAGCCTGGGCACCAGAGGTGATCCTAAAACTGTACCAGTCTATAGGCACCACAAAGGTATTATATGGTAGTGAGGTATGGGGGTACATTGCTGCACATAAGCTACAGGTGGCTGAAAATATGTTCTTGCATCAGTTCCTGCGGGTCCCTCAGAGCACGCCAGCCTATGCAGTACACAAAGAATTGGGGGTTAACTTTCTTGTTGACCAGGTGGCAGTTAAACCTTAATGTGTTGGGTAAATATTTGGTCAAGGGAAAATAAGGATTTAAATCAACTGATCCTTTCAGATTGTTTATCACTTGAGCATGCCTTTAAAATCCCTTGGCCACGTTATGTAAAGGAGTCTTTCCTTGCTCTAGGTAGGCCAGATATTTTTCTCTCACGTGATACTGTACATCCTGCGGGCTGCTTAAAGAGCCAGACTTTCTAGACCTGATTGAACTTTGACTGGCATTTGTGCCTATGTTGTACCTATTTTATTGTATTTACCAGCTATGACAAGGTGTGGTATCCTTTTTTATCCCCCTTTTTAACCTGGATGTGCATTAGTTTTATCTAATTTTCTTGATGATGTTATTTTTTAATGTATGCTTGTATCTTTTGTGGTTGCATATGCTTCTGAATAAAGATTTATTATCATAACAGAGTCTTCCCCATATAGAGAGGCTGCAGAGTGACCATTTTTTCAGGTCTGAATTGATCTTTGCGCGTAGAGGGTTGATGCTCAGCTCTACCTTGTCTTTCAACCCTGGCAATGCCTCTATTCCCAGGTAGGCCATCTAACCCCTCTATTGTAGTATAGTCAGTGAGTGTGGCCAATATATCATCTGCATATAGCAATGTTTCTTGTGTCCCACCTGGAGTTAGTATGTCATGAATGTCTGGGGATTCTCTGATTGCCACTGCCAGGGATTCCAATATGATTACAAATAATAGAAGGGAGAGAGGACAACCCTGCCTAGTGAAAAGATTGATTGCAAATGGTGTAGAAAGGTGGCCATTACAATAGATCGTTGTGGTGGGCTGTGTATATAATCTCTGAATCGAAAAGAGGAACATTGGTCCTATACCCAACAGACGGAGTACTTCAAACCTGTTTGTCTACTTGACCCAGTCAAAGGACTTCTCGGCATCGAGGGAGACTGTCAGCTTTTCATCTCTATGATTGCATACTTGCCAAAGTATATGGACTAAAAGAACAGAGGTGGGAAGCCGAAGTGCAATGTCGGACAAACCCTACTTGGTCCCCATGTATGAGGGTTGGTAACACCAGCTTGAGTCAATTTGCCAATACTTTGCCCATTATCTTTGTGTCAATATTTAGAAACAATAATGGCCTATAGTTGGCACAATGGAGGGAGATCTGTGCCTGGCTTCAGGATAAGGGCTCTTTTGGCACTATTGTTTTCTGATATCATATGAAGATTATGCCCATACATAATATTGGGGCCAAAAGGACTTTATGCATTTTATAATATTCTGCGGGGTATCCATCTATGCCTGGTGATTTACTGTATAGGAGGCTGTCTTTGATGATCTTAATCTCACCCTCTGTTATGTCTGCCTCTAAATTCTGCCTTTGATCGTGGTATAATATGGGCAGCCTGAGGTGTGCTACAAAGTCTTCTGTTGTTTCTTTTGAGTTCATGATGTCTGAAGAGTAAAGGGCCTAATGATAGACCCAAAAAGTGTTTAATATTTCTATTAGATTTGTAGTATTGTGGAAGCTTAGGATGGCTGGTATAGCATGATTGTTCTCTTAATGTCTCAGTTACATAACTAGTAACCTTCTTGTTTTCTCCCCCTTTTATAATGTCTTTGTTTGAGTCTAAACAAGGCTGTTTCAGCTTTGGAAGTATACTAGGTGTTAATTTTGTGTTTTTCCTCCATGAGAGCTTTTAGTGTCTCTGCCGAGTGAAATGTTGAGAATTGGGTGTTTAACCTTGCCACCCAGCTTTCAAGAAAAGCTTTGTGGTTGGTGGCAGCCCGCTTCTGGGATGCTGCATCCTGCCAAAGGTCTACTCTTATGGAGACCTTGCCTGTGGTTCATAACTTGCTGTGAGAAGCACCAAACCTTTGTTTTCCACTATGTAAACTTGCAGGAAGGATCTCAGCCTTTGTTTGTCTTTGGGGAGCCGATATCTAGCTAGGTTTAGTCTACAGTGGCTGGATAGGGGTGTGGACCTTTACATCTAATTATATCTGGATCTCATCCTAGTCTGACACCCTGGACCGCCTAATGACCGAGCCTACTAACTACCCCAAAAGTGTTGTGGACACCAAGAAGTAGTCAATGCATGTTCTCATTCCATGTGCACAAGAGGTGAATGTGCAGTCTCTTTCAGTGGGGTGCTGGAGCCTCTATGGGTCAACTAATGAGTAGTCAGCCTTCAGGTCTTCCAGAACCCCTCTGTCGACCAGAAGGCGGGGGAGTGGGTGATCTGGCTTATACATGTATTGGTCTAAAAACAGGTTTCAATCACCCCCAGGAGTGTCTTGGCTTGTAAATGTGGGATACAGGAGATCACCGCCAGTGTTGTTCTTTTATTTTGTGTTGGTGTGTAAATTGACCAAATAAGAAGAGTTTGAGTACGCAGTGATGCTCTAATAAAAATGTAGTGGCCAGAGTGGTCTTTGCATATTTTGCAGAGTATTAGGGATAGGTCTTTTCTAATTAGGATGAGATACAGTTTAGAAATGAGGTTGCCGTTAACTCAGAGTATAATCTTGCTGACATGATATTCTCTACCTTTCCACTCCCTGTTTAACTACTGACTCTACCAGTCAAAGAGGTGGGTCTCCTGGATCATGGCTATATCTGGGTGTAAGGAGTGTGTGTAGTCCAGTACTTTTTTTCCTCTTGATGTAGTAAGAAAACCCATTGTCATTAGGGGAGATTGTTGAAAGATTGGTTGCAGTCGGCATTGATCTGCCAAGAATCTTGTGTGGTCACTAGTGTTAAAAGGTGCTTCTGGCTTATTATAACCTGGTGTACACTTTGTGATAGTGATCTATTGGTATCAGCTAGCAATGGGACATGCACCTGGTGGTAACTGATGTGGAGTACAGTTAAGTGCCCTCCATCTTCCCTGGGGTACCTGAGAAGTGCAGGTTATCTCTCTGGTTCTGTTCTTCGAGCTACTTTCTTTCGTAGTTTGTTGAGGCTGTGATTTTTAGTTCCATTTGATCCAGATGGCCCTCCGTTGTCAATAACCGAAAATTAAATGCTGTAATGTCTGCACATACCGATTGGATGTCTGACTTTCGGAGGGGTTCTCAACTACTGCAGTTAGTGTTATTCAGAAGGCTTCCAGTTATTTCATGATCACTTCCAATGCAATCTCTGGCATTGCATCTTCAACGTCTTTTAGTGGTTTGGATTGTTAACTCTAGAATGCCTCCACAAATGGAGTTGTCTGGCTAGTTTTGATTCTAGATATTACAGGGGTCAGACAGGGTGCTGGTCATTTCTTTCTCTGTGCTGAGCTGTATGGAAACTATAATGTCTTAGGGAGATGTGGTAGGGTCCATCTCTTGAGAGGGGAGTTTACGATCTCCAGGCGGTTGGCTCTGCTACTATGTTTATCCTCCTCTTTAATATGTATGGAACTGTGCCAACCCTCTTTCTCTTCTGGAGTGCATGGTGGGGGTGTCTGCCACTCCTCATCTGATCATGTGGTAGGGAGATCTTGGACTCTCCTGTGTCACTCTGTTAGATCACCTTAACCCCTTGTGGTTGTTGTCACCCTTATTATCAGCTAATAATCAGGGCAATAGTGTATACATCTACTTTTGCCTAGGTGATTTGTGTCTGCTTATTCTATCAAACAATCAATCAATTAGGATTTATAAAACATAGCTAATCACCAAATAGGGTGTCCAGGCGCTTGCAGGTCCTGGAGGCTTATTCGAACAGCCAGGTCTTGAGGGCCATTTGGAATTCCATAAATGAGGCGATGGTCCGGAGGTGCATGGGGAGGTTGTTCCAGGACTTTGCTGTGATGTGGTAAATGGAGCATCCTCCACTTCTGCTTCGGTAGATGTGGTGAGTATGGGAAAAAGAAAGGGAAGTGAAGTGCAGTCTTCTCGACGGTTGGTGGAAGTTCAGGCGGTGGTTAATGTATGCAGGTCCGTGGTTGCGTAGAGCCTTGTGTGCAAGGGTCTGCAGCTTGAAATTGGCACCGATTATGTATGGAGAGCCAGTAAAGGTGCCTGAGTTGGGGTGTGATGTTGGTTCATTGGGGAAGGCCGAGGATGAGAATGGCTGCAGTGTTCTGTATGGTCTGAAGTCTCTGTAGGAGGTGTGTAGAGATTCTTACGTGGAGGGTGTTGCCACAGTTCATTCAGCTGGTGATGAAGACCTGTGTCACGGTACGTCTCGCGTGTTGGGGTAGCCACTTGAAGATCTTACGTAGCATGCGCATAGCAAGGAAGCAGGTGGAGGAGATGGCATTAATCTGTGATTTCATGGTGAGCTTGCTGTCAATGATGAGTTTGGCATTTCTGGCATGGTAAAAGGGAGTGAGTGTGGGTCCTAGGTCTGATGGCCACCAGGAGTTGTTCCATGTGTTCCTGCTGTTGCCAGAGATCAGTACTTCCATCTTGTCTGTTTTCAGCTGCAGGCAGTTATTCTTCATCCAGTTGGTGATGTTTGTAATGCATCTGTGGAAGTTGGTCCTGGTAGTGGAGGGGTAGTTATGAGTTAGAGGATAAGTTGGGTTTCGTCTGTGTAGGAAATTATGTTAAGACCATGGGATCTGACGATGTTGCCCAACGGCATCATATATGCATTGAAGAGCATGGGGCTGAGGGATGAGCCCTGGAGAACACAGCAGGAGATCTCCTTGGGTTCAGAGGTAAAAGGTGGGATCCTCAGGGTTCTTCCGGTGAGGAAGGATGTGATCCATCTGAGTGCTTCCCCTTGAATGCTAATGTGGTGGAGTCCTTTGATCAGTCTGTACTGTGATACAGTGTTGAAAGCTGCTGAGAGGTCGAGGAGGATCAAAGCTGCTGTTTCTCTTTGGTTGAGGAGGGTTCGATGGCTGTGAACAGGGTGGTTTTGGTGTTGTGATTGCTGTGGAAGCCGGATTGGGAGGTGTCGAGTAGCTGGTTCTGCTCCAGGCATGTCATGAGTTGATTGTTGATGATCTTTTCCGGACCTTCTCTGGGAATGGGAGCAGGGATATTGGCTGGTAGTTTTTAAGTTCACTGGGGTCATTGGAGGGTTTTTTGAGTAGTGGGCTGACTTCAGCGTGGTTCTAGGTGTCTGGAAATGTTGCGGTGGTGATAGAGGTGTTGAGTAGGGTGGTGAGTTACTGGCGGATCCTTTGTTTCCTGAGGTTGAAGATGTGGTGCGGGCATGGGTCTGTGGGAGCTCCAGAGTTGATGGATTTTATGGTGGAGGTGGTGTCCTGGGTGGAGAGGATGTTCCAGGTGGTCAGTGTGTAGTTCTTGTTGGTTACAGTGGTAGTGTATCTGTCGAGGAAGTTCATAGGTGTGGGTTGGGGTTCAAAGTTTCTATATATGGTTGCGATCTTGTTGTGGAAGAAGTGGGTGAGGTTGTCGCACAGCTTCTGTGAGGGTATAATGTTGTTGTCGCTGGCAGTCAGGTTGAAGAATTCCTTAACGATTTTGAAAAGTTCCTTGGCGTTGGTAGTGCTGGTTTTGATGCATGCAGCAAGGGCTGTCTTCTTTGTTACCCTTAGCAGTCGGTGATAGAGGTTGAGGAAGGTTTTGAAGGCTGCCCTGTCAGAGGTGCCCTTGCTGGCGCGCCATCTCCTCTCCAACTGTTTGCTGTCCAGTTTCGCTGTTTTGAGGTCTTGGGTGTACCAGCTAGCCTGTTTGGAGGATTTTCTCCGGCTGTTGCTCTTGTTGGAGACGATGCTGTCTGCACAATTGGTGATCCAGGCATTGATATTTTTCACTCCCTGGTCGTGGTTGGTGACTGTAGCAGGGTTGGAGGTATTGAGGGCATTCCCCTAGCTGGTCTCTGAGATTTTGTTACACCTCCTGTGGGGGCGTTGGGGCTGGAGATGCTGAAGTGGACAATGGAGTGGTTGGTCCATGTGAGTTCTGTGAAATGGCTGTATTTGTTGTGGTTGCTGGAGGTGAAAATTGGGTCCACTGTGTGTTCTGCAGTGTGTGTAGGGTCATGGATGATCTGGGTCAATCCGAGGCTGCTCATACTGCTGTGGAGGTGTGCGGTGTTTTTGTCGTTGGGGTCATCGATGTGGAAATATAAGTTGCTGAGGAATATATAGTCCTTGAAGGCTAGGTGCGCAATGAAGTCTGCAATGGTGTTGCAGAAGCTGGAGCGTGAGTCTAGGGGTCGGTATGCGAAGGTGCCTCAGATGGTTGTCTTGTCATGCTTGTGGAGCTTGAAGTTGGGATGTTCCATGGGGTGGTGATGTTGTCGGTGGCGGTACACTTTATGGTCTCTTTGTGGATGATGTCTGTTCCTCCTCCCGTCTTGTTGGTGCGATCCTGGTGAGTGATTTTGTATCCGTTGGGGATTGCTGTGGCAATGCCTGAGGCAGATTTGGGGTTGAGCCATGTCTCAGTGAGGAAGATGATGTCATGTGTGAGGGTGGCGATGAGGTCCCATAATTCAGTGGAATGCTTATATAGTGAGCGTGTGTTGAGAAGGGCACATGCGAGTTGGTGTTTTTGTTCATGTGGTGTCTGTGGTGTATTTGGGGTGGGGCTTGTGTGTGTGCAGTGGCAGTGGGTGCAGGTGAAAGGTCCTACTGTGAAGCGTGGGTCAGTGCGGTGGCAGTGTGTGCTGTGATGTACGGGATCTAAGGTGTAGAGCTCAGTGAATGTATATGTTCTGGGGGCAGGAGGGCCAAGGATTGTGGTGCTGGGCAAGGTCCAGGACGGGTGCAGACGGGCTTGCCTTTGGCACGCTCGCTTCACGCCTCAGCGCCACAGTTGCACTGTGGCCTGCATTAAGTGGGTCCTGGGGTGGGCGGGGCTTCTGTTGGCAGGAAGATCGGTGAGTCAGAAAACCTGGTTGGGAAAACCCCAGCAGGAAAAACTGGGCAGCTGCGGTGTCACTGGATCAGTCTGGAACAAGCAGGTACTGGAGGCCACGGGCATGTGGCAAGCTAGGTGTCCAGTTGCCTATCTTATTAGGTCTGTATGGTAATGGACATGCACCCTTGCCCAGAGTGCACAACTGTACTGATGTCTATATTCCTTATGCTGATTTTTGTTGTGATAGTCAAACACGGATAATGCGTGTGCACCATGACATAGGCCTGTCTCACGGATTGTGATTTTATTGGACCAGAAGGGGCACCCAAAGTACTACCCTCATAATGATGGCAGGCTACTGCCTTCACCAGGAGCTAAGCAGCATGAGCGAGGTGGTGGCTGCTTACGGTGCAGTAATCAGGATAGAGTGAGCAGGTCCTTTTTAACCTATGTCACTGCAGTGAGGCTTACAGGCTCACTCATTTTTTAATTTCCGCAGCTGAATGCTTAACTCACTCATGACTTACATTGGTTTGTTGTGAATGCTACACAGCACAGGAGTGGTGCATCTGCACTCAGTGTATGTGTGCCAGGAAAGGAACAGTGCTTGCATGGTGAGTGCAAGTGCTGGGTGTATGTGTGCCCATGAGTAGTACAATACATGGAGGATGTAGTGTTATGCAGTGCGTGCATGGTAAATGTATGTGCAGGATGACTGTGTGCATATAGTGGTACAGTACATTAAGGATGCTGTGCTGAGCAGTGTGTGTATACTGTGTACATGCACTGGGTCTATGTGTTCCTGTAAATGGCACAATACATGGAGGGCCCAGGGTTCCATTTTGGGAGACCCAGGCCTGCATGGTGATACATGGAGAGGATGCAGAGAAATTTCTCCAGATAGATTGGTGTATTGCCTCATTCCTCTAAGCTGGGTGGGGCACAACCATGAGAGGGGAGAGCCAGGCTTCCCTAGTACACTTCATAAGGTGGTCTTGGATTCAGTCAGAGCTCACAAGGAAGGGGCATGGGCATATCTCAGGATGAATGTGCGCATATGAGTGGTACGGTACATTAAGGATGCAGTGCTGAGCAGTGTGTGAATGCTGAATGTATGTGCTGGATATATGTGTGCCTATGAGTGGTACAGTACATGGATGGTACAGTACTGTGCAGTGTGGTATATTATGTACATGCTCTGGCTCTTTGTGTGCCTGTGAATAGCACAATACATGGAGGGCCCTGTATTCCCTTTTCGGAGACCCAGACCTGCATGGTGATACATAAAGGGGAGGCAGCAAAATGTCCCCAGACAGATTTGTGCATGGTCTCATTCCTGTAAGCTGGGTGGGACACACACTGGAAAGGGGAGAGCCAGGCTTCCCCTGTACACTTCATCGGGTGGAAGAGGTGTGGCGGAGCGGCCAGGGTGCCTGATTCCGGACCACGGGGTTCACGGTTCGAACCCCGGTGCCGGCGGCAGGTTAGCCCAGCACCATGTGACTCTGGGCAATAGCTCGCTTAATCTTCCCGAGGGCCCCCAGCGCCGGGACACCTCTCCGGAGGTAGCTGTGCGCTTTACAAATGCTGGTATTTCATTTCATTTCTTGGATTCAATAAGAGGTCACCAGAAAGGGACCTGGGCATATCTCGGGAAAGGGATATAGCTGATGCGAGAATCATTAAGAGTAGTGATGGGTTCCTGGGCTAACCTTTTGATGTATATATCACTGTGGCTGACATCCAGGTGGGACTTCTAGTCACTCACATGCCCTGTGTTGTAGGGCTATCAACTTTAGAGTCGCTCTTTCTGTGACAGACTGCTTTTCAGGGAAAGATAGAAAAGAGGAGTGGACACTTCAAAAGAATCAGACCCCAACATAAACTTCAAAAAGACTCCGACCTTAAATCACATGTGGTGCCTGGAAATGGACTATAAGAAGGAGAGTTTGAGATATCAAAAATTGTCATCTACCAAGCAGCCAGGTGGGCTGTGTGAGGAGGGGAAGCTCTGGAAGACGTCTGCCTGTGACTAGGACTTGGGGGCCATGGCCTGCTAGTTTCCCTGCTAGATGAAGGGACTTCTCCCAAGGAATCTAAAACTGCTTGCCCTGGAGCATCAGCGCCTACCTGCTTGCCAAGACCAATGCGCCCTGTGAGGAAGAGGAGAGCATTGGAGGGAGTGAGGTCCAGTGGGGAGCCCTGTAAAGTGGACTCCCTATGCAAGGCTGCTGCAAAGATGGTTGCCTGTGTGCAGGGCAAGGTTGGTGACCTCCGTATGCCGGAGGATGGCCGCCGTGAATTGAACAAAGTGTTGTGCTGCACCAACTGGACTGGAGTTCTAGGTATTGCTGATCCGGCAACCCCGTATGCCAGGAGAGGCTACTGTGAAAAGACTGCTGTGCGGCAAGGGCCATAGCCTTGTGCAGTAGCAGGCTGCAACCCTCTAGGTAATAGAGGACCCCTGATAAGGACTTTACTGTGCTGATCGGGCAGGAGCCTGTCTATTGTGATGATACAGACCCCGTATCCCAGAGAAGGCCACCAGGGAGATCAAGAACTGCAATGTGATCTGCAGCTCCCCACCAGAGAAGTAAGGACATCATGGGGCACATGTGAACCAGCACCCATGCGAGGGACTTGCATCAGGATCATCGCAGAAGCCCCCCACTGGGAGACAGATCAGATACTTACCCCACAGGAGGAACTGCAAAGAAGCTCCAGTGTCTTCAGGAGAGAGACAGTGTGTGAGGAACTCTGCACCCGCTGAATGCAGCCTGCCTGGACCACTTCTGAACTCAGCTGATGCCACTCCAAGCGCCTGAGGTCAAGGCAGATTTAGGAACTCCAGCCACTTTACGCCTGCCGGTGCAGATAAGTATGATTTAGGGCCTGTCAGCCCAAGGGAATTTGCTCATAGTTAGCGCTGCTGTACTGGAACACTGTTGACTTTAAATTAGAGTTGACATGGACTCATGAAATTTTGACTACCAGTAGGGCATACCCTGAAAGTTACCAATAGTGAATGGGGAATAGCCATTCTCGCTACAGCGAGGAGGAGTGGGACAGGGAATTGCCAAGAAAACACTAGAGGCCCCGACCTCAGGGTCGGACTGTGAGATTGTGAATGTTATAATGTTCCTTTGTGTTGGCTAACAGTGAAAATTAAATACTTCTTTTTTCCCTAAAAGTGAGCATTTGGCTGGATAATGATTTATTGCTGCTGCTCACATTTTGAGTTGTGAGCCCTTGTACACGCTCCTCTATCTACCGTCGCTCCTGAGGGAGTCTTAGACTGCTTGACCACGTTACCACTGACGGTCAAGTGCAGAAGGGGTGCTTGTCCCAGTTGGCTCATGATCCATAGTAGGTCGGTCCTCAGGACATTAGGAGTAAAATGCCTCAACCCACACGGTTAAGCTCATTAGCCCCTGTGTGCCCTGTGACCCTCTGAAAGGGGTTCTGACACCGCTTCCCCTGAGGAGTGGTGGATTGACATGCATGTACCTGTGTCTGTAGTCTTTCTCTTCAGTGGCTTAGATCAGGGATCAGTGTAGCATTAGGAGAATAACATTTTCTTCAGTACCCTGCTGTTTGCTGATGTCTTTTTATTCTTTTTCCCTGTTTCTTCTCCTCTCCTTTGGGAGTTAGGAGGAAGTATGGGTGCTAAGGGTCAGTTGGAAGTCCCAAGTTGTCGGCTGTGGCTGTCAGACCCCCAGTTCAAGCAGGCTCAAAATGCCTGGTACTCCGTTAATATGGTATGTCGTTCGCAAGTGTATTCCCACTGCCTGAGTCTGCGGTGGCTATCCAGGATATGCGTCTTTGTTCCCATCAGTGATTTCCTCCTTGTTGCCCCCTTGACATTAACCTTCTCGGTGATCTGGTCCCACTTCTTGCAGGCCTGGGATCCCTGATCCATCAGTAGTGTGCAGTGCCGCTCATGGGCATGGTGTCTCAGTCTATATTGGCCTCAGATGTCGTAGATGAGTGCCTCCATGCTTTGTGCTGATGTCCTGCATGTTGCTGTCTCCCAGTATTACCCAGGGTTAATCCCTTCCATTTGTTGCTCAAATATGAATTTACCTTGAAAAACAAAACATAAGAGGTGTTTGGCAAAACAGGAACAGTTGGTTTAATTAAACACTTCGACTGGAGCACCGTTACATAAGCAAGTCTGAGGACTGTCTCAAAATACAATAAATCTGAACAAGGTTTTATACAATTCTTTGAGTATCGTAAAGTGCTTCCGTCAATCCTTTTTTGGTAAAAAAAATACGGACCTTGTCTTTGGAGTCATAAATAAGGCCCCTGATAACAAATGCAGGTGGCCCTCGACCTTGTGTGGACACAATGGGGGGCCAGTGGGTAATGTGCCCAGATGTCCGGCATGGGGGGGCGCGTGATCACTTTGTGTACTGTGTGAGCTATTTCCTGATTGGCTGCATGTTCCAAACTTAATAGGGCATGTGACTTTGAGTGTTTTTGGGAATGCACGCTCCCCTCTGTCCATATGTGCTTTATTTAGGACAATCTAACTGGACCATTATGGTGTCGCTGTGCTTATCTGAGGAATTGACCTGAGCTTCCTGTTCGCTCGTTTTTCTGCTGGCTTCGTGCATCCCCACCTGTGGCCTGTCAATCAGTAACCTGAGGCCTAGGTCTCGGCGCCTGCCTAACCACTTATTTTTGAGTTGGGGTTGATGGAGAGTTCATTTCGGGTGAATTTCATAATAGAGAGGCGATTTCGTTCTTGTATACATTGGTATAACTTTTATCAATATTAACACATTTGATGATGTGTGTCCTCCCTTAAAGCGACCTGTTAGTGTAGCCATGTGCGGAGCTTCACAGGAGTGCTGCCATGCCTTCGGGCACCAGTCCATCCCCGATACAATGGTTTTAATTAACTTTGTATGAATAAAGTCAAAGAACAAAGGTTAACCAAAAATGTGAATTTCTGCTTTTTCCAGTTAAGCTTGCAGCAACTCTTGTTATAAGAGCCTTCAAATATAGTGATGTTTGTCTGAAATAGGAATGATAAGTTGGGTATTGTCCGCATAAGAAATAATATTATGCCCAAAAGATTGAAACTGATCAGCCAGTAGTTGAAGATATATGTAAAAGAGTATAAGGCACAAAGATAAACCTTGAGGCACCCCATGTTTGACAGTATTTGAAGAGGATGAATGTAGGGGAAGGAAGATTACCTGAAGAAGCTAAAAAGGGAACAACATAGCCAATTTAAAGCATGGCCACATCTACCAAGGTTGAGGAGTCTTTTCAGCAGGATAGAAGGACTTTATCAAAGGCTGCCAACAAAGCAAGTGCCAACCTGATAAAAAATGGTTTTATTGTGCTCTCATTCTGTGAGCAGAGCAGATTGTGTGCTATTTTGTGGCCTAAAACTAGATTGAGATTCACAGAGAAAAAATAGACACAAGATACTCAGAACGCTGAGAATTAACCAGTTTTCAGCACTTTAGATACAGTAGAAAAAAGTGAGATAGGCCTATAGATTGATGAATCCTCAGGGACAGTAGAGGGTTTCTTTAATGAAGAAACAACCTGGGCGTGTTTCAAGTCCAGAGGACGCAAGCTATTTAAAGCGAGGTGTTAAACTGTTCATTCAAGACAAGAGCAATGACCTCAACTTCTAAGGCCATAATGTGTGGAGGACATGGAACCATAGTGGAGACTGATATGTAGGCTAAAATGTCTGCTCTGGGCACTTGGCCTGAGATAGAAGAATATTTGGACAAAGAAACCCCACCAGGGTCCGTTAAGACTCCTGAGCATGCAGGCTGATCTGTGAAGCCAAAAAAAGAATAATATTCACTCGTCTAAAACTGTAGGTAAGGTTTACATCCAAAATGGACTTAAGAATACTTACACTTCTATTGTGAGTACTGAAAAGGTAATCATGGCCAAGAAAATGAATTATAATAACAAAACACTTGAGCAACAGCTCGGTTGGTCAACAGTAAGTATGAAACAAGAAACAATCAAAGTAGGAACTGATATTAATTACAGAAATGGCAGATAAACAGTAGAATACATCTTATATGACTTATATGACTACTTAAAGGTGCACATATTGAAATCCTGTCTCTTTATTATTTCTGACACTCTGGGGCCGATTCCGATTCGGGCCGGAAAAAATACTGACCGACTCAGTACGGGATTATAGTCCGACCGACACGTACCTGCGTTGCCCGACCTGGGAAGTACGATGAAATGCATGGGAATCACAACCGACTCGTACGTACCTCAAGGCGAACAACCGACCCGGCCGGAAACAAGCTATCCGGCCGGGAAACCACGCGAATCGCACCGACCGACACGCACCAGGAAACAACCCGAACGAAACGTACCCGCGAACTCCGACCCGCGCAGTACGATGCAATGGGTGCAAAATCAGACAGACTCGCACGGAGCCCAAGCCGTACGACCGACACGCATACAAAAGCCAGCCGAACAAACACAATACCCCACGAACGACGCGTACGCCGCATATGAAACGGAGCTGAAACACAGCGGGAATGACTCGGACAGGTGCGCACGAGACAACTGCAATGTCCTACTCGGTCAGAAGAATGACTCCTACATGCACAATAATCACTAATGAAAAAATACAAAAAAAAAGGGCCAAACAAGCAATGACAAAGCCAATAAATACAGGGGAGAAAAAAATGGAACAAGGACACACCCCCAACTCCACCTACATAAAGCCCACAAATCCCTACCATGATCCTTTGCAAATTCCACTGACCTGCCAGCACACAACACCATCACACAGCAAACACAGACACACACACAGCTCATCCAACACAAAAGCCACACACCATTAGCACCTCAACACATAGCACCCTCACACACACACAGCAAAACCTACACTCACACACCCTCACTTGCACACACACACACACACACATCAATCACCACCACCACCCATCACCATGCCCCTAAAGAAGAATCCAAAGTTCCTAGATAGTGAATTGGAAGTCAATGTTAGACGAGATCCTGAGGGTAGAGCCACATTTGTTTGGCACATTGGTCCAACAGACCCCCATGTCGCAGAAAACCAAGATGTGGACGAGGATCGTCGACAGGGTGAACGCACAATCACCATGTTTGCGCACAAAGGAAGACATCCAGAACAGGTGGTATGATGTGCGCAGGAGGGTCAGAGACCTACTCAAGAATGATTACCTCCTGAGCCAGCACACCGGCAGTGGCACTCCTGCAAAACCACTATACCTCAGGCCCTGGGAGGAGAAGGTGCGGGCCATCCTTCCACCAGTGAGCATATATGGACTAACAGACATCCCAGAGCCTGGTGAGTACACAACTAATATACACAATATTGTGTGCCAATACACACACATCACTCTCAAGGGGACAGTCAAACCATCCACCCCTAGCAAATCAACAGCAAATTCAGATAATCATCCCAAGATGTGTATGTCAGTTAGATTAACACAATACATGCCATCTCATAGTGATATGTAACTGTGTCATGACATGTACAAACACAACAACAAATAGAGCAAGGCAGTGGTACAAATATAACCAACAAACACTGCCTGATATTTTGCCACCACTAGAACACCACCTCACAGGGAAGCTCACTTAAAGGAAGGAAATCTGTGTATGCTGGTGAAGTCAGTGTAGCCAATAGCATGATGGGAGTTGTAGTCACAGATATTGCTCACCCTCACAATTGGCCCATCAACACCACTCCGAAACATGCTCACATCACAGGGAGTGGATAAGGACTGACAAGATGGCTGACACTGGCTACTGCTGTGGGGTGCACAAGGCCCTGCTGGGAACTGTGCACCAACAAACAGCAGGACACCACTGTCAGCCATCTTGCCATTGTTGTCACACTCACACACAGTGAAGTCCACTCAAAAGCAAGGAAGTACGGGCATGCTGGGAAGGGGGGGTGTAGGCAATAGCATGATGGGAGTGGTAGTCACTGATATTGCTCAGCCACACAATTGGCCCATCAACACCACTCTGAACCATGCTCACATCACAGGGAGTGGAAAAGAACTTACAAGATGGATGACACTGGCTACTGCTGTGTGGAGCACAAGGCCCTGCTGGGAACTGTGCACCAACAAACAGCACAACACCACTGCCTGACATCCTGAAAGCCAACTTGCACTCTCTGCAATGCAAGCACGTTGCATGGTGGGATATCTGCCGGGTGGGAAGGAGGACTCACAGCACTGACCATAGTTACAAGCAGCTCACCTCACACACCCCCTCAACACAAACTCCACATAACCCACCTGGGAGAATGCAATGCCTCACATACCAAATGAAGATCCCACAAAGAACCACCACCCTGGGCAATGATGTGTGAAGCACAGGGACACACCTGGGACTTGTAGCCAAACAAACGCAAGGACAACACTATCAGCCTTCCTGTCAGCACAAGCACACTACCCCACAGGGAAGCACAGTCCAAAGGAAGGAAGTACAGGCATGCTGGGAAGGGGGGTGTAGCCAATAGCATGATGGGAGTTGTAGTCACAGATATTGCTCAGCCTCACAATTGGCCCATCAACACCACTCTGAACCATGCTCACATCACAGGGAGTGGAAAAGAACTTACAAGATGGATGACACTGGCTACTGCTGTGTGGAGCACAAGGCCCTGCTGGGAACTGTGCACCAACAAACAGCACAACACCACTGCCTGACATCCTGAAAGCCAACTTGCACTCTCTGCAATGCAAGCACATTGCATGGTGGGATATCTGCCTGGGTGGGAAGGAGGACTCACAGCACTGACCATAGTTACAAGCAGCTCACCTCACACACCCCTCAACACAAACTCCACATAACCCACCTGGGAGAATGCAATGCCTCACATACCAAATGAAGATCCCACAAAGAACCACCACCCTGGGTAATGCTGTGTGAAGCACAGGGACACACCTGGGACTTGTAGCCAAACAAACGCAAGGACAACACTGTCAGCCTTCCTGTCAGCACAAGCACACTACCCCACAGGGAAGCACAGTCCAAAGGAAGGAAGTACGGGCATGCTGGGAAGGGGAGTGTAGCCAATAGCATGATGGGAGTTGTAGTCACAGATATTGCTCAGCCTCACAATTGGCCCATCAACACTACTCTGAACCATGTTCACATCACAGGGAGTGGACAAGGACTTACAAGATGGCTGACACTGGCTACTGCTGTGGGGAGCACAAGGCCCTGTTGGGAACTGTGCACCAACAAACAGCACAACACCACTGAATGACATCCTGAGAGTCAACCTGAACCCACTGCAAGGGTGGCATGCTTCATGGTGGGATAACTGGGCCAGGTGGAGAAGGATGGCCGGATGTCCACCAAATACAACCAATGCTGGCCATGCACACACCTCAACATTCATAGTGAAATGCCCCAGGTATGCATGACAATGTGCTACACCAATATCAACCTCTTACTGTGACAACTTAGGACAATGCAATGTACATGCACGCATCCAGAGGTACAGTCACAACTGTCAGGTGTGTGAACCATTGATGCCTGTAGAAACATTACATACAATGTGTGTCTCTTCCAAATACAGGTGACGATGATGGGGACACAGCAGCAGGCGAGGAGGAGTCCCTGTCCCAGGCTCAGGGGGACACAGAGCTCACTGGTGTGGAAAAGCCTCTGCCCACCTCGGATGGCGAAGACCTACCTGGCACCTCCGGTCTGAGTCATCATGCAGCACCAGCTGGACCAACATCTGCACCCCCTGCACCCACCCCTCCAACAACTGCCAACATACAGACCACCCACGCCGACACGGACAGACCAAGGACCACCGCTGACAACAGCACAGGGTCCCAGGCCCACCGTGGAGCAACGGATGACAACACCACTAACAACCCCCAAGTGGGCCTCGGGTCACCTGTGCATGCCACCGCAGGTCCTGCACGTGTCGCCAGGGGTGGTGGGAGGGGTGGTAGACATAGGTCGCTGCTTGCAGAGGGGTCTGGACTGCATGATGACCCACAACTGGCACGCATCGCTGATGCGTACCAGGATAGCACCGGAGAGGTCAGACAGGTAGTGGGGATCCTCAAGGACATACAACAGCAGCAGGCTGCCCATCATGCCCGCTTGGACTCCCACATGGCCCGTGTGGAGACACACATGGCTCGTGTGGAGAACACATGTCGGGCATGGAGTCCAAGTGGGATACATTGCAAGAACTCACAGCGGTGCATAGGGACATATTGACATGCCTCCGCCAGATTAGCACCAACATGGCCACACCTCCCTGTGTGCCCACAACTTCTGGTGCTGCAACAACTGACACCGCCACAGGGAGGGAGGAGGACTCTGGCAGAGAGTGCCCTGCACCGCAGCAGCCTGCACGTGAGGGTCCCCCCACAAAGAAGAGGGGTTGTCCGAGGAAGGAAAACTGAGAGGTTGATGGCCACGTACATCCCCCAGGAAGCCAACACCTGTTCCGGAAATTCTCCTTTGTGTGCAAACGTTTCACCCTGTCGAATGCAACACTACTTTCCCACATGACATGGGGAGTTCAAGTTGGACTAATGTATCATATGACTGTGGACTTCACTCAGGACATTTCTGCTACCAAGACTTCCAACTCATCTGGGAACTTTGGATCACAATCACAATGTACAGCACCCACCATCCTGTGCACTATACACACACACATTTCTGTAAATAAAATCACTAGTACACCATACTTGCCACTGTTGTTATTCAAATGTGGATACTGTTATGGTGATGATGTTCTGTTAAATTACACTGTGTATGCTAACTGCTACAGCAAGTACAACACCGTCGTGTGAGTCATGGTGACGTGATACATATGAGGGAGACACACCACTATGGCTACACAACACAGACACCAGGGCCATCGGACTCATCGCCCACAGTGATGTTGCCAGGAAATACAGTGGAATGCACAGACACCACACATATTCAGAGTCTGTGTCAACTAGCCCACAGGTGCAGTAAGCAAATGTCAGTCAGATGTGTGACCACAGACAACGCACATCCCAAAGTGAAGCACAGGTTTATTACACATTTGCAACATGTTGTTTGCACTACAGATGCAAGGTAATCCCACGTGGCAGTGGCCACACAGTCAACAAGTGTAGAAGAAAGAAAGTCCAGGGGTGTGTGGCACATCACCTGTAGGGAAACAACTGCTGCCACCCTGAAAGCTGAATCATGGTGTTGGGGGATCCAAGTTGACCAAACAACTCTGTAAGCACCCTGTGAAGGACAGACATGACACACAGTCAAAACCACTGAAGAACAGGACAGAACTGCAACACTCATGCCCTAAACATGTCACAAGATACCTACACAAAAGCACGTTTGCATGTCAACACTGTTGGGGAGTACAGACTACCTGTAAGGACACATCGCTGCACGCATCCAGTCAAGTGGCACATGGCCACACTAAAACAGCACCAGGGCACCACCCACACATATCATGCAAACTCACATCATTCACATTGCATCTCCCTGGATACTCACATTCAGCTGAAGAAGTTGGTGATGAGCTGTGTGCGGACATCACCACCATCATCATTATCATCACTGGCATCGTGGTCCAGGCCAGGATCATCCACAGGTGGCGGACGTTGGTCATCGTCATCCAGGATGAGAGGCAACTCCTTCCGCACTGCCAGGTTGTGGAGCATGCAGCAAACAATGACAATCTTGCACACCTTTGCTGGGGCATATGGCAGGGCCCCTCCTGTCTTGTCCAGGCAGCGGAAGCGGCTCTTCAGGAGACCAAAGGTCCGCTCGATCACTCTCCTGGTCTGACCATGTGCCTCATTGTAGCGCATCTGGGCTGGTGTCACAGGGTTCCTGAGGAGTGTCAGAAACCACGGCATGTTGGGGTATCCGGAGTCATCAATGTAAATACTCTAGGGCTACTTCAGACCATAAACCCTCACACCATAGAAGGCTGAGAAATAACTATAGTGATACTAAAAATTGGAAATGTATAAAAAAGTTTATTAATAAATTATCTTAATCCTATTGGTAGGTAACTATAAAAACACATAATAAACATAAAGATATTCATACAGAGACTAACAATTATACAACATTCTGACCACATTCATTCACAATCAGAGACATACTACATACATATAATCAAATTGATATACATGATTATTCCGGGGTATCTGGAGTCACCTACAGACAGACAATTGCACATTTGCTGAGTTCAAAAAGTGGGCGGAATACAACATAGCAGAACACACACAATGGTACAAAGTCAGTACACACCGACAAGCCAGGCACGCTGGTTCGGCATCTGTGACATCATCCTCGGGATGCGACTACTCCTCATCACGTAGGCATCGTGAGCAGAACCGGGGAAACGGGCACACACATGTGTGATGGTCATATCTGCAAGACATACCACCAGCGCATTGATCGAATGGTAGTGTTTGCAGGTTACGGTAGGCCTGCTCATGTGCCTGTGGTGGTACCAAAGCCACATGTGTCCCATCAATGGAGCCAATTACATGTGGCATCCTCCCCAGGGCATAAAAGTCACTCTTAACGTCAGTGAGTTGTCGACATTTGGGGAAATAGATGAACTGGTTCAGGTTCCTCAACATAGCCACCAAAACCACCGCGTAGCACACGGCTGAACATAGTCTGTGACATCCCACCAGCAGTCGCCACAGTGTGTTGGAAGGTACCGGTGGCAAAGAAGTGTAGGGCTGCCATTACCTTCACCTTGGGTGTCAGCGCCGTAGGGTACGGCCGGCCCAGTTGCAGATGTGGTGCCAAGCGCACTGCCAAATCCTCAATCAGCTGCCTGGTGAAGCGGTACCGTCGGATGCTGTCACGTTCCACCATCGTTGCCAGGTCAGGGAATGGTCTATGGACAGCTGGAGCCCTGCAGTGCATAGGATGAAGAAAGAAAGATTGTCAGTCACCCCACAGATGTGCCTTTCACCATACTCAATTTCACATGATACATCATTACAAGACACAAGTACTTGATGTGTGTGCCGTTCTGTTCGGACATAACTCGCACCTACATGGCCATCATCTAAGTTCTCAGTACAACATGTGTGCACAACAGGTACCATGTTGTGCTATGGGAAACCATTAGGCTGTATCACAGTACCCATTCACTGCTGTCACGTTCCACACACACACCACAGTGACATGTCTGGACAGATGCGCCACAGGCATCACAGCACATTGACAGGTAGATTCCCAGGGACCCTGTCTTGCCACATGGACACTGGCATGACATGGCGTATCATGTACACGTCAGAAAAACAAATATGACTCCCACAGGTAATGGCCCCTGTTGCCTCCGCAGGACAGACATGGACGTCAGTGACACACACACACACAACATCAAAGTCCATGCACAAACAACGTTGCTGTGGAGACTGTCTCCCATCGTGCACATGGAATCAGAGACATCGGAAACACAACATGCACACAGACTGTGGAGGGACATCACTATTGTGGCAATGGGTCATCCTGTTACGTACATGCCTTCCACCATGGGACCCTGGGGGTATGTGACTTGTCACACACATACACAACCTGGAAATGTGACCATGCCACATGCTCTGAAATGAACTGTTGCACATCACAGTGGTCATGTGCACAACACACAAAGGACACTGTCCCCATGAACACATGCACAGCCTGGGTGTGGATGCCCACCAGTGCCACCACAGAAACCACATGTCAACCCCCATACACAGAAAAGGTAATGCAGCCTTACATGTCTTAGGAAACAGTGTGGAGTGGGTGTGGTGTTGTAGGTGTGCCCCTGTGTCTCTGGCAGGTATATGTGGCTGGCATATGTTCACCAGTGACAAGCATGGTGACATATGCGACTGACAGGTACGCGTTGTACAGCAATGGACCGATCGGTGTGCCCGGCCGGCCCATTGCATGTGTTGTGTGCGGGTACGCGTTGTACAGCAATGGACCGATCGGTGTGCCCGGCCGGCCCATTGCATGTGTTGTGTGCGGATACGCGTTGTACCCCGAAATACGCGTTGTACAGATATGGACCGATCGGTGTGCCCGGCCGGCCCATTGCATGTGTTGTGTGCGGGTACGCGTTGTACAGCAATGGACCGATCGGTGTGCCCGGCCGGCCCATTGCATGTGTTGTGTGCGGGTACGCGTTGTACAGCAATGGACCGATCGGTGTACCCGGCCGGCCCATTGCATGTGTTGTGTGCGGGTACGCGTTGTACCCCAAAATATGCGTTGTACAGCAATGGACCGATCGGTGTGCCCGGCCGGCCCATTGCATGTGTTGTGCGCGGGTACGCGTTGTACCCCGAAATATGCGTTGTACAGCAATGGACAGATCGGTGTGCCCGGCCGGCCCATTGCATGTGTTGTGTGCGGGTACCCGTTGTACAGCAATGGACCGATCGGTGTGCCCGGCCGGCCCATTGCATGTGTTGTGTGCGGGTACGCGTTGTACCCCGAAATACGCGTTGTACAGCAATGGACCGATCAGTGTGCCCAGCCGGCCCATTGCATGTGTTGTGTGCGGGTACGCGTTGTACCCTGAAATACGCATTGTACAGCAATGGACCGATCGGTGTGCCCGGCCGGCCCATTGCATGTGTTCTGCGCGGGTACGCGTTGTACCCCGAAATACGCGTTGTAGAGCAATGGACCGATCGGTGTGCCCGGCCGGCCCATTGCATGTGATGTGTGCGGGTACGCGTTGCACAGCAATGGACCGATCGGTGTGCCCGGCTGGCCCATTGCATGTGATGTGTGCGGGTACGCGTTGTACAGCAATGGACCGATCGGTGTGCCCAGCCGGCCCATTGCATGTGTTGTGTGCGGGTACGCGTTGTATCCCCAAATATGCGTTGTACAGCAATGGACCGATCGGTGTGCCCGGCCGGCCCATTGCATGTGTTGTGCGCGGGTACGCGTTGTACCCCAAAATACGCGTTGTACAGCAATGGACCGATCGGTGTGCCCGGCCGGCCCATTGCATGTGATGTGTGCGGGTACGCGTTGTACAGCAATGGACCGATCGGTGTGCCCGGCCGGCCCATTGCATGTGTTGTGTGCGGGTACGCGTTGTACCCCGAAATACGCATTGTACAGCAATGGACCGATCGGTGCGCACGCATTGGCTGGGGCCTGGCATGGCAACGGACGCGTTTCGCGGCTCCAACGAGTCTGATGCAGTGAATTCAGTTGGCCAGCCACAACAATGTTGCAAAATCATGGATGTCATGAATTTGAAGATTTGAAGGATGCTGTGGGCGTGTATTAGTGCTGCTATTCCATGGATTGGTCAGATTCAGAAGATGCAAACGACTTGGACCTATCACTTTGGACACATGGGACAGTATCTGCCTCTGCAGCACACATATAATGCTGGCTGTTCCCCTGAGAGCTCGCTTGCCTGCACTACATGCTCCAGGACGACATCTGCCAACAACACTGCTGCTGTCTCTGCATCCTCTGGCTACTGCAATGGCACGTACTGTGGATAGAGCCCCAGCCTTCAGCCTTGAGGAGAACCAGGCCCTGCTGGACAGCCTCCTTCCACAGTACAGCAAGCTGTATGGGAAACCAGGGGAGCAGGTGAGTGTGCTGTCCACTGCCTTACCAATTGTGCATGTTGTCTGACTTGCAGGACTTACAGTGTGCACACCACTGGCTAGCATGCTCACTGAGTAGTTGTCACACCCCAAAGTGTGTAGTTACATGCACTGAACAGGTACAGTGCAGTAACAGTGCATTCCAAAAGGTTTACTCCCCATGCAATGACACCATGTAGTGACTGCTGGTAAACTGTTCATAGCCATTGTTGCACTGCCTATGTACATCATATGCCCCTGTGATTGGGACATGTATATCCAACTGTGTGATGCACGGATATGTTGCATGTGTAGTAATGTCCTTTTCCACTTTGTCATCCTCACAGGTCGATGCCCACCAGAAGCAGGAAATCTGGCTGACCATCGCCCGGAAAGTAAGATCCGTGGGGGTCTACAGGCGCAGGATCCGCTACTGCCAGAAGAGGTGGCAGGACCTTCGTGGCTGGACCCGGAGGATCGCAAGGGTCCAGCTGAAGCTGTCGCCTCCTCGCAGGAGGGGCGGACACCGGACCCTGACCCCCCACATGCTCCGGATCCTGGCGGTGGTCTTCCCTGACCTGGATGGGCAGCTGAAGGCCAGACAGCAGCAAGGAGGGGGTGAGTCCATGACTGCACTGTGCACTTTGTCTGACATGCTATGTGCCCTCCTCTGGCCTGGTTAAACTTCCACAGTACATCAGTCATGTGGTCCAGGACCCATGTCCCTCATTTGTGACATGCCCACTTCTCCTCTGATACGCATATGTATGGCCCTTACAGTCAGGAAATTGTGTCACTTGGGGACTGTGTCATTGCATTTAGCTTCGCTCAAGGTGGGGGACAGCATTTGTTCCCGTGACTATGTTGTGGGATTCATGTGTTGGTCAATTGCTTACACAATGCCTAAGTTCTGACATGTAATCTGGGTGTAACTTTGATATGTTGTCCACTTGATGATCTGAATCATCACCCCTGAGAAATTTGGCACACACCCATGCTGCCGGTGGGAACAATGTTTGGGCCTCAGGAGTATGTGTATCAAGTGTGTCACACGTGCTCAGCCACATGCCTACTGTCCAGGACTCATTCCTCTTACAGGTGGAGCTGGACAGTCATGCCTACTCCAGGGCATACAATACACTCTGTACTCCCACTCCCGTGTACAATCTGGCATGTTGTGATCAGTGAAATGTTCCCTCAGGTGTCTGCCTCTGTGTCATTGTGCTGTGTCCTCGTTGTCAGGACTACTGGTACGTTTATCGGTTAGGGCTCAGCATGCCAGCGGAGATGTGACCATGATAGACGAAACTTCTGTGATTTTTAGGTGTCTGATCACTTGACTGTGCACACAGGTGTATGCGACTGTGACTTTCAGGCAGCTCTTTCTCATTCACAGCACACTGTGAGGTGCTCATGTTCAGAGAGTTGTGTTTCATGTCCCCCATATGTCCAATTGGTATGACGTGGACAAGTAGTAGTACTGATGATGTGGTTTTTGGGGGATGGACATCTGCACTTGTCAGTTACATAACTTGCATTCCCCATGTCCTAGGATTGTGACACAGTGCAGACTGTTGTTGGCTGGCTGCCATGCCCATGTGACTGGAGACAGTGATGTATGACTTTGCACGCATGCCTGTGTCATGGCATTAAACTTCCTAAGAGTGATCCTGCAGGGGAGTGACATGTGCAACATGCACCCCATTGTGGCATTGACTATCCGGACATGGGTGCATCATGGTGTGTGGTGCTGGTATGCATCACATGCATTTCTATTTAGACTCTGGCCATCCCT
Source organism: Calotriton arnoldi (assembly GCA_963921515.1). Lineage (NCBI taxonomy): Eukaryota > Metazoa > Chordata > Amphibia > Caudata > Salamandridae > Calotriton > Calotriton arnoldi. The sequence goes on along the minus strand of CAWUFW010007744.1, from coordinate 39,669 downwards.
TCATCCGTACACCTGCACTGACTTAGTGGCAAGAGATGTGTTGTGTGCATGTTCACATACTTCACCGTGTTCCCTGCAATGTCCAACAACTGTGTAGGTGGTGCATGTGTCCACACTGGGGTCCACACTGGGGTCTTACCATCAGACAGGCACCAGACAGATGGGTGCAAGGGCAGGAGGGGTGTGAGTCCCATGGTTGACCATCAGACTGACAATTGGCTTCCACAAATCTGTGTGAGGACTTTAGGCAATGTTCAACTAAGGATGCCTGGGCTGGCTCTGTGATGTGCTGTACTTACTGTGGTGTGTGCGTCCAGTGCAGGTGACTGATGTTTGTCTGTTTCCCTAATTGTTTGCAGATACATCCACAGCCACAGGAGGGGACAGCTCCACGGACCAGGAGGAGCAGCGGAGCCAGACTGGGTCAGCATCCGACGAGTGGTCAGAGGGACCCAGTGGCACGGAGGGCGAGGGGAGCCACACCGAGGAGTCCTCAGCACCATCCACCTCAGCTGAGGACCACAGCAGCTCGGAGGATGACTCCCTTGTGGAGGCGGGTGGCAGCAGCCACCAAAGTCAAGCTAGTCTGTCTGGCCCCGCCACCACCACCACCGCCCTCCCATTGGCTCCCATTCCTGAGGTCCGTGGAGGCTCCCGTGCTCGGGATCGTGTCTCCTTCATGCCAGGCACCGCACCCCCTGCCCCTGTGTCCCCTGCTGCCCTGAGTGAGGAGTCTGTGTACCTCCTTCGGCAGCTCCATGTAGGGCAGACAGCAATGCTGACTGTCCTCCATGCACACACCACTCTGTTGACACAGCTGGTGTCGTCTCATGGAGGGCATCTCGACGGGTATGTCTGCCCTACAGAGGAGCAATAGGTCCATGGACTCCTCCCTGACGGCAGCAGTGTCCCTCCTCCAACAGTCCCTCACCCCTCCCACCTCTGCCCCATCCACACTTCCTGCCACCCTACCTGTCCAAAGCACATGCACACCTGCACAATCACCCAAACACACAGACACGAGCAGCACAGACACACCCAAGAGAAAGGCAAGACGTGCACACAAGCATCCTCAGGGGACTGATACCACAGACACATAGGATGGAGAACACACACACACACAGGCATCCACAGTCACTGCGCAGTCCTCCAAATCCTCTCCCTCCAAGACCCCCTTCCCTTGCCTCACCTGCTACCCCACATACACAGCAGCTCTTCCGGTGTGACCTCGGCCTCTTCCCTCCAATCCTGCTGATCCAGCATACCGGGGGAAGAGGAAGTCCACCCACACAGAGGGAGTGCCCCTCGCCCCCGGACACCCTCCCCCAGGCGCAGGCAGACACAGGACCCCATTCGGAAGTCCCCCGGACCAGGAAGAGCAAGACCCCACCACGACCACCATGCAGCTCCACCACCCAGTCTCTCTCCTCCATCCCCCAGGCCACCACTCCACAGGTTCCCCCGCCACACCCTGCCCCAGGGTCCCCCACACACCGATACCGCATCCCCAGACTGCTTAGGCCCTCCCCCCCTGCCACTTGCTCTTCCACACCCAACCCAGACGCTCTGCCTGTTAGTGCCACTGGTGTGGGGACCGGGTCCCCCCCCTCTGTCCTGCCCACCTCATCTGCCCACCCTTCCACAACCACCCCGTCTGACTTGGGCACTGCAGTGGGGACCCAGTCCACTACATCAGACCAGCCCACTGCAGTGGTTGCAGCACCCACACCAACTGACTTGTGTAGCACAGTGGTGCTGGCCCCCCCGAGTCAGACACCTCCACTGCAGTAGCCGGTGACACTCGTGCACCCACCACCCCTTCACTGCCTCACTCTGCCATCCCCTGATCCTGTCCCTGCGGTGCCTGGCCTGCCCCTTGTATGCCCCTCCAAGGGGGATGTCCCCTGTCCATACCAGTGCAGGCAAGCAATGGGTGACCAGTTGTCACTTGTCACCCTGTTGGGACATGGATATTGGACTGGCCATTGGCCTTAGTTTCTTTTGGACGTCAACTTTTAATTTTACATTAGCTGAATAAAGCCTCTTTTTGTTTAATTGAGGTGTTTCTTTTGATGTACATGATGTAGATGAGTAGCATCCTGCATTTGCAGTTGTTATAGTGTTCAGTTCAGGAAAATGAAGTGTTGCTGTGATGGACTCCATTTGGTCCATGGGATATGTGTCCTGTTCTACTCTGGATCTATGGCATCCTTTGCTGCAGTCTGAGGGTGTAATGTTCAGCATTTGACACAGGGATATACGTTTTGCATTTGTAAAGGAACATCTTTGTCTTTCACTGATGCACATCTGGTGGGCTTACCACTGTTCAATGTTCCGATTTCCCTGACTGTGTGCCCATCTCCACTGGACATGCAGTTTTGCACATCATGTTGAAGGACTCATCTGTGTATACAGTGCAACTGGCTTGACACGTGTTTTGGGTGTATGCAGATGACTGACGTGACACTCCCGTACCCAGGCTGATGTGAGCAGAGCCTTCTGTGTGTTGTAGTTGTTGACTAACTGACGGAGTGTCCTGCTGACATGTTTGAGTCATGCACAGACAAGGTTTGGCACAGCGGACCTTCCACAGGAGTGGAGTGCCCTCATGGCAGTGTGTAATCCCGTGACATTGTGTGTGCCCGTGTTGTGTGTTGTGTAAGCATGTCTGTGCGTGCTCCCTTCCCTTTTCCTACACAGGCTGTGTCCCTAGGGATGTTCCTGTTTGTGTTGCTTGCAGAGTTGGTCTGTGTTCATCCAGCATCTTGGACCTGGTTTCTCTGTGATGTGGTTGCATGGCAAACTAATGTTCATGAGGTTGTCATCCCAGGTTGTCTTTGTTGTCAGGGCTGGGGATGTGGGCAAACGGTGATGGGACACATTCTGGATTCCCCTTGGCACTTGTTGTTTACACAAGTCATGTGAATTTCAGTTTGTGGTAGCTTTCAGTGATTGTGACACGGTGTGTGTGTGACTGCTGCCACTCCTCAGGGTCAGAGCTGCAATGATGGAAGTTGTGTACGTGTGTTCTTTGTGTGTCACCTTGGCTTCTTCGTAGGTGTGTGACTATGGCCAGGATCCCATTGATTGTGGTGGATTTCACATCATGCCCATGTATGGCGTACTGTGCTGTGTGTCAGACATTGATGAGTCTTATTGACTGCACCTTAGTTCCACCCACCACCCCTGGAATTGTCATGGGTGCATGTGCACTGTCACCAGTCCATGTGAGCTTCACTGCTGCACATTGGTGGAGATCAAGGTGTGTGGTGTTGAGTGTGCAAATGTGAGTTGTTACACGGCTAGACCCCTACCTCCATATTGGCCTTGTCTGGCTGGCCGTGCTGATTCATTGGAGCTTGTGTAGGTGTGATGGTAGTTTGTTGCTCAGGACACATGGCTGTGGTTCACAGTGGGAACGACATCTACCTTTGTCATCACAGTGGGATTGTCATGCAGGCTAGTGTCAGCACAATGTGGGGTCCCTGGGGGTAGTGCTGTGGTGGCTCTGTCTCTTGCTGTGTTAGTTGCTGTTCCTACAAGCTTGTGTGACATGTGTAATTTGGCCTCCCTCTCAGCTGACGATGCCTGATTGCCCACATAGGGGTATCCGATCCATGAGTAACTTTTGTATGGCACTGTATACACATCTGTGTGATTGGAGTTCAGGCCTCCTCATGTGTTGTGTGGTTGCCTGGGGACACTGGCACACCCCCCCCATCACCTGTTGTGTTTGAAATGCAGTGTGAGTCTGCCTGTTTGTGTTTGTGCATTTGCACCACTGCATTGGCATTTCTGTAGTGTGCCATTGTCTGTATGTTGTTTGTTTGGTTTCCCCAGCTGTCCCTGGGACTCCTAGGTCATCAGTCAGCACAGTGATCATGGTTTGTATGTCCCATTGATGCCATGGTATGGTATTTGTTCGCCTGACATCGACAGTCTCCACAGGATATCTACATTTGTGTGTCCATTGGTGCAGATATGTGGCTCAGCATTATGATGGTCACTTCTGTCATTGTGTTATTTGTGAATATTGACAAGGTGGTCCCCCATGGGTGATGTTTGTATGCACATGGCCAAAACGATGTTTCTGTGACACTGCACTGTTTGCCCCGCCCAATCTATGTTGCTATGGGACACAAGCACTACTATGCCACTGATGTGTTTGTTGTTGTGTGACCAGGATTCATCCATACAGTTTGGCTTTTGCAGCTTTTACAATGACTACACTTACCTTATGATCACCGTGGTGATGGTGCTTTTGGCACCATTGCCACACTGTTCAAAAGGTGCATCAGCTATGGACCCCACACTTACCTTTTGGTCACTGTGGTGATGGGGCTTTAGGCCCCATGGCCACACTGTTCAAGAAGTGCATCAGCTATGGACCCCACACTTACCTTTTGGTCACTGTGGTGATGGGGCTTTAGGCCCCATGGCCACACTGTTCAAGAGGTGCATCAGCTATGGACCCCACACTTACCTTTTGGTCACTGTGGTGATGGGACTTTAGGCCCCATTGCCACACTGTTCAAGAGGTGCATCAGCTATGGACCCCACACTTACCTTTTGGTCACTGTGGTGATGGGGCTTTAGGCCCCATGGCCACACTGTTCAAGAGGTGCATCAGCTATGGACCCCACACTTACCTTTTGGTCACTGTGGTGATGGGGCTTTAGGCCCCGTGGCCACACTGTTCAAGAGGTACATCACCTATGGACCCCACACTTACCTTTTGGTCACTGTGATGATAGGGTGTGCGACCCCATGGCCACAGTGGTCATGGTCTGCTTGCATTGTGGAGGCCACACACATTTATGTGTGACACATGTGATAGTGGGTCACATTGTATGTTCAATGTCATGTTCAGTGTTGTAGGCATTTGACACAGACTACACACGCTTGTCATGGTGTTGGGGGGATGTAATTTTCTGTCATTCCTTATGTGGGAGTATGCTGGTTGTGTCATGCATTACCCGTCCTATGAGTAGGGGTGGTGGTAGTGGCAGGCATCCAGCCCCCCCTGAGTAGGGGTGGTGGTAGTGGCAGGCATCCAGCCCCCCCCCCTGAGTAGGGGTGGTGGTAGTGGTAGGCATCCATCCCCCTATGGTTGGGGATGGTAGTAGTGACAGGCATCCAGGCCCCCATGAGTAGGGGTGGTGGTAGTGGTAGGCATCCATCCCCCTATGGGTGGGGATGGTAGTGGTGACAGGTATCCAGGCCCCATGAGTAGGGGTGGTGGTAGTGGTAGGCATCCAGCCCCCCATGAGTAGGGGTGGTGGTAGTGGCAGGCATCCATCCCCCTATGGGTGTGGATGGTAGTGGTGACAGGCATCCAGGCCCCCATGAGTAGGGGTGGTGGTAGTGGTAGGCATCCAGCCCCCCCTGGGTAAGGGTGGTGGTAGTGGCAGCCATCCAGGCCCCCATGAGTAGGGGTGGTGGTAGTGGTAGGCATCCAGCCCACCCTGAGTAGGGGTGGTGGTAGTGGCAGGCATCCAGCCCCCCCTGAGTAGGGGTGGTGGTAGTGGTAGGCATCCAGCCCCCTATGGGTGGGGATGGTAGTAGTGACAGGCATCCAGCCCACCCTGAGTAGGGGTGGTGGTAGTGGTAGGCATCCAGCCCCCCCTGAGTAGGGGTGGTGGTAGTGGTAGGCATCCAGGCCTCCATGAGTAGGGGTGGTGGTAGTGACAGGCATCCAGCCCCCCCTGAGTTGGGGTGGTGGTAGTGGTAGGCATCCAGCCCCCCCTGAGTAGGGGTGGTGGTAGTGGCAGGCATCCATCCCCCTATGGGTGGGGATGGTAGTGGTGACAGGCATCCAGGCCCCCATGAGTAGGGGTGGTGGTAGGCATCCAGCCCCCCCTGAGTAGGGGTGGTGGTAGTGGCAGGCATCCAGGCCCCCATGAGTAGGGGTGGTGGTAGTGGTAGGCATCCAGCCCCCTATGGGTGGGGATGGTAGTAGTGACAGGCATCCAGGCCCCCATGAGTAGGGGTGGTGGTAGTGGTAGGCATCCATCCCCCTATGGGTGGGGATGGTAGTAGTGATAGGCATCCATCCCCCCTCAGTAGGGGTGGTGGTAGTGGCAGGCATCCAGCCACCCCTGAGTAGTGGTGGTGGTAGTGGCAGGCATCCAGCCTCCCTGAGTAGGGGTGGTGGTAGTGGTAGGCATCCAGCCCCCCCTGAGTAGGGGTGGTGGTAGTGGCAGGCATCCAGCCCCCCCTGGGTAGGGGTGGTGGTAGTGGTAGGCATCCATCCCCCCCTGAGTAGGGGTGGTAGTAGTGGCAGACATCCAGCCCCCCCCCTGAGTAGGGGTGGTGGTAGTGGTAGGCATCCATCCCCCTATGGGTGTGTGTGGTATTGGTGATGCCCATCCCACCCCTATGGTTGTGCTGTTGCTAGTGTACGTCATTTGTGCATCCCTATGTGTGTGTGACATATTTTGTGTACGTGTAGTTTGTTTGTATTGTTGCTGTTTGACTTACCGTCTGCGCCGTACGCGTCCGTACCGGTCCCGGTAATAGATGTAGAGTATAGGTAGGACCTGCGCGATGGGATTCATGGTTGGGTCGTCTCGTTCGGGTTTCTCGTGTCTTCGACTCGTACTCGTCGCTGGCTTGTTCGTCTCGTAGCCGTGGATCGTCTTGTGGCGCGAAACGGAGCTTATGTGCGGCTCTCCCGGATGCTGAAACATGCCGGACGTAGCGACTGGTTCGGCGCGTACGGAGCGCGCATCGTACTAGTCCGGCCGGAAGGTGCTGTGTATTTGGTTCCGTGTGACTCGATTCGGCGTTTACGGATCCGGCTCGGGCGGGGAACAGGAGCTGGATTGGGTGAGTACGGCTCGCTCGGGAAATGGGTTGTTATACGCATCGTACTTGTTCGTCCGGACGGGTGTACGAATCGGTCGGGAAACACGCATTCGGCTGGGTTTTTTTCCGGACGAATACTGTTAGGTGCCCTACCGGCCGAGATCGGAATCGGCCCCTTACTGTGTACATTTAATGAAGACAGAATTGAGACTTCATTGAGTGATTTTGGTGTCTATTTTTTGGGGGCTATGTGATATTGGAAATCATACTACTTATTCTCCGTGGACTCTTTCTAAACTATTCCCTCAAGCCTGTTTTTCTTTCCCATCCTCCTCATCTTGATTTGCTGTAGGGCGTCTGTCACATCAGACATCTTAAGATACTCTCAGAAGGCCCTTGTGCTCAAGCTCGCTCAACAGGCAGCATGGAGGCTAATGGTCATAATTTTGTCTGCCTGCAAATTTACTCTACTCTGCTTAGTAAGTACCAACATTCTTGTAATTCTGGAATGCTGAACGCATATTATTTAATCCCTAATGTTAGTTACCTATTTTTTTTCAGAAGTCAATACTTGTTGTGCATTAAATTCGATTGCTCTTGCCAGTTCTATTGCTCTTGCCCTATAAGTCCAGCAAGGCGGCTGTTTTCCTTCATCCTTGTCTGACTGTTCTCATTAACATGCTTGTGAATTCCAGGTACCATTGCAGTTTTCAGATTCTATGTTGAAACAAGACGCCTCTGTTAGTAAGTTTATCAATCCATGCATGCCAACTTACCCGCATCGTTCCGGTGATCCTCACTCATACTCACCTCCCTCTTTTCTAAGTATTTTATAGAAACAGGGACCACTTTGTTCTTTCTTGACCCTGTCCCTGGTCTGGATAATGACACACAGGCTACATGTAAGTAACCATTGACCATGATTTTATTCTAATTTTGCTTTTAATGTCATCCTTCCACTTCATGGATTTAATTGGAATCCTGCTTCCATTTTTGCACACTATGCTTGTTTTGGTCTGAACATCCAGTCCTTATGATGTCCCTCAAACAGCCTAAAGTTGAAATGCTGTTGACATTTCTTGAAATTAGACCAATCATTGCCTATACTAGGTTGACAGGCCACAACTGCTCTCTACTCACCATTAATGGCCTGTGTGCAATCGGCCTATTGCTTAACTTGCATATACGCTTTCTTTTAGATATTTGACAATATATCACGATGTGATCATTTGAGCACGAAACACATTTTATTGAAACAATTGTATTAAAATATATTAATATGTGATTTTGATCCTTCCCTGCATGGTCCTGGTGTTGCTTCAAAAGTATCCTGGCATTGATTGTTTTTTTTACGACAAGCGAGGGGCATGATTCATTTACAGATATTTGATTAGGCAGAATATACTGAGAGCGGCCTCTGTTATCTACTGATTGAGACATAAAAAATAATGGTTCAAGAGCTTTTTGGGAAAGGCTAAAACACATAATGGCTGGATTGGGTAGTCATTTCAGACCAGGTGCTTTTTCAAGGAACTGAAAACCCTGGCTCATAGGTAAGGACATGAAAGCAATGTCCATTTTTCATCACTTTCAGTAAATTTGTAAATCACTATTTGCGAAAGTGGAAATCACATTCGGTTCGACTGGACCAAAGAGCAACTTTTTCTGTTTTCGCAGAGACAATTGTCTCCGCCCTGCTGTCAGCCAGGAAGCATCCTTTAACTAAGGAACTATTTGAGGGTGTTGCACAGATGCATGACAATATGACATATAAATGGCAATACAGGCATTAATTTTAAAGATCAAAAGGAAGGAAAAATCCTCAATGTTAATATACCAATAGGAGCAAATGAGACTTCAATTCTGAAGAAAACATTTGTATTCGAAGTTATTCATTTTTTTCTTTGCTTATAGATAACGAATGTATTTGCGATGTTGACAGGGCATTGCAATCTGCAAACTAGCTATACACGGGTATTTTCAGGGACCTATCGTTAGCACGTTTGTATTGCACATCGGGTCATTATTGTCGATATCTGTGGACATCGTGAGGAAATGAAATATTCCTTCCTTAAAGTGTAATGAGTGGGCTCTGATTTGCTTGAATTTCCATATCTCGAGCAGCCACTCATCTGTTAAAGGTGCCACTGAAGCAATCAAGCAAAAGCGGAAAGAACGACTTTAAATGTAAATCGGTTACACAGAAAGGTCAGGCAGAAATGCCGGAAAAAGTAAGTAACATGCAAGCAAAGATGTGTTATTGATCTAATCCAGTCAAGTGAAGTCAACATCTGATTACGTTAATATAGCAAATGTGAGAAGTTCCATGATACAGGAAGGATGCAGCCAGCGTAATGACAAATAGACGCGTGAGTGCATCAGCCTTTGGTGTCGGTGACGCTGAGGATTAAAATAGCAGGCTATAAAAAGAAAAGTCTTTTATACATAAAAATTCTTGGGTACCTTAGAAACAGGTTATTTTATAAAGCAAATACATATAACGATTCTGCATCCTTGTTTGTGAAAGAAAACTCCCTGTAAATGGCAAATCATGAATCATTTGCTTGACCTTAGAGGGGCTTATAACCACAAATGTCTTCAATCTTTGGGGCTTATTTACAAGAAACTGACGTATCGGCATGGATGCGTCAGTTTCCCTGTGCATGCGTGCGAAACCCTTGCGCCACCATGGATGCGCCGTATTTACAATACGGCGCACCATGGTGCAAGGATTGACAGATGCGTCAGAAATTCTGACGCATCTGTCGGCGCAAATAGTCACGCATTGCTGGAGTCGTGTCGCAAGCACGACGCAACTCCAGCAATGCATGGGGAGACTTATTCTTAATACACTGCGTCAATCCTTATCCCTGCTCCAAGCAGGAATAAGGTTTTGATGCTGTGGCGTCCTAGAAGTAGCGCAGTGAAATCTTGTAGATTTCATTGCGTCACTTCTACGATGCTTTCTTGCGTGGGAACGCCCACCCTGTATACATTATACCTGACGAAGGTAGAATGTGCCGCAGGGCTTTACAAGGTGACACGTCTCTCTAGATGCATCACGTTGTAAATGGGCCGCAACGTGGCACATTGTTTACGCCACCGCTGCGTAACAAAAAGTGACTTAACGGCAGCGCAGTGTCGCAAGGGTCCTGTAAATAAGCCCATTTGGACTAAATTAAGGGCAACATTGCTTGTAAGTATGGCTCTTATAGAGTGTTACCTGTCCTCCCAGCCAATAACTCTCCTCCTAAGTCCAGCTGGAAAATGTTTCTTCTAAATTGTCAATCTCTCCCCCTCAATACAGGCTGGAAATATTTTCCTTGTTGGAGGAAGTAAAGCCAGATGTTGTCTTTCTCACTGAAACCTGGCCCCACGAGGAGTCAGGACACTGATTAAGCTCTCCCCTTGACTATTACAAGTTCGTAGAGACAGAGGGGATAGAAAGGGTGGAGTGCTTGAAATCATACTGAAGTCCCACCTTATTTGTACTGTGGATACCTTTTCACTGTCCCACCCTATTCTGAAATTCTTCCATTCACTTATTCTCTGTCCCATTCTTCCATGTTCTCAGGAGACTCAATTTACTGCCCCCCGGACCTGCAGGCCAGTTCATTCAGAAACTACCGGGGGACCATGCCAGTTTGGCAATAAAGAAGCCCAATTTTACGGCTCTGGGAGACCTAAATATACATTTTGATTAGCCCAACGGCACTTCAGCAACTAGCTTCATGTCATACCTAGCTGCCATCCAACTCAGTGAAAAAGTACATGGCTCCACTCATGTAATGGGGCACCTGGTGGACCCCATTTTTACTAACTACCCATTGTTATAGGTCTCAGATCCGATATCCATCCTTTGGACCGACCATCTTTTGATCCCAGTGGTCCTTCCCTGGCCATATTTCACCTCCTAAACCATTAGCCCGGGAACACAGATGCTGGGCACAATTAAATTGTGACAATTGGACATGTATCCTTAGTTAGACCATTCCGCCTCTGGGCTCTGATCCACAAGCAGCCAATACTAAGATCAGTGAATGGCTAAATCACTCTTTTGACCTAACTATCCCCAAGAAGAGGCTTATTCAGAAAAATAAAAATAAGTCAACCCCCTGGTACTCCTCTATTTTAGTGTTCTAAAAAAAATGGCAAGATTGCAGAAAGGGAACAGCGGAAAGATTATGGGGAGCACAAAAAATTACAGTTAGGATCTGTCACACAGAATCTAGATTGGCACAGGCCTCTTATGATGAAGATAGAATTTGTGAATCTGCCAACCCCCCTAGGGAAATGCTTAAAATCACCAAAACACTGTTGGAATGGCACCCCAATGGACAACCCTCTGAACCTTCCAACACCAAACGTAATGTTCTGGCCACCTATTTTAATACTAAAATATCTGATATCTACCTCTCCTTTCAAAGGAGGGAGGGAAGTCCTAAGTCCACTCTCCCTAGTATCATCGAGAAGACTAACATATCCTACCTGTTGGAATTTCCCCCCTCCCTGGATACTTTTGCTGCCCTCTTTATCAAAATGTTATCTGAATCTCATCTCAACCCCGCGCCTGTGAGAATTCTTGCTCTGGGAGCAGAAACTATTTTCCCCACCTTGCTCGAGATGGGCAACCTTTCCCTGGACCATGGAAGTAGGCCATGGTTGAAGCCATTCTAAATAAAAGCCTAACCTTGACCCAACATGCCCAGGGAATCATCATTTCACTTCCAGGCATAAGTAAAGTGGTGGAAGCATATGGTACTGGGCATCTTTTAGAATTCCTCGAGGTCAACTAAGTCCTGCACCCCACGTAAACTGGTTTTCGGCCTAAGCACAGCACTGAAACCGCTCTTTTAGCTGTGATGGTGGATGTGAAAAAGATATTGGATCAAGGGGCCACAGTCGCTATTATACTTCTTGACCTTAGTATGGCCTTTGACACCGTGGCGCTGTGGATCACCTTACACTCCTAGAAAGGAATCTTAAGGCCAGTGTCGCAGGCAAAGCCCTGAACTGGATTGGCTCCTTCCTGATGGATAGATCCTTCCAGGTTTTTCATAAGGCTTGCTCATCTGCTGTTCTTCCAGTTACCTGTAGAGGTCCGCAAGGGTCTTCTCTTAGTCCTACGTTGTTTAACGTGTACCTGCAACCCTTGGCGGATATCATAACTACCTTCGAGATTTCCATCGTCTCTTATGCGGATGATACCCAGCTGGTTTTTTCACTTGCCCCAGACGTGGATCCCTCAGTGTCCACCTTGGAACCCTGTCTGCAGCAGGTTGGCAGCTGGATGAATAAATCCTGCCTTAAGTTGAATGGAGCCAAGACAGAACTCATGATCCTCAGGAGTAATTTCCATCCCCAAAGGGCCCTTGACTGGCCAGTTTGTCTCGGCCCTTCTCCTGCTCCTGAACCAGTTATAAAAAGTCTAGTGGTGTGGCTGGAAAAAACTCTGACCATGGAAACTCAAGCTACTACATTGTCTGCCACCTGTTTAGGAATCATATGTATGTTGTGCAAGATTCTGCCTCTACTTCCTCAGCCCTCGAGGAGGCTGGTAGTCAAGGCTTTGATTCATTTACACTTCAAGTTGTGCAAAATGCAGCCACACAATTGTTGTCGAGATTACCTCAAGAGCTGGGCCCTCCTCCAAAGCCAGCCCCAGTTGTAAAGAGTCTGGGGATAAAATTGGATGCCAAACTCTCCATGTCCCACCAAGTTTCTGCCGTGGTGGGAACATGTGTGGGGCTGCAAAGATTGTTACCCAAACTTGCACCCCTTCTGTCGTTCACCCCACTTCGCATGGCAGTGACTGCACTGATTATCTCTCGTTTAGACTACGGGAATTCACTGTATGTTGGCCTTCCAGAGAAGGAGCTAACAAAACTTCAGGTAGTCATGAACGACGCTGCCAGACTGATTTTCAGGCTCCCTAGGAGGGCCCATGCTACCGCGCTACTACAGCAGCTACACTGGCTTCCAGTGAAGCAGAGAACCAGATTCAAGGGGCTATGTATAGCCCATAAAGCAATCCATGGACGGGCCCCAGCATATATTAAAGAACGCTTGGTAACTTATGTACCAGGGCGCTCCCTTCGGTCTTCAGATGCTGGGTTACTATCCTGCGCTCGCTTCCTGAGCTCCTCCAAGGGGGGTAGAGCTTTCTCTACATTGATTCCCCAGCTCTGGAATAAGTTGCCGGAAGGCCTCCGCAAAGAACCAGCACTTCTCCCTTTTAGGAAAAAATTAAAAACCATCCTTTTCATAGAAGCCTGGGGCACAATCTTGGCCTAGTTAGGGCACACTACTCAGTAGAGCTGCTATGGTGCCTTCTCTCACAGCGCTTAGAGACCAGTTGGTGATATGCGCTTTAGAAGCTCCAATTAACATAACATAACATAACCTAGGTATGATTCCGCCAGACAGGGTTTGATTGATCTCCACTGGCTGCCTGTTGCCCAAGGATTGAATTTAAATCTTTATGCACGGTGCACAGAGCCCTTCATGTAAGCAGTCGCTCCATTTCCCCATCAACTGGCTACCCTCTACTCCCCCCAAAAGGCTTCACTGTCCCCACTATCAGAAGAGCTAGAAGTGGAGGACGGTCTTTTGGCTTTAATGTGGCCAAGCTCTGGAATGGCTTCACCCTGGCTATTTGATCCATGAGTTGAGTTTTTGAAAAGGACAGAGAGGAAGAGGAAGAGGAAAAAGCCTCAGATGATTGCTTTTGTGCAGGAAGGTGACCCTTCCTGCACAAAAACAATCCTGCCTACAATGCAGGCACCCTTGCACCATGGCACAAGGGTTCCTACATTGGTGCTAGGCAGCAGATTGTGGGCCAGCACAGACAGAGAGCAGGAATGTGCATTATATTGGAAAATATGGTGCATGCCTGCCTTCTCCCTTTCACGCAGCACAGCAAGTTGTCTTGTTGCATTGCGTGAAAGATTGATAAATCTGGGCCCATGTCTCTAAAGACCTTAAAGAGTCTAATCAAGCATGATGAAATCTATGCTACAGACCCAAAAATAATTCCACATCACACACAGAAAAAGGAACATGCCTTTAAGGATTGTTTTTATGCAGGAAGGTGTCCCTTCCTGCACAAAAACATTCCTGCTCATAACTCAGACAACCTTGCACCATGGTGCAAGGGTGCCTGTGTTGTTGCTAGGCAGTACACAGTTCGCCAGTGCAAGAAGGCAGCAGAAATGTGCCATACCTTTCATGCAATTGAGCGCAGCAAGTTGACTCAATGCAAAGCATCCCTTGTTTGTATCTACTATGTGTCCACCTCTTTTCTAACCCTGCAGTCAAGCTGTTGTGTTTGTTGCGGACGTTCTACATGTTATGGCTGAAGGATATTATGACTGTATGATGTTATTTTATCATGTCAAGACGGCTGACAGTGTCAATTGACCCCAGAGGGTAACTGTTCCCCCCAGCTGATACGTTGTTTGCATATCCCATTTTTTCTTTTACTTTTGCCTTTCCTGTTCGAGTATCCTTCTGTTTTTCGGCTCACTCTGCAATGCATTCGGGTCAGTGTTGCAAGATGTGCAACTTCTCTGTATGAGTGCATCCTTCTTTACATGCAATTATGGTGCCCCGGTTACCCCTCCCCTAATTTCTTTCCTACCTGTGGACCTTCCCATCAATTTTGGACCAGTGTGTAACTTGATCTTCCCATTGTCAGAGTCTAGTGACTCCTGGTGACTTCCATGCCTATGGTATGCATCTTTTGATGACGACCAATGCCAAGTCTAAGAATCTGTTGCCTAGCTTTTTGTCTTTGAGCTTTGAAATGAGGCCCAAAAAGCACAATTCAAGCCTTACAACCTTCCTCTAATGTGAGTGTAATGTTTCCCCAATATTTAACAACTTTTGGGCACCCTCATACCATATGGTGAAAATCTGCTTCCTGTTGTCTACACCTGGAGAGTTCTTATGCTCTTGTTGGATATATTTTATCCAGTCGCTTAAGGGTCAGATACTTTCTACATTAAAAATTGAACTATTGCCTTTTTAATCTTATATTCCTAGAGATTTTAGGTGTGTCTCATCATATGAAAGAACAGTCCTTATCTGTCAATTTCATCCCTAAGTCACTAGACCAATAATTGCAAAGGTTTATATGTGGACACTTCTACTATGATATCACTCTTCCCTAATGAGTAGATGATTCCCACTAACCCTCCATATTGCAGGAAATGTCATTAAGGCTGTAATCTTCTGTCAACTCCAGGAACGATTACTACTTTCCTGAAACATATATGTCCCAAACTGTCAATATGCAGTGAGTTTCCCATGCAACCTTACCCCTGACCCTCACACCAGTCATCAATGGGAATCATATTGCAGGTGAATATACAGTTTTCTCCACAGCGCCACAGGCATCCCTGCCAACAGATTTTGCTACATTAAGCAATTGTGGTAATCTCCATAAATTGAACTAATACAGTGTCCCCGATCATCATTTTAAATGCTCTCTATCAAAGCATCTGAGCTGTCCCTGTCGTCTCCCTAAATTATCACTCTATTTTTCCCTAATCTTTTAACTCTAGCCAGGACTTTCCAGCTTAGTTGCTTGAAGTCTCCAGGAGAAAATTGTCATCTGCCATCTGCCCTAATGTACATGCAGAACAATAGACTGACAACGTCCTGCAAAAGTACTGATCATGTGAGACCAACATTTTTATACCCTTCATGCAAAATCTTGTTATGAAGCGGCCCAGAGGGTCTGCTTGCTGCTTTGTGTGACCCGTGCTTATAGGAGGTGATACTCCAAATCTGTTTGCGCAGAGTGCCTTTTAGCCAAGGATAAGCTGACATTCATCATAGAGTGATAGAGCGTTTTGGACCAAAGTGGCAAGTATGTTGAGAACGTGCTGCCAGGCTGTGTGCTGGCAATAAACTATAGCTCTCAGACAACCACAAACTCTTGGATGTCCCATCGAGACAGTAACAATTTTCTATTACTGCTTATGATTCTCCTTGTGGTTCACAGCTTCCTTTGCTAGGAATTCATGTTACAATGTTGCTGCTTCCTGGACCTCAATACATAAATTCTGAATTTCCTCACAAGGTCAGGGTAGTGCTACCCAACCTGTGGCACTTCTAGGGTACCCAGAGGGCTGCCGGGGCTAAAAAATAAAAAAATGTTTGTGCAACAGGTACTGAAGAAATCCTTCAGGATCCAGAGTAGCACTGTCTTGAGGGAAAGCGGCACTCCGGCAGGAGCCCATCCACATGTGGCATCCCAGAGACCCCATCTTCCAAGGCCAATTTAAAATTAAAGTGGAGGGGGGCACACAGCCCCCATCCCCAAGCCTTCAATGATCCTGCGGACAACATCCTGCAGAGCTGAAATACTTAAAAGGTGAGGGGGGCATGCGGCCCCCCTCTTTGAGTCTTGTAATGCCCGGAGACCCCAACCCTTGGGGATGCTATCTTAAAGGGGGAGTGGGATGCGCGGCCCCCTTCCCGAACCTCAATAGGCCCTGGTGACCCCATCCTCAGCTCTATTGTTGTGTACCAGGGAGCTTTGATCAGGTGTGTTCACACATTTTTTTCCCTGCCCATGCTCTTGCAGAAAGGTAACCAGAGAGTACTCCTGTCCTGTGGCTGCAGACAAAAAAAAACTGGTCCTACGGGGTGGGAGTAAAGCCAGCTCCCACTGTACCCAAGATGCGTGCTCACAGGAAAGACGGTGGTGCAGAGGGGGTCCTGGGGCACCAGGTCACCCACCTTAGGCCTCGAGAAATGGGTGCCCAGAGCCAGTGTTGGCTTGGGAAGGTGAAGCCACCTCCCCTTTAAATCAATTTCAGCCCCGGAGATGGGATCCCGGGGCCAGTATTGGTTCATGAGCCCCTCTCTCCTTTAAATGGAGATTAGACCCAGGAGATGGGGCCCGGGGCCAGCACTGTCTCAGAGAGGCGAGCTCTCCTTTGAGAGATAATTTTCCTTGTATGGATAAAAGCCTAAAAGATGGGTGAGGACCCATTCTCTAATAGAGCGGGCGGCAAAAGGTGTAAAATCGATGGGCATAGGAAGTCAACACCAGCCTATAATCAGTGAGCCTACTTCTATATCCTCTTCACCATTACTAGAAGTGATACTTTTGATGCAAAAGACTCTGCATGGTATACCCGAAGTAAGAGTGGCTAATAATAAAAGTCCAAACTTTGCTATTAAAATCTATATCAAAGAATATGTGTGCAATAAATGCCTGTATGCCTGCCATAATAAGACCAGTTGTTCCCCCAAGAAGGATAGATGGGAATCAATGACAGCAATCTTGCATGGTCAATATTCTGTTTACAGCTCAGGGAGGCCGAAGCTTCTTAAGAGAAGGGGTGGCTCAATATTCTATCCTAGGTGCACTATATATGGAAGTAGAATCCACATGAGGATAGGAAATGGGTATTGAAACGTAAAGATAAGGTCACTATTGAAAGAAGTGGAAATGTAGAAACTAGGGGGCTCATTTGTGAGAACTGATGCATAACTGCAGCAAGGCAGTGATGCGTCAGAAAACGTTGCGCTGCGGTACGACAGTTCCAAACGCCATGGATGCACCGTATTTATGGTACAGCGCACCATGTCATAAGGTTCTAAGGAATGTAAAAAAAGCTGTATCTGTGGGACGGATGCCACAGGAAAAAGTGATGCATGTGCAGGCAAGGTGATGCTAAGCTGCTTTGTGGATCGCAAATCAACGCTTACATGCCTCAAATCAGCTTTGTGCTACATTGGAATGCATAATGCATCAAAAATACCTAAAAATGTGATGCATTGGAAAAAAAAGATTTTGAAAACATCAAAAAAGATACATGGAGCAGGCAGCAGCTGTCAGGGCAGCAACACCATAAACCCCAACACCAGCCAGGATGTCCAGACAGATCTCCAGGGGAAGAGGAAGAGTAATTTTACTAAGAAGAGCCAATTTTTAATAACAGAGGTGACAAAGCATGAACATCAACTCTTTGTCATCTTAAAATTACCATTAGGGAAGAAAGAAAACATTTGGCAGTCCATAGTGGATAAGGTAAACAGTATAGGGCAAACTAAAAGGACAGTGCCAGAGTTCAAGAAGGGCTGACATGATTATAAGGGTAGGACAAAGGAGAAACTGGCCAACAACCTGAAGGCAGCCCTGTGAACCAGAGGAGGAGGACCTGCGGACCAGGAAGAGCTGGACCCCTTGGAGGAACAGGTGGCATCAATCATCCCAGCAGAGCTGGTGGCATGAGTTCCCAGACAGGACAGTGCTGGGTTAGAGGGCCAGGAAGATCTACAGGGTAAGTGGCAACAAGGGACAATATGGTTAAAAATGTCGTTCCTGTGCTGCACTGTGCTGTGTGCAAGAGAAAGGGCATGAATCTCTCACTTGTTAACTCTTACATCACAGAACTGTAAGTCATACTGCTTAATTACTAGTTGTACAGCACAGTCTACCTCCATCAGATTTGTCCAGTTCATGTTTGATGTACAGCACCAGTCCAGGTTCATTTTTGTGTTCTGGGACTTGTAGTGGAGTGTAGAACATGAGTGACCAGGACTACAAGTCCCACAATACAAAGCAGAAAACCTGGACTGGAGCAGCACATTATACATGGACACTTGAACCCTGACCAACCTGACTGTGACCTACTAGTACAATGGTGCAAGGGTGCATAAGTGACAGGCACCAGTGTGTCTCCCAGCATAGCCAGAATGGGTGCTCTGGAGTGACAGAATCATCTCTACTATACATGCAGCATCTCTTATACACATAGTTCTACAGTCGGGGACTATCTGTGTTGGGCTGTGCGTCATTTCACATGAAGAGGACCACTCATAGTACCCAAAGAATGGTGAAGAGCAGTGCCCAAGGAATGGTGAAGAGTCCTTAAGTGACTCAATTTTGACGTAGACTGACTCTTGTCCATAGGCCTCTCACGAAGTAACACATATCTACAAACACTGCATGGAATTGTTACACTGTGTATTCAACTCAACCTAAGCAATGATGACAACTCTTACACATGAAATGATTATGAAGTCATGAAAGTAGAAAATGCATTTATCTAAAAAAATACAATCCTCACAAACTAAAGCTACCTATCCTACACTAACTTACATTATCTAAACAAAGCCTAAACTACCTTAACCTACCTATCCGGCACTAATCTTAACACTACCTTACACTAGCTTATCTATATCTATCCTATTCATTTAACACAAATGACATGTTAAACATCAACCCCCCACCCCCTTTACACACATGAAGTGACACAATACAAACATCAAGTACACCTCTACATAAAGTAACTACACGTAAACCTGGTAAATATACCCCAAAATGTATATATATATATATATA
The DNA here is from genome assembly GCA_963921515.1 of Calotriton arnoldi. NCBI lineage: Eukaryota > Metazoa > Chordata > Amphibia > Caudata > Salamandridae > Calotriton > Calotriton arnoldi. The sequence continues at coordinate 20,498 of CAWUFW010007744.1, read as the reverse complement.
TATATATATATTCACTGAAAAAAACACAGGTTTCAGGGACGTTATAGTTAGTTGGAAATTTCAGTCGTACAAAAGCAGAGAAATTCGGCCGTTATAGTTAGTTGAGCTAACTATAACTCGCGCCCCGCAATGCACTGCTGATAACGTCACATATTACATCACTCATGACATGGTCAGTGACATCACTGATGACATCTCAAATGACATCACTGATGGTTTTTTCAGTGAATTGCAACGTTTTTTTAAATGCTAATTTCTAACTATAACGTCCCTGAAACCTGTGGTTTTTTCAGTGAATTTCAAAGATTTTTTGAATGCTAATATCTAAGTATAATGTCCAAAAAATACTTTTTCTTAATTGTTTTATTTTTATAAAAATAATGTGATATTTTCTCTTTTCTAAAATATAAATTTACATTTTTTTTTTTAAACAGTGGATTCACATACCGATCGTATACCAATCATGGTGGTTGCGCTAATCCAAGAATTTTGCCGCCATATTGGTTAAGTCGTGTACGATGCGCGTTTGGTATGTGAAGGGTGCGCGAATCTCGGCCCCGCGTAACGTCACGTACGTATTTCCGGGGGTCGCGCCATACATTTTTTTGTTTTAAAAGTATATGTATATAACTTTATTATATATATTATACCAAGAGATTATTTAACGTAATTGTAAATATCATAAATTTGTAACTGGAATAAAGATATATTATTGTAAAATATATTTTTCGGGAATCGCGTCGGGTGCGCGCCGGTTGCGCCCGGGTGCGCAAACCCCATGTGACTTCGAAAGAAACAATTTCATTGGTTTAGAAGCTTTTGATTCTAGAACTTGAAGGACCCCACCCATTTTTTTCATTCTTTCAAGAGCATCTCAGAAGAAACACCTGTTGTCTTTTGCTTCACTTCTTTCTATCTTTTTGGTGTTTTTTTTGTTCCATCAAAAAATGGCAGCTCGAAATCCACCACAGCAGCTTCCACCTGAAGAGGAAGAAGACTTGGAGGAACCCGTCAAAGTCCGGTATGAGAGCATCGTGTGGCCATTTTTCTCCATACCACCTGGGGAGAAAAAGGTGTATGCCCGTAAGGTGACATGCACCGTTTGTGATAAGGTCCTCTCACGAGGGTCAGAAAAAAAATATTCTTGCGGTACGTCATCTATGCGGAAGCATTTACAGACAATGCACCCTCGGCATCTCCCAAGAGAACAACTGCGTCGTGAACAAGAAAAGCAGTCAAATGGCGACAACACTGCTGGACCCAGCACCTCATCTGCTGGCACACAACTGCTCCAACCAACATCTTCCCTGACTTAGCTAGAGTGGAGCAGCGTTGTTTAAAATGTAAGAAGACCTTATGTGTTGGTGAGCAATCAGTGAATGCTATCCTGGTTGCCATTAAGAACCACAAGTGTTAATTGTTTTGTTTTGTTTATGCAATGACTTTTAATTGCATAATTTTTTCATTTTTTTTCTTGTTGGTTCTGTTTATTTATTTTTTTTAAAACACCCAAAAAATTCATAAAAGAGTTACAAAAAAACACAAAAAAATATAAAACAAAAAAGAAAGAAAAAAATGGTTCTTTTCAGAACTGCCTATTTGGTTAAAAATAGACAAATGTGTAAGTGTTGTATGAATTGTGCAAAGTTGAATATATGGAGAAGAGTGTGGGTAGTGCATGTGTGATTGGAGAAGTGCACGTGTACTACCTGAATGATTGCATAAATACATGTGAAATGCTTCGGTGATTGTAAGAGTGCATGAGTAATGTGTAGGTGCATCAAGGAGTGTATCAGTAGTGCCTGTGTGATTGCATAAGTGCATAGATAGTGCCTGGATGATTTTATAAGTGATTAAAGGAGTGCATGTGTAATCCCTGGGTGATTGCATAAGTGCAGGGTAATGTCTGCGTCTGCGTGATTAGAGGCGTGCATGGGAACTGCCTAAGTGATTGAAGGAGTGCATGGGTAATGTCTGGGTAATTGCATAAGTGCAGGGGTAATGTCTGGGTGATTGGAGGAGAGCATGGGCACTGCCTGAATTATTGAAGGAGTGCATGGGTAATGCCTGGGTGATTGCATGAATGCAGGGGTAATGCCTGGGTGATTGGAGGAGTGCAGAGATAGTGCCTGGGTAATTAGAGGAGTGTATAGGTAGTACCTGGATAATTTTATAAGTGCATGGATAGTGGCTGGGTGATTGGAGGAGTGCATGTGTAGAACCTGGGTTATTCCATGAGTGCATAGGTAGGGCTTTGGTGATTACATGACTGCAGGGGTTCTGCCTGAGTGATTGAAGGAGTGCATGGGTAATGCCTGTGTGCATGGAAGAGTGCATGGGTAAAATGTCTGGGTGATTGTATGAGTGCAGGGGTAATATCTGGGTGATTGGAGGAGTGCATGGGTAATGCCTGGGTGCATGGAAGAGTGCATGGGTAGTGCCTGGGTGCATGGAGGAGTGCATGGGTAGTTTTGGGGTGATTGGAGCAGTGCATGTGTAGAACCTGGGTGATTGCATGAGCGTACAGGTAGTGCCTGGATGATTGGAAGACTGCATAGGTAGTGCTTGGGTGATCGCATAAGTGTAGCAGAAGTACCTGAGTGCATGTATGAGTGCATGGGTAGTGCCTGAGTGATTGCATGAGTGCATAGGTAATGCCTGGGTGATTGCATAGGTGCAAGAGTAATGTCTGGGTGATTGGAGGAGTGCATGGGTACTGCCTGAGTGATTAAAGGACTACATTGGTAATGCCTGGATGATTGCATGAGTGCAGCGGTAATGTCTGGTTGATTGGAGGAGTGCATAGGTACTGCCTGAGTGATTGAAGGAGTCCATGGGTAATGCATGGGTGATTCCATGAGTACAAGAGTAATGTCTGGGTGATTGGAGGAGTGCATGGGTAATGCCTGGGTGATTGCATGAGTGCAGGGGTAATGTCTGGATGATTGGAGGAGTGTATAGGTACTGCCTGAGTGATTGAAGGAGTGCATGGGTAATGCCTGGGTGATTGCATGAGTGCACAGGTAATGTCTGGGTGATTGGAGGAGTGCATAGGTACTGCCTGAGTGATTGAAGGAGTGCATAGGTAATGCCTGGGTGATTGCATAAGTGCAGGAGTAATGTCTGGGTGATTGGAGGAGTGCATGGGTACTGCCTGAGTGATTGAAGGAGTGTATCAATAATGCCTGGGTATTTCTGTAAGTGCATGGGTAATGCCTGGGGGATTTTGTAAGTGCATGGGTAATGCCTGTGTGATTGCATGAGTGCAGAGGTAATGTCTGGGTGATGGGAAGAGTGCATGGGTACTGCCTGAGTGATTGTAGGAGCGCATGGGTAATGCCTGGGTGATTGCAAGACTGCATGGATAGTGCCTGGGTCATTGGAGGAGTGCATGCGTACTGCCTGAGTGATTGAAGGAGTGCATAGGTAATGCCTGGGTGATTGCATACGTGCATGGGTAGTGCCTGGGTGATTGGAGGAGTGCATGGGTACTGCCTGAGTGATTGAAGGAGTGCATGGGTAATGCCTAGATGATTGCATGAGTGGAGGGGTAATGTCTGGGGGATTGGAGCAGGGCATGGGTACTGCCTGAGTGATTGAAGGAGTGCATGGGTAATGCCTGGGTGATTACATGAGTGCATGGGTCATGCCTGGGTGATTGGGGGAGTGCATGGGTACTGCCTGAGTGATTGAAGAAGTGCATGGGTAGTGACTGGGTGATTGCATGAGTACACAGGTAATGTCTTGGTGATTGGAGCAGTGCATGGGTACTGTCTAACTGATTGAAGAAGTGCATAGGTTATGCCTGGGTGATTGCATTAGTGCATGGGTAGTGCCTGAGTGATTGGAAGAGTGCATGGGTACTGCCTGGTTGATTGCATGCGTGCATGGGTATTGCCTGGGTTATTCCATGAGTGTAGGAGACATGTCTGGGTGATTGGAGGAGTGCATGGGTACTGCCTGAGTGATTGAAAGAGTCCAAAGGTAATGCCTGGATGATTGCATAAGTGCATGGGTAGTGCCTGGGTGATTGGAGGAGTGCATGGATACTGCCTGAGTGATTGAAGGAGTGCATGGGTAATACTGGGTGATTGCATGAGTGCAGGTGTAATGTCTGGGTGATTGGAGGAGTGCATGGGTACTGCCTGAGTGATTGAAGGAGTGGATGGGTAATGTATGGGTGATTGCATGAGTGCATGGGTAGTACATGGGTGATTGGAGGAGTGCATGGGTACTGCCTGAGTGATTGAAGAAGTGCATAGGTAATGCCTGGGTGATTGCATGAGTGCAGGGGTAATGTCTGGGTGATTGGAGGAATGCATGGGTACTGCTTGAGTGATTGAAGGACTACATGGGTAATGCCTGGGTGATTGCATGAGTTCAGGGGTAATGTCTGGGTGATTGGAGGAGTGCATAGGTACTGCCTGAGTGATTGAAGGAGTGATGGGTAATGCCTGGGTGATTCCATGAGTGCAATAATAATGTCCAGGTGATTGGAGGAGTGCATGGGTACTGCCTGAGGGATTGGAGGAGTGCATGGGTAATGCCTGGGTGATTCCATGAGGGCAGAGGTAATGTGTGGGTGATTGGAGGAGTGCATGGGTACTGCCTGAGTGATTGAAGACGTGCATAGGTAATGCCTGGGTGATTGCAAGAGTGCAGGAGTAATGTCTGGGTGAGTGGAGGAGTGCATGCGTACTGCCTGAGTGATTGAAGGAGTGCATAGGTAATATCTGGGTGATTGCATAAGTGCATGGGTAGTGCCTGGGTGATTGGAAGAGTGCATGGGTACTGCCTGGGTGATTGCATGAGTGCATGGATAGTGCATGGGTGATTCCATGAGTTCAGGAGTAATGTCTGGGTGATTGGAGGAGTGCATGGGCACTGCCTGAGTGATTGAAATAGTGCATAGGTAATGCCTGGGTGATTGCATAAGTGCATGGGTAGTGCCTGGGTGATTGGAGGAGTGCATGGACACTGCCTGAGTGATTGAAGGAGTGCATGGGTAATGCCTGGGTGATTGCATGAGTGCAGGTGTAATGTCTGGGTGATTGGAGGAGTGCATGGGTACTGCCTGAGTGATTGAAGGAGTGGATGGGTAATGCCTGGGTGATTGCATGAGTGCCTGGGTAGTGCATGGGTGATTGGAGGAGTGCATGGGTACTGCCTGATTGATTGAAGGAGTGCATAGATAATGCCTGGGTGATTGCGTGAGTGCAGGGGTAATGTCTGGGTGATTGGAGGAGAGCATGGGTACTGCCTGAGTGATTGAAGGATAACATGGGTAATGCCTGGGTGATTGCATGAGTGCAGGGGTACAATCTGGGTGATTGGAGGAGTGTATAGGTACTGCCTGAGTGATTGAAGGAGTGCATGGGTAATGCCTGGGTGATTCCCTGAGTGCAAGAGCAATGTCTGGGTGATTGGAGGAGTGCATGGGTACTGCCTGAGTGATTGAAGGAGTGCATGGGTAATGCCTGGGTGATTCCATGAGGGCAGGAGTAATGTGTGGGTGATTGGAGGAGTACATGAGTACTGCCTGAGTGATTGAAGGAGTGCATAGGTAATGCCTGGGTGATTGCATAAGTGCATGGGTAATGCCTGGGTGATTGGAGGAGTGCATGGGTACTGCCTGAGGGATTGAAGGAGTGCATGGGTAATGCCTGGGTGATTGCATGAGTGCAGGTGTAATGTCTGGATGATTGGAGGAGTGCATGGGTACTGCCTGAGTGAATGAAGGAGTGGATGGGTAATGTCTGCGTTATTGAATGAGTGCATGGGTAGTGCCTGGGTGATTGGAGGAGTGCATGGGTACTGCCTGAGTGATTGAAGGAGTGCATGGGTAATGCATGGGTGATTCCATGAGTGCAAGAGTAATGTCTGGGTGATTGGAGGAGTGCATGGGTACTGCCTGAATGATTCAAGGAGTGCATGGGTAACGCCTGGGTGATTGAAAGAGTGCAGGAGTAATGTCTGGGTGATTGGACGAGTGCATGGGTACTGCCTGAGTGATTGAAGGAGTGCATGGGTAGTGCCTGTGTGATTCCATGAGTGCAGGGGTAATGTCTGGGTGATTGGAGGAGTGCATGGGTACTGCCTAAGTGATTGAAGGAGTGCATGGGTAATGCCTGGGTGATTCTATGAGTGCTGGCGTAATGTATGGGTGATTGGAGGAGTGCATGGGTAGTACCAGAGTACATGGATGAATACATTAGTAATTCCTGGGTGATTGCATGAGTGTACAGATAGTGCCTGGGTGATTGGAGGAGTACATAGTAGTGTCTGGGTGATATTATAAGTGTATGGGTATTGCCTAGATGATTGGAGAAGTGCATGGATAGTGCATGGGTGATGGGAGGAGTGTGGGAATAGTGCCTAACTGTATAGATAAGTGCATGGGTAGTGTTTGAAAAAATGAATGAGTGCAGTAAAAGCGACTGTAAACATTAGTACATATTATCATGCTTATTACATTATTTCATCTTACCTTTTTTATTAAAGAAGATACAAAACTTAGTGGAACTATTTTATAGTAGTTTTGTTGTAAACTGAATTTAAAATCTTTTCAAACTTTAGTATTACCTTCTGTAAAAAAAAAGAAGAAAAACTGTTATTGCATATAATATTATAGTTTTAAGAACACAACATAATTTTAGAATTACATAACATATTCAGTTTCCTTTTTTGGTGTTCTCAGATTCTACTGAATTTCACCATACACAGTGATTTCAATGTAGATCATTGTATAACAGCGTGGAAAAAAATACAATCAATGAAATTGTAAAAAACAAAACAAATCTGCGTTGAAAATATTTACAAGTGAAACTATCTGTTTACCTATATACAGTTTGTAAATTACATTCTTCAACTACATTAAATCTTTTACTTCTCTCAAGTACATTTTGTAAAATATACACTCTCATTTACTTTGCGTATAATATAAAGATCAAATATATAAACTACTTCTTTCAAACACAATTTTGCAAATGCAATAAGAATTAGCACAAACAATAATCCAAAAGGTAATTGTTCACATCTTCCCAATAGGCCGAATAATGTTTCCAAAACCATTTGCATTGAAAATATCCAAAATAAAATCGTTAATTTGTGTTCACATCTTCCCCATAGGCCGAATGATGTTTTCAAAACTTTTGCATCAAAAATATCAGATATGAATTTGGTATTTCGTAAGGCAACCTACATTTGAATTCCAAATGGTCATCATGACAATGTGTCCATCCTTTATTGCACTTTAAATACACAGTTTAGTGTCCAGATGTTGTAGTAAGTAAGTAAGTAATTTAAGAGTATAAGTTAATTAAAACCTTTACAAAAAACGTTTGACGGCGAAATTCATCAAAATAAAACCGCAGTTACATCATGTACAGTGTCCAACAATAAAAAGAGCTATGGTACAGTTTGTGATATCTACGCAGCGTATTCCGTTCTACTTGTTTGTGCCGTAGTCCTACGAAGTATCAGTTCATGCGAAATGCATTGAGCAGTCCTTAATTTCCCCTCATGACAGTCTCAAAAAAATCCCTGAGGCATTTGTGTGTAAATAAAAAGGTGCCTTTGGATTGCATATATTTTAAAATAACAAGCTTTTTTATGAAAAGATTTTGACATCATGTGGCAGCCTCGTCGTTGGATTTTATGCCAAAAATACTGCAGATCCATAAAGTGCCTAGTGCCCAGTGCTTAACAAGAAATTGTTTTTTATTATATTAAAAGGAAGACTTTTGCATCGTGCATTTCCTAATGAAGAGTGCCAGTTCCGGGAAGTGGCGTGCCCGCGTTCAAAGACTGCTTATTGTGCACCGGATCTTTTCATTTTTTCCTCTGCCATCCCCATGAATTGTACGAACCGGCACGCCTGCTGTAGATCTCCTCCTCCAAGGCATGCCTTCACTGCTTGTCTACAGGATCTTATCTGTCTGGTGTTAAAGATAGGTTTCAAAAGCAGTCGTCGTTCAGGATCCAATTCTCAACAGGTGCATAATAGATGCGTGATGCTCTCTTCTGCTTTCCCGCAAAGATGGCACTTAGTTGATTCCGATAATCGCTTCCATGGTGGGAGGTGCGGCAGGACAGGAAGGATACCCATTCGGGACAGTAGATATTTCTCTTTTGTTTTCCTGTTGAAGCCAGCGCCTAGATAGTTTTGCGGGAAGGGTCTTGTGTAGCTCTGCAGCACGCACCATCCATGGGCCCTTTCCCTGAGCGTTTCTTTGTCCTCTACTACTGACAGCCTTTTCACTGTCTTATTTACCAACAGCTTAAAGCTGTTTTGCATTCCCAAGGTTGCCCAAAGCTCCTTCAGGCCTAGGCGGTTTATAGATGCTGTCAGATAGTCCCTTGCTATACAGACCTTGCTTGTATTTATCTCTTTCCATAGATGGAAATTCAGAGAGATTTGTTCGGGCCTGCTGATCCTATGCCAGCATTTCACATAGGCGCCATTTCGAGATATTTTTGGGGACTGTAGACCGAACTCCAGCCTAATTTGTGCAGGAGAGACATAATTTGGGAGTCCGAAAATTATTCTTGCTGATCTTGACAGGGTACGATCCAGAATTTCGCCATCTCTTACCCTAAGGCACTCACTCCCGTAGGCGATAGCTGGGATTAGCTTTGCTTGTAATACCTGTAGTAGTGGGCTGAAGCTTGGTCCGGCAGTTTTAAGTTTGAGAGATTTTAAAGCTACCGCTATTGAGTTGCCTATCCATTTTACGGCTTCTTTTTGTGATTTAAAAGCACCCTTGTCATCAATTATCACCCCTTAGATACTTGTATTCTGCCACAGCTTCCATGGGTGTGCCTGCCAGATGCCAGTGAAACCCAGATGTGTTCTTTTTCGGTTTAAAGCGCATGACCTTCGACTTCTCTAAGTTGATCGTTAGACCGTTAGATGCTGTGTGACTGATGGTTGTGTTTATCAGGTGCTTAGGCCCAATTGGAGTTCGGCTAATCAGCATGAGGTCGTCGGCATACAGTAAGTTAGAAAGTGACAGCCCCCCTAACCTGGGCGCGTGTGAGATGCTGGTGTTTAATTCCAAAGAAAGGTCTGCCATAAACAAGTTAAAAAGTGTAGGGGCCAGCACACACCCCTGTTTCAGACCCCTCGTTGTTGGTATTTTCCTTGACAGGAATTCCCCGGTTCCTAGCTTTATTTGAACCCACGTGTTGGTATGTAGGAGAATTATCTGATTGCTGGAATTTTCATCTTCTCTAGTTTGGCCCATAGTTTGTTCCTGTCAATACTGTCAAAAGCTGCGGAATAATCAATAAAACAAAGAAAAAGGGGGAGCTTTGCTGATTTGACGCCGTCCATCAGTAGCGTCAGGGCGAGTAGTTTTGTGATGGTCCCTGTGCCTTTACAGAAGCCTGTCTGGTTGATGGGAATGAGCGATTTTTTGTTTGCCCATGCTGTCAGGTCATCCAGGAGGAGTCCGGCATAGTATTTTGCCTCGATGTCAATTAAGGTTACGAGTCGGTAGCTGGTTGCTTTGTTCTTATCTCCCTTCTTATAAATTGGGGATATTATGGAGCCTTTCCAGGAGTCTGGTATAATGCTCCCGCCTCCTATGTGTTTAAACACTAATAGTAGCACGGGCGCCCAATAGTCCAGGTCAGTTTTGAATAAAATTGGGGGGATCCCGTTGGGGCACGGTGCGCCCTCCGCCTTACCTTTGGCTATTCGGTTTTTGATCTGCAAAGTCGTAAATTGAGGGATGCTTATTTGTATTCTGCTGGTGATTTCATAAGGACTTAGCTCGTCGGGCTGTCCCGTCCCCGGTTTTGCTGCAGAGGGACTTTCCTCCTTTAAGTTGAAATGTTCCAAGAGGTGGCCTGCCCAAGTTTCCTCTGTTAAGTGAGAGTTAATACCTTGCACGTTGGCATTTCCTAGGTTGTTTATTGTTCGCCAAAATCTTGCATTTTGATCTATCTTCGCGTCATACAAGAGCTTGGCCCACAAGGTGTCTTCCGCATCCCTTTTTGCTTGCCAGATAGCTTTTTTCTTTGTTGCTTTTAACTGCGCTAGGGCTTTCTGTAATATAGTTTCATTGCCCCTTTGTCTGAGCCCTCGTAAAGTTTTATTTATATCTTTATTGAGGGCCCTCAGATTCGTTATTTCAGAAATAGGGAGATAGTTTCGCTGATTTCCTGATCGTGAGCTTGCGAGCTGGGTTTTGGGCGTACCCCTACGGAATAAGGGGCCGCCTGATCTTATGACGTGCTGATCCCCTAATTTTTTGGTCAGAGTTTCCCAGCGGATTCTCACGTTGCTGTGTGCCTCTGCTTGATTGTCCCAGATTGACTTTGCTAAGGCTTGCAGTTTATCTGGTTGGATGGTTTTGCAAGTTACACCAAAAGGGGATGATGGACGGAGCGTTTGAGCAAATCAAACACTCACCCCCAGTCAACTGATCTGGGTTTAATCCATCATCATTCTTTAGCTCACTCCACCACCCCAGTTCAGACATGGCCATATGCAAATCAGTCTGACCCTGTGCCTCATGGGAACAGTCCAGCCCGAACTGCCAAGCCATGTCTTACCTGGACCGGAAACAAGCATCCTGGGACCGGTTTCTGGCTAATCAGCCGTCATCAGCCAGGCTAGCTTGAATCCAGTGGCAGAGTGAGCAGGGACCCTCGTCTGGGCATGCCCTGCCAACTTAGGGCGAACAAGCGATACCAAAGGGGATGATGGACGGAGCGTTTGAGCAAATCAAACACTCACCCCCAGTCAACTGATCTGGGTTTAATCCATCATCATTCTTTAGCTCACTCCACCACCCCAGTTCAGACATGGCCATATGCAAATCAGTCTGACCCTGTGCCTCATGGGAACAGTCCAGCCCGAACTGCCAAGCCATGTCTTAGCTGGATTCAAGCTAGCCTGGCTGATGACGGCTGAATAGCCAGAAACCGGTCCCAGGATGCTTGTTTCCGGTCCAGGGAAGACATGGCTTGGCAGTTCGGGCTGGACTGTTCCCATGAGGCACAGGGTCAGACTGATTTGCATATGGCCATGTCTGAACTGGGGTGGTGGAGTGAGCTAAAGAATGATGATGGATTAAACCCAGATCAGTTGACTGGGGGTGAGTATTTGATTTGCTCAAACGATCCGTCCATCATCCCCTTTGGTATCGCTTTGTTCGCCCTAAGTTGGCAGGGTATGCCCAGACGTGGGTCCCTTGCTCACTTTGCCACTGGATTCAAGCTAGCCTGGCTGATGACGGCTGAATAGCCAGAAGCCGGTCCCAGGATGCTTGTTTCCGGTCCAGGGAAGACATGACTTGGCAGTTCGAGCTGGACTGTTCCCATGAGGCACAGGGTCAGACTGATTTGCATATGGCCATGTCTGAACTGGGGTGGTGGAGTGAGCTAAAGAATGATGATGGATTAAACCCAGATCAGTTGACTGGGGGTGAGTGTTTGATTTGCTCAAACGCTCCGTCCATCATCCCCTTTGGTATCGCTTGTTCGCCCTAAGTTGGCAGGGTATGCCCAGACGTGGGTCCCTTGCTCACTTTGCCACTGGATTCAAGCTAGCCTGGCTGATGACGGCTGAATAGCCAGAAACCGGTCCCAGGATGCTTGTTTCCGGTCCAGGGAAGACATGACTTGGCAGTTCGGGCTGGCTGTTCCCATGAGGCACAGGGTCAGACTGATTTGCATATGGCCATGTCTGAACTGGGGTGGTGGAGTGAGCTAAAGAATGATGATGGATTAAACCCAGATCAGTTGACTGGGGGTGAGTGTTTGATTTGCTCAAACGCTCCGTCCATCATCCCCTTTGGTATCGCTTTGTTCGCCCTAAGTTGGCAGGGTATGCCCAGACGTGGGTCCCTTGCTCACTTTGCCACTGGATTTAAGCTAGCCTGGCTGATGACGGCTGAATAGCCAGAAACCAGTCCCAGGATGCTTGTTTCCGGTCCAGGGAAGACATGGCTTGGCAGTTCGGGCTGGAATGTTCCCATGAGGCACAGGGTCAGACTGATTTGCATATGGCCATGTCTGAACTGGGGTGGTGGAGTGAGCTAAAGAATGATGATGGATTAAACCCAGATCAGTTGACTGGGGGTGAGTGTTTGATTTGCTCAAACGCTCCGTCCATCATCCCCTTTGGTATCGCTTTGTTCGCCCTAAGTTGGCAGGGTATGCCCAGACGAGGGTCCCTTGCTCGCTTTGCCACTGGATTCAAGCTAGCCTGGCTGATGACGGCTGAATAGCCAGAAACCGGTCCCAGGATGCTTGTTTCCGGTCCAGGGAAGACATGGCTTGGCAGTTCGGGCTGGACTGTTCCCATGAGGCACAGGGTCTGACTGATTTGCATATGGCCATGTCTGAACTGGGGTGGTGGAGTGAGCTAAAGAATGATGATGGATTAAACCCAGATCAGTTGACTGGGGGTGAGTGTTTGATTTGCTCAAACGCTCCGTCCATCATCCCCTTTGGTATCGCTTTGTTCGCCCTAAGTTGGCAGGGTATGCCCAGACGTGGGTCCCTTGCTCACTTTGCCACTGGATTCAAGCTAGCCTGGCTGATGACGGCTGAATAGCCAGAAACCGGTCCCAGGATGCTTGTTTCCGGTCCAGGGAAGACATGGCTTGGCAGTTCGGGCTGGACTGTTCCCATGAGGCACAGGGTCAGACTGATTTGCATATGGCCATGTCTGAACTGGGGTGGTGGAGTGAGCTAAAGAATGATGATGGATTAAACCCAGATCAGTTGACTGGGGGTGAGTGTTTGATTTGCTCAAACGCTCCGTCCATCATCCCCTTTGGTATCGCTTTGTTCGCCCTAAGTTGGCTGGGTATGCCCAGACGTGGGTCCCTTGCTCACTTTGCCACTGGATTCAAGCTAGCCTGGCTGATGACGGCTGAATAGCCAGAAACCGGTCCCAGGATGCTTGTTTCCGGTCCAGGAAGACATGGCTTGGCAGTTCGGGCTGGACTGTTCCCATGAGGCACAGGGTCAGACTGATTTGCATATGGCCATGTCTGAACTGGGGTGGTGAAGTGAGCTAAAGAATGATGATGGATTAAACCCAGATCAGTTGACTGGGGGTGAGTGTTTGATTTGCTCAAACGCTCCGTCCATCATCCCCTTTGGTATGGTTTTGCAAGTTAGCCTTCTTAAGTTCACAGTATGAATAGAGGCTGGATCCTCCACTGGGAGATCCAGGGGCTGCCCTTGTATGCACATAAAAATTTCCTGGGGCAGATGATAGCTATGCTATGCTCTTTTGTTCCAATCTTGAAGCTTGAGATACTACTAAACAGTTGTAGAGTAACAAAAGTATAGTCTATTGTAGAGCTTGCCGTCGCTTTATGATATGTTGCCGCGGGAGGTTGATCTCCTGGAAAGCGGCCATTTAGTGCCACAAGGCTTAGGTGCTCCATGTCCTGTATGAAGTTCCTGGTAAGAGCTGACAGATGTGTCTTTTTGCCCTGTTCCTGAATGGGAATCTTCCAGGCCGCGAATTGTTCCTCCAGATCATTGTCCCTTTGTTGCGGCCCCAATGGATGCATGTTAAAATCTCCAGCCAGCAGAAGGTTGGTTGTTGGTTCTTCCGAAAATAATCTAGTTATTTCCGTGCCCACCATTTTGGCTCCTCTGGCTTTGTCGCGTGGGTGAATATATACGTTTAGCACTAAAATTTGTTGTTTAGCTTTGCCATCCCCTAAGTCCACTGCAAGAATTTTGAGCCCATTTGTTGGGGTTAGGATGGAATCTACATCTCTTGTCCCCCTTATGGTGCTAATTGATGAGGAGATAAATAGGCCACCCTTTAGATGCCTAAATTTGGCTCCTTTGGTTGCTGGTAAGTGATGAGTTTTGTAGCCAAGTAGATGCTGAGGTTCTTCCAACCAAGTCTCCTGCAGTAGGATAAGGTTGAAGCCTTGGATATAACAAAGTAATTCTGTTTCCGATGCCTTACTTCCGAAGCTGTTTACATTCCTGGAGCAAATTCGGAGTTGCGCGCCACCAACGGGGGTTTGAGTTGAGCTAAGTCAAGCGCTCGCTCCTTGTATGTTTATTGTTCTAGTTAACCAGGTCCAGTCATCTTGTGGAGTTGCTTGGTCCTGACTTTTCCCTCCTGGTGGTGGTACATCCATGCTACGCGCCCCTCTGAGGACTGATTGGGCATTCCTGGCCTGTGGGTGACCAGATTGCTCGGGTCTATTGGGTATCAAAGGTTCTGGATAGCCCGGTTGTTGGTATAAGAGAATTTTAATTCCCCAGGCTTTTAATTGGGCCTCCTCCGCCAAAATACTCCTTGCTGTTTCCTCTGAGGCCCAGGTTGCCTTGGTCATTTCTCTACTTGAGAGTTCTTTGTTGATTTTGAACTCGATTCGTTCAAGATCCAAAGAATTAATGTCTGCCAGGCTCCTGATTGATTGAATCAGACGCAGGATATTCCCTTTATTGAGGATGTCCCCACGGCCTCTCGATTTGAATTCAGGAATGAACAGAATTGAGCGACTTTTTTGATTTATAGTATTAATGGGTAGATGCTTGGCCTGATTACCCTGGCATATTTGAGGGGGAAGATTGAAGAGGCTGGCTACACCCCCAGCAGCCTGCTTGAGACCGGCTGAAGCTTTAGGTTGAGCGGATAAGTGTGCCTGTATGTTGTTAATTATGCGAACCGGATTGCTGTTGCTAACAGTCGTCATAATTTTGCCTCCCGCGGTGCGTTCTTGCTTAGGCGGTTCATCTCCAGGGCTTTCCACCTCTGGTTCTGGCATCTCCTGGGGTGTCTCCTGCAGAATTATTGTGGTTAAAGGGCCCGCTTTGTTATCTGTCGTTGACGGCAAGAGTTCGGAAGTAACGATGTCGACTGGGCTTTTTGTCCCATGCTCCGGTCTGTCTAGAGGAAAGTAGTCTGTAATCTTCTTCCTCTTTCTCCCTTTCCTCCTTTTCTTGCGACTATGGGACCGTTTCTCTTTGCCTTGTCCTTTTTCCAGGCCTTGTGGCTTGATGGCGTGTGTTTTCGATGGTTCCCCTTCTGACTGTTGCGTATGATCGCTTTGTTCTAAATCGCCACTCACTTCTTTTGCTTTGTCATTTTTGCTGAGCCTTTCTGCCCAGGACATCTCAATTAGCTGATCCTCTGTGGCTTTGGATGTGTTAGGCCGACAAAGTCTTGGGCAGATAGTAGTCCCAGAGTCCTTATGGGAGGCCTTTGAGGGGGTAGTGCCCCTGCCCCTGTCCTCACATGCCTTTTCTCCACTAATGGTTGTCTCTGTGTTGTCTTTTTTATGGGTCTCTTGGGGGTTTATCCTAGCTTTATTCGTTAAGTTCCTGATGTCGCTCACCAATTCCCCCATTGCTGCCGGGAGTGTGGACAGTTTGTTCACTATGGTGAAACAGGTGCAGTGTGTTTGCATTAGTTGTGTTTCTTCCTGAACCCTATGGATCAGTTTGATCATGTTCATAAGTCTGTGATCGATGTTTGTGACATGAGTAGCAACTGAGTTAAGAATGGTTAATTGAATGGCCATTTTATCCGAGTGAAACTGCATTGCCTTGATGAATAGTTGCATAGTGTCCAGTAGGGACGACCAGAGTCTTCCTTTGTCTGATCAGTCCGTTTCCTTGGGACGGCTTTGATGCCCACTGGACGTCTCGGGCTGCCTGATGCAAGAAGTATTTAGTGGATCATACCACTCTTGTTCGAACCGTGTGTCAAACCCACTGTTGGCTGGATCTAAGCTTGGCGCCTCTGATTCTCCCCAATCTTGCGTCGGAGTGCTTCCTGTTAGTCTATTTGGAAGTCGGTTGGGCTCAGTGCCTGAGGGTTCAGTTTTCAAATATGTTGTGGCATCCGGCTCATAGCGCTGAGTTCCTCTATTAGCTTCACCTCATCCTTCTCCCTCTCCTCCAGGACTGCTTGAGAGCCATGGTGCAACCAGATCTGATTCCAAAGTGGGGTGGCTTTGTTCTGAAGCTACTTGTACCACTGACAAGAAAATAGGCTATTTACTCATTGATTTTTGTTCATCTTTTGTCGTGGTACACTGAACTGCAATTTCTAGTGGAGCCTTGATGGCCTCCGTGTTAGTAGTTGAGGAAAGGATGGCCATAGTGGTAGTCGTTTGCCCCTTGTTGGGATTTTTCATATCCTTAAAGGTTGTTTCTTCTCTTCCTGTCAATACTGTAACAGAAGGTTCGAGTGGTGGGCCTATTCTTGGCTCAGGCGGAGCGCCAAAGACTCTTGATGATGCCTGGTTTAAACCAAGGTGTGCGCCCCTCGGGGGGGATGTTGAAGGAGCTATGAGGTCTTCGTTAAGTGCACCAACCTTCATTGTTTTTAGAATTGGCCCTTCTTGGAGGCCATCCGGGCGTGGAGCAGTCGTTCCTCCTTTCTCGCCCTCGTCGAGTTCTTTCTTCTCTGTGTTCTCTGCGTTGTGATTTGAGTGATGTACTGTCACTGGGCAAAGGGGGGAAGGAAGGTCACTCAAGCTTACGTTATTGAGATTTAGCACCACCCCTGCATCTTTTAAGAATGAGAACTTCGTGTAGATCTTAGGCTGGAGGCTACCTCTGACCCTTCCAGAGATCTGAGTTTGGGCGTCGTCCACCACCAACAGTCTCTGGTGACGTATGCCTTCTTCCATTAACTGTTTCTCGTTTCTGGAGATCTCACTGAGGCCTTTGCTCTTCTTTTTCCTCTTGCTGAGTATAGATGTAACCGACCGTCTCTCTTTCCTGATCTCATATCTGTTGCGTTCCGTATGCCCCCTTAAATTTGGATAGCCTTGAGTGTTTTGGGATTTATAGGTAAGTACACCTGATGACTACTTAAGATGTAGCTGTTTCCCCCGTCTGTTTTTGGTTCTGTGTTTGTTCTTATTATGTTCTCTCTTCGTTGAGTTCCATTTGAGAAGCTATTACCCCTGCCTTCTCCAGAGATATCCGGTTGCCGCTTGCTAAGGGCTTGCTCTCTGAGGGAGTGCTGAATGCTGCTGGGGCCCGGCCGTCCTGGAGGTTCTTAACTGTAGGGGCCCGGTTCTAGAAGTGCTGCTAGGCGTTATGGCTGGGACAGAAGAGAGGGGACGCCAGGCTGCGCTTTTTCCCAGCGGCCTAGTGTCCTCCCACTCCTCCCTTTCCCCCTGCCGTGGAGCTCCCTGGAAATAAGCCTGCTCCTGCTGTGCCTGCCGACTGCTTTCACCCTTCTGCCAGCCTGCTTCACCAGTGCCACCGGTGGCAGGGGAGCGGCTGTGGTCCTGATGTTGCTAGGGGTGTACAGTCACTAGGGGGGGGTTGGGTGAGTAGGGCTCTCGAACAGCCCCGCAAGCCACGCCCAACTTAGTTGAGCGGCTTCCACGGGTCCGCCTGGCTCGCACTCTGCCGCCGCCTGATAGTGGCGGCAGCGCTCGCCGCCCTCCTTACCTCCTTGCCTCCTTGCCACCAAGTCGCCGTCTTGCCGCCTTGCCGCCTGTAGGAGTCATACTGTGCTGTGCCGTACCGTACCGAGGCTGAGCCTGGAGCCGGATCTGGAGCCGACGGACGGGGCGGTAGTACGGCAGTAGAGCCCAGCCCAGCGGTCAGCCCAGGGAGAGCGCCTCAGATCAGGGGCGAAGGCGGAGGGCAGGAGGCTCTGCTCTGCTCGACTCTACACGCCCGCTCCGCGTCTGACATCAAACAGGAAGCAAACAAATGTTGTAGTTGGTCCATCATGAAAAATAATAGCCACTGCTTTAAAGTTCTTCCTGAAATTGATACTTGACTTGCCAGAACATTTTTTATGTTGGTTTCCAATTTTCTTCGATCTGCTCTGCAACGTTGTAGCATTAAAATGACATATTGTCCAAATCTTTCTATAAATAATGTTGACAACATTTCTGATTTACAATGAGAACATTTCATATCCTGATTAGCTGTTTTTAGTAACTTGTTAAAAGACACTGATTTACAATCTGGTATTGTCAAATATATGAATCGTTCAGTCTCTATTTCAGTGGTTGAAGAAAATGAACACTCTTCACATTTGTGATCCCATCTGTAACTCAGTCCAAACAAATTTTCAATTTCTATTCCTTCATCTTCCAATACTGCAAGCATAAACATAAGAAATTCTTGTGCATCTTGTTCTACATTCAATGTAAATTTCAATTATCCAGTACATATATTCAAAAGATGCCGAATGCCAGAAGCAGTATGGATTTTAATTCTATCTGTTATCAACTTTTCAAAAATATAATGTAGTAAAGAACAAAATCTTTTTTCTCGATTTTCCATAATTTATGATGAAGATCCTCTAGATAAAACACAACATTCACAATTACATTAGCATAGCAGTTGATAACTGAACTATTTTCTAACTGGTATCCTACAATATCATCAACTGTGTCCATTTTCATTTTCTTTGCAGTTTTATCATTCTCTTGAATTCTTTTCTTTTTTTGAATCTCAGTGAAATATTTGTCATATTTCTGTTTTGGACACACTATACGTTTCTCATACACAGGATATTCACCTAAGTTAGGAGCATAAAGTTGTCTTAACCGATTATACTCTCTTACACAATTTACATCAGCACTAATCTTTTTCTCATCAAAATCAATCAAATACAAACCAGATAATGTCCTTACTTGAGACAATGCAACATATGCCATGCCTTCTTTAAACACTGTACTTCCAATATTTACCAAAGCAGTGTCTACACTTAAACCTTGAGATTTATGAATGGTTACAGCATATGCTAAAGAAAGAGGAAACTGTTTTCTACGAGCAAAAACGAACAGTACAGTGTCCAATCTGTTTCACCTCTTCAATCTGATCAAATTTAATCTTCAAAAATTCAATTCCATCTCTATTCTGAAAATTTACAAAATCAATAACTTTTCCCATTTCTCCATTTACTAAACCTCCTTCTACATTTGAATTACGCCGTAAAATTACCCGACAGTTCACACATACATATAAAGTATTTTCTAAACCTGCAGTCTTAGACACCGACTTTTCCAAAGAATCCAATTTTGACTGTAATTTCTCTGAGAGAAGAATAGTAACTCCTTCGTGCTTCATTTTATCGATAGCTTCCATTTTCAATATTGGTTGGTTTTCCAATTTCAAAAGTTCTTGATTGAATGTAGAATACTCTTGCAGTGTAGGCATTGGACAGTCAGCCATGCTGGTCCTACTCGATCTATCTGCTGCTTTTGACACCCTCTCCCACAGGGCTCTAGTGAATCGACTGTGGGAGATGGGAGTCAGGGGAACTGCCTTAAACTGGCTCAGGAGTTACTTAACTGACCGTACATCGACGGTTCATATTGGTACCTTCGTCTCTCGCAGCCAACTGATTGATAAGGGCGTCCCCCAGGGTTCCATTCTAAGTCCTACGCTCTTCAACCTATACATGGTACCCCTAGCAAGAGTGATCAGATCTCACAGATTCAATACCGTGTCATATGCAGACGACACACATCTACTGATCACTCTCGGCCCAGATTTAACTGACACCAAACTCCGATTCATAAAGTGCATGACCGACATCAATGCCTGGATGTTAACCAATCATTTGCAGCTCAATCCTAGCAAGACGGAGATTATCCTTTTTGGGAAAGCCCGAAGTTTAATGGTCCAGTGACTGGTGGCCTTCCAATCTCGGCCCCTGGCCTTCTCCCAAACTGGTGGTCCGTAACCTTGGTGTGCAGATAGACAGCAACCTGTCCATGAAAGACCATGTTAATCATGTGATGGGCATCTGCTATGGTCTAATGCGTAGTCTTCGTAAGATCTTTCAATGGATCCCAGTTGCATCTAGGATGCCGCTGGTCCAAGGCCTAATTATTAGTAGGCTTTACTACGGAAACACCCTGATGGCTTCCATTAATGAAGAGCTTCTTACCAAACTGCAAGTGTTACAGAACACTGCTGCCAGACTTGTACTAAATCTACATTCACGGTCTCCGTCAGCTCCAAGTCTGAGAGCTCTCCATTGGCTCCCCATCAGAAAACGTATCCGTTTTAAGATCAACTGTCTTGTTCACAAAACCATTCATGGGAACGGGCCACGCTATCTTGCCAAAAAGCTTATCTGGTACAAACCCACCAGAACCCTTAGGTCCTCAACCCAACACCTCCTTACCCCCTTCAAGATTCACACCACCAGGAATGGCGGAAGATCATTTTCTTACCTTGCCCCCACTCTGTGGAATTCTCTCCCACTGCATCTACGTACGGAAACCGATCACAGACAGTTTCGGAGAAATCTTAAAACCTGGCTGTTCTGATCTCTCCTCTTTAGGCCGGCGTGGTTCCTTCCTTCCGTCTCCAGGGTTTTTTGGCCAGCGCTCTGAGACCCATGGGTGATATGTGCGCTTAATAAAATCCTATGACTATGAGTATGACTAGGCATTAGGCAAACTATAGACTTCTTTTCTTCAATATTTTTGTATATTATTTCAGGTGCTATGTTTTCATTTGGAAACAACTTCATTAAAAGCCGACTTTGTAAAGCTTCTTTTCTATCT